>OY757924.1:65266871-65306871 GCA_963585895.1 Sepioteuthis lessoniana | reverse complement strand
GTTTAGTATCATATCAAAGACATTATTTTGGGGGTAAGAGTCTTATTTATCAGTAGAGGGATACATTCGATGTATTCTCAGTCCCACTGATAAGGCGTGAAATAAATTGAGAGTGTTTCTTTGTTATTTAGAATAATCTCTTACATGTATGGATATAAGTGAGATTTGATTACATAAATTGATAATGGATTGTCTTATTAATTCTTGATTAAACAGTGAAGCCTTCTGTAAATGAGATGTTTACCCTTGCCATTAAAACAACCTTGGGGTTGTATGGCTTTCAAAATTTAAAAAGTTAATTTTGTTATGTACCCCGGAAAGGGAAAAAATGAAATATCATATATAATTTAATAAGTATCCCAGTTACTGTCATTACAAAATACATTTTTGTAAACAAAAAGAAAATTCGCGCCAAATTCACTTGTTCGTCAGGTATCACTGTAAACAAGACTTTATATTTAAAAAAAAAATTCTGATTCAACATTGAAACGTTCGTATATGAAAATATTCTCGTATGTCAGAGACATTCATATACGGTAGTTGGACGATTTAGTGAGAGTTGTAACATTAGCAGACCGGGAAATAAGTCTGCAAGAACGCAAAATCAGAATGAAACGGATCAAATTAAACGTCGAAGAAGGCTTGTCATGATGACAGGCAAACAATCCGAAGAAGATCAAAGAGAATATCAAATACCGAACATAAAACAAAGTTTGATGTCTTAGGGATCGTTAAGATTACACCTTTTCACCAATTTACAGAGGAAATATTGAGGATATATAAAAGTATGTTTAAATGAGACGAACTTTTCATGTCCGTCTATTTATCGTTGCTTCTTTCAAAATTTCGTATAAGTCGTTTGATATCTTGATGGAATAAATTTTTCAAACATACTTTCAGCTATAAAAGTCATTGATTCGATGTCACGATTTTCGGCTCAAATTTGGGGTTAGACATTAAGATGTTGTATAGGTCATTCACCTAAATATGCAATAAACTACTTAGTCGATCCCTTTAGTGTTTACTCTCAGTCATTCAGTAATTGGAGATTGAGTGAGATACAGTGTTAATATTATATATATATATATATATATATATATATATATATATATATATATATATATACACAACCAATTATAACTGGGGTGTTGGAACAATACTACATTAACCCAGAAGAAAGTGGTTGGTTGTTTGGGTTTTATGGCATATCAACCGTTGTCGGTTATTTATCGCCAAATCCACTTTTATGAAAATAGTTCTATTTCAAACAATTCATTTTAGCATGAGTACACATTTTAATTGTCAAAAACGTTTCTATTTAAAGTTATTCTGTTTAGCCAAACAGTTCTAATTTAGCTAATTCAGTTTAGTATAAGTACAGATTTTCTTTACACACAGTTAAATGTCAGAACAGTTCTATATTAAACAATTTAGTTTAGTGCAAGTAGAGTTTCAGAGTCAAAAATAATTCTATTTCAAACTATTCAGTTTAGCATAAGCATGCTGTTTAAATGTAAATACATTTTAACTGTCTAAAACATTTCTATTTCAAGCCTGTCAGTTTAGTCAAACAATTCAGTTTAGCATAAGTATGCAGTTAGTTCTACTTAACCCATAGATAGGACCCTATCAGGTGCTACCATTCCAGGCCCCAAAGTGGACTTAGAAACAATGGCAATGGAGGGGTGCTTCGCATTCCCTAAAGCTCCAGCATCAATGAAACTTCACCATCAGATTGTTTAATGTCATATGCAGGATAATCGTTGGGTGGGGTGGGGTCTTACCCCTCTGCAGAGGTGCAGTCAGTGTATTCTACGGCCCCAGTCGACTGGGATCCCCACGCACAAATGAGTGAACTGAGAATGCATCAAATGATTGAAACTATTCAGTTGTCAGGACCTTTACGTGCAGCCAGAACCTTGAAAAGAGCAAAGAACTTCCGTGAAGGCCAAAACATCAATTACAGTCGTCACTCCAGGAAGACATGAGTAAAACCATCCATGTTACTTCATAATCGATTTTGTTCCGCTTGCTTTTTTTGAGTACTGTCAAAGTCACAGAAGTACATAGTAGAAACTCCAGAAACGAAAGGCCAAGCTGTTCCGTCCGTTTCGACCAAAACAAAACCAGCAGCCATCGTCTTAAAAGAAAAAAAAAAAACACAACGTCGGGGCCGGTTGTTAACCAGTGAGACAGGACGGACTACGGATAGGTACTATCTTTATTTACTGATGTGGGAGCCTTACCCATCTCACCATAATGGAATCTTCTCACCTTTATTAGTACGGAGAGATTTCGCTGCCAGGGGTTATCCAAAACAGAACGAGACTTATTACTTTTTCTATGTAACTATCTTTCTTGTGCAATATAATCTGTTTACCTATTATCTGTGTCTGCGTTTTCATTAGCGACCCTTTCCGGGGCCACAACATTTACTCAATCCCTCCGTCACTTTCAGGATGAGACACGAGGTCAATTTCTAAGCGGAGTATAGCTATTCTGAATTCAGAATTTTCCATCTTCTTGATTTGTTGCTGTATGGAAATTAGAGAGCTCGATTTGCCCAATATTTTACTCATAGCTTGGAGAAAAACATTTGGAGTCACCAATTTGCCATGAAACGCAATTAACCTCGTTAAGGATTTGAACTCGGTTAGCCGTGTTCATTTACAACGACGATAACCGTTGCTTCACAAGTGGATTGTTACAGTCACGTGACACAGGCAATGTATCCTGTTGGAAGTTAATTACATAGGTATAAATCGCTGCAAATTACTTGGAAGCGCTAAAAAAGATTTTAAACGCTAAATCGTTATGCGGAGAAAACATTACTCGAATGTAGATAGAATATCAACTGTCATCTAAAAACAAGGAAATATATGGCGGGCATTTTATGAAACCCCTCGTATGCAGTAGTAGGTGTTGTGTGGTCGGTTTAATGAACTGGCCCATCCGTGTACGTATGAACAAAAACAATTATAGCTCGGGCTCCGACGACCAGCGTCACCTATTTTTATTTTTGCTGTTTCCTCACTGAAGGCAAGATCATAGCAGAGAGTAATGAGCATACACCAATCCCAACCCGCGTGCCTTATGGGTGTGTCTCTGAGTGTGTCAGAATGAGAACGACTGAATGAAAGGAAGAAAATAAAGAAAAGGAAGAATAAGAAAGCGGCAGCGGAGATGAAGAATATAAAGAGATTTTGGGGTCTAAAATATCCTCATCCCAAAATAGTAACGATTTCTTGTTGGATGTTTTCGTATTATTGAAATTACCCTGGTGTGAACAATCAAATTTAGTCAGTACTTGATCAATTTCTGACATTTGTATTGACTGGCTTTGAAAAAAGATGAAGAAAAAAAAATAATGAGAGAATTGACCTCACTAAGGTCAATTCACTAGAATCAAATAAAAACCAGAAGCAAAAACTCTCACGCTGAATTTTTTAAAATACCAAAAATAGTATTAAAATAAGATTAACTCTTTAATTAAATTCATGAAAGCAACGCTTCTGAGAAATCACAAGCATTAGAATTTCTTGCAAGGTCTGAAAAAGACAGAAATACCAAATAAAGGAGATTTTAAAAAATGGGAAGCAGAGTATATGAAAGTAGGAAATAAAAAAAAAAGAAAAGAGTGAAAGATAAAAACAATAATTAAATTTTAAAAAAAATGAAAAAATATGCAGAGAATCGTGACTGTATGTAATCTGTCTAAGACTGTTCATGTATGTATGCACGATGTATATTCAATGTAATGATTAACTTTTTTAATAAATTTTTCGATTAAAAAATGATAAGTCATTCATTACACGAGATATATTTTTGAGATGTCGAAGTTTACCGTCATTCATTTAATGCAATATAGGGCATAAAGACACCTGTTCGTGGCTAAAAATTAAAGTCGTTTTTAGCATTTAGTTCCTTCCACGAGACGAGTTGATGCTGCATGCATATCTACATTTATTCGTTTCTATATGAATGCATGGATATCTATCTATGCGTGGTTATTCGGGTATTCAAAATTGTGCCTAGGTTTATGCGTATGTGAAATGTGAGTGTTTTTGTATGTTTATGTCAAGACACACACAAGACGATCTATTTGAAAACTAGCTATATTGAAGCGAAAAGATAAACATTAAGTGCTTTGTCTTCATGGCGTTGCACGGTATTAACTAGAGTTTAGTTAAAAAAAAATAAACAAAAAAACTCTGTCAGAAATACAAGAGATAGAGACGACCTGTCTTATGTCTACACTAACTGAATATTTCTGATTGTTGAGATATACGTGTGGCTTTGGTATCAGCCTTCATCTTAATCTTGTTGAAAGTTTAAAAGAGAATTTAGACTACTTATTCAGAATAATTTATTTCTGTACAGAAGGCAAATTCCTGCACACATTCAATATATGTGTGTGTGTGTGTGTGTACCAACCCCTACATACGAGCAGGATTCGATGCAAGGTCAACACACACAATATATATATATCAACCCCTCCGCCTGGGCAGGATATGACACAAGGTCAATTTTTTAAGCGGAGTTTAACAGGTTTGAATTCGGAGTTTTCTTTCTCCTAGACTTGTTGCCTCACAAAGGCTGAAGAACCCAGTCTATCCTACTATTTACCCATAATTGGAGGGAGAATAATTGGATTCATACCTTTCCCAAGGTTATTAGTGCTATGTGAAATGAAATCAGTCCAGGATTTGAACTCGTGTCGCCGTGTCCATTTCCTACGACGATAACCATTACACCACGGGCACCACTAAATTATATATATATATATGTATATATATATATATATATCCAGTCTGAAGTTATTATGTAAATCAAATAAATGTCAATCACACAAAAAGCTTAATAATTGTCAAATTCAAACTCTTCTATTTCCACTCGTTGTGAAATTTTTATCTAAGATTTCTTTCATTAATTTTTAGCTTTTGAGGTATTTGGTGTTTACGAAAATAAACTGATTTTAGTAAGAAGGTAAAGCTAATATTAGCGTAACACTTCTAAAATCTAATAAAAACTCAGTTTTCTTTTTGTCTATAGTATATGCTATAATATGAGTAAAAGAAGGGATCTATCAACTGCATAAAAACAAAAAAATAAATTTAGTGAGTGAGAAAATGTCCATTTTGGAAATATCAAAGGAGATTTGCAGATATCGACGAACGATAAAGAAGGCAGTTGAGAATATCTCTAAGTTGAGAAATCGAAGAAAAAGGGGAAAAAAGCTATAAGAACTTGTTCCCTTAAGATTAACACAAGCTAAAACGATTTATAGCGAAACAACCAGTTTTTGTTAACGTTCAAACTATTGAAAGGCTGGAATTGAGAGAGACAAGAGCAAAAGATAGAGAAAACTTTTTGAGTTGGTAATTGTAAAAACATCTCCTCAGCAATTTTCTATTCACTAAAATAAAACATTTTAGAACTTCAAAACTGAGTCAAGAAACACATGAAAATTAACTTTTCTCAAGTTATTTTCATGGACGAATTTTGAGTGCCACTTGATGGATTGGTTAAAGGATAGGCTTTATCCAATTTAGACGTGCTTGTGGCTAAAAGAATGCGAAATGGAGGTGCTAGTGTGATCCTATTTACCAACCCCTCCGCTCGGGTAGGATATGACACAAGGTCAATTTTATTTTAAAGCGGAGTTTAACAGGTTTGAATTCAGAGTCTTCACCCATTATGTAGATCTAAGTTGGTTAGTAGCTTTGTTTTACGGCATTTCAGCCCTTATCGGGTCATTTAACGCCGAATTAAATTTCAAACAAATAAGTTTAGTCTAAGTACAGATTTTGTTTACAAACTATTAAATGCCAAAACTCCGCATTCCCCAAATCTTCGGTATTACTGAAGCCTCGCTATTACAGTGTTTAATCTCATATCCAGGATAATCTTTGGGGTAGTCTTACCCATCTTGAGAGAAGTGGTTGATGTATTCTGCAGCCCCAGCAGACTGTGCCAAAGTTAAAAGGAAATAAATTAAAACATTTCTAGAAATATCAGGACCTTGCCTGAGAGTTAAAATAATTTGTGTAACATATCGTCATAATCAACATTTCTCTAAACTGTAACCTTCCTCACAGTTGCCGTTTCGTGTCACTCCAAGAACATTGCTTTTTTGTAGAGGTTTATTGCCTTAAGAGGAGTACAGTTAGTCTATTTTAGCCTCTCCTCCGTGAGAGAGCGGTGAAAGAAACGTAGAGAGGGAATTAAATATTTAGCTATTACAAATTATCCAATTAGAGAGAGAGAGAGAAAATAAAGAAAAAGAAAAGTTAAGAGAAGTGGAGAGAGTAGACGTAGAGGTGTAATTGACAACCCAGTTACATTCAATGAAAAGAAAGCTGGAGAGAAAAAAAATCGTTGCGGTGAATGTGTATGACGTTGAAATAAAGAAATAGCTATTCGAGTAATTCATATTTAAACTAGAGAATTGGGTTTTAAAATAGACATGAGTAAGAAAATGTGTTGGTGGAATCATCACACGCATGCAAAAACGTATACACACTAATTGATTTAATGTGGATGTACGTTTTCGCTTTTGTTAAAAATGGAAAAACGGAAAAATTCAAAGAACGCGGATCGTTTTTTTTTTTGTTTTTTTTGGCGCATAAGTTCATACTAGGCCACAACAAACACGGCCTAAGGCAACTCATGCGAGATCCATACGACATCTGACGTGCTTCTGATGCTCGTTGACATTTTCTGAGAGATTTCGTGACTTTGATTAATGTCAGTATCAAAAACAACTCCAAACTTTTCTATTGAGAACAGAAGAACATAGATAAAAAAAGGAATTTTTTTTTCATCGTAAAGATTAATTTCGATCATGAAGAACGCATTTTAACAGACATTTAGCTTATTTTAGATATCGTATTTGGAATCTTTCAGAATGCCATACACTGAAATATTATATATTATACAATTTATAATTTTGTGAACTCAATAAAGTTGACTTCAAAAATATGTTAAAAGAACATAATCAAGGTAGAATGTAAGTGTTGCAACAATGACAAAATGAAAATGGCTGTGTTAGTTCTTTATATATATATAGTTTTAGTGGTTTATATATATATATATATATATATATATATATATATATATATATATATATACATTATCCATGTTTGGTTTTAGAATGGTGTTAGAAGCTATTAATTTAAGTAGGTCCAAATAATTGTCAATTTATTGACTAATATTAAAAGATCATCATTGTAGAAAGTCAGTGTTGTAACAGGGAAAAAAATGAAAATGGCCGTCATAGTATATATATATATATATATAAATGCACACACACACGTCTAATACTACCATCTTAGTTGCGTGTATATATATATATATAATTCACGTGTGGTTACAGATTGGTTTTGGAATCTACTAATGTAAGTAGATCTTCGTATTTGTTTAGTTATTCGCCTAAATGCTAAAAGTAGGTCTTAATATTAGACCAATTATTCGCTTTCTTTATATTTGATATAGAAAATCAAGTTGTTGACAGGTTTTCGTCTTGGAAGGATTATATCCCTTACTTTCCAAAATAATGCTTCTTTTAGCTTCTTCGTATTATGACCAAAGTAATATTATAAAACCCGCGGCAAAATTGAAACCCTCTCTCTCTCGAACAAGAATCAATGGCGTGTCGGAGCGAAAGATTGGCAAGTATTCGCGCAATGACGCAGGGTTTGGTTTGATTGGTTGGGTTTATGGCATCTCAACCCTTATCGGCTATTTAATGCCGAATCCTGTCAATATATATATATATGATTCCTAAAAGCAAAGTTTTAGATACATTTTTAAATGAGTCAGAACTCATTTCTTTACACATAGTTTAATGATTTCAAGTATTGCTATGTAAAACTAGCAATACAATTTAAGATCATTCATTTGTTTGCACACAGGTAAAAGTTTATGCATATGGTTTGTAAAAAGTATTGAAGTTCGTCATTATTGTTGACGATGTTTCCGCTTATATTTGTATTATGTATATGTATGTGGCTATACAACACAAGTACACTTTCATTTCCATTACTCCAGGGCCACTTTATCCAGGAGTTATAATACCTGTTGATGTCATCTTTACTGCTGACATACATTTGTTTAAAAATCATTTATCTTACATAAGAATACAACATTGTACAAAAAACGACATTTGAACTACACCCAATTAGTGAAATAAACGTACACTGTACACAATTCTCTAAATTCTATCAATAAAATAAACCCAGAAACATTGATAAGTCATTAAAATCTATCAATTAATAAATCAATCTTCCTATAAAAAGTGCGTCTGGATTTCGGCCGATATATCGTACAGACTTCTTCAAGTTCAAGTATCTAAAAATGATAGGTGCTAAATATACAATAATTTATCAACTTAAGTAATTAATTGATCCGTTCAAATGTTTAAATGATAAAGTCTAATTTTAACATAAGTTTGTTGAAGAAAAACAACATTTATATATATACCTCTTTTGTAAATGAGCCAGAACTAATTTGTTTAGTTTGGTTTTAATCCTCATCAACAATTATTAACGCCAGAACCATTATTATACATATTAACACTTCTATTTCAAATAAGTCAGTTTAGTATCAGTACACGGTTTAAGTGTCAAAAGCCTTTCTATTTCAAACAATTCAGTTTAGTATAAAAACAATTGCATTTTAAACAATTAAGTTTGGTGTTAATGCGCATTTTAAATGTCAAACACTCCTATTTCAAACAATCATTTTAGTTTAAGTACACAGTATAGTTCTATTCGAGCCATAGATAAAACCATATCTGGTGCAACAACTCCGAGCCAGAGTGGCCCTGCAAGCAATGATAATGAAGGGAGTTTCGGCATTCACCAAAGCCCCAGCATTATTGGAACCTCACCATGTTTTGAGGAGACTTACCCAATATGCAGAGATGCAATTGGTGTATTCTACAGCCTCAGCTGACTGGACAAGGAACTAATTTGTTTGTAAACAAGTATTACTATTGTCTGCAGTTAAATGGTTCCAAAGATTCTAACAAGAATAGTTATTTTTAGTATGAATTATTGGTTCGCTATCACTCAAATGGTTCCAAAGATTCTTATCCAAATAGTTATTTTTAATATAAATTATTTGTTCGCACTCACTCAAATGGTTCCAAAGATTCTAACAGGAATGTCTTTTTCAATATAAATTATTTGTTTGCATTCACTCAAATGGTTTCAGAGATTGTTTTTAGTATAGATTATTTGTTCGCACTCACTCAAAAGTTTAGAAAGATTCTAACGCGAATAGTTCTTTTTCATATAAATTATCTGTTCGCACTCACTCAAATGGTTCCAAAGATTCTTGCAGGAATATCTTTTTTAATATAAATTATTTGTTCGCAATCACTTAAATAAATCATTTGTTTGAACTCACTCAAATGGTTCCAAAGATTCTAACACGGATAGTTCTTTTTAATATAAATTATTTGTTCGCACTGACTCAATTGGCACGAAAGATTCTAATACGAATAGTTCTTTTTAATATACATCATTTGTTTTCACTTACTCAAATGGTTTCAAATTATTACAGTTAGATTAACAGTGATAGTTTCATTTGCACGGAGTTAAATGGTTTCAAGCATCTATGTAAATGTAATAATTCAATTTAGGCTCATAAACTATTACTTCTATTCAACAGGACCCATTCGTTAGCACATAGATAAATTGTTCCACGTATAGTTACGTATCACTAACAATTCAATTATACACCAGTCATTTGTTTATACACAGTCAAATAGTCAAACTTCTATTTCTAACAATTCCATTTAACATGAGTAATTTTTTATTCACAGGTTAAATGTCAAACAGTTCTATTCGACTCATAAATAGTGCCATATGTGGTACTACCACTCCCGGTCAGTGTGAAACTTGGACCAATGGTAGTGTAGGAGCACTCCCCATTTTCCAATGCTTTAGAGCTGCATCCTCACCATCAGATAGTTTCGAGTCATATCAAGGACATTCGTTGGCGGGGTCTTACCCCTCTGCAGAGATGAAGAGAGTGAATTCTACTGAACCAGTCAACTGGTCAGCATTCATTTGAGAGTTTCATTCACATTGCAATAGTTCCAGAAGAGCTTTTAAAACAAAACAATTTCCTGGTGTGCGTGAATTTATTAACAAACGGATGTTTGTCTTTTGAGATGCCAAATAATAGAGCCATTGTGTCTATTATTTGAGAGTTAATGTGAAATTTGAAAAAGTTAATCAGAAATCGTACACGAAATCATTTGTATTGTTTAGGATGAATGGCAACATATCGAGATCAAATTAAGAACTTAGTGAGTAGTAGATCATGTGACCAAAATGTCCTAGAATTTAGGAAAATTGTTTAAAATTAAATCAGTTGGTCCCTAGAAGCTGAGATGTACATATGCGTCAAGAATAGTTGGTTGGTTGGGTTTTATGGCATATCAACCTTTGTAGGTTTCTTTCTTTTCTTTGTTTAGGGCATATCAACCTTTGTAGATTATTTAATGCCAAAGGTATTCTCCAAGAAGAACAGTAGTTGTACTATTTAACCTGTAGCTGGGAGGATAAGGGGGTTCATACCTTTCCCAAGGGTATTTGCCCGAAAGTGAACGTAGTAGAGCAACTGGAGTACGAACTCACGTTCTACAATTCCGCAGTCCATTGCGGTAACCATTACACCACGAGGACACCCTCACGTTTGTAGGTTATTTAACCTCAAATCCATCTTTATGCAAATAGTTCTATTTCAAAAAATCAGTTTAGCATGAGTACATAGTTTGTCAAAAACATTTCTATTTCAAGTTATTCATTTCATACAAACAGTTCCAATTCAGCTAATTCAGTTTAGTATTAGTATAGTTTTGTTGACATACAATTAAATGTCAAAACAGTTCTACATTAAACAATTCAGTTTAGTTAAATTACAGTTTCAATGTCAAAAACAGTGTCATTTCAAACAATTCAGTTTAGCATAAGTACACAGTATAAATGTAAGTACAGCTTAATTGTCAGAAACATTGCTATTTCAAGCTATTCTTTTTAGTCAAACAGTTCTAATTCAAACAATTCAGTTCAGATATAAGTATGCAGTTAGTTCTATTTAACCCACAGATATGGCCATATCAGGTGCTACAACTCCGGGCCAGAGTGGACCTGGGAGCAATGGTAATGGAGGGGTACTCCGCATTCCCCAATGCTCCAGCATTACTGGAACCACACCATCAGATTGTTTAGTGTCATAAACAGGACACTCGTGCGGACGTCTTACTTCTCTGCAGAGAAGCAGTCGGTGTACACTACAGCCCAGCCGACTGAGCAAGTGAAAAATAATGAGTTCTTATTTTTCAACCTGTCTTCTGAGACTAAACCACCCAACCGGATTCGCAATCCAGGTAATATTTTAGGAAACGAAGACGTCTTAGTTAAGAAGAATTAAATGAAGTACCCTCACGAAATTTGCTTAGCATTAATTTTTCCAACAAAGATATGTCTCTGTGATGGTTCCCATCATGCAGCTGGGTGTGGATCGCAAAGAAAGTAAAAGAAATAAAAGGAGGAAGAGATGGTGGTTCATCGAAAAGAAACCACAATGAGGGAATCAGAGTGAACATCGCCAACAGATAAAAAAGAGAGCAGAGGCAGCAAATAACTTCATCAGAAACTATTGATGGTTGCTTATTTGGGTTTATAGCATTACAAACTTTGTAGGTTATTTAACGCCAAATGCATTTTTATGAAAATAGTTCTATTTCAAACAATTCAGTTTAGCATAAGTACGCAGTTTAAATGTGATAAACCTTTCTATTTCAAGCTTTTCAGTTTAGTCAAGCAGTTCTAATTCAGCTAATTCAGGTGAGTATAAGTACAGATTTTCTTTACAAACAATTAAATGTCAAAAGATTCTATATTAAACAATTCAGTTTAGTTTAAGTACAGTTTCAATGTCAAAAACAATTCCATTTATGTTTCAAGCTATTCAGTTTAGTCAAACAGTTCTAATTCAAACAATTCAGTTCAGCATAAGTATGCAGTTAGTTCTATTAAACCCATAGATAGGGCACTATCAGGAACTAACATTCCGGGCAAAAGTGGACCTGGGAGCAATGGCAATGAAGGGGTACTCTGCATACTCCAAAGCTCCAGCATCACTGGAACCTCACCATCAGATTCTTTAGTGTCATATCAAGGACCCTCATTGGGGGTGGCGTCTGAACCCTCTGCAGAGGTGCAGTAGGCGTATTCTACAGCCCCAGCCGATTGGGCAATACACAGAGTTAATATCAAAACAGTTTTATTTCAGATAATTCATTTTAGTGTAAGTACGCAGGTTAAATGTCAAAACAATTTAGTTTAACATAAATACGCCATTTGAATGCAAAAATCAGTATAGTGAAGGAAGCACGGTTTAGTTCAATTTAACCCATAGATAGGACCCTTATCAGGTGCTACCACACCGGGGCAGAATGGAACTGGGAACGATGGCAATAAAGGGGTAATCTGCATTCCCCAAAGCTCCAGTATTACTGAAACCTCACCATCAGATTGTTTAGTGTCATATCCGGCACGCTCGTTGTTGGGGGTCTTACCTCTCTGCAGAGAACCAGTCGATGTATTCTACAGCCCCAGCCGACTGTGCAAGAGAAACTGTTGAATTAGAGGAACCAGCATATGCAACTCATCTGGAAAACTTTCTTAAAATAGTGATAGAGGTGAGAGAATCTGACAACATCTTTGTGAATAGAATGTGGATGACGTGACGAGAAAGGGCCTCTTTTAAAAAGCTACCAAATCAGTTCTGCACCTTATACAAAGTAGACAAATTAAACAGCATTTTCTCCATATATGAGAACTATACTAAATTCTGACGTGAAGCTCGTATTTGTCTTGTTAAAATAAAGCATAGGGGAAGTTTACATGACGGTGTGGTTAATGTGCTGTGTTGAGGTATCAAAGAAATCGCGTTCGACCTCTAGTTAGGCTATTGGATTAACTTTCGGACTAAGACAATTGGAAAAGATATGGACCTCCTTATCCTGCTGTTATAGGTTAATAAGTACCATTTATGTTCGTCTATAAGGATGGCTAAGGCATTACATAACCCACGTAGGTTGATATGCTGTTATGGCAATCAAACCAATGTAAAGTATAGGGTGTTGGATACTTTTTAGATCTACAGGATTACTTTCCTGTCTTTACTGCATCCTTTTCGATTGATGTAACTTAAGTATCCCAATACAAATCAAGAGGAAAGTGAAGATCTTAGAAGTTGATCCCTTTTCATCGAGTTCCGATAATTAGATTAGAGGAAAGATAGAGAGAATTCTGATTGAGATGGAAAGGTAAGAGCATAGTCTTAGATGTGTTGAAGTACACGATACATTTTCTACTCTATTACACAATCGAATTTAGATGTGTCTTTTCTGTTTATACACACGTATTTCAAGAGCGCCAACTAAATAGAAATACAGTACAGGCTTAGCACACCAAATCATGGCATGTGTATTTAGTTTATTTATTAGTAGTTTCCCAGCAACTGTGGACATCTGCCAGATTTACAAGTTGCAGCTTGAGGAGAGACACTATCGAATGCAGTACCCTCTATTTTCTTACGATATATACTAAAAATATTTATGGTGGTGCCCGTGGTGTAATGGTTATCGTCGAAGGAAATGGACACCGCGACACGATTTCAAATCGTGGACGAGACTGATTGCATTTCATATGGAACTAATACCCTTGGGAAAGGTATGAATCAAATTATTCTCCCTCCAGCTATGGGTAAATAGTTGGGCAGACTAGGTTATTCAGCCTTGGTGAGGCAACTAGTCTAGGAGAAGGAAAACTCTGAATTCAAACCTGTTAAACTTCACTTAAAAATTGACCATGAGTCATATCCTGCCCGAGTGGAGGGGTTGGTAAATATATATATAGTAAAAATATTTGTAAAATATATCTAATAATACGAATAATCCAGAAAACTGTATTTCCCGTACGTGTTAAGCAATGTATTGATAACATTTTCCTATTTTTTTTCTTTTAGTTCACCCGCGAATTAATGACATAATTTACAAGGTCTGTTTAGGATGTATCAATATTGGTCTTTTTATTTTTTCGGTTGGCAAACCTAACAGAAAATATACTTGAAAATTTAGGAAAGGATTCGCTTGATATTTCTCTCATAGAATCTATGTTCAGCTCATTAATCTTGTGTTATTAGGAATAGATTTAAATTAAATGCATCATGATAATACTAGATCTTATTTGCAAGAATTTAAGACACTCCCTCAGAAAATTTTAACAAAGTATCCTTAGTATGAAACTATGGTACATTTTGTGCTAAGGCCATTGTCATGGGTTGGGAAAAACTTGGAGTATCCTTTTATAAGCATTACTCTTAGATCCTCGCAGACTTAGAAGTGTTGTAACTGTTATGTTACCATCTAAGGGTCAAATGGAATGGTTTAACATTTACAAAGGATTTTTAGTTATGGAAACCATTCAGCTGTATGCGAAATGTAAATTATAGGAATACAAGATTTATAGAATCACTAAATCTAAATAGCCAAACTTCAAACAACTTACCTAAGCGCACACTAATTAATCGAATTATTAGTATTAAATAGCAATACTTGAAACCGATTTAACTGTGTAAAATATGATTAATAATATAATTTGTAGTTTTTTTATATTAATATAGTGCTATGACACCACATAGAACCGTGGGGTTACACGCTTTTTAATAGTCTATGAGTGTAGCACTACCGCTTAAACTGCAGTCGGACCCCGTGTCAACCTCGCCGTCCAAAAATGTAACGAAGACACAATTACGTTGGTTGGTTCGCTTGGCATGACAGTTTCTATGCTACAATCCTTTCCAAGTAGACTCGGAAGAGAGAGAAACAATGAAACGCGTCGAATGCTTTAGATAGACATTATCCGTTGTGAGACGAGAAGTGAAGGCACAGACATTGATAACTTTTTCTCCCCGATTGTTTTCTCTTATACTTCTCATAAGTGACTGCTCGGTGTTCCATCTTCACATCTTCGCGGCCGGTGTGAATCTCTTCTCTGTCTTCTATTCCACATCGACATTAACAACCGCCTGGTTAAGTGCGTTTGTGTAGGTTGACTCTTTCGCAAAGTTCACCCAAAATGGGGACCGTAATTGTCGGCAGGTCTTCACATCTGGACGGCTGGAATCGAACTCTTATTTAAACACGGGTCGAACCCTTACTTTTTCAGGAGGTATCGAGGGAGGGAAGAAATCTGTACCCAGTGTTTCTACGCCTGCGCAGAAGACTTTGAATTCCAGGTTTATTTTTATTTTTCTTAATTACAGTAGTCATTAACTCCTTACTGGCTGACCTACAACGAGTGCTTTGGTCTGACTCACTCAGAGGTCAACTAGTCGTGCGTTGACTCTCTGTCTGCTACAACAGTTCTTTTCTCTTTCCACAGAAATTAACTTCTATTTTTTCCAATTTCAGTTTTCCATGAGTTGTTCAATGAAGATACAGTGATACTTAAACATATGTAACAACGAGCAAACAAATGAGTTCTTAGTCGCTTAAAAAAATCATCGAAATACTCTTCGCGTACAAATTATATATATTTGTTTATATTTTTAATATAGGATTTGACATTAAATAATTAATTAGGGTTTATATGACATTTAATCATTTAATATAGCTATATAAGAGTATTGCGATCATGTTAATTCAAGGTACAAGTTTTCAGGTATCACAATATGTTTTTTATTGAAAATATATAGTAAGATGTAGTACCTTCTAGCGAGTGATCAGGTTATCTAGTGAGGAAAATACAGCAAAAAAGAGAGAACTTCCATCAGATCTGATCGATGTTTACTAGTGACGGATTATTGTTGATCTACTCGTATTGAAAAAGGAATTTAAACATGAAAATTAATACAACTCGGCTCCATTGATTTGTAAACTGAAATAGATCAGCTATAGTACTTTCTAGACATACCACGTACTAAGATTTTCGGACAAAAATAATATTTTTCTGGTGAGCACAGACTATTTTTTAAACATCAGATTACGATCAGATGGAGAAAAAAAATCTCCGACATATTTTCAAGTATTATCGCATGTTCTATCTTCTTATGCGGTAATAAATAACTGAGAAAAAAATCACTCATGATAAAACGAAGTGGTCACCGATATGGTAAAAAAAATATTTACCTCGGACCCGGTGACCACTGTGGGGAGCACAGATGTTTTACTCTCTTGATCTGCGTCATTGTCATTCTATTCAATATCAAAAATCAAAATCCAGCACTGGGGTGTCTAGTTAAGCCCTGCTGAAACACTGCTTTTGATGACTTCCAACTTTGTTACTTATAATAATTTGTTGATTGATGTCTACGACATTTCAAATTAACTGGGGTTATTGTATGCGTACAGGTTAGGGAAAAGTGTTTCTTGTATGGTCATGTTTAAGTTTTGTCTTGTTGAATTTTAGGATTTCCTTAGCATACGGTCGCACTGAATAAGGTAATTTTGTAACATATTGACCCTCGACCGAGCCTTCTATTAAGAGACGCACCTGTGTAACAGGAAGCAGGTGCATCCGGTCGAGGATGCCAGAATATCTCCTTGATCTATGGACGGGTTGAATTCGGTGCAGATGCGACGCCCACAGGAAGCAGGTGAGCGTCAAACAATTATATAACCAGGTGCCACAGACGGTTTGAGTTAGTTGGAGTTGGAGTTCGATGCAGGCAGAGTTCATTTCTAGTTGCAGTCACAGTTCGAGTTCCATTGGCAGTTGGGGACAAGATCCCGTAGTGAGAGCCAGCACCAGACAGAGGGCTTGGGCCCTCAGGACCCCGGTTTAGCAGCTCAGCAGGGTGAGGAAGAAGTGCTGCTATAATACAGAGGAACATGGGGTCAATATGTGACAATCTGTTCTGTCTCCATTTCACCTCTCACACTTAACCAATATCAAACCTTTCGCTATCCTTTCAAGAATAAAGTGTAAGATGTATATTTTTCTAAAGAAGTGTGTTCGGTCATCATTATTGTTGATTATGTTTCCGCATGTATATGTATATGTATACGTATAGTTGTATCATGGCTATACAACAATTTTTCAATTGATTCATTTGAGCCTGAGATAGGATACAGATAGGCACTACCCATCTGGGTTTGATTAGACCTGGGAGGAATGACAATGGAAGGCTATTCCAGATTTACTTACACTCCGAAATAACATATATAAATGAGCTTTAGTATCAGATATATACCTCGCCTTTGAACATTAATGGATATGCTGGATTCCTCATAAACACGTTGGACACGGTTCTGAGGGAGGTGAATATGCTGATTAAGCAATAGTTTACCTTCTTTACACCGTTTGCACGTTTTGCATTTTGTTAATGTTATAAGGATTTCCATTTCATTTAGAACCTCCGTTTTGATTATTTCTTATTTTGTTAGGTTGCAACAGTGTCATACTCAGGACAGCCCATTTTTAGGTGGGCGTTCGTTTTTTCCAGAATTGAGAAATTTCTTCAATGTGTGGCTTCCCAAGGGAACTAATTTGAAGGAGGTCAAGATAATTTCAATTCAGTTGGGACTCTGTCACGTGAAAATAGAATATATACCAGGTCAATGTTTATTCAAATCAACTTTACAAAAAAGGGAGCTGGACTAACGTAAATAATTATGAATAACTCAGGCCATTGGCCTAATGAGTAGTGTCTGCCAATGGCCCGGAAGACCTGGGTTCAATCCCAGGTCGAGTCATACCAAAGACTCAAAAATGGTACTTGATGCAACCGTGCTTAACACTCAGCATTATAAGGGAAGGATCAAGGGTAAAGTGGAGCAATCAAAGGAATGGAGTAGCGCCCTCCCCTACACCTTGGTGTGATAGCTATTGCAAAGGGAGCCTTCGGGTCACCCTCGACGAGGTTTGCTAACAACAACTAGTTTTAAAAATGGAGGGTACATCGTCAATAATCAAACTGAACATATTGTTCACAAGTCAAAATCGACATCATACTTTAAAGTGTTTTAGAGTTATATATCTTGCCTGCCAAATTGTTCTTCTCATACCCACTAGGTGGACTGAACAATAAAGCATATAAAAGAAGCACCAGCTAAAATCATGTTGTTCACTCCTGCCTTAAAAAACAGAAATACGAACAAGTATTTGATTTCACTTCTTCACGGACGAAGTCCGTGGTGCTCCCAACAAATCTCGGGTCTCATTGTGCACAATACGATATCTGGACGTAAATCTTCTCACAAAGGCTTCTCTCCTATTAAGGACACTCAACTTAAGATAGAAGACTTTGACGATATTATTTCATATAATTCTTTATAAGCTATTTATTCTTTCTCATGTCGTTCTTGTATTCGTTTAAATAACTTTGCTCTGGTAACAGGCAGTGTTCTTACCTGTCCCATTGGTCTAACTGGTAGTGTGTTTGCCAATGGCCCGGGAGATCGGCGTTCAATCCAAGGTCAAGTTATACTAAAGACTCAAAAAATGATACCTCATATCTCCTTGCTTAACACTCAGCATTATAAGGTGCGGATCAAGGGTAAAATGGATAAGTCCAGCGAAAGGAGTAGCGTCCTCCCCTATACCTCGACGTAGTAGTTATTGAAAAGGGAGCGTTCGGATCGCTCTCGACCATGATCTCCAACATTTTTCTTTTGCACGAGTGTTAAGCGTAATATATTTTCTCTGCTACAAGAGTTCGAATTGTTTTCTTCTTACACTCAAACAAATGTAACGATGATTTATAACAATCAGATACGAAAAATATGAAGACAACTTCCAAGTCGTAAATAACATAGCCCGCCCAGCTACAAGAGTTATAATTCTTCTGCCTGTTACTCTAGGGTGAGATTTCGTGGTGTAGTGGCTTACGTACTAGTCTGCGATATCGTAGAAAGCGAGTTCAAAATCCAGTTTTACAATTACGTTCAATTTCTGATCAATGCCCTTGAGAAATAAATAAACTGACTGATCACTCCAGCAACAGGTTAAAAAATACCACTATGGTTGTTCTTCAAGGATTGATTTGAAACTAAATAAATTACAAGGGATTATATGGTATTAAACAAAGAAATTAACATTCTTAATTCCAACTAGTTTATCTATAAATTCATCTTTATCCTGAGAAATGTCAAATTATGAAAAAAATAATTGGTTCAAACTATTTCAAATGAGAGAGTGAGAGCTTCCATATCTTACTGTAGTGTTATTTATAGCTCGAGTATCTGTGAACATTGCTGAAACATTTTATTGGACGTGTTTGGCAATAAAATAAATTCAGAATCAAGATCTTAAATCAAGTTTACAAAACCGGTCCAAACAATTTTAACCGTGGGGTTTTTCATTTACATTGTTTGCATTAAAGACCATTGTCAGACACACCATGATTTGAAAATGTATTTATTTTCCTAAGATAAACAAACATTATGGACCATTAGCTTGATAAAGACCTGTCCGTGTACACAGCCAGATATAAAAAGTGGAACGAACGCATTGCCATCTTATTTTGTGCGTGATATTACACGCTAATATTTGAACGGAAAAGTTTGAATTTAGGAGATGGAAAGGTGGAATTAGAGAAGTTGGACAAAAAAAGAATGCGTGAACTGTCTGAATTTTGGAAGGGAGGGGTTTAGTTAGCATTAAGAAATATTTAGCTGTAAAGCCCAGCGGCGCCAATTCTAGCCATTTTGGCTCGCCAAAATGCTTAAAGGTTCTCGATATTTTCGTATCAGTAAATATTGATAGATTTTTGCATTTAAATCCATCCATATATTATTGGATTCTGTCAAAGTTAACTACAAGGTTGACAGTGCTATTTCTGCATAGTTAAGTCGCGTAGTCATGGGAGAATGGTTTTCCAATTTGATCACTCATTTTATTCTGTTAAAGGCGGTAGCAAGTCAGGAAAAGCTATTTTGTCAAGATGTCTGGCGATGAGGCAAATTGTAGCGAGAAGTGTGTTCATGCCTGTTACTATCAACGGCATGGGCAGCTATCGAGAGACTATCACTCATACGGAATTCAGACCTGACCGATAAGATAAAACGTAGTTTTTCCCAAGCAGTGGTCGTGTTGACATTGCTATATCGACGCACTACATGGACAGTGACTAAACCTATGTAAAGAAAGCTTTACAGAAATTTTACAAGAATGCTGCGAGCAATATTGAACAGGTCCTGGAAGCAATTCCCCATAAAACAGCAGCTGTACAGCTACAAACCACCAATCACGAAAACTATCAAAGTTAGATGAACCAGATATGCGGGACACTGCTGGAGAAGTAAGGACGAACTCATAAGCGATATACACCTGTGGACCCCTTCACTTGTACGAGCAAATGCAGGACGACCAGCTAGACCCTATACGCAACAGCTCTGTCCCGATACAGGATATAGCCTTGAAGATCTCCCGGAAACGATGGACGATAGAGACGAGTGGAGAGAGAGAGAGAGAGAGAGAGAGTAAGGGAGATCCGTCCTGACAGCGTGACATGATGATGATGATCTTAAGAAATCACATGTCAAGCTCGAACTTGGTGTGCCGATTTCATTTTCGGTGCTTGTATCCGTTACAGCCATTTTAACCAAGTTACAGTTGCTTAGTAGAAATATCGCAGTAGTAGTAAAATGACATAAAGCTGCTGTTTGTAAAGATCGAATACACACGCATGCATGGATCAATTGTAATTCGTTTTGTACAGCTGAGATTCAACACAAGGTCAGTTACACAAGACATTTTGCATGGATAGAAATCATTGCTCAAAATTAATTGCTATTCGAGTCAACCCTTTTTAATCGTAACAGCAGAACGATGTTCTCAAATACACGTATACAATTGTGTACTGAGTATGATATAAGTTTTCCACAAGGATACACTAAAGATGAGCTTAGTGAGTATCATACTTACTGTTCACTAGTATTTTATTGTTTTTCACTGGAAAGAAAAAAAAGAATCCCTAAAAAGGGTTGATGGTGTAATGATAAACGTCAAATAAAATGAAATCAGCATAATAAGTTAAAAAAACTGGAGGAAAAATATAAATATATGCTCCCTCCAGTGGGTTGAGCACTCGAGTGGGAAATTGCCGGATACCAGATACGCGTAAAAGAAAAGCTTTCTTCATGAATTGTGCTCTCCGGTTCCTGATAACGCCTGTGTAAAAATATATACGTGAAAAATCCCTTCACTTACACAGAGGATGGTGATAGCCTTGGAATAAGATATCATAACGTTATAAAATTAACCGGGTCTCGAACCCAGCTTGAAGTATGTCGCTTGTCTAGCCACACTGAAGAATTGTGATACAACAAAAGAGACGGTTTGTGAATGACGACACACACACATACACTCACGTGTGTGTATGTGTTTGTCTAGGCAGCAGAAATTCGTGAAGCCACACTGTATTAACAACGAATGAGAGGATTTGGAGTTGAATTTGTTAATTTTGTTTTTCTTGTTTATGAGTGAAACGTCGCAAATAAGGGTGAAGGTTGTATAATAATAATCAGAAATCTCTTATGTTACGGCCGAGTAAATGTATTTTGACGATCATCGGTTATTGTCAAGACTGCTGATGCGTCCACTCCATAGACTATGATTGTTTAGTTTTATGGCATATCAACCATTATTGTTTATCTAATGCCAAATCATATATATGTATATATATAATTTACAAATCATACATTATATATATATATATATATATATATATATATATATATATATATATTATACAAATCATACATTAAATATATATATATATATATATATATATATATATATATGTATATAATGTATGATTTGTAAATTGTTTTAAATAAACACATTTAAAGGATACAGCAGTTCTATTTCGAACAATTCAATTTTGCACAGTTCCTCAAAGTTAATTGGTCCCAAGTAATGCTATGAATAATTAATAACTCTATTAAACATCAGTCATTTATTTATACACTGTTAAATAATAGAACAGTTCTAACTTTAACAATTTAATTTAGAGCAAATTATGTGTTTGCACTCAGTACAAATGTTAAACAGTTCTATATGACCCATAGGACCTTATCAGATGCTGCTATGCAAGCCAGAGTGGACCTGGTAGCGATGGCAATAAAGGCGTACTCCTCATTCCCCAAAGCTCCAGCATTACTGGTACCTCACCATCAGATTGTTTAGTGTCCTATCCAGGAAACTAGTTGTGGTGAGAGAAGAGTTTTACCCCTCTGCAGAGATGCAGTCAGTGTATTCTACAGACCCAGCCGACTGGGCTAATAGATTATGAGATATCGTATGTGGCGCATATTTTCAATGAGAGCGTCCATCATGTGTATTTAACCTCATATTTCAACGGAACTGGTTTGAATGTGTTCAATTTACAGGTGAAGATCTCAAGGCTGTGGATCGATGCACTTGGGTAAAATGCATTGAATTATTGTAGTTCCTAAACTAAAAGTGATTTGTTTACAGTTTATACTTAATAAGATCTTCACGTTATCTACTAATATATTTTCTATTTGTCCGGGTGTTGTGGCTCCCAAAATCCTTCATCACAACGTAATATATCACTGAAGATTATAGATGAAGACAAATATTGTCCTCACACTGTTTTCTTTGGTAAGATCAATTTGATTTTATCCATTAATATTCGATTTAGTGTAAATATTACTTTGGTTAAAAAGTAAGATACACTAAAGAAAATTCGGTGATGGTTTTTTTTTAGTATTGCACAATTAAAACAGTTCGTAGACATTTTCATTAATATTTGTTTGATATTTTTATGATGGCTTTATCTGTATCTTCTTTAATAATAATATTTTAAAGCATTTTTAATGTATCACAAATATGTTTTTTATGTTTCTATAATAATCTTCTCGTCCGGTCGGCAGAGTGTTAAATACATTCACCGTACGCCTTTCAGTGAGTTAAATCCAATTTAATAAGTTTCTTTACAAAAACCAAAAAACCAAAACAAACAAAATAAAAATGAAAAAAAAAAAAACAACAAAAGACAATATAATATTTGTAGTGTACTAAAACATCCTTTCTTTTATATTAAAAACAAATTTGTTTATAGTGGTGTTTTTTTTTCCTCAACTGCGAAAAATAAAAGCAAAATAATAATCTTTTATTACCATAAAAATTATCTGTATCCTACATTTCTAAAAACATTCAACAACTGTTGAACTTGTTAGCATAAAGAAACCACAACTATAAATTTATGTATTAAAAAAAATGAAATAAAAAAAACAAAAAATAAATATAAAAGAAGAATTTCTGCAGCTCACTCCTGGCAAGTTTTTTCCCCAAAAGTAAAAATGGATCGATTTCTCTCAAGTCTGAATGACAGTAAATCTCCTGGGTTCTCCAGGATTCCTCTCAGTATTACAACCCATTTTAGCTCTGCCACGGTCAAGACCGTCTCAATTCTTTTTTAGATCACCAGTTCCCATAGATTTTTGGGGACTGATCCAAGAGTTCCATCACTGAATAGTTTAGCTGTCATCTTCATGCTCCTCTTTAAAAAAATCTCTTCAAAGACCTAAGTATCCATGTAGGGTTTCGCTTCCTAAAATTTTAGTATAGTCAAATAGTTTATAAAATTATTTCTAGTTCTTTATCATTCTTAACAAGCATAAGATCACCTTCCATATAAATGTGATGGGTATTCTATCCTTGTGACTTTGTAAGCTTGGTAGCCTCATTTACATTTTCTAAGTATATAGTTTAGTGACATCATTGCGATAAAAAAATATGTATTTATGATTACAGATCTTACTAGGTAATGCCACTTCAATTTTTATTCACTTCAGTATAGATTGAGTGGTTGATTTTAACTGAATGTTAACCTTTCTACGTTATTATACGTCCAGAGATTAGAGAATTGCATTAATTCTTCGTTCATCTCTCCATTTTCGTGTAATTGTTTCTGAAGTATTTTTAGTACCGAGTTCAATAGAATATGAGATAATTTATAAACATACCTATTTGACTCATAGATTCAACCATGACAGGTGCTACTACTCAGGGTAAGAGTGAACCTGGGAGTAATGGCTCTGAAGGGGTTCTCCACACTCCTCATCTCACCTGAACTGGAGCCTTATCATCAAATCCAGTTTAGTGTAATACCCCAAACACCAGGATTTTTATTATTATTACCCCTATCCAGAAGGTGCTGTTGGTATATTCTAAGCGCCATCGACAAGTTAGGCTTTATTATTATTACTACTACTGAAAACAATATGTTATGAAGACACAACCTGGAATTACAGAGCGTGGTACAATTTATATACGATGCTATGAAAAAGCAAAAAGTGAATTTACAAAGTCATTAAAATCAAGAAGCCAATATAATTCAAACTTTAGAATCTTCCGCATTATCCTGGCTCCACGTTATCTAAATACTGAGACTATTCAGTGAATTCTTGAGTAGTCGCCAAATGGAACACAAATTCATTATCTTTAAACAAAACATCACACGCGTCATGAATCTGGATAGAAAAAATATTTCGATAAATCTAAAGAAAACAGAAGATATCATGTCAAACAGGCAAGCTATTCAGCTTTGCCACTAGATATTGGGAAGGAAAATATGTTTTGCAATAAATATCAGTTGATAGAAATAGAACAAGGCGGCAAAGACCTAATCTTAACATTATAAACACAACTAGAACAGTTACCTCAGCATATTAGAAAAATATCCTTCAAAACTAGAAGGAATGAAAAGAAAGCAAAATAAATGTACACCTATTTAGAGGATCCTAAAGATATTGGAAACAATATTAAATCGAAGAAGGTAAATATAAACGAGCGGACAGAGTTGATAATGAGATATTTTGTTCTCCTCCTACGAAAACAAGAAAGAATAAAAGTCATTATATGACGACTCACACTTGAGGGAGTATGTCTCCAGGATTGGCTTTATGACAAAATAATGAGTAAATCCTTTAAATTGACAGAGACGACAGAAAACTCAATTGTGAAAGTATCCACAAGGTAAAATAAAATAAAGAGAAGGAAAACAAACAATTTACACGTAGATAAATAAAATAAGAATCATTTTCAGAAAGCGTATGATGTAGGTAGCATTTATATTCATGTCTTACATTGGCCCATGATGCCTCTATTAAACTGTAGAAGTTAAATGAAAAGACAATATTTCAGGCCAGGCCAGGGCAGGGAGTAGATTTTGTGAGGTGCTATGTTTCTTGCCTCGGGTCACCTAATATTATACTGCGGGGTATTCAACTTGGATGCTAGGAAAGATAACCCTGAGAGATTAGCAGTATACGTTGCCATTCAATGAAGATATAACCCTTGTCAATCTTGAAGGGCACCAAACTTCTTCTGTTGAGGTGAGGTTTTCTTGTAAGAAGAACCTCAGAAACAGAACGCTATAAGTATTGTTGCATATCTGAAGCTTTTGTGTTACTTAATTCCTACTATCTAAGACGTTCATGGAGATGATATGAATGAAGTGGTAATTAGTTATATTTCCTTAATTGTGTTAGAGTTTATTCTTTTCCCTAAACTCTTCCTCAATGCCTTAAATTTCAAATGTCAATGCATCTTCTCATGTCACCGTATTGAACTCAGTTATGTGTGCGTGTATATATATATATATATATATATGGTTCTAGGGTAAAGTTATCGCCGTAGGAAAGACATATCAATTCGAGTTCAAATGAAAAATGTGTTTGTTTTCCGTTTATATTGAGCTAATATTATTGAGAAAGGAATGAATTCAACTATTTCTCCTCCATCTATGGGTAAATAGCTGTGTAGACAAACATCTTTAACACTGGTATAACATTCAGTGTAAGAGAAGTGGAACTCCGTATTAAAACCTGTTCAACTTTGATTAAAAATTTACCCTCTATACCATTTTACTAGTGTCAGAGGCTTGAGGCACACACACACACATACATACACTCACACACGATAAAAATAAGTGGGAAAGTGGATGACAACGGATTAAATGATATTTTGTTCATTATTGAAAGAAAGAACTTCCTCAGAATCTTATTATTTTTATCGTGTGGGTGTTTACTTCAAGCCTCTGACTCGAGTAAGGTGGGAGACATGGTCATTTTTTAAGCGGAATTGAACAGGTTTTGATACTCAGTTCTACTTATCTGGTAAATTTTTCTTGAATGCATTATATACATATATATATATATATATATATATATATATATATATATATATATATATAAACAATTCTGTAATGTGTTTCAACTCAACAGTCACTTTTTTTAATAGTCAAAACATCTACACTGAACGATTTTGAAGTCAATTTAGTACACACACAAGAAATACAAAATTGGAACTGCTATTCTAATAAGGTAAAATACTTCTTTTAAATTATCCAGATATTCATTTTTCTGAACTTTGTAAAACAAAGACCAAAGCCGCGGATATACGTCTATCTATATTATCATTTTACGAGGGATAAAAGATCAGTGACGTATATTTATTTTTTAAATCTATGACAGAAAACGTTCGTATTAAGGACTACAATTTAATTGCATGCTTTAATATATTTTTATAGCTGCCCCTATAACTTTGCAGCATATAGGTAACAACAGTTCTCGATGAATTGTGAACTGTCAAAGAGTTTTAAAAAAATTTTACGCGGTGTGGGGGGTCGTGGTGTTATGGTTAACGCGATAGACTGCTGAATCGTAGTAAGCGAGTTCCAGTCACAACATTATGTTAACCTTCGAACAAATACCCTTGGGAAAGGTATGTACAATCTTATCCTCCCAGGTGTGGTTAAAATCTTAACACTACTCTTTTTCTCGAAGGATGACTTTGGTATTAATAAAAGTGGATAATGCTATTAAACAAAGAAACATGAAAAAAGAAATCAATTTTACAGGACTGGCAAAATATCATTAACCACGAGCCCACCCCCCCAAAAAAAAATTCACATATATATATACACACTGACACACACACACATATATATATATATGTGTATATATTTATACATACACACACACACACATATATATATATATATATATATATATATATATATATACACTGACATATATACAAACATATATGTGTATATATATATATACACACACACACTGACACACACATACAAACACACACAAATATATATATATATATGTATATATACACTGACATATATATATATATATACACACACACTGACATACACATACAAACACACACACACACACACACACACACATATATATATATATATATATAGAGAGAGAGAGAGAGAGAGAGATAGTTGGCCAAGTCAGCTGGCGTTGTAGAATACACCGACTGCTTCTCTGCAAAGGGGTAATACCACCCACTAACCAGTGTCTCGGATATGACAGTAAACATGTTGTTCCAGTAATAGGGAATGTGCACTATCCCTTTATTGCCATCACTCCCAGGGTTACTCTGAGCAGGAATGGTACCACCTGATAGAGTCCTATCTTGAGGTCCAACAGAACTAAAGTGTATACCTCTGCTAAATTGAATTTATTGAAATAGAAGTGTATGTCTTTATAAAAATCGATTTGGCATAAAATAAACTACAAAGGTTGCTATGATATAAAACCCAAAACAAACACACGCACACACATATATATATATATACACACACTTACCTATATATATAGATATATACACACACATATATACATATATATACACACTGAGAAAGACCTATATATATATATATATATATATACACACTAACCGATCAAGATAGATATAAACAAACACGTATGTATATATGTATGTATATATACATACATTTATCATCAATTCATATTGCTTAAACAGATTTCCCTGATTCCATCCCTCAATCTGTCCTAATCATCCATCATTCCCTATGGTCTTACAGACAATATCCAATATCCTCTCTGAGCTGTTGCAATTACGTTCATATTGGTAAGCCAAATCTGGCATGTTTATGTGAAGAGTTTTGGTTTCGTTTTGTTTTATGGCATATCATCCACCGTAGGTTATTTAATGCCAAATCCATTTTTATACAAATAGACAGTTCTGTTTCAAACAAATTAGTATCGCATATATTCACAATTTACAGTAAAAACAGATGTATTTTCATTAATTCAGTTTAGTATAAGTACATATACTCTTTTCGACATTTAATCAGTCTACTTATTTTAAAGTGAATTGTTTAAATGAGAACTGTTTTTGATATTTAAACTATTTTAAACCATTCAGTTTAGTATAAGTGCATATACTCTTTTTGACATTTAATCAGTCTACTTATTTTAAAGTGAATTGTTTAAATGAGACCTGTTTTTGATATTTAAACTATTTTAAACCATTCAGTTTAGCCTAAGTATCGTTCTTTGTTTACATTGGAATTTCAAAAGACTTTTTTAAAGCAATTAAATTCAGCATCACTACACAGTTTAAATGTCAGAAAAGTTTTATTTCAAACAATTCAGTTTAGCAAAAGTAGACTGTTTAGTTCTATTTGGCCCATGGATATGACCCTATCAACTGCTAACACTCCAGGGCAGAGTTGACCTGGGAGTGATGGCAATAAAGGTGTACTCCGCATTCCACAAATCTGGAGGATCAACATCAGATTGTTGAGTGTCATATCATGACATTCACTGGGGAGTCTTACCACTGTGCCATGATACAGTCAATGATTTCTGCAGCCTCAGCGTACTGGTCCAGGATATGTGAAGTCATATTTTTACCTATATACGTTTATATAAATACATAAGTATATTTAAACTTATCCAAATATTTCTATACGCACACACAGGTGTGTACACAAGGTATATATGTATATATATACTTTAAAAAGAAAATATTTGCAGAGACATGAGTTCTTCACGAACAAAGAGCTTCAATAGGATATCAACTGATGATTGAGGAATTAAGAATTATTACACGCCTAGCAAAACAATTTTCACTATCAAAGAAAGGACCATAGACTAAGCTAGTGATTAACTATCTTGAAAAAGAGAAAGTATATGTATATATATATATATATATATATATATAAACATTATAATATATTTGTATGGATTCACATATTAAATATATATATATATATATATATAGAGAGAGAGAGAGAGAGATATTTTTACACAAAAAAAAAAATATATATACAAAATATACACACAGTCATATATTCAGATACATAAATATATATATATTTCCGTAAATACTCACACGTGTATATATATAATAGTTCCAAATTATATAGAGAATTTCTAGGAAATGCGAAAAAAAAACCCAAAAAAAACATGACAAATGGAGACTATATGAAACAGGCAGCTGACCTGAGTGAGTGAGGTCAAAGTATTCCTTGTAGGTCAAGCAGTTTCGGGTAAATGTCTAAAGTAATTAGAAAATAAAGACTTGACGTCTCAAATAATCTGCGCAGGTGTCGAACCACCGGGAACGGATATGTTCCCCCATCGCCACTAGGAAATAGTAAGGGACAACTTGGGTTTGAAAGTTAACTGGCTCGGACACGTGACCAGGTAAAAACAATGTGAAGATAGTCGAAAATTACAGCTGACATTGTGGGGTGAACTCCAAATAGCAGTCTCAGCGAGACGTGTTGCTGTGGAAATGAAACCAGCGGATAAGTACGTTACAAATGTAAATAAAAATTAGATCGAAAATTCAAGGTCTGTATCTGCCGTCTCTTTTTCTCTTGACAGTTTGTTTTTGTTCAGCTAACGCAGCGACTCAGTTTTATACTCTATTTTTCTCCCAACGACTACTTTAAAAGTGGAGTAGCGGATAAACTTTTGTGTGAGTCAACTAACACAGTGTTTTATGTGTTTGGCACCTTTTCCCATGGCGAGTTTACAGCAGATTCCAACAATTACTTGAGACGTATCAATACACGCAGAACCCGTTCGATCAGTAGTTGTGCAACCGTACATTTGGTGTGTAAATGTATAACGTCTTATTTGCTGCTGTAACATTAAGACTTCTATTTGGTGCTGTTATGGTTCATATAGATGTACATACACACATACATCATATAATCCATGAATTAAATATGCAGAGATGAACTCATAAGAGATGTACTCTCATGGATCCCCACACATGGCTGCGCAAAAGCAGGACGACCAGCACGAACGTACATTCAGCAGCTATGTGAGGATACAGGTTGTTGTCCTGAAGACCTGCCTAGGGCGATGAACTATAGGGAGGAGTGGCGAGAGAGGGTCAGGGATATCCGTGCTGCCAGCACGATATGATGATGATGATATCTAATATATATTTATTTATTACTATTATATAATAGCTCTATCCTTGATATTGAGCACTCTCCATATAATATCGCACTTGATTCGACACAAACCCACAAAGTGATTTAGTGACAACTAACATTGTTATTATATATATATATATATATATATATATATATATATTCTCTATTTTAAACGTGATTGATTAAACAGGCAGATACTTTGTGTCTGCCAATTCAATATTGGATCCGTTCAATTCTTAAGGAGTCATCTGACATTTACATTGAATGAACGTAGAAAAGCGCCTTATTTCTGGAGCTATTTTCCTTTCGAGCGAATAAGAAAATAACAGACAAAATGACGCGTCATATTCATCTATATAAATAGTAGGAGGGAGAACAAGTGAGAGGGAAATATACAAAAGAAATATATATATATATATATATATATATATATATATATACGTGTGTGTGTGTGTGTGTGTGTGTGTGTGGGTGTGTGTGTGTGTGCATGTTTATACGTGTATACGTACATGTAAAACATCCAGGAATAGTTACTATGAACACAAGAGTAATGGATACAATCTAAAGCCAACGAATCCAAACTGTTTAGTTAGTTTACCACAATATAAGCAGAGAAGAGAAGTAGTAGACTTTAATTCCGGTCAATAGATAAGACTCCACGCTTGAAAAAAAGGCGTTTCCTGGTTATGAAACTAAATTGGAGTCACCAATTCTGAAAATCCTGAGTGTGAGGAGAACTCCGTTACTGCAATCATTCCTCAGTATACCCCAACCTAGGAGGTGTCCTTAGTGTAATGGTTATCATCGTGGGAAATGGACACGACGACACGATTCAAATCTTGGACGAGGCTGATTGCATTTCACATAGCACTAATACCCTTGGGAAAGGTATGAATCCAATTATTCCCCCTCCAGCTATGGGTAGACTAGGTTCTTCAGCCTTGGTGAGGCAACTAGTCTATGAGAAGGAAAACTCTGAATTCAAACCTGTTAAACTCCGCTTAAAAATTGCCCTTGTTTCATATCCTGCCCAAGCGGAGGGGTTGGTAAATATGTATACTCAAACCTAGGATACCATTACCTGTATGGGTCCAATCTATCGGTCTTAAGATCTCATTAAAAATGTTAGTATTCGACAGGACTTGGCGCAAAGCCTCCTCATCGTTTAAAAAAAAAACAACTACCGAAAATTATATAAATATGAGGAGGTGCCCGTGGTGTAATGGTTATCGTCGTAGGAATTGGACACGACAATACGAGTTCAAATCCTGGACGAGACTGATTGCATTTCACATAGCACTAATACCCTTGGGGAAGGTATGAATCCAATTATTCTCCCTCCAGCTATGGGCAACTAGTCAAGGAGAAGGAAATCTCTGAATTCAAACCTGTTAAACTCCGCTTAAAAAAAATTGACCTTGTGTCATATCCTGCCCGGGCGGAGGGGTTGGTAAATAGGATAAATATGAACGTACGATCAACGCGTTTCCCAAACCTAATGACATAAAGTGACCGAGACAGATAGATATGCCTTTAAAATCAATCATGTTATAGACTAGTGAATACAAATGTTAGTTCGATCATAAGGCAAAGGCTATCGTCGAAAGAAATGGACACAGCAAACTATAGTTGTAATGCCACAAACAATCTTACCTCGAAAAAACAGAAGGTATGTTCTCTCTGCTACCGACACGCGGAAACCAGAAGAAAATGAAATCCATCAGATTATTCTGCGTGTTAAATAATTTGAGTTCTGCCTAATAGATTGATTTCACTCCGACTAGACTTCTGAAACCAAGAAGACGAACCAATTTCAATTCCTAGAAAAGGCTGTTTGCATTTTGACATTTTACAGTGATACCCTTGGGAAATGGATGAATCCTACTATTCCCTCTCCAGCTACGAGTAAATAGTAGGGTTGATAGGTCTTTTTCTCCTAGGCATTGCACTTGGAAAAAGATCACTCTGAATTATAATCTGTTAAAAACTGCATAAAATTGATCAAGTGTTGCATCCTGCAAACGAATATAGAGATTATGACAGAGCTAGGACATTACAGATGTCAAGAATTCCGATCAAACTGCCATCCGAAATGTTTAGTGCAAATCAGAACACCATTGTGTTTAGTCATGTTTTCTACCGAAGCGTTGCTGTGTTCGGAACAAACGTGCCATTATCTTCGAGAAGGTTTGGTTTGGTTTAATGGTATATCAACCTTTGTAGGTTACTTAATGCCGAAGCCATTCTCCTAGAAGAACAGTAGTGGGAGGATAAACGGGTTCATACCGTTCCCAAGGGTATTTGCCTGAAAGTGAACGTAATAGCGCGACTGGAGTACGAACTCGCTTACTAGGATTCCGTTGTCCATCGCTTTAACCATTACACCACAAAGACACTTCCTTCGAGAAAGAACGAATTATACTTTGTCTCACATTAAACAAGGTAATAAATTAAACCCATTTTTTTCCATACAATTGGAAAAAATAAGTTTAAAAACGTCGCTGTTTCATAAACTGTAGCACTATTCAAGGTGATAAAGAACTGCAGTATATAAGTTATTTGTAAGCTGACTAAAACATGGATTGAATATATAAGAAAATGAAGAGGCTATTTAGCATTGTGCACATATAATAATTTAATGTGGTCAACTAATGGCTGGTGAGTAATGAGAAATCAAATAAGAAGATTTGAAATTAATCTAGTTCATAGAAACTTATACGCAATGTTTTCTGATGGTCATGAATTATTTAAGATAGAAATTCCAGTTATCCACATGCTTGTCTCAAGAAGGCAGAGGACATTTTAGTCAATACTGAAAGAAAGGATAAAGAGTAACAAAGTCAAAGTAGACTGTCTCTCACTCAATCTTGTCTTCTTTGTTCCACATCTACCTCTCAATTTGATTTATTTTTTTCGGCTAAATAAGTTTTTATTCTTGGATTGGTTGATATTATATAGCTATTACTAAAATTACATAGACTTATATATATATATATATATATATAATATATATATAAATGTCCATACCGTCCATGGTATGACATATTCTCTCTTAATCTATCGTGACTATTTCATTAACTATCAATCCCTCTTTTTTTCTCAATGTTATTTTGAACCCGGTCTCAATGCGTATGCTTCTCCACTTTATCACACTCTGTCCCTCTCAGATTTTGGTCCGAGATATTTTCGGCTAAATTAAACATTACACTTTGGCTGTTGGCTACAATATATGTTTTGCTAAAAATTAAGAATATATATACACACACATATACATGTATAGGCATACACATATATATATATATAGATATATATGGACGGACACACGATTATATATAGAGATACACACACACACACACATATATATATATATATATATATAAAGACATAGAAATATATATATAACCACACACACACGTGTATATATAGACAGCCACTCATATATATATATATATATTTTGACACACACACACACACACATATATATATATATAGACACACACGCACATACACACACACACATATATATATATATATATATGACACACACACGCGTGAATATATATATATGACACACATACACACGCATAGATATATATAGACAAACATATATATATATACACATATATATATATATATATATACCCAAACACACTCACATATATACACACAAACACACACACACGTACCTAGGAAGCAGCGTCGAATCAACCGAAAAGGACATCGAAACGAGGTTAACGAAAGCATGGACAGCTATCAATAGGCTATCGACTATATGGAAATCAAAAATGAAACGCAGTTTCTTCCAGGCAGCGGTCACATCGATACTGCTATATGGATGCACTACATGGACGCTAACAAAACGGCTGGAGAAGAAACTAGATGGCAATTACACAAGAATGCTGCGTGCAATCCTGAACAAGTCCTGGCAGCAACACCCCACAAGACACCAACTGTACGGCCACCTGCCCCCTATCACGAAAACTATTCAAGTTAGGCGAACCAGACATGCAGGACATTTCTGGAGAAGCAGGGACGAACTCATAAGAGATGTACTCTTATGGATCCCTACACACGGCCGCGCAAAAGCAGGACGACCAGCACGAACGTACATTCAGCAGCTATGTGAGGATACAGGTTGTTGTCCTGAAGACCTACCTAGGGCGATGGACGATTGGGAGGAGTGGCGAGAGAGGGTCAGGGATATCCGTGCTGCCAGCACGATATGATGATGATGATGATATATATATATATATATATATATAATATATATATATATATATATATATACACAAAGACACACCTACATACATACATATATATAATTTTTCAGATTCCTTCTCGCCGGAAACATTTTTGTAAACATTTAATAATATATTTTAATACACCATCTGAAGATTAATCCATAAGCTATTTAAAAACAATGTTATAAGAATTTATAAATGCTTGAAATAAATTAATATTGATACCAAGAAAGTAAATTTTTTGTTATCTATAGGTAAATGTTTACATTCAAACATCTATGCACACACACATATATATGTAGGTGTAAAAATAATTATCTGTACGTAATTATATTTGCTTTTTTCTATTTTATATATATATATATAATATATATATATATATATATATATATATATATATATATATATATATATATATATATATATATATCCATCCTTGGTCTCCAGATGACAGAAAGCATGAAACTAATTGTCATGCGTTTTTATCATGTCTTATATATTATCATTTTTATCTTTTAAAATATATTGTAAGACTGAGCTTCAGTTTCGTAGATTGATTACTGTGAAGATTTAATTGATTTAAAAGGTTATTAACTTATAATTTTCATAAACAGGTTATCTTTTAAAGATGTTTCTAATACAAGCACTTTCTGGTAGTCCTATACATAATGAAAAGAGAAATTTGCGATTCCAAGCAACCAAAATTATGATAATGAATTTTTTTTTATATTATTGTTTATAATTATGGGTAATGTACCTTTAAAACATACAGTTAATTGGATGATTTACAGGTACATTGCCCATAATTATTCTTATAATAACGTTGTGATTTTTAAAGTGCTACCCGTGTGACTTGCATTTTTTTTTCCTTTACCATTGGGATTTTTCTGATAATCTCCTTCCATACTTTGATAGGCTCCTTTTACTCATACGTTCCTTTAAACAATTTCAACTTCTTACTACTCTGTATGTTTTATCTGAGTCTTCATCTGTATATATATATATATATATATATATATAAAAGCATATAAGTGAATTAACATTTTCCCACCTGTTTATCTCATAACGTGTACAATTTATTAAATCGAATTAAATTGAAAGAAAAGGCGCCATTCTGACCAGATGCAACTCTGGGTGCCAGATACCTGTCTATAATTCTACAAAAGACGTTCAACTATATTATTTATTTTAAGAATACGAAATAATCTTCTCTTAAGAGGCTATTAATTAGCAATTAAGGACCGGATAGAGTCTCGCTTGTTAATCGATATCCTCGTCAGGATACTTCCAGGCATGCGTATCACATTGTCAAGAAATTCAGTCCTCCGCATTTATTTAAACATGAGGATCTGGCCGTATATCCGCCTGCCTTCTGTAGACAATGAGATGCCATTACGTCTGAAGCAAATGAGGCTATATATATATATATAGAGAGAGAGAGAGTGAGAGAGATAGAGAGGGTATTTTTTGCATAGTGACCAAATTTTGAGTAAATTCGAATTGCGAAAATTCTTTTGAAATCTTATTGTTCTTTCTTTATAATATTTTTCAAATCGTCTAAAGTTTTTAAGCCCCTTGATAATGTAAGATGTTTTTACTCAAGAAAACGTTTACATCTATATCAATGTTTGATAAGATTAACTTTTTTCAAGAACTAAACAATTTTTACAAATAAAATTACAAAATATAATAATGAAAATTACATTAATTTTATCAATGTCTGTAAATGTATTCTGCGCTAAACTGAAAGGCAGAAGCGGTCGTAATATCTTCAAACCATTTTACTCGTAAAGAACAGATTATATGAACAAAGTTGTATTGCTTATGACTATATTATATATTTTGAGCACTCTAGCGACGGACTTAATGGCCGCCACTCACATAATGCAAAGCTCTTCCAATGAATTGATCCGGTAAGGTCAAATGTAAACAAACGAAAGCTACAACATAATACCTTATAATTCCAGAGCTAACGTATGTCGTCCGGGGCCGAGCGGTAAGATACTAAATCTAACGTAATTCTGGGGCGGGTTTCGATTCCAGCTTCAAGCGTCCAACGTGTCTAGCCACACTGAAGAATTGTGATATAACGAAACATGGATGACTATATATATATATATAGGAGGTCGTTTTATGAATAAGGTAAATTGGCTTTATAAGTTGAGAGAAGAAAGCACTATATGCTAGTGCAGCTTTTAGAGGGCATCATTAGTGATGTGTCCTTTCATGTGCAGATAACTTTGTTTGTTGACCACTGAACCCGGAAATTAACTATCGAAGAGTTTGTTTCCACTTAATGAAGTGTCTTTTCGACTCAGTCTCACAGTAGCAAATCCATGTTTAGCCCATTTGAAAAAATATGTAAGTAAAATATGCTTCTTCCTGTATATCATTTAATAACGTTAATTTCAAATAGTTTACATTTCTCAGCCTCTAAAAATTTGATGGCGGACCTCTGCTTAAACACTGTGTACTGACTGATTCGCAGCCATTTTTAATAGCCTTACAACTAATATTTTTACGTGATTAATTCCAGACAAGCAAAATCAATAAAAAACAACCTATGTATATATATTGCTTTTTCAAAAAAATTACTCTTACGTATTGAAAGGCCTCATATTTGTGATAAGTAATTAGAGAAAACGGGATATATCTTTGTATTTTTTGAATTTCCTGATTGTAGTCTCGTTCGACTGGAAAACGTTACCCAGACAAATGTTTCTGTGAAGATAATTTTCTTACAGATAATTTAGAAAAATATTTAATAGATATGATGAGCTCCAAGAGAAGCTTCTCTGTAAGGTTAGCGATGTAGAATACACCGACTAATCTCGGAAGAGGGGTAAACCCCCGAACGAGTGTCCTGATATGACACTAAACAATATGATGGTGAGGTTCCAGTAATGCTGGAGTTTTGGGTAATGTGGAGCATCCCTTTATTGCCATCGCTCGCAGGTCAACTCGGGCCAGAAGTGGTAGCATTTATAGGGTCCTATCTATAGCTCAAATAGAACTAAACTGTATACTTATGCTAAAATGAATTGCTTGAAATAGAACTGTTTGTATAAAAGTGGATTTGCGAAATATATATATATATATATATATATATATATATATACTGATGTTATACTGAATTGTTTGAATTAGAACTGTTTTACTAAATTGAATATCTTGAAATAGAAAAGTTTTTGTCGATTAAACTGTACCTTTTGTTAAACTGAATTTTTAAAAAAGAACTGTTTATTGTGTAAAAATGCATTTGGCATTAAATAAACTAAAATGGTTAATGTGCCATAAAACGCAAGCAAACAAACAATCTAAGAGAAGCAACGAAAAATATAACTGTTAACATGGCATATCTATATTTCAATTAAAAATTATTTTTGGTATCAAAGTGCTCATCAGACCAAGTATTCTTCAGTGGTGAGTATCACTTTATTGTCTCTCAAGTGGCGTATGATGTGATTGAATCTATGTCTACACTATCTTACCATAGTTTACCTACAGCTCTATCACGGATATTGAGCGCTCTTTATTTTTGTTGAGTGATAACCAGATAAAATTGGATGTGAAATGAAAGAAATGTATGTCATTGAATTCTACCACTCTGAAAAAAATTGGACCCTTTGAGATAGCACCGACGAAAAATAAGTAAAATTTATGTATTTTAGACTGGAATTATGAGGCCCAACCCTATAGGGCCGTCACGCAAGGCAGCTCATCTATAAAATAGCAAAAGTTTGGTAATACATTTTACCTAATAACAAAGAACTGAGATATTCCGGACTACAGCATTGCTGAGATGAGCAAAAATACTGAGAAGAGTCCTGAAAAGTTTGTAAACTTCGTATCAATCAGTCTTCAGCAAAAATGCACCAGCTTAAACTGGTGCGAAGATCTTGCAAAAATAATAAGAGGAAGGAGGATAAGTACCAGGACCTTTCTAGGGAATTGAAAAAAACTGTAAATATGAAATTGACGATTATGCCAATGTAATTGGTGCTCTTGGTACAGTCACTTAAGGGATTGGAGGATTTGGAAATAAGAGGATGAGTGGAGACCATCCAAACTATAGCACTGTTGGGATCAACTATAATACTGAAAAGAGTCCTGGAGACTTGCTGCAACTCAAACTTCAGTGAGAAGCCATCAGCTAATGCTGGTGCGTAAAACTGGAAAAGGAATAATAATAATAATGATAATAACAATAATAATCATTGAAATTAAAACCGAACTCAAATTCTCAGTTAGAAGACTGCGCCTAGTATTGATTAACAAGGAAATATATTACCTAGTGATTTAGCCGTTTCATCATATGAATAGTAAAGAAATCTAAAAGATTAACAAATGAACCTTGCTAGAGAGCTGAAAAGCTGCCGAACATGAGGATGACGGTGATAGCAACAGTAGTTGGCTGGTTGCTTTATTTTGCGGTGTATCAACTTTTTCAGGTCATTTAACACTGCATTGATAAAAGTTTTAAACAATTAAGTTTGGTCTAAGTACGAAGTTTGAACACCAGTTAATGCAAAAAACAGTTAATTTCAAACAATTCAGTTTAGCATAAGCACAGAGTTATATTAAACCCATGGACCCTAGCTGGTGTTACCACTCCGGGCCTGGGTAGACCTGAAAGTGATGGCAGTAAACTGTATTCCCCAAAGCTCCAGCATTCGTGAAGCCTCACCATCAGATTGTTTAGTGTCATATCTACGACTCTCACTAGGAGAGTTTAACTCTGCCGAGATGCAATCGGTATATTCTGCAGCCCCACCCGACTGAGCCAAACGGTTGTTGAAATACTTCAAAATATATAACTATTTGCAAATAGATTATTTAATAGGAATAGGATTTTGAAACTTGTAGTTAGATGAATAAATCATTTGTATATATACTAGTAATGCGAAGCTCTAATTATCTATACATGATTAAAATCGTAAGTTACTTGAAACTATATAACTACTGGAAAAATATAACTTCAGAATTGAATACTTCTCTAAGCGTTGACACACACAATAAACCAGAAATAGAGAGGAATTAGTTTGCAATAAAAAGTGGAACACTTGAATGTCTGTGCAAAAATGATTAAGATTTCATATTCTTTAATGTGCTAACTGCTGAAGATATAAGATAGGGAAATCAATTGCTGATTATATTCTATTGTCACTGGCACTAATTTGACCGGATTTTTACGCCTTAATAGACACTAAAGTGTTTTTAGAAAACAAAATCCTTTCATTTTACGATTACAACTTGGACGTTGATACATTTTTTTTTATTTTTAATTTACTGTTCACAAAAACCAAATAAATTGTGTGGAATTATTTAAGAGTCTTTTCTTGTTGAATTTCTTTTCCTGTTGAAAAACTGCGATTCAATTTATTCAATAAAATTTTATAGTGGTTTGTTTCGCATCCTTTTTTTAAGCGAATCACTCGACCACAATGGGTTCAGATGAAGAAATGGCAGCT
>OY757924.1:65205812-65266671 GCA_963585895.1 Sepioteuthis lessoniana | reverse complement strand
ACAACACATATGTGTATATATATATATATATATATATATATATATATAGTATATATATATATGCACACCGAGATTTTTGATTTTATATCATCAGAGTTTTAGTAATATATACATAACAGTAAAATGCCCAAGAGTAAAGTCTAATTCTTCCGGAAAAAGTCTAAAACAAAAACAGAAGCAATTTTTCTTCGAGGAGAAAGAGAATAGATTATCTCTGAGGATTAATCGCTTGGGAATCATTGTTACTTCAGACTGAAGTTAAATAATTTTCAATTTGTTGTTTCCTTTCACCCTAAACATATTTGATTAGTATTGTCTTAGTTGAAGAGATTTTGATTGGCTAACTTCTAACAGCACAAGAAATGAACGTAATGGTCTTGTCTGGTAATTTGGCAGCAATTTTGAGAGGCAATATTGCTTACGATTAGGTGATGTGTACTTAGAAATATTTTAAAGTCGTTTTCAGTCGTATAACCAAACAATGTCCTGGGGATTATCAGTCGATAAGTTGTCTAGAGTCAACTATTTAAATCTTTCCATTCTAACAATGAATCATATGAACAGTATGAAAATATTTAAAAGAAAAATGTCATGTTTTAATTTCAGCATTGTCGAAACCATTCTCGCATCACTAGGAATATTAAAAAGGCACCGGATATACAAACGTGACTAGGAGATGACAATAAGTTCATGAAAGATGTTGGACGTGTACCCTTCTCAAAAATAGCCCCCCTCTTTTTATTTTTTTGTCTCAGTCTCCTTACCTGTGCTATTGAGTTCGAATCCAGGGGGAAACTGTTTTTCGTTTCACCTGAAATCCATCTCCTCTCCCTTCTTGTAGTTACATATGGCAGGAAAGCCTAAAATCAGCTTCTTCTCCCTATTTTAATGCTAAACTTCCTTTTAGAAAGACCGGAAATCCATCTCTTCTCCCAATAGGTCTGAGTAAATAGTAGAATAGTTTGGTATCTTTAGCCTTTTCAATACAGCCAAACAAGAAAGAAAAAAATCATTTTTTGCGCCAGTTGTTCTCCGAAAATCAAATTGACCTCAGTACCATCCAGCAAGTGGCGTTAGGGCCTAGTAAATATATATAGGCGTTCTTGTTCTTTAAAATATTTCACTGTATTTGAGTGAAGCTCCAGAACTGGAGACTCGTCACCAAATGCAATTTAGGGTCATACCCAAGATACCTATTTAAGAGGGTCAATACCGTTGTGCAGGCTATGCATATTCTAGACGCCACCTACTTGTCAAATCACTATCATTATTTGATATATTTTATATCTTTACATAAATTAGTTTGATTTTGGTTTTTATCCACTTTTTTATGTTTTATTATCATATGTTCAGCAAAGCTAATTTGGGTTTTGGGCTGCGTCGATGGAGTGAATAAATGGATCTCATTAAAACTTGCAGTTCGATAAAGATATCATGCATTATTATGCTCTCTTGCACTTTCTAATTATTTAAATAACAAGAGCAACTACTGAACGCATTTGAAAGATCACCCTGAAGTCTAAGTGTCGATATATTAATTCCAGTCCGTTGATTTCTTTCGTAATGAATACATAAAAATACTGAAATTTAGTAAACATGAAGAGCTATCTTCAAATACCCACAAGAGACCGTTATATTTTGTGTCAAGATACTTTCTCTGGATAGACCACCATTCCTTCTCGTCTTTTAATTCAAATTTTTAAAAAATGGAAGTTTTAAACGCTAACTTTGACAAGGGTTTTTCTCACTGAAGTCTGAGTGACAAAAAATTCTCCTCAGGTTTGCTTTTATGGCATATCAACTACAGTAGGTTATTTAATGCCAAAGCGTTTTTTTATATATACATTAAATATATGATTTCTAAATAAATTTTATAGATACCATTTTAAACGAGCCTGGCCTTATTTTTTGGCACACAAATGATTACACTTATTTCTATCTAATCAGAATAATTCTTTTCACCATTAATAATTTCTTTACACATATTTGAATATTTTCAATCTTTGCGGTATAGTACGAACAATCCAATAAAACACCAGTAATTTTTTTTACACACTGTGAAATGATAAAAAAAGACTGTTTCATTCGATTCAATTTTAGCATAAGTCAATAAAGTTAAATGCTTCCAAGTATTGCTATGTATCAACAACAATTCAATCAAGCCTAAATCAATCATTTACATACAGTTAAATGATTAAACAGTTCTTTTTCAAGCAATTCAGTTTTGCATAAGTTATAACCACCACTTCGGGCAAGAGTGGACCTGAGAGCGATGGCAATGAAGGAGTACTCCGCATCCACAAATTTCAAGATTATTGGAGCCTTACCATCAGACTATTTAGAGTCATATCGGGACACTCTTTGGGGAAGTCTTACCCCTCTGCAGAGATGCAATCTCTTTTTTCTAAAGCTCTAGTCGATTGAGCGCTCTGGCCTTAAAAACTCAAGCCGATCACATGGCCTCTTTTCTTTCGTAGATTTTTAATTCCTCTTATCTTCGTTCAAAGTTTTTGAGCTGAAGATTATCTTACAACCGGGTCCGATCTGGCGTTTAATTCATTGAGAACATTTCTGCGACAGATATTAATTACTAGAAATTTATCTCGTCCTGAGAATTTCTTTTCTAATTCTTAGTATTTTATATCTTCTTATTTGATGTATCCGCTTACAATATTCCCAGGTTCTTGTCATTAATTTATCTCCAAGTGTTCTGTTGCTTTCCTTATTGGGAAATTTCATCCCATCAGTTGTTTCTACCCTTCCCCTCTTTTCATTAGATCCATAGCACATTCTTCCAATGCTAAATTCCAATTCCATGGATCAGGGATTTTAGTTCTTTTGCATTTTTGGAAAAATACCTTAAATAACAGTCAGTGTTCATAAGGGATTTTTGGTTAGGTTTTTTACAGCATGTCAACCATTAACGCCAAATCAATTCAATACATACAAACAATACTATTTCAAACAATTCAGTTCAGTATAAATACAGTTCCAATTTAAAAAAAAAAACAACAGTTTAGCATAAGTACGCAGTTTAAATGGTCAAACACGTTTCTATTTAAAACAATTAAGTTTAGCATAAGTGCACTTTTTAGTTCTATTTTAACCCATAGGCAGGACCCTATCAGGTACTGCTACTCTGGACCAATGTGGACCGCGGAGCGATGGCAATAAAGGGTTACTACTCATTCCCCAAAGCACCAGCATTACTGGATCCTCACCATCAGATTGTTTCGTGTCATATCCAAAACACTCGTTGGGGGAGTCTTATCCATCTGCAGAGAAGTGGTCTGTGTATTCTGCGGCCCAAGCCGATTGGCCATGCAAACTGTTTTATGATATCAATGACGTACATAAGGTGGTTTATTTTTTCCTGTGATTTTGTAAATTTGCTATTAATTGCAGTTTCTAAATACGTAAGTGAGTGTCATCACTGTGATAGCCATGGTGAGTCTATTTAGAAGATGCCTCCGAAAAATTTTCATCTGGCAAGTGTTTGGTCTTGCTGCTATTTCTACTTGACAGATTTCCATGGGTTTCGATCGGAAATTCACGAGTTTATAGTATATTTTAAACATTTTCAGATATTCTGTTATCCAAGTTACCGAAACCATAAACCTTTTTCTTTTCTGTTCAAGCTATGGCCACATTTCACTCCTTATCTTTTCACCTTAAGAATGTGCTTATCTATAATATATTATATATATATATATTATATATTATATATATATATATATATATATATATAATGAAGTTATCGTGTTTCCTGGCGGCATATTATCATCATCATCATTAATATTATCTTCTTACTACTCCCAACTATTATTTCATATCCGTATAAGTCATGATTTTTTTCCTGGAATCTCAGTGACAGCTAGTCTCTTCATGCCTCCAAAACTATTCTCAGTATTCTGGCTGCTCTTAGCAGTGTTAATGTTTGGACGGTTTTTAAATCTTCCGTTCTTTTCTATTTCACCGGGAGTTGTCTCATAGCGTAATGATTGACGTGGTGGAATGCGAGTTTAAAGTAAGCGAGTTCAAACACTAGTCACGCTAAGACGTTCACTTTCGCGCCAATACCCTTGAAAAAGTTACTGAGTACCGTTATCTCCAAAGCAATAGGTTAAATAGTATCACAGCTGTTCTTTAACGATGGCTTCATCACTGAATTATTTGCGAAGATTGATATACCATGAAATAAAGAAACCAAACCAAAATATTTTTTCACATTCTTAGAAATTGCCATGAGGACTCCCGATCAGCTTGCATGTAATTGTTACCCACGTGTTTATTAACTTTTCGATCTCTCGAGAAAAGTTTCGAGAGGTTTCCAATTTTTTCCCTTGTTCCTTTCTTGAGTTTCCATTAATACTTTTTTCGAGAAAAATAAAAGTAAAGCCTGTGCATTTCCAACTGATAGTGAATTTTAACAGTTATATTTGCTAATACTTCCAACTTTAAATAAAAGAGCATTTAGTGTTATATAATTGGTTCGTGAGTTTGGCTCTGTTTAGTGGTATGACATATTAAATATTTTAAACTAATTAATGCCGATCCATCTTTATAGATATAAACAGTTCTATTCAAACAATTCAGTTTTGCATAAATACACAATTTAAATATAAAAAATAGTTATTTCAAGCTATCCAGTTTATTCAACAAAATTTAAGGCTTCCAAGTATTGCTATGTAAAACTAACTATTCAATTATTTACACGTTGTTAAATGTAAATGCCGTTCTATTTCAAACAATTCAGTTTAACATAAATTCACAGGTTAGTTCTTTTTGACCCATAGACAAGACTATCACATGCTATCACTTCAAGTTAAAGTGAACCAAGGAGCGATAGCAATAAAGAGATGATTCGCATCCCTCTAAACTCCAGCATTATTGGAGCCTTGCGATCAGATTGTGTAGTGTCATTATTCCGGATACCCATGGAGAAGTCTAACCCGTCAGCAGAGAAGTGTCGGTGTATTCTCTAGCCCCAGCCAACTGGGACAATTGTTTATTGAACTTGGTCTGGTTTCTTTCTTCTATGAAAAATTGATCTTTTCGTACTCCAGTCGCGCTATACGTTCACTTTCGGACAAATACCCTTGGGAAAGGTATGAACCCCGTTATCCGCCCAGCTATGGGTTAAATAGTACCACTATTGTTCCCCTAGGAAAATGGCTTATGCATTAAATAACCAATAAAGGTTGATATGCCATCATACAAAGAAACCAAACTATAGAATGGAAGATCGAAGGGTATTTGTCCGAAAGTCGATGAAATAGCGTGATTGGATTTCAAACCAGTTTTCTGAGATTACAGTCAATTACTTTAGCTATTTCTTCAAGGAGTTTCTCTCTTTAATAGTTAGAGATTCATCTACCCGTCCATTGTTTAAAAGTTTAATCGTCAATATCAGCAGTATATATCTATAGTGTGTGTTTTAATTCGCTCAAATGAATGCATCTGTCTCCCTCCCTCCATATACGCTTAAATATTTAACCGATCAGGTTATTTAGCTTTGGTAAATGAACAGAGTAAGACAAAGAAATCTCCGAATTTGAACCAACTGTTTTGCGCTTTAAAAATGAAATTGTGTCACATTATGGGAATGACGAGGAACTATATATATATATATATATGTATGTGTGTGTGTAGAATTAAGCCAGAGAAAGCCAAATATGATAAATAGATCTCAATTCAAGACCAACTTGTTTCAGTGCAGAAAATTTCCATGAGAGACGAAAGAATATATATATATAAAATATCCTTTCAAGTTTTCTGATAAGTGTCTTAGTTCAGTGTTGGAATTGGTAAATGAATTTCCAAAAATTGTCCCGAGCGCTTTCGGACCCTTAATAGGGGTTGCTTGCTTGTGTAAGGATTTTTTTTTTTTTAAGTTTATACCATAACAAAAATATGGTAAATTTGAAAACTTTGTTAAAAAAATCAACATACTTTACACATGGAAGAAACCACTGATGATGGCCTATGAAGGGTCCTAATGCTCTCGGAAAATGTTTTTGATATTCATCACCAATTCCAACCTGAACCTAGGACACTTATTAAAAAATTTGAAAGGATATTTGATAAAACTATACAGACAAAATTTGTCTTAATTATTTAATGAAACATGCTTAAATGAACGACCGCTGCCGAACTACACACACATATAAGAGGGTGAGAGACAGTAATTTTTGCTATGAATTTTTGAATACATAATAGAGTACAGAGCTGTAATTATTTAGTGGTGATGATATATTAAGCTATTACGTAATATTCAACGGTCTCATTGATGATTTCCAAATTAGAGGTTTTACTTTCATGTTTCAAATAACTTGTCTATGGACCAGCGTTAATTTGCTTTTATTCTTGCAGTTGTTACTTTGTTCATTTTATTTTTAGGACTTAAAAATTGAATGCGTGTCAGAATTATAAAACAAGCTCAGTTTTTGTCAAAATTAGTTTTTTTTAATTCTTTTAATATTCCATTATACAAATTTTCTTTCGTAAAACGGTTACCATTTTTGGTATTTCCAATCTGTGTTTTCTTGTTTTTGTGATAAGTCGATGGTGACGAGAAAGCTCCTTTTCATAGTACTCCACCAAGTTGTAGGGGAGAGCGCTACTCCTTTCCCTGGATTGCTCCACTTTACCGTTGATACATACCTTATATTACCGAGTGTTGAGCAAGGCGGTATCAAGTACCATTTTTAAAGTATTTTATATGACGCGACCTGGTGAACAATCTAAGCAATTGGCCAATGAAATTCTTTAAAAATTTTAGCGTGAAAAACGATTTTTTTAGCCGGGAGATAGCGAAATGCGGACATTTAAATCGAACCGAACACTCAAAAAAACCTTTGAATTAAGGAATTATCAAAACAGTGGACACTAGGACAAATTATTTACTTCGTGAAGATGATGCAAAACGACAAAAATACATGCTGAAGAAAAATGAATAACCAAAAGAATTTTCTTGTGTGCCTATTCCTTTTAAACTATATATATATATATGTGTGTGTGTGTGTGTGTGCATACGTAGATAAACGGAGATTAATAGATATGTAAAACATATATATTTATATATATACGTTTTGGAATATCCCAACAAATTGATTTGTTTGTGGGCCTAAAAATTTCCAACTATATATATATATATATATATATGCAAACAAACGTAAACGTGTATATATATATATATATATATATATATATATATATATATATATATATATATATACACACAAAAGCGTATATGTATTAATACATATATAGATATGCACACACAAAAATACGTGCTGGAGAAGAATAGATATCCTAAAAATTATCTGGTGGGCCTATTCATTTTAAACTATATATATATATATATATATGTGTGTGTGTGTGTGTGTGAACATAAAAATGTATGTATTCCTATACAAATATCCGGAAAAGAACACAAAATAGATATATACATATACAAACACACTTATACATAAACATATATGTATACACCTTCCCCGGCTGTGTATCTTAGATCGATCACTGATACAGTCGATACGTCAATCAGGACTCTTTTCTGATTGAGTGGTGTTCAAACTGGCTTGGTCTTCTCTTATTCGGCTGCCCAAAGCTGCCCCACTCTGACAAAACTCTGGTTCTCACTTTTCTCTCCGTCTCAGCGAGTTGGTGCCGATGATAATCTAGCCGTTGGTTTGCCGGTACAAAGGGTATATGGATAATCGTTCTGATCGTCTTATCGTCTTTGCTCCTGCCCCATTGGTCGTTGTGTTTCATACCATCAATGATAAGATCAACGATGATGTTCTGTGGTAAACTTGTCTGATGTAGTTGAAAAATAAGAATCTCAACTCACAAATAAACTTTAAAGTACATGTTTATTTACAATAGCAGGTATATAATTTTCAAATATGCAATGTTGAAGCGGGTGTATAAGAAGTAGTGTTGTTGGCTACGAAATGCTGGTAAGTTGAAGTGGGTATGGTTGATGGTGGGTGAGGAAAGTTGTTGCCAAAAGCAACAACTATGGATTCGAAACGCAGCCTTCAAAATCTGCAGACGAACTCTCTCTGGGGCAAACAAGCCCTTGCTTAAATAAAAAAAATTGCAGACAAATTTTCATTTGTTTACTCAATATTCCATTATATCTACATCATCCTTTCATTTTTCTTCCATCTTGACACTCACTAGTGCAAGGTCAACAATGGGCTTTGATAACTTCCAAAAGTTATCACTGCGTCGTTTTTATTTTTAAGTATTTAACTCTTAAATCACACACCGCTTTCAACAATCTATAATTGGTTACAGGAAACGATACAATCATGTATATTTTTAAATTCAGAGAATCAAACTACGTGTTTTGGTAAACCTGTCAAACCAAACAGTGTTGAAAGAAAAAGGCACCAAATGGCTTTGTTTAAAATTAGAGTTTTAACCTACAACTTGAGAAATGACGAAGTTTTCCGTTTATACTTTTAATAATTCTTATGCACCAGATTTTAACCTTTATTTCCAAGGACGGATGCACTCATTCACCCACTCACGTATCGTATGACTCTCAATAACTAAATTTGACCGTGTATCAGCCCACCGACCACACATATCATTAAGAAAAAATTCAAAAAAAATTTAGTAACAAATTTTCAATGAAGTTTTAATCCTACCGATGTACTTCGTTACATATGCATGCACACATAAAAATCTACATATACACATGCAAACAATTATATCCTTATATATGTATACACGTACATACATAAATAGAAATATACATATTCATGGACATATATCCACGAATATATCATTGAATAAAACTGCGTTAATATATATATATATATATATATATATATATATATATATATATATATATATATATATTGGCAGCATTTCTTCATTAATACAAATTGATTTAACTTTTGTTTTTGCATATTACTACTATGTACGAACGTCTTTACCGTTGGTGTGTATAACGTTTGCTTTTAAATGGGTTTCTATAAATAGTGTCAGTAGCTAAAGACATTTAAGTACATTAGCACTGGTTTGAAAATTAATTGTGTTAAGCGTCGGTTGATTGTTTCTAATATGTAGTGCTTCGAGAATCTGTAGTCTTCAATATTTTTTCATCCGATTTATAATTGTAGTGCATTTGGTTACGGTAAAAATGTTTGATATATGTTTGTTGACTGGGTGGAGAAGTACAGTGTTTATTTTGTTGGTAACATTTTTAATCATACGTTTAATTGTTCATCAACAGTTAGGAAAAACATTATTGATGAGACCCTGTTTTATGTTTTCTACCTCTTTATAAAATATTGTTTTGGAGGAGGAGATCAGTTTGGCACGAGACATCAGATTATTAATAATTGTTTTTTTCTTTTTATATCTGAAGGGGCATTCACTTTTAAAGTTGAGGGTACATGAGTTATTACTAGAAGGTTTCTTTTAAGTTGAGGTAGTGAAGTTATTATTATTGTTAGTATCAATGAGAACATCTAAAAAGGAAATTTTATTTGTTTTATTTAGTTCATGAGTAAAGTCAAGAACTGAATGTTTTGGAAGGTGTCTTGAAAACATTGATTAATAGAAACATACTCCGTACTGATCCTAATAAAAAGATAAAACTTATTTTATATTATAATAAATTTAAAGCCTCCAACTTGGTCATTAGAAATAATTCCCCTCCCTCGAATGGGGTTTTGCAAAAAACCAACGTTATATATCAATTTAAAAGTCCTTTAGGTGATTGTATCTCTGATAATAATAATAATAATATGTTGGTTTTGCCTCATCTACCCTATCCAGGAGACTTACAATGCACCTTTCTAATACAAGTTAAAAAGCACAGCATTTAAAAAAACATTTATGCCCATCAACAGAATTACGAAAAATTCTCACCGACAACACAACAATATTAGAATATCAAAATAATAAAAACTACTGATTCTCGAAGCACTACATATTAGAAACATGCAACCGTCGCTTAACAAAATTAATTTTCAAAGCAGTGCTAATGTACTTAAATGTCTTTAGCTACTGACACTATTTATAAAAACCCATTAAAAAGCAAGTGCTATACATGCCAACGATAAAGAGGCTCTTACATAGTAGTAATATGCAAAAACAAAAGCTACATCCCTTTTGTAATAGATCATCCCCTGATGATGACCCAAAGTCGAGCAGAAAGTACTTGGGATATATACAATTAGAGAAAATACATCAAACATTTCCTGACGAATACGATAAAAGCAGTACGGCAATACGAACGGACCCAGAAGAAAATATGTACACAGAAAATGTCTATTATGTTCAACGAAATTTTTATAAATATATATATTTATATATATATATATATAGACAAATGGAGTCTTGGTGGATTGTTTTGTTTTACGGCATATCAACTTTTTCGAGGTGTCCGTGGTGTAATTGTTATCGTCGTAGGAAATGAACACGGCGACACGAGTTCAAATCCTGGACGAGACTGATTGCATTTCACATAGCACTAATACCCTTGGGAAAGGTATGAATCCAATTATTCTCCCTTCAGCTATGGGTAAATAGTAGGAAAGACTACGTTCTTCAGCCTAGGTGAGGCAACTAGTCTAGGAGAAGGAAAACTCTGAATTCAAACCTGTTAAACTCCGCTTAAAAATTGACCTTGTGTCATATCCTGCCCGAGCGGAGGGGTTGAGTAAATAAGATCAACCTTTTCGAGTCATTTTAACCGGTATTAAATATCAAACAATTTAATTTAGTATACATATAGCTGTTGTTTACAAACTGTTTAAAATGAAAACAGTTCTAATTCAAACAATTCAGTTTAGCATGATTCAACAGTTGAATTTACCTACAGATAAAACAATTAGGTGTTACCATTCCGGCCCAGAGTAGACATGGGATTGATGCTAATGAAATGGTACACCGCATTCATCAAAGCTACAGCATTTCTTAAGCCTCAGCATCATATTATTTAGTAACATATCAGGACTCTTCTCCGGAGCGTCTTACCTCTCCTCAGACAAGCAGTCGGGGTATTCTACAGCCTCAGCCGACTGGGTAAATAAACGAACGAATATATTCATATATGATCATTATATATATATATATATATAAAGATTTATATACACATGCAAATACACACATATATATATATATATATATATATATATATATTGTTGCTGTATGCAAATTTAAATAGGAAAATACCGAGCGGAATATGCAAAAATAGGAGATTTACAATATGTGGAAATTTTATCAAAGTCACTAGGGCCCTTTAATCGGCTGTTCGTTTTCTTTCGTACATATAGAAAGTTACTTATACACCTATACACATGTTTGCCCAGTCGGCTGGGGTTTTAGAATACACGGACTGCATCTTTGCAGAGTATTAAGACACCCATTACGAGTGTCCAGGATATGACACGAAACCATCTGAGGGTAGGGTTCCAGAAATTTTGGATAAATGGGAAATACAGGGTACTCTTATTTCCATTGCTCCCAGGTCCACTCTTGCCCGGAATAGTTGTATCTGGTGGGGTCGTATTTACACTAAATTGCATACTTATGCTAAATTGAATCACTAAAAATAGAACTGTTTTGATAGTTAAACTGCGTACATATTCGGAGCTGAATTGTTTCAAATAGAACTGTTTTTGATATTGAAAGTGTACTCACGCTAAACTGAATTGCTTGAAATAAAACTGTTTCCTAATTTAACTGTGTGTGGACAAAAAAAATACTTACACTAGTTTGAATTGGTTGAATTAGAACTATTTGACTAAACAGAATAGTATGAAATAGAAATGTTTTTGACAATTAAAGCTGTGTGATTATACTTAAGTGAATAGTTTGAAATAGAACTGATTATTTGTATAAAAATGGATTCGTCATTGAATAATCTACAAAAGTAGATATGCCTTTAAATACAACCAACCGTCCTTCATATATATCATTACCTGCATTTTTTACGATATATTCGTTTGCATACACGTATGTAAATATATATGTACATGCACATTTATTCACGTATGTATTTATATACGTAAATATATATAGATACGCACACACATGCATATTTAGACACAAATATAAAAACGAATAGTTACATACATATACCTAGTGTGCTGAGTGTTCGCCAATCATCCGGTAGACCTGGGTTCAATCCCAGGTTGTGTCAGACCAAAGAATTTAAAAAATGGTACTTGATACCTCCTTGCTTAACACTCAGCAATATTAGGTACGTATCAAGGGTAAAGTGGAGCAATTCAGGGAAAGGAGAAGCACCTTCACCTACACCTCGGTGTGGTAGCTACTGAAAAGAGAGCCTTCTGGTTGCCCTCGGTTACAGTCGCCTAGTTTACTTTATACACTGTCTTATAGATACACATACATGAATAGAAATTTGTTTACATTCATGTTTAAAATGCATATATATATATACATATATATATATACACGTATTTATGCTAACATCAAGACATATATAAGCACAGATATATTCGATGAAATATAAATACATGTACAAAGATACGCTCACGCACAAACTTTTTTTTTGTTGTAGATCCAAAGAGAGAAAGAAATACTTTAAAATGAGTTGGTCCACCAAGAGATTTGAATTTTTTTTTATTTTTTTTGTTCTTACATACGTGTATGTTTCCATCTTGATGCTTTCGTCAGGAAATGTATGGAAGAAGGCCTTGTTAATGAGAACTGACCTCACTCGTGTTTGCTGTTTGAATGTCTTTCGTTTGGTTATGGGTTTGTATAATGGTCACTCCTCTCTTTTCTTAGAGTGTGTTTACTTTAGTCTGCTTTACCCATCATTTGCCTTTGATATTTGGTACGTTGTGTGTGGGTGTGTAGGAGTGGTTTCGGATTTCTCTTACTGGTATTTCTTCTCTGTTTATGCTTGAATGTGAAATTTTTTCCTCTATGTGTGCTTGTGTGGTTTGACAATGACAAGTAATTATTTTTTTTACTAACAATCTTTGGGCGTATCTATCTATCTATCTATATATATATATATAGATATACACATAACTATATATGTTTGTTTCCATTTGTGTATGAGTATGATTCATGTTTTATTCAACTTTGATTTAAACACGACTGAGTTCAAGTCCCATTGAATACCCCATTAACAAGATCAAGTGCCATACATGTTCTCTGACGAAAGCATCGATCTGGAAACATACACCTATGCAAGAAAAAAAACAAATAAATCCTAAAAAATCACGTATCTCTTCGCTGACCTACTCATTTATATATATATACAAACCCGTTCTCACACGAGTATATATATATATATATATATATATATATATATATATATATATATATATATATATATCACTCGTGTATATGCTCGTATATACCAGTCCATACACCACATGTATATATGCAAGCGCTCTTATCTATCCACTTATGTATACACACACACACACACACACATATATATATATATATATATATATATATATATATATACAGATACACACACATACATATATATGTATATATAAACATACATAAACACATGTACAAATTCATTTGTTTTTACACTGATATATTTATATACATATACATTTACCCGCACACATACATGCATGCACACATGTATATAGAGAGAGGTACATATATTTATACAAACACACTTTCATAGACTCTCGTTCACACACAAGTGTGCGGATATATATATATATATATATATATATATATACACACACAGACAAAGATCTATCTATATAGACGTACATATATAGTCATGTCTACATATATGATAGCACCTGTATATCCATCTTTATACGCTAAGATAAAGGTATGTTCTCTCTCTATATATCTTGATAGAGAGAGAGAGAGTGAGATACACATCAACACTGTATAATCACACACGTGCATATGTGTGTGTAAGTAAATACACTTATATGTACATGTATGTTTTCCTCTTAATACGATGGAGTCATTGTTTTCTTTCACGCACCTGTAATTTGTTGTTGTGATTTCGTTGTTTTCGTCTGTGTTTATTTAATTCTTATTCTTTTTACCTGGAACTTACTATGCAATTTTTCTTGGAATTTTTTTTTTCATCAAAGATGTCTATGGTGTCATTCATGAGATCAAGGGAGAACTGTTTGCTATTTTCGTACCAGTTTGATCGAAAATCTTTATCGTGGTATACGATTTAAATACCTAGTACTGGATTTTTGATAGGATCAATATTTTCTTGTCACATTCATATAAACAATTCTATTTCAAACAATTCAGTTTAGCAAAAGTACACAGTTCAGTTTAACATGTGTACACAGTTCTATCTGACCAATCGCTTGGACCCTATCAGGTGCTACCCTCCGGGCTTGTGTGGACCTGGAGCAGATGACCATAAACCTTTACTCCCCATTCCCCAAACCCCCATCCTTACTGGAGCATCACCATCAGATTATTTAGTGTAATTTCCAGGTCATAAGTTATGGTTGGAAGGTCTTACCATTCTGCAGAAAAGTAATCGGTATCTTCTACAGCCATCTACCGATTGGGGAAAATTGACTGTTGGAGATAGCAATAGTGAAGGTTCTTTCCAGGGAGAACGAATTCATTTTTATAGCTATTTTTCCACAATTAAAAAGGCGAACAAACCTGACAAGACAAATAGCAGTATTTTTTGCCGGTATTCATAGTGTAATTTATATTTAAGTTTAATCATTTGTGAACTAGAAATACATTCTAGATAAACTAATTACTAAATCAACTCTTTTACTACCATTTTTATCATACGTATATTAAACTCTTGGATATTCATAATATTTCTTTGAGACTTTATATTGAGGTACACTATTAGTTGTGTAGACTGATTATAAAACACAATGCATGTCCTGAATATTTCATTCTAATTCTTTCTGTAGCGAGGCTACAAATCTGTTGCTCTGGTAAGTATGAAGTACCTCTTCATTGCTATTCAGCAGAGGTTCAAATCAACTCGGCGTAGTCGTATCTGTTTTGATCCCATGAATGTGTTGAAACATATCTCTTTGAAAATGAATATTGTCAGAGATGACTAATTCAAACATTTTACGTATGTAAATTACATGTTTCGAGAAGAATAATTCAATTTTCAAAGGCACACCAAACATTTATTGGGTATTCAAAGCTGAAATCTAATAAATGAGTAAATATTGTATAGCCATATACATATACATGCGGAACATAATCAACAATAATGACGAACTTCAATGAACGAACGAACACACTTCTTTATAAAAATATAATCTCTAACACTTTATTCTTGAAAGGATGATGTTGGTTGTGTGTGAGAGAGGAGTTGGAGACGGAGACAGACTGTTATTTTGACCCGAAGTTCTTCCCGCGACCATAGTAGCACCTCTTCCTCATCTTGGCTCTGAGCCGCAAACCCTCTGTCTACAAGCTGATTCTCACCCTGGCATTTTGTCCCCAACTGACTCAAGCCGTCTGTGCCCTGGCTATATTATTGTTTAACGACCACCTGATTCTGCTGTTATTCCGCTTATTTACACAGGCACATCTCTTGATTGACGGCTCGGTCAAGGGTCAATATATAACAATGGTTTGATTTTAATCAAAACTATATTTTCAATCTTCCATTGCATTTTAGTAATTTTTTTTATCTACACTCACAGTCGTGATATCAATATCGGTTGTCTGAAATTGTTTTTTGTTTTGCTTACATGCCCTTCCGGGCAGCTGCCTTGTATTCATGCCAGATGGTTGTGTACATACTCTGTCACCTTGACCTCAGGAGGCCGTCTCCAACAAGGTTTTGCCCTTTGCAGCGTATGTATTAAAATATTTCAGTAATAATTTATAATTGTTTGGAAATGATTCTTGTTAAATTAGAATACTTGATAACATTTTAGTGAGTTCAAATTGTTTGGTTTGGCTGTCTAAATTTCTGAGACGAAGCTTGGTGATTTTTATCATTAAGGGTTTTTGGAAAATTGTCTTCATTTTTATTGTTATTTCCACGACGTTTCGGTCGATATGTCCTCCGACCTTCTTCAGGTGTTTGTCGAACTCGGGAACATTCAAGGAACTTCGAACTACGTTCTTTATTGTATCAACGGGGGTGGCCTGTTCTGATTCCGTTAACCATAACCGGGTACAAGTGTTAAGTATTCCTGTATTGTTACTCGCCTGCAGTCAGGATTGAACTTGGAACCTCCCGATGATTGTCTCCTTAGATGCTTAGGGAACCAACGCCTATAACCATTACGCCAGGTATCCTGCTGGCCGGAGGACATATCGGCCGAAACATTGTTGAAATAACAATAAAGATGAAGACAATAGTCCAAAAAACCCTTGTTTGGTTTTGTTTTACGACATTTCAAACATTGTAGTTTATCAAATGCCAAAACCATTCTTTATACATTTAACGTTTTATTTCAAACAATTCAGCTTAGCATAAGGACAGTTTTTGTTTACTCACTGTTAAACATAAAACCAGTTCAATTTTAAACAGTCCAGTTTGGCATAAGTACACAGTTTAAATATCAATAACAATTCTATTTCAAATGATCTAGTTTAGCTTGACTACACAGTTAAAATGCAAAAAAAGCAAACAAACTATTTGACCGATTGATAGGAACCTATCAGGTGCTACCACTCCGGCCAGATGGAATTAGGGAGCGATGACTATAAAGGGGTAATCCCCATTACTGGAGCCTTTCCATCAGATTGTTTAGTATCAGGAAACTCGTTGGGGGAGTCTTACCCCTCTGCAGAGATGCAGTCGGTGTATTCCAAAGCTCCAGCCGTCAGGGCTGACAAATCACTTCTAATAAGGATTCTTAACTGAAGCCATAATAGGTAGCAACGATTATTATTATTATTAGTTGTAGCAGCAGCAGCAGTTACTTCTAAACAATTTATGAGTGCTTAATAGGAATATTTGAAACCACATAATTGCGTGCAAACACGTTTATTAGAAATAGTAATAATTACTTCAAAGAATATTAATGTTCATATATTATTATTATTTTTATTAGATAGGAATACTTCTAATCTGTTTGCAAGAAATAATTATCGACAAATAAAACTAAAATCAGTGAAATAAAAAATATTCAATCGAACAGAAAAGAAATGGTAATGATTACAATCGAAAATTTACAAATAAATGATGTTAGCATTAAATAATCCATAAAGAGTTGATACGCCGTTAATCAAATAAACGGAACCAAAAACAAATTTTAGGTAACCAATATCTATTTTCAATATTAGCTATTTACGCTCACCATAAAAGTTATCGTTGCAAAAAGAGGTTCGGTGACCCGATTTCAAATCCTGAACAAGGCTATTAAGGTTTAACTTATCTTGAGAAATATGTGAATCTGTCTTTTCTCTGACCATCAATAGATATATTTTAGGGAACTCTGGGTTCTCAAGCCTTGGTTACGCAACCAGCGAAAGAGAAATAAAAAGTATGAATTCAAACTAACTTTACTCCGCAAAATTTGGCCTCGTATCACATCCTACTCGTAGCAAATTTGATGTTAGCATATATTCAGTAGTACACAAGAAAACACTCAAGATCCAAGTACAACTAAACTGTATGCGCAAGACTAAAGACTCAACAATGCATGTTGGTAAAGGCTACTATTCGAAAAATCTGAAGCTATACTCTGTAAAATAAATCGAACAGTCAACCAGAGAAATTAAAATGAACAAAGAAAAGTCATAAATAGAAGTGTGTACAATTAAATTCTCGTTAAGCATGGGATATAATGCAACATATTGCAGGGGAATGAGCGGTGGCTCTTAGATTATTAGTCAGAGCTGATGCATAATATAGTATCATACAAGGAGTATCAAAAAAGTATGGTACAACTATCCTCTAATTCAACTTGCTAATTATTTTACAAATAAAATATTGTGTATATATTACTCGCTCACATTCAATGATAATTAAAGATTATGCAGAACATTGTCACATGAAATCACAAAAAGATATAGCTTTCGATACAAATATATTTAACATAAGTTGTGGGAATAATTATAAAAAAACTGTTGGGTTATTTGGAGAGACATCGTTAAAAGGTGGTTATTAGCCATCTACAATTGTCAGTAAATATTCATAGACTTGCCCATCAGTAGCAGCAATAGATGGCCAATCAGTGATGACTAAAGTATATATAATCAATGGCAAGTTACAAGCCTAGATTTGATGTAGGCCTTGTTACTTAGAAAGCGTACCTTTTGTATCCAGAACTAAAAACCAACAGCACGAGATTTATATTTGTTGGACTGTACCACTTGATTTAATAAATAATTAACTCTTCATTTCACTGTGTATCTCCTCCTAACCACGATACAGCACTATAGCTTGGAGGCTCTGTGGGTTCATACGTTTCCCAAGGGTATTTGTCAAAAAGTGAACCTAGTAATGTGTTTAGAGCTAGAACTTGCTTTCTATGATGTCACTGTACAGTACGTTAGCCACTCCACCCAATATTACTTCTTACATTTTGTGTTGAGTTGGTTCTGGAGAGATTGTTGTACTCAGTTATATAATATCAACTATTCTTGCCTTATACAGATTATCTACGCATGGTTGTATGGTTTCAAGTATTCCTATCAAATACTAATATTCTTGAAATATATCTATATGGATCATAGACGGGAATTTGATAGGTCCTACTACTGCGAGTAAGGATGGACCTTATTTGGTTGTGTTTTAAGGCATGTCAATTATGTTATTCAATGCTTAATCCTGTTTATATATATATATATATATATATATGTATCAAATATATATGATTTATAAAATCATTTTGTGGATACATTTTGAAACAAACGCGAGCTCATTCTTGTGTACACAGTTAAATTGTTTCAATCAGAGTCAAATATTTCTATTTTCTGTTAATTCTTTCTTTGCATACAGTTAAATAGTTTCAATTATTGCTTCGAACCAGTTATAATTTAACAGTAATTTGTTTACATACACAGACGTGGTTCAAAGTAATGCTATTTATCACTAATTATTCTATTGAATACTATTCATTCGTTTTCACACATTTAAATGGTTCAATGTATAACTAACAATTCAATTAAACATATATCAATCTTATTTTTACACACACAGTAAAATGATCTCAGTTCTTATTTCTAACGATTCATTTTTGCATAAGTCATTTTTTTGCTCACAGTTTCAATGTAAACTAGTTCTATCTGACCCAAAGATAGTACCATATCACGTGCTACCATTTTGGTGCAGAGTGGACATGGGAGCAATGGCAATGAACGGATACTCTGCATTCCCCAAAGCTTTCGTAGTACTGGAGCTTCACCATTAGATGGTTTAATGTTATATCCAGGACACTCGTTGAGGGGTCCCACTGCTCTGTAGAGATGCAATCAGTGTATTCTACTGTTCCAACCGACTAGGCCAAGAGTGGACCGGGTGATATGGCAATGAAATAGTATTGTACACTCCCTATCCCTTGTAGATTTATCATCAGATGCAGTTAACTGTCAAATCGAAGAGGCAATATTAAACAAGAGTTCAATACAGTAAACTGTTGGATTATCTCAAAGTATAAGCAATAAACTATCTTCTGTCTGAAGTATCTAAACATTTGCCGTAGCATACTAGGAAAATAAATCTTTCTATTACTATAATAAAATGCCGAATGAATGTTGGTCATTTTCATTTGAAGTTTTGTCCTCAGAATGCATATATCTTTTGACTGTAAATACAGAAAACAAGATATTGATTTGGGGCATTGCTCAACCATTTGTGATTTTATAAAGTCTACTCTCTTTAAATCCTTTAACATGAAGCGATAATCACTTTTTTCTCAAATTATAAAATGTCATTGTATATTCATTTGGTATTTTTAAGCAAAAACACTATTTGAACGCCTTAAAAGATTATAAAAAAATGAGATTTTACGAAGGACACATTGGGATATGATGGGTATAAAAGTTTTTGAGCTAGGTCTATGGTTAAAAATCAACTAATATTGGTTGACCTCACCCATTTAACCTACAAACAGAAGTTGTCATGTCTATTTACATTTTTATATAATAATCATGTGTACCTCTTAACACAGTCTCTCTACTACGAGCAAGAGGTGACACAAGATCAATTTGTAAAGCTGAATACAGTTGATTTGATTACTATCACAGGATAAAGAAGACTATGTAATCTTACCAACTCTAAAAAAAAAAAAAAAAAAAAAGAGGGGGTGTCCTCGTGGTGTAATGGTTTAAGCGATGGACTGCAGAATCATACTTCGAGTTCGAACTCCAGTCGCGCTATTAAGTTCACTTTCGGACAAATATCATTGGGAAAGGTATGATTCCCATTATCCTCCCAGCTATGGGTTAAATAGTACCACTACTGTTCTTCTTGGAGAATAGCTTTGGCATTAAATAACCTATAAAGGTTGATATGTCATTAAACAAAGAAATCAAACAATCTATTAAAAAAAAATAATGGTCACCCCACTAATAATCAATAACTTGAGAGAGAAAGGGAATTAGTAAAAAGGGAAACAAAAACAGTTTTTTTTAGAATCTGAACACAGGTCACAGTTTCAATTTTCTTTGACCATAACTGTTACGTTAAGCGCAGCAAATTATTTATATTTTCAAGTTCATTCATTTACATATTTACATTTACAAAGTAAAAACTTTCTTCCGATAAAATTATTTCCTCAAAAGCATATTTGGAATATATTTTTCTAAATATCATTCTTAGAATGTACTATAAATGTTCAAAGCCTTCAGCAATTTGCAGCAAATATTTCGTTCTTTCGGGAAAAAAAATTACATTTTTATTTTTTGTCTTCCTTTCTGAATATTTTGCGTGTAATTTAATGGAGAATAAACACAATCATTTGGGAAGTTTTTCTAAAAATATGCGAATAGATAAAAGAAAAGGGAAGGAAAAAAGAAGCATATTGTTCTTTGATTTAGGTTTAAATTTACATGGTAGTGAAAGATAAAACATGTCCGTCTTGTATGATATTTCTGTTTATTAAGAGAGCCTGTGATTTTTGTATTAGCTAAAAATAAAGTGCAAAGACATGTCGCCATTCCAGTGATTAAATATGCATAAACGCCTTCAAAAATAATTACTTAACACGCACACACATTATATATATATATATATATATATATATATATATATATATATATATATTCGGCATATTATGCAAGTATTCTGTCTGTTTCTGACAACGTGTATGGTGTAATAGTTGGCAAACAAGACTCGCTGATTATTAGTAGAGAGTTCGATTTTTACTGTTCGCCCCAAACACATTTTTTAGTAAACTCGGTAAAAGTTTGTGATTGTTTTTTAACCTATCAAGTATTATACTTCACTAAAAGTTTAGTGAATCGTGTACAAACTCAAAAGCAGAAAAGCGTAATGCCTTGACGAAATACTCCCAGAAGTATGAAAGACAACAAAATTTTGATGACTAATTCGTTGTTGAAACTTCGTTTATTAACAATTACAACAGAAAGATAGACGAAGAGCTGCATCCTCCACTCTTTTAAGAAAGGTGACCTCAGAATCACTATGAACTACTGCAACATACTGTTGTATAGCCATGAACAACTATACATGCACAAATACCTTTGCATGTGAAATCATAATGACGACACAATAAAGACGAGCGACACAGTTCTTTGTAAAAATGTACCTCTCATTTTATTTGAAAGGGTTCGAAAGGTTTACTAAAGTAAGGGCCCTATCTATGGGTCAGATAGAACTAAACTGCGTACTTATGCTAAACTGAATTGTTTGAAATAGACTTGTTTTAGCATTTAACTGGAAATGTTTGAATTAGAGCTGTTTGTCTAAACTGAATAGCTTGAAATAGAAGTGTTTTTGACAATTAAACAGTGTATTCATGCTAAACTGAATTATTTGAAATAGAAATGGATTTGCGTTAAATAACCTGAAAAGGTTGATATCATAAAACCCAACCAAGGAACAAAAGAAAACTTGCTATGTTGTGGATTTTGCCGTTCAAGAAGAATACAGAGGGAAAATAAAAGAAAGGGAAAAATCTTGCCATCGAGCTAAACATAATGGAACATGAAGGTGGCGGTCATCCAAATTCAAATTGGCACACTTTGAATAATCCCTAAAGGATCGGTACAGGAACTAAAAGACTTAGAAACTAGAAGACGAGTCGAGACCATCCAAATTGCAGCATAATCAAGATCAGCCAGAATACTGAGAAGAGTCCTGGAGACTTAAGATTTGCTATAACTTGTACCCAAGGGGGAAACCTTCAGCTAACGTTGGTTTAAAAAAAAAACTCAAAAGAGTAAAATAATGCGGCAGTCTACTTATACAAATCGAGATTATCCATACCACAACATTGTCAAGATCGGCGAGAACATATAGAAAGATTTTGGGAGACCTGAGGAGAATTGCTCTCACTTAGACTCCATTGAAAGACTAGCAACGTTAACTGGTGTCAAAACCTCACGAAGAGGCGAAAAACAAAATTAATAATGTAAGAATGTGTATACACAATTCAGGAGAGATCGTAATTTAAGGGTATTCATAATGTAGTTTTCTGGATTTGTTTATTTATATAAAACCGCCAAAGAGTAGGAACCGGACGCAAAAGTGGAAAGAAGGAAGAAAAAAATGATTGAGAAGGAATAGATAAAGAACACATGGAAATGAAGTCATGTTTAACGAGAACAAAAATACAGATGAAAACAATACTAAACGTGGAGTCAATGTTCGAAGTGATATAAAGAAAGAAAAACGGATTGAAAGAACGTAGGAATTGTCAAATGATGAGAGTAAAGTAACATTATTAAGCATTAAGGTTAACGGAAAAAGAGACTATTGAAAATATCAAAAATATGAGTTCAAACGATGATATATAAAACAAAAGAATAATGACTCTAACCTTCATATGCGTCTTCCTATTTTGATGAACTGATGTTTCCTTTTCTAACTTCCAATACAAACTGATAAAAATACAATTAATATATATAAAAGTAAAGTTAGCGACCATAGTCGAGGGTGACCCGAAGGCTCCCTTTTCGATAGCTACTACACCAAGTTGTAGTGGAGGGCGCTACTCCATTCCCAGGATTGCTCCACTTTACCCTTGAACCGTACCTTATAATGCTGAGTGTTAAGCAAGGTGGTATCAAGTTCCATTTTTAAAGTCTTTGGTATGACTCGACCTGGGATTGAACCCAGGTCTCCCGGGCCATTGGCGAACACTCTAACCGCTGGGCCAATGTCCCGGTTAATTAATATATATATATATATATATATATATATATATATATATATATATATATATATATATATATATATATATATATATATATATATATATATATATATATATATATATATTCAGAACATATCATAATCAACTACTTTTTTTTAAAAGTGTGATCGAAACGGTGACTGTTATCTGGTATATTAAAACACTGTTATTGATATTAATAAAAAAAAAATTATATTGCGTAGTCAACGAGAATTGCTATGTCTGTGAGTGCTTATCGTTGGACGGGGAGTTAAAAACGCATAGAATATTAGTATTAGGTAATTCTTTGTTTTATATTCTTTACTAGATTCGCTGGTGCCGCAGAAGCAAGAAAATTGAATAATGGACGCAACATGTGAGCTAGATTCTTCGTTCCTTCTGGAACAGTACTTTTCTCGTTTAAACCGACTCAAGTGGCTAGAGTGTTCGCCAATGGTCTGGGAAACCGGGGTTCAATTCCAAGTCGAGTCATACCAAAGAATTAAAAAATGGTACTTGATACCTCCTTGTTTAAAACTCAGCATTATAAGGTACGTATCAAGGGTAAAGTGGAGCAATCCAGGGAATTGAGTAGCGCCCTTCCTTCAACCACAGTGTAGTAGCTACTGAAAGGGGAGCCTTCGGGTTGCCTCCGACTACAGTAGCCAACATTACTTACTTACTTTTCTCGCCTTATCTTTCATTCGCTCCTCATCCTCTGTTTACGCAAAGGTCTGTATCCTTGTACCCTAGTCATCAGATGGAAAAAAGGGGATCATAAAATCCGGTGTATATATATATATATATATATATATAGGTGCACAGAGTAACCCAGCCTTACTGTCACCTCAAGTGTGTTGCATGGGAAGCTGATGTTAGCACTGAGAACTAGTGATTTCTGCGAGATCCCTGGTTTTGGCTGTAACATTAACCATGTATTGTTACAGCTACATAAAGCGTTTATAGTGTAATTATTACCGCCGTAGGATATGGACATGACAAACTGACTTCAAATCCCTACGAGGCTGTTTACATTTCAGCTAGTGATAATACCATTGAGAAGGGTATGAATGCATATAATCCCCCTCTTGCTATGGGTACATAGTTGGACAGACCGAGGTGGTTGTTTGGGTTTTATGACATATCAACCTTTGTACGTTAACGCCAAATCCATTTTTTTTTGCAAATTGTTCTATTTCAAACAATTCAATTTATCATGAGTACACACTTTAATTATCGAAAACATTTCCATTTTAAGGTATTCAGTTTATTCAAAAAGTTCTATATCAAAATAATTCAGTTTAGCATAAGTATGCGGTTAGTTCTTTTAACCCATAGATAGGGCCCTATCAGGTGCTACAACTCCGGCCAGAGTGCACGTGGGAGCGATGGCACTTTAACCTTGGTATAGTAACCTGTCTAAAAAAGGGGTGGGCAACCATTTTTGTGGGAGAGGTGAATAACTGGCTTATGAATTATCAAAAGGACCGCATATTTTAAAATCAAAAGAATTTAGTCTTGATTCACGAGCAAGTGTTTATTTTTAATTTTAAAAAAATATTTTTAGAGGCTCCCGCTGGTTGCATAGAACAGTGCAGCTGGCCGCAGTCTGCCAATACCTAGTTTAAGAGAAAAAAAAATCTGAATTCAAATCAGATAAGGTCTGCTTAAAAATCGAACTAGTGTCGCATCCTGTTTGTGTGGAAGATTTGACATATTATATATATATATATATATATATATATATACGTGGTACATTCAATAAGTTTCCTGCATTTTTGTACATGCATTTAAAATTGTCGTAAACTCTTGGAAATTCAGTAGGTTATTGATATACATCTAATGAGATAACTAACCAATTTTTATCATTTCAGTTTCCAATCAACAGCTACAGCAGGAATTGGAATACACCCTACTAAAGCCTAATTGTCACAGCTGGCGAATTTCCAAAATGCAATCTTGACGTGTGGACACTTTAGAAGAATGAAATGCAATAAAATTATGTTTTAAACTAGGAAAAAATACCAAAGAAACGTATAGAATACTTCAGACAGCTTTTGGAGCATTTTGTATGAATCGAGCATCAGCTTTTGAGTGGCAAAAGAGATTCAAGGACGACAGGAAGTCTGTGAGGGATGATGAGAGGTGTGGGAGGAGTAAGGAAGTCAATATGCTAGAGTTGATTGGGGAAAGGGTTAGGGTTACTATGTTGAGGTTTTAAAGGAGTTCAGGAAGAGATACCTAGGGAAGAGGCCAGCACTCTTCAAATCAGGCCAGTGGCATTTCCACCATGACAATGCACCAGTCCACAACTCCGTCCTTGTCACAGAATATTTGAGCAAGATGGGCATCAAGACAGTTCCTCACCCTCCCAATAGTTCAGACCTTGCTCCCGTTGACTTTTTGTTATTCCCTAAGCTCCGAGGCTGTCGTTATGAGACAATTGAGGAGATAAAAGAGGCTGTGACGAATGTCATTGACACGCTCACACAGGAAGATTACTTCGAATAGGACTAGAGTTTCATGTGTGTACTATCAATAAAAGTGCCAATACGAAAAAAGTCTGGAAACTTATTTAATGATCCTCGTGTATATATATATATATATATATATATATATATATATATATATATGTATATGTGTGTGTGTGGGTGTGTGTGTTATAGCTAAGCCACAACCAGAAATCGTGAACTCTGTCAATTCTTCTTTCTATCGACATATTTATGTCTGCAACAATTTGCTTACAATGTTAAAGTCAATCGATAAGATCATTTTTTTTTTCTTTTGGATTTAAAACGACCATTTTCCTAAGCTATTTAAATATATAATAATAAAGTAATGCAAATAATTGTATATTTGTACAATAAACTTGCAATCAAAACATGTTCTTCCTACTTTAATAAATACACGCTTTTTTTATCGAAACTAACATGCCGAAAGTTGTAGATTTTTTTTATTTGTTCAGATAAATCATTTGTAAATCTCATAGTCAGAGCCGATGTCAAAGAGCTCTGATATTTTGCATGAATATTCACAATACCTCACGCTCCAATAAACATTATTATTAGCTTGATGGTTGATGTCATTCAATGTCGATCGAGTTCAACCAAACAGCCAATCTGTATAATATAGGGACTTTGATATGAAGAAAATGTTTTTTTTCTATTCTCATTAATGTCTGGTTTATTAGAGGTTTAATGGCACATCAACCTTCATTCATTATCTAATGCCAAAACCATAATTTCAGAGGAGCTGTAGTTGTTCTTTTTAGCCCATGACTGTAGAACAAATGGGTTTATCATACCTTACCCTATAGTATTAGTGCAAAAGTGACCGTATTAATGTGACTGGTTTCGATCTTTTGCCATTACACCACGCAGATCCCGCCTACCACGTCAATGTAAAGAAAGCGGACATATTCCTATTTTTCAAATGACCACGTATAAATTGAATATTAAGTAGTAAGCTGTATAAAAGAACTTCACATAAAAGGTGTTTTCAATAACTTCATACCGTTTGAAGATAAATATTTTTTATTTTATTTTGTCAACATTAAGCTAGTTAAGTTTCATTTGTGTAGATTATTTTGTTACTCAGAAATTTACATCTCAATAGTAAATATTTCAGTTAGGTAGACTTTGATTGAAACAAGAGGGGAACATTCAAGTGAAATCCTACAAAGCAAGTAGACCAGTTCACACACCTCAAGAGGAATTTCTCATCTACTGAAGGTGATGTCAACATACACCAAGTAAAGGCGTGGACTTCTATTGGCGGGTTAACTATGATATAAAAGTCTGATTTCTTTGTGACGGGATTTTTTCCAAGCTGTAATCGTGTCATTAGTTCTCTGCAGATGTCCTACCTGGGCACAAATGAAACGTATCGGGAGAGAAAGACAGAGTGGGGGAAGGAATCCGTAATGTCAGTGTGATTTTATGATGGTGAAATATTTCATTTCTGTCTGTCTGTCTCTCTCTCTCTATATGTATATTTATTTTTTTATATACATAGACATTATATATACGTGCTCTCTCTCTATATATATAATATATATATATATATACACACGTGTGCTCTCAATATATTTTATATACATGTGTTATATGTAAGAAGACATTAATTAAGCAAAAACCAAAAAATACCTACCGAATTCATAATCTCTTAAAATGATTAATCGATATTTTTGATAATAGAAAACCTATAGCGACTTCCCTATTAAACATTTCATTGTTATGAGAGCCGCATTAAACTCTCATGACTTTCTGTGACACATGTGAGGAGCAAGTGTGACTCTAATACCGTGATAAAGGATAAAATCTTTTGAAAACGTGTGCGCAGACACTTCAAAGGTTAACTGGACCCGGACACAATGACACTAGTGAGAAATCTTAAGCAAAAAACAACGACATATGATCATAAAACGGAATGTTCTCTGGTCTTTAACAAAGGTTACATCAACTATATATATATATATATGTTCATACATTTGTGCGTGTGTGTAGCGAAAATTTTGAATAATCAGCCCTTGGAATGTTTTCTAGCTGCAGATGATCTTGAGGTCTTTCAGACCGATGTGAATAATCATCTTATTGCTCCTTAAAGCCTGTAACACTCCTAGTCCAACTATACATTCGCATTCCAATTTTCCTTCATTCTCTCTTCCCTAATCAGGTTTCCTATTCATTTGCCAAATCTCGCTGCCATATCTTCGTGCCCTTTTGCCGAGTTACAGCTGATAGGGAAGCTCTCTCTCTCTCTCTCTCTCTCTCTCTCTCTCTCTCTCTGTGTGTGTGTCTACATATCTCAGGCAGAGACGAGAAATCCAAACATATAATATTATTTTTAAAATAAGATTCAACATTAGATGAAATCATGCCATGCTATTCGCCACAGTTCTTTAAAGAACGCTATTATAGTAATTCATGAACATCAGCAGCAATATCTTATCTACTGAAAACAAATTCAGAATATGCATTGGGAAACCACGTATTGTCATTGACAGGTTACCGATTACAGAAAAATCTTATCTATGATGGGAAATGCTCTGTGAAAAAAGATAAATGAGAGCTACAGAATGATGCTGTGTGCTTTTTTAAACACATTTTCGAAACCAAGAAAAAAACAAGAACATCGACTGTACTGATATTTATCATCCATTTCACTGACTATGCAGGAAAAATAAGTAAAAGAAGTTGATCCCGGCTGGAGAAGTAAGGACCGACTCATAAGCAACGCTCTCTGATAGAGTCCTGCTGATTTTCATTGCAGTTTTGCTTAACCATTAAACCTTATATTTATCATATCTGAATGGTCGAGTGGTGAGAGTCTTCACCGATAATCCGGGAGACCGGGGTTCAGTTCCAAGTCGAGTCATACCAAAGACTCAAAAATGGTCCTTGCTTAACACTCAGCATCATAAGGTAAGGATAAAGTGGAGCAATTCAGGGAAAAGGAGAGTGCCTCCCCTACAGCTTGTTTTAGTAGGTAATGAAATAGAAGCCTTTGGGTTTACGGTCACCAGCAAACTAAGGATGTAGGGATCCGTGTTGAGGACTGGTTGTTTTGTTTACGGCGTATCAACCTTTTTCGGGTTATTTAAGGCCGTATTAAGTAATTTTGATTAAAAAGGTTTCATACAATTTAGTTTAGTATGAGTAGTTTTGTTTACACTCACTTAAATTTCAAAACACTTTTATTTAAAATAATTCAGTTTAGCGTAATTACAGTTAAGTTTTATTTGACTTTTATTTATAGATACCCTCTCAGGAGCTACTACCCCGGGCAAAATGAGCTAAGGATTGATGGCAATAAAAGATTACTCCACATTTCCCAAATCTTTAGCATTACTGAAGCCTCACCATCAAATTGCTTGGTGTCATATACAGGACACTCTTTGGGCTAGTCGTACCCCTCTGCAAAGTTGCAATCAGTGTATTCTACAGCACCAGCCAACTGGTCAATCCATGCAGAAGACTTGCTAAATGCGCCTACTTTTATATTCAAGTTCATTAGTTTACATATTACAATTTTTCGAATGAAATTTTGGCACATAGAATTATCCCCCAAATTCGAAAGACAAAAAAAAAAAGAATGCTTGACGCTACTGAAGTAAGGCCAGTCTCATAAGAGCAACATTTTTTTAAACCCCTACACAGACTCACCAGTCACGACCGACCAGCCAAATCTGACATTCATCTGATCAGTGCGAACAGTTGCCAGTTAGTTTAGTTTTATGGCATATCAAACTGTACAGATTATTTATTGCCAAACCCAGTTTTATATATATATATATATATATATATATATATATATATTAAATTTGTATGATTTGTAAACGACTAGTTCGTAGATAAAATATTTAAACAAGCAAGAGCCTCATTTACTCGCACTCAGTTAAATGGTTTCAAGTATTGATATGTAACCCTAACTATTTAACATCGGTCACTTGTTTGCACACCAATGTTTATTCATATAAGTCTTGCTACAAAATATTTTATAGGCAATCTTTTTTTCAGAAAAATTAGAGCTAATTTGTTTACACACAATTATTGCTATTGTTTTCACAGTTAAAAATGGTTCCGACAATTGCTATTTAACACTAAAAAATCTATGCGTCATTATTCATCTGCGCAAAGTTTAATGATTTCAAGTATTCCTATGTCAGACCCAAAATTAAATTTGTCCACAGAGTTAAATGATTTCAAGTATTCCAATCAAACATGAATAATTTTATTTATTATCAATCGTTTGTTATACGTGTTAAACCATTTAAAGTATTGCTATCTAACACGGATTTGCGTACATTTACAAAGTTTTAAGCATAGATATGTACCGCAAAAATTAATTCAACTATCATTTGTTTGTAGACAGTTAAATTGTTTGGGAGTTCTACTTGATCCATATATGGTAACATAAAAGGTACTACCACTATGGTTCCGAGTGATCCTGGGAGTAATGGAAATCAACGGGTACCCGTGGTGTAATGGTTATCCTCGCAGGAAATGGACTCGGCGACACGAGTTCAAATCCTGGACGAGACTGATTGCATTTCACATTGCACTAATACCCTTGGGAACGGTATTAATCCAATTATTCACCCTCCAGCTATGTATAAATAGTAGGACAGACTAGGTTCTTCAGCCTTGGTGAGGCAACTAGTGTAGGAGAAGGAATACTGTGAATTAAAACCTGTTAAACTCCGCTTAAAATTTGACCTTGTGTCATATCCTGCCCGAGCGGAGGGGTTGCTAAATATGATAAACGAGTACTCCACTCTCCCCAAAGTCGCAGTACTGCAACTTCACTATCAATTGGTTTAATGTCCAAACTAGGACACACAATAAAGGTGGAGGTTCTTTCCACTCTGCAAAGATGCACTTTGCATCTTTTATAGATCCAAATGCCTGGGCTGCGGTGCCATCTAGATGACTTGCTTTGTGCGATGTCCGTTCGGATACATGGCGAGAGAAAAATAAAGTTCAAGGAAATCGTGTTGTCGGCATTCTTGTATCATATTATTAATATTATCAATAGCATTGTTCTGTTGTGAAAAGGACAGCTTTTATAATTCCCACATATTTGGCATAAACATTACGTACTTGAAGATTTAGATCGATCAAAGAACCTGTTCTTTTGCGAAAAACCGATTGAATGTTTCCGGTTCTATGGTCATATCACCACTCCAATATTTTTTTTTCTCTAGCCTACGACAGAATCAGTACGGCTTTTGTTTGTGTTCTTGGTACTCAAGAGATGAAATTCATCGGCTAAATTTTGGCATGGTTTCACTGTTCTATGAGCAGTTAGGTGGAAATTCTTTGCCACAGCTCCCTTCACATACAGCAATCCCATCATCAACTTATAGAATTTTAACAATGTCTTCACTTTGTCTAAGTCATCTTTAGTTATTGACATAGCGGGTTAAATATTTCAAATTAAATCTAACGAATTACCAATAACTTTAGGAAGTCCAGCAAGTATAATAAATATTTTTTTCATAGAAGAAAAAGAAAATTTCTGGTGAAAACGATCAATGTTAATTTATCATTCCCTCACTTTTAGCAATTATACAAAATTTAACGTTCAATAATTTTCAAATCCGTTGGGGCATAGGGAATCGATTCGAAAATGTGTTTACGCAAAATCAATAGGTAAAATCCTTAGAAACATAATTCCATCGATATATACACACACACATAAGTTTACTGTTCTTTTGGTTTGCTATTTAAAAAAAAAAGATTACGCATAGTGGTCAATGTTGTTAAAATAATTATAAATTTCGATCAATGTTACAAATTGAAGCTAATTATTCAAAAAGAGATAGATGATCACTCTATTTTGAATGATTTAAATAAAGAGTCCACATTGACTAATAAAGAAATATAAAGAAAAAACAGAAAAATACAGGACTTCCTGTACAAAAAAGTGCTACCTCATCATTTTCAACGTGAAAATTAAAGGTTCGGTTTGTTGGGTTTTATGGCATATCAACCTCTGTAGCTTATTTAACACCAAATCCATTTTTATGTAAATAATCTGTTCTATCAAAAACAATTCAGTTTAGCATAAGTACACAGTTTAATTGTCAATTTTTTTCCATTTCAAACTATTCAAGTAGTTATATGTAACATTTCAGTTAAATTTAAATATAGTTTTAATGTCGAAAAACAGTTGTATTTTAAATAATTCAGTTTATCATAAGCACGCAGTTTAAAAGTAAGTACGGTTTAATTGTCAAAAACATTTCTATTTCAAGCTATTCCGTTTACTTAATTCATTTTAGCATAAGTATGCTGTTAGTTCTATTTAACCCATAGATAGGGCCCTATCAGGTGCTACCACTCCGGGACAGAGTGGACCTGGGAGCGATGGTAAAGAATGGGTACTCCGGATTCCCCAAAGCTTCAGCACTGTTGGAACCTCACCATCAGATTGTTTAGTGTCATACCAGGATACTCTTTGGGAGGGGGGGTCTTACCCCTCTGCAGAGGTGCAGTCAGTGTATTCTACAGCCCCAGCTGACTGGGCAAGGGAAAATTCAAGTAAGAGAGGATTAAATATACGGCTTTGAGGTATCCATTCAAAATTTTCAAACTGGACTGATCATGGATCGAAATTAGGATAATTGGCTTCGTCATGAAACTGATTACAATAATGTTATCATTGTTGTTAAATTTTGAATACACAGCATAAAATAAAGCAAAACAATTGGAAAAAGAAATTAACGAAGAGATGAAATGTGTGTGTATGTATATAGCTAAACATGTAGGTGGATTGATGTGATTATATATGAGTTTCTAAACATTTCACATGATTGATTCAGCATAAGCCAAGGATAGAATCGTCTCTCTGCAGTTCGAGAGACTTGAATATTATATAACGGTGTATCATTAAGTATGGGAGAGAGAGGGAGAGAGAGAGGGTACATGTCAATGTACGCGTGTGTCTATGTATTCACGTGTATGCTTGCCTGCATGGATATTTGTGGAAACGGACTCAGATCGAGCGTTAATGTGATTTGCGGTGGTAAATCGCACAGAAAGCTCAGTGGAACTGAAGTAAAGGAAAATTCTTAAAAACACGGAAAAAATAAACAGTTGGTGACAAAAAGAAATGCATGTAAAGATTTGGTCGAAAATCATAGTATAAGAAGTGACCAACATCGAGAAAGCAAAAGAGAGGAAGAAACGTCAAGACTCGTAAGGAGATAAATTTTGCATTCTTTAGCATTTGTAATATATGGTAGGATTTTTCGTGTGGCACGTACACTTGAACAAAAGATTCAATTTTTTTCATTTCAATAAACACTGCAACAAACTATATTTAATATACTACTCTTGAAAATATACACCCCCCCACACACACTATATATATATATATATATATATATATATATATATATATATATATATATATATATATATACTCTAGCTGAATTACCAGCTTGATGTCCGGACTGAAAGAATTTTAGTCAGTGAGAATGGATTGAGAAATACGAGGATTAACGTAAAAATTAAAAATATTTCCTTATCTATAGTTGAAAAAAATCGCCTATTAAAATGTTATGAATTCGTTTGCTGTATAATTTAATTTTTCTTTTTTTTTTTTTACACATGAAATATTATATAAAAATGTGTAACTTTACACGAATGAAATTTTGGGAACACTTAAAGTTTTTCTTTTTTTTTTTTTGTCTGCCAAAAATTTTTCATTTTTACAAATCATCATCATTATGTCGGGCTACCAGCACGGATCTCCCTAACCCCCTCTCGCCGTCCTACCATCTCTATCGTTCATCGCTCCAAGGAGGTCTTCCAGGCTACATCCTGTATCGCTACAGAGCTGTTGTATATATGTTCTAACTGGTCGTCCTGCCTTTGCTCGTCCATGTAAAGGGGTCCACTAGAGTATATTACTTACTTGAGTTCGTTCTTACTTCTCCAGCAGTGTCCTGCATGTCTGGTTCGTCTAACTTGGGTAGTTTTCGTGATGGGTAGTAGGTGGCCATAGAGCAGCTGTTTTGTGGGATGCTGTCTCCAGGACTTGTTCAAAATTGCTCGTAGCAAAGTCAATATTTAAAAATAAGTTGCTTAGTTTTAGTTCAAATTTGCATTTAACTTTAAAAATATATAACAATATAACGAAGAATTAACGAATAACAATATTCTTTTATTTTGGGATTTTTTCTGTTTACATTAAAAATATACTAAGTGTAACCCTCAACTGGTAAATGGTTTGATAAGTTATTATAATTTTATTTTATCTGTATATTTTTGTTTTCATATGACAAACATTTTAATTATGCTCCTAATTGCCTGCTGAATTACAGTGATAATAATACTGTATTTGTTCGTTTTATTTTATTTTTTACGCTATAAAAATGTATAATAAAAAGAAGCTAAGAGTTAGAAAATATATCCTTATTTATTGGTGGGAAATTGCTCGTATTGATTCAAATGAAAAGTATTCGATTAAAATGTTTTTTTAATTACCGAAAAGCAATGATTTAATTACTTTTTTTCTTTCTTGTCCTCTGCAAATTTGACATTATAGAATGGTATAATAAAAAGAAGCGAAGAAATAAAAATGAGTCCTGACAATAAAAAGAAGCTAAGATTTAAAAACTTTCAATCAATCTTATTACATTTTCTTTTTGTAGTTTATAATTCAGTTTCAAATATTTTCATGGGATGTTTTTGATCATTAAAATAAAAAGACTATTTTATAATTTGTACTAAATTACAAAACAATTTTCAAAAAGCCTTAAATTCAAATTTCGTCAATGGAATATTAGAGATATTTAAACATGGCGGGTTTTAGGAAGAACTGAAGAGTTACACGTGCTTTTTGTACTTCGGCATGAAGAACAGTGAAAAATTCTACCGCCTGTTAGTTTTGTTTTTTAATTTTATCATATAATCAGTCAAAATCAAAAAACAAATTGTGTAATTTTCGTTATTATAGATTTATCAAAGTGTACGCACAATGTTGATGCAGAAGAACATCTCTTTTCTGAGTTATAAGTCGACACACATAACAAAATCGACGAGACTCTTTTATAAACAGACATTTACTGAATGCCATCTTTCTTAATAGAAGGAGGCTATCTCAATCACGCATTGGCCAGTCAGCTTGGGCTGTAGAATAGACCGACTGCATCTTTGCAGAGGGATAATATTCCCCAACAAGTGTCCTGGATATGACACCAAACCATCTAATGGTGAGGCTCCAGTAATGCTGGAGCTTTGGGGAGTGCAGACTACCTCTTCAATGCCATCGCTCCCAGGTCCACTCTGGTCTGGAGTGATTGCACCTGATATGACCCTATCTATGCGTCAAATAGAACCGTTGAAAAATTAATCTGATTGCAAACAAATGGCTTAAGCTGAACTGAATTGTTAGTAATAGAAATGTTAGTTCATTTAACAGTGTGTAAACCAGACTGTGTATTTATGCTGGACTGAATTGTTATAAAAAGAAAGGGTTTTTACTTTCAAATATGTGTAAACAAATGACTGATATTTAATTGAATTGTTTGTGATACATAGCAATACTTGAAAACATGTAGCTTTGTTGACTTATTCTAAATTGAGTTGTTAGAAAGAGAACTGTTTCATCATTTCACTGTGTTTAGACAATTAACTGGTGTCTAATTGAATTGTGACTGTTTAATAGCGATTCTGAAAAACATTTAACTGTGAGCAAAAAATGATTAATAATAGTTTAAAGAATTGTTCGTATTTGATAGAAATAAATGAAAACAATTAACCGTGTGAAGAAAATAAGCTCAGGTTCGTTTTAAAATGTTATCTACAAAATGTGTTTAGAACTCATATTTAATATCTACGTATAAAATAGATTTGGCATTAAATAACCTGCAATATTTGATATGCCATAAAACCAAACCAAACAATCACACAAAGTTCACACATGGGAACTTAGGTACCTTCTCAGACCAAGATTTTCCCCCTACGTAGCGAGCCAAAACTTTTCTTTGCCACTAAAATTAGCCTGATGGACTCTCAGATAGTTCATGAGATATCCAATGACAAGCAATTCTGTCTTTAGGAAAAACATACTCTTCTGCACATTTTACAAACATGTTGAGGCTAAAAAATTGTCCAAACAACAGCCATATTCTCTTTGTAAAGTGCACGTTTCAACATGGGATGTTTAATTTAACCTGATTCAAATGCTTTACAAACACCGCAGATCTTTTTTCTTCAAACTCAACGATTTTCCATCATTTGCTTTGTGTTTTAAAATGAAGAACCATAAATATTTTACGGCTTACTTCGAAACGTTTCTTAGGTTTATGTCCCGAACTTTTACTATGCTAACTCTACCTAAAAAAAACTGCTTAGGTAACCTAACATCCAAGCTCATCGCATCTTATATAGTATAAATGAATTCATTAGCATAAGTACAATTCATTCTTGTGTTTAAGAATATATATATAAAACAAAATGTAAAATAGCATTTCAATATATATCTATATATATATTTTATCATACAACGTGTGAAAGTACGTGCGATAGCCTGTCTTCATCAGCCGCCAACCAGGGGTGATAACACTGTTTCGGTAGTTCAAGGCGGGCTACCGAAACTGTGTTATCACACACACAAACACACACGTACACACACATATATATTTTATACTCACACACTATCTACAAAATATTCAAATTTTATTTCTTTGTTTAATGACATATCAGCTTTCATGCGATATTTGGTGTCAATGCTTCCATAGATACGTACGAGTAGTACCATTTTAAACAACACTTAAGGGAAAGGTGGTCTCATGACTTTCGCAATGGTATTAGTACGAAAGGGAACGTAATAGCGCGACTGGAGTTCAAACAGTCTTACATGAATGTTGCAGTCCTGCATGTTAGCTATTGCGCCATGGATATTCCCCCTTTTTAAAAATAAAATGCGCTGCTGCTCTGAAGAATATACATAGAAGTAAGAATGACATTTCAGTTTTAGAATAGAATACTACACATAGAGATTAAATTGTGAATCAAAATATCTATTTTCTAAAAGAACAACATTTTCACCTAAGACGAAACAATTTCCCAGCAGATGCTAAATCAAGAGAATCAAACTCGAGGACATAAAACGACCATTACATCATATGAAACTGAGACAGTGAGTCAAGAATTAGATGACGGGGAGGTGATAAATTAGTAATACTACAAACCTGCAAGATATATATTTTAGAACAAAATTAATACATCTATCATAGTAGGATGAGTAAGTTCGTACAAAATGTAACATATTGACTTTCGACCCAGCCGTCAATCGAGAAACAGGCACATCCAGTCGAAGACACCAAGATATAACCTTGACCGTGGACGGGTAGAATTCGGTGCAAATGCGACGATCACAGGAAGTAGGTGGAAGTCAAACAATTATATAACCCAGTGCCACAGTGAGTTCGAGTTAGTTGGTGTCAGTTGAAGTTCGAGTTTCAGTTCGAGGCAGCGAGAAACAACTCCCAGCCAAGGGCTTGGGCCCTCAGGACCCCGGTTGAGCAGCCCAGCAGAATGAGAAAGAAGTGCTGCTAAAAACAGAGGAACTTGAGGTCAATATGTTGCAGTCTGTTCAGTCTCCAACTCACCTCTCACACACAACCCTTTGGAATAAAGTGTGAGAGGTATATTTTTCGAAAGAAGTGTGTTCGTTCATCATTATTGTTGATTATGTTTCCGCATGTATATGTGTATATTTGTATATGTATTACGGCTATGCAACAAAAATAGGGAGACATATTTCGTTAAAAAAATTCCTTAACCCAGTGTTTAACCATTGTAAATTCTGTTTTGTTTTTTTCAAATCTACATCCTTAATGAATATTACTTTTCGATTTTTTGTTTTATTACAGGGTAAAAGTTCAATAAAGTTTACTATAAATATCATTAGATCAGAGAAAACAAGAGTAATTTTTTAAAAAATTATCAAATTTGAAGAAAAACCAGATGTAAATTGTTTATTTGCTTTTTTTTTATAAAATTTCTATTTTGTATTGTCTTATCTCAGTTACACTTTACCCATAATTTGAAAAATATACCCATCCTCCGGTTTAAAAAAAAAAGTTCTATTTTGTTCAGAGGATTGAATCTATATAATCTATTATCACTCCACTACATTAAGACTTAGAAACAAGATTTTACTTACGTTCTTATAAAAGAATATTTTCTACTCTCTAATAAAGTAGGTTATTTCTATTTTTATGTTTTGGGCTTTCAAAATCCATTAACTATTATGCAAAAATATCAAAAGGTAAAAAAATTAATTATTCAAAAATGTCATTAATTTTCTGGTCTAATATTTCTAAGAAAGGGCATTTTAGCAAAGATTTCTGAAAATATTTTAAAATAAGTAATTCAATGGAATTCCGTTGAGACGGCGTTCCGTAAAATGATAAAGGATTTTATTGAATCATTTTAGTTATAAATTTGTTTCTAGTAAAACTTGAGCTTCGAGGTTGGGGTTTTTCGATTTTTAACGGTAAAGGAGAAGAAACCTCCTTTTGCATAATTTGTCACAAAAAGATTTAAGGATGAGGTGTGATAAAAACAGTGAAGCAATGGTTGGAGGGACATATATAAGAAAGGGAAACAAGACAGTAGCAGGGAGTCTGAGGAAATAGAAAAGCCCAGACAGGTCCCAGAGGAATCACGCAGAAAAAATATAGCAGAAATGAACTGCAACTAGCAAGAAATGTTTTGTATTTGAGACTTTATCACGGTAAGGTTACCACGGGATTAGACTGAAAGTAAGGAGTAGTTCTACACCAACAGTCTAATTGGGGCCGTGGTGTTACTGTTTGATTCTCATTTAGACAAGAACATCATACAAATATGTATTCGTTTCAATCCTGAAAGGTAAACAGTCTTGAAATAAAACCTAAACACTGATGGTCTTAGGTTGACTCATTTTACAAATCTATAAATTACATTTCAATTATGTAACAGATTTGAACGCTAAGAGCTTATTTATTAAGTAAGTTGGCTGACCCTAGTCAAGAATGACCCAAAAGATCACTTTTCAATAGCTACTACACTAATGCGAGAAGGAGAATCCGTCTCCTTTCCCTGGATTGCTCCATTTACCATTGATCCGAACCTTATAATGCTAACTTAAGTTAAATGGCGTCAAGTACAATATTTTTGAGTCATTAGTATGGCTCGATCTTGGATTGAACCCAGGTTTCGCAGGCTTTTGGCGAACACTAAATATTATACAATAGACCAGTTTGTTATTTTGTTTAATTTGATTATAAGAATACAGTTATTATTAATGATAATATTTTTCTCCATTTAAACTATTATACTGTTAAATTGGTTTGGGTTATTAGAAATACGAAAATGTAAAATAAGTAGAAAGAAAGAATAAATAACAGAGGTTTTGTTTTCTTTCATATTGATAAGTATAATGGAAACATTTTTGGAATACATTTTATTCAAATTATTCATTAATTAGGTATTAAAATTCAATTGTGGCAAGCTTGCTTTTATTGTTTTTGCATAGAGAATAAAAATAATCGATATGAAATAAATCTGAATATTTTAATCAGTAAATGATTTTAAAATATTTTATTGACAATACTGTGTTATATTTTGCCTGCTATAGAAAGTACAGAATCACATTAATTTATCAAATCTATAAAAATTATTTACCAACGTTTATGTGTCTATTCTTTAGTTCATACAATACAATACATAAACAGATTTTTCTGAAATAAGCATATGTATCTTTTTCAGCATTAGAATAATGATAATAAAATAAATATCTAATAGTGAATTTTACGAAAACCGACTGCATGAATAAACAATTGTCATAGAATCTACGAAGGTGCGCTTAATTGTTCGACAAAAAGGAAGATGGAAATTACTTTAAGCAAAGAAATGTATATTCCCTCCCTCCTAATCCTTTCTCTGTACAACGCTTTTAGCTCATCAGAATGTGTTTGAAAAAAGTATTACAGAAATGAAATACAGATTACTTATTTTCTTATAAACATACATTAACCTTTATTTTATGTTTAGAATATTTTTAGAGGAGAGTCCTATATATATATATATATATACAATATTGTGTCTAGCCACACTGAAGTGTTGTGATACACTAAAACAGTCTTCCTGTGGATGGCAGTATATAACTGCCCCGCAGTGGAGTAAGCACTTTAGCGAGGGATTGCCGGCAGCCAGATACTCATAAATACAACGCTCTTCTCATAAATTTATTACTCCATTTACTGAGAGAGTATTTATGAATGCATACCAAAAAGTTTCCTTCCTTTACGTTGAGATTGACGATAGTTTTGGGATGTCTGATTAACTTAAATTCAGTCGGGTTTCGATCCCGTCTTGAAGCATCTTTTGTGCTTAGCTACTCTGAAGAGTTGTAATGTAACGAAACAGTCTGTCTGTGGAGATTATATATATATATATATATATATACACATACACAAAAAAAAACATACATATTCATGCATACATGAACACACCCACACATATATATCTAAACAGACGCAAAAGCATATATATATATATATATATATATATATATATGTATGTATGTATAAATAGGCTTTTGTGTGTGCGAGTATATATATATATATATATATATAAAAACTCACATATTTACACACACTTTCACATATTTACACAAATATATTTAAACACACGCATATTTAGATAAACATACACGTTTTAGTTTCTTTGTTTAATGTCATATTAACCTTTGCTGGGTATTTAATGCCAAAGATATCCTTGAAGATAAACAATAGTTGTACTATTTAACTAGTTACTGTTGAGATAAGGCCGTTCAAACCGTTCCCAGATCGAAAGCAGTCGTAATAATACGACTGAATTCAAACTTATTTCAAGGCTGCAGTCCGGCACGTCAGCCATTACACCATGGAGAATCCCCCAGAAAATATATAATTGCAGAAGTTTTATAAGAGAAAAAGACTCAACCATCTGTCTAATATATAGCGAAAGAGTAATAATTAAAATGTTTGTGGAAAACGTCAAACCGAAGAAATTCTTTGCAACTATTCCGCATCCCATTTCCTGATTGCTCTAAATTCTAGGGTTCTGTGAAAATTGCAACTGATGAACTATAGAAAGCACGATTTAACAATTTTGCTGCTCTGCTTGATTTAAATATCAATATTTGAATTTGTGGCTTTTACTTTAATTCGAACTTCGATATCAAACTGCACATGCGGTTTTATTGATTGATGAATAAACTGAAAGAGCTACACCACTGATTAATATGTAAAAAGATAGAATAAAAATTTAATCAAGTATTTCGCCATCTGTGATAATTGCACACTATAGATTCACGGCCTAGAACAAAAAGTCCTTGGATTGATATAAAAATCAAGAAAACCATGCATCAATTAATATTTCCTTAAGGTCTCCTCTTACTCAATCCTAGGTTCAAGGCATTCTTGTGGTTAGTCTATTGGTATGGTAAAAAGAATAAATAATTGGGTCGGGCTAGCGTTCGTGAAAGGCAGGAAATGACTTGGATAAATAATAGCTTATTTGATGACGGGAGAAATCACATGGGGTTTAAAAAAACGATGCACTCAGCCTTCTCTGCTTCTGGTCCAATATGGTAAGCCCAAAGGGTAACGAGATAATAAAAATAAAGAAAACAAAGAAAAAATTGTTTTTGTGAAAAAACAAGGAAAAAAGAATAAACTTGGGAGTTAACGGGGCAGTTGAAAGAATACATCAAATGAAAGAGAGGAAAACCGAAAGATATTGAGTGAGAAAGTAACAACTAAAAGCTAAAAGAGTTATTGAATTAAACAAAATAAGAGAAGGGGAGGTAGAGAAAAACAGGTAGAAATAAAGGGAGGTAGGATATGGGAAGTAATCCAAAGGGAGATAAGCGTTAAAAGATGGACAAAAAGATAGACTGTCAGGAAACATAAATTGGATTTGGATTAAAAGAAGACGTAGAGGAAGAAAATGGATGAGATAAAGAAAAAATAAAAAGCTATAGAAATGAATAAAAAATTGAACTTAGCTGTGACAAGTAAAGTGAAGAAATGGTATTAAGAGAGATCAACAGAGTTTGAGAAAAAAGATATAAAGGGAAATATATGTTGCATATTGACCTTCGACCCGGCCAAACCTGCCATTTCAAAGACGCGGAAGTGACGCATTCCGATGGCAGTAATGGGAAGAAATCGCGTAGGCGGGCTTGGCTGACAATATGGGACAAGGTAAAATCCCATGGTACAGTCATAGACTGATGCACAGGAAGAGAGTGACCTGTGAACTGCATGACAGTTATTTCCGCTTGATGACGATCAAACATGCCATTCCAAAGATATTGAGTGGGCGATTGAACTATTATATTACTCTGTGAAGACAGGAAGTCAGTGAGTTTTTGGTGACCCGTTGGTGACAAGATGTGGTAGAGAAAGCCAGCATCCAGCAGAGTGGGCCTCCGGTTGAGCAACCCTGGAGAGCGGGAAAGAGACGCTGATGGCCACAAGAGTGGGGGTCAGTATGTTGCAGTTCTGTTCGGTCTCCAACTCTCTCTCTCACAGTAAAACCTTGAGTAACCCTTTCGAACTCTTTCAAATAAAGTGAGTGGTATATATATTTTTTAAAGAAGTCTTCGCTCGTCTTTATTATTGTGTCAATATGTATTCTGCATGTACATGTGTATTTATGCATATTTATTATGTGAGTATACAACATATAGAAAGTAGAAAAACAAGTGAAAAACTCAGTTTGGTTGGTTGGTTGGATTTTATGGCCTCTAAACCTTTGTAGTTTATTTAATACCAAATCTATTTTTATACAAATAACCAGTTCTGTTTCAAACAATTCAGTTTTGCATGAGTACAGTTTAAGTGTCAAAACAAATTTAATTCAACCAGTTCAATTTACTATAAGTATAGATTTTGTTTACACGCAGGTAAATATCAAAACACTTCCATTTCAAACAATTCACTTTAGCATAAGTATACATTTTAATCGTCCAGAACATTTCTACTTCAAGCTATTCAATTTAGTCAAACAGTTCTGTTTGAAACCATTTATTTTAGAATATGTATAGTTTTTGTTGACGCACTGGTAAAAGTCAAAACAGATTTATTTAAAACAATTAAGATTAGCTTAAGTACGCAGTTTAGTTCTATTTGACCCATAGATAGGATTCTGTCAGGTTCTACCACTCCAGGCCAGAGTGGACCTGGGAGCGATTGTAATGGAGAGGTACTCCTCATTCCCAAAATCTCCAGTATTACTGGAACCTCACCATCTGATTGTTTAATGTCATATCCAGGACACTCGTTGGATGGGGTCTTACTCGTCTTCACAGATAAGTCGGTGTATTGTACAGCCCCAGATGACTGGGCAAGTAGAGAGGAAGTACGGTAAAGAGAGAGAGAGAGAGAGCGAAATAGAAGGAGTATAAGGAAGGAAAATATAGAAGATATAAAAATGAAAGAAAAACTGTTATGGAAAAGAAGAAGAGAATCGGACTGAAAAGAGAAAAGAAAAAAAAAAGAGCTTATGAAATGTTAAAGAAAGAGTGTGAAAGAGAAATAAAGTGGCAGAGGAAAAATAATATTAGAATGAGAGAAGGAAAAAACGGTGGCTGGATGAAAAGGAATGAAACGAAATAAAAATAAGAGACAAATTAAGAGTGGACGTAAAAAAAAATAGTAGAATAGCAAAAGAGGTAACATACACATCTATAAGTATGGGAGAGAAAAAGAGAAGGAAAAAAAATTAGGAAATTATCGAACGAATAAAGACAAAAATGACAATTAGATACAGAAAAGGTGGATAATAAAAAAAATCAAAATGAATTAAGGGAAATAAAGGAAGATTAAGAAGAAAAAACATCGCCTCACTTAAGAAAATGATGAGATTATTGCTAATGACTTGGTAGAAGAGGTTATATATATATATATATATATATATATGTATATATATATTGTTGGATTGTCTCTTTTCTGTAAATAAATGTATGTGCGCGTGTGATTACGATTTAACAATAAATGCATTTTTAATCAGTAAAATCTTCCTCTTGCACGAAAATGCTGGGAAATTTCAAAGTATTTCAACAATAGAATAGAAAAAAAAAAATAAAAAGGGATACAAACGCACGACTAAGTTTTCCGTTGCCGATATTCAGGCGAGACACTATCGATACAAGATGTGTGTGTGTGTGTGTGTGTGTGTGTGTACTCAAAAGGAAAGGGACAATCTAACAGAAATAGACTAGTTGGATTTTGCTTTGATTTAGTTAACGTTTTTAGCAACATATCAACCAATTTCAAAGCCGAAATTTCGAACAAATAATTTGCATACAATTATATGGTTAGGTATATGGAACAAGAGAGAATGAGAGAGACAGACAGAAAAGAATACTGAAAGAAAAGAAAGAGGAGGAAATAATGATTCGTGAAAGAAATGACTGGACTGAAAAGAAAGCAAATGAGGGTAAGAGAAATAGATAGAAAGATAGAGAGAGAGATTCCTTGGTAATATAAAAAAGTAAAAAAAAAAAAGCATAAAAAAAAATCTAATATATTAAGAGAGAATAGGTAATGGATAGATAAAAGAGCTAAATGTAGAGATAGAAAGAAATAGAGAATAAAAAAAGAGACAAGACTAAAGAGATGTAGAAAAGCAGAAGAGTACAGAGTGGAGAGAAGAATATAAATAAAAATGTTTAAGGATGATTTTTCAATTTAAAGAAAGAATAGAACTAAATTAAGGAGAAAAGATTCATAAAAAAAGATATTTAACATGAAATAGATAATTTTATAGATTGATAAAGAGAGAATGAGGGAGAAATGTAAAGATATATAGAAAAGAAAATAAACTGAGTGGAGGAGAAAGAAAATGAAGAAGTAAGAGGGAAAAAAAGAGAGTTAGTGACAAATGGGAGACTAAGAAAAAAAAAATTAAAAAACACGCACAATAATTAAGGAAAGTAATTCTCACAGAATTTATATAGGATCAACCTGTAACCAAGGAAAAAAATGTCTTTTTCCTGATCTGACAGGTCAATTATGCAAAAAACCTCAAACACAAGAATTTGAATAATGGAGAAGGAAAAAAAGGGCTTGTCGACCAAAAAAAGAAAGCAAAAATAAAAAAAAAACAATGAATCTGGAAGCAATTTAAAAAAATACAAAGATTTGAAAGTATAAAAAAAACTTACCCGTCTTCTGAAAAAAAAGACTTAGACAGACGGTCTATTACCGTTAGTTTTGTTATTTCACTTTGTTTTTGATTATTTTAAAATGCTTTTTTTTTTCTTTTTGTTAAAAATGTCTCCAGAATTGTTGGTTATGGATTTAAAAAAAACTACTCACTCAGTTTTTTATTAGCTTCTCTTGGGTCAACTACTCTATTCGATCGGTCATTGCCTGAATCTGTAAAACAAGAATTTATATATACTTATGTATATATTTATTAAATTACACAGGAGAAAAATGAAAATTTAAAATCTGCAATTACACATCAACATTTAAAAATATAACAATAAAATAGAAATAGAAATGAAAAATCAGAATATCAAATGATGTTTGAAAAATGGAGAAGAATACACAACGTCTTATACAAAATAGTGATGAATCAGAAAGAAAAGAAAAGAATGGGGAAAACAAACAGTAGGCTATAAATAGTAGATGAAGAATCTCACACAAGTCTAAAAAGATTCCTCTATTTATTTCGATATCAGAGGAAAACAAGAAAGGGATAAACAATTTAAAAAGGAAACAACTCTTAGCCATATCCTTTTATCTAAATTATAATTATTCGGTTTGGTTAACCCATCATGCCGTAATGATTACGCAGTTAATCTAGCTGATCAATGGCTCTGATTACAGAGGGCCGTTCTTAGTGAAGCCTGGTTTGTAATCTGAACTACGTAGCTGAAAGAAAGAAAAAAGTCTTTATTTACTGCAAATAAAATGCGAAATTTAAGCCTGTTAATGGGAGGGTGATATTACCTTAAAAGGCATTCTTTTGCGCCAATCCCCAAGAAATGAAAATTACAAGAACGAAAATAAACAATAGAAATTGTGGCTGTGTCAACGAAACATCGTCAGAGTTTCGTTAAGTATATGCATCACATTCGCCATTTTATTTTTATTTAGATAAACAATAAAATTGCTTTCTATTATGCATTCTGTTAGCCTTATATTTATCCGTGCATTCCATTCGAACGCAGCTGGTCAATACTGCAGATAGCAAAGACTAGCAAAGGATCACAAGCAGCAATGTGGACTAAGTCTTCCGGCACTTTTGCCCGGTGATCATGCTGGCTATAGATTCACCAAAGCCAAAAGTCAACTACAATATGAATCTATGCCTATTAATTTATGGCCTCCCAGCATTAATTCCTGACATCCCGCTACTAGATCGGCAGAGCAAATTAGTGCTATGAGTAAAAGATTTAACCATGCCTCCTCCATCAGGCAGGGTTAGATACGAAGTCTTTTTTTTTAATGGGAGTTAGGTGGTCGGGCACGAGTCGAGTCTAGTGCGCTGCTGGTCAAAGGTTGGTAAGGCCCAAAGACCAGGTGCCTTGTGAACTAGGCCAGTCATTCTTTAATCTCCCGGCATGAAGCCAGGTGATCTTGCTAGTCATAGTTCAGTGCAATGTTAACTTATAGCTAGGTTTGGTTTTTTGAGTTTCATGGCATGTATATATATCAAATATATATGAATTGTAAGCGCATAATTTGTAGTTTAACATTTTCAAACAAACTACAGCTCACTTGTTTGCCCACAGTAATACTTGGAACTATTTTAGCTAACACCACTACTTCTATCTGATGTTAGTAATTTGTTTCCACACAGTTAAGTGATTGCGAGTATAGAAAATACATCAGCCTACATTTTTGATTGGAGGCCGGTTCTTTTCAGAATGTTCAATATCTGCTAAGGGTCGATTATTCTAAATTATTTGTTCATATTGTCAACATTATAAAACCTTCGTTGAATGTTGGTTAGTTTTGTGCATTCAATCAATTTTATAGCGAACTGGTTTCCACATGGAGATTTATTGGGGGGGGCTCATCTTTTAGAATGAAGGAATGAGTTCATCTATTATGTCCGTTAACCAATGCTTTTTAATGTTTGGTCTCCTGGATTGTATGCAAGGTGGCCCGGTGCTTGACCGGAAAAGCACTTTAATGTTGTTGGCCTGAGCTAAATATTTATCCATACCTTCCATTGGGCAGGATTTGACACAAGGTATTTTTTATAGTGTGGCTTTACAGGATGGGCCGAGACTCGTGCGCTTCTAGTAAATGTTGGTCATAGTATCATTTGGTGCAATTTGAACAATGCTCGCCTTTGCTAAGTCTCTCAGCACGAAACCAAGTAACCTTCCCGTTCATGATATCTCAAGATCCAAAGGTCGAGTACAATGTGAATTTATGCTCGTCATTGTTTGGCATCCCGGCAGATATACAAAGTGACTCGTTTCTAGACCGGAACAGCTTATTAATGCTGTGTATCGGAGCTACAACCTGATATTTATTTGTGTTCATATATACAAGAAAAAAGTGGTTTAAATTGTGAATTCCCAGGCAGGACACTGCTGGAGAAGCAGGGACGAGCTCATAAGTGATGTACTCCTATGGAGCCCTATATATGGCCGGGCAAAATCAGGACGACCAGCTCGAACATACATTCAGCAGCTATGTGAGGATATGGGATGTAGCCCAGAAGACCTACCGGAGGCGATGAACGATAGGGAGAAGTGGCGAGAGAGGGTCAGGGATATCCGCGCTAGCTACACGACATGATGATGACATTGTGAATAGGCTAATTTTCATGGTGAACATAAACATTTCACTGGAATGAATATTTGCTGGTTATTATTGATTTCTAATAGTTTGATTTTATTTTAAATAATATGAGCAATTTTTTGTCGATAACTCCTAAAATATATCCTTTAATAAGAACAAACTAAAACCAATTCTTTATTGCCAAGTTAAAGCGTTACATAAGGAAAATCTTTTAAATAGAACCTGGAGTAATAAGAAATATCGTCTAAGCTGTTTGATTTTTCGATTATGTCCTTCTGCTTTAAATTAGTTTAACGAAATAATTTAATTTTAATAAATAATAAATGCTATTTTTAGAGAAGAGAGAGAAGTAGCCGAAAGAGAAAGGACCATGTTGGGGTCTTCCCGGTAAGCTCAAGCGACTTGGCTGCATCTTTAACAGAAATTCAGGCAGTGTGTTTAGACACCTGTCTCTTCCTCAGAATAGTTGAAACCCCTTACATTTATCGTTCACAATCTATGTGAAACAACTGGAGAAAACTTATTCTACCTGAACAAATATTTTATTTAACCACGGCTGAATTGACGCACTTAGATTTCTGCAAACAATATATTTTTCTGGTTCTAGTTTAATTTATTTGTTTAATGAAATATAATTTTTGTGGTTTTCTTAATGCCAAAGCCATACTTGTAGAAGAACAGTAGTGATACTATCTAATCCATAGCAGTGAGGATAAGGGTGTTAATACCATTACTAAAGGTATTAATACGAAAGTGAACTCAATAGCCTCAGTGGATTTAGAACTCGTTTATTAAAATATCGGAGTCCAGGTTGTTGGCAATCACGCCATCAAGGGATTCCCTGAGCTTTTTCAACTTGACACGAAATAACTCAGTCATTTCCAAAAGAAAACATTCCTGAAACCTACCGAGGCACGAGCAACTTACTCAAACATCTTTGTGACTTGTCAAGCCAATGCACAGTTGATATGGTCGGAAATTCTTGGAAGAAACTTATCACCACCCTGTCGGTGAGGTTTAGAATATGGTGACTGAATCCCATGTAGAAGGTATGATTCCGCACCAAAATGTCAATTCTAGGTATGAGACTAAACGTTATATTAGTTTAGTTTGGATTGGTTTTATGGCGTATCAACGACTGCAGGTTAGTTAACGTCAAATCTAATTATATATATATATATATATATATATATATATATATATATATATATATATATATATATATATATATATATGCGAATGATTTCTAAAAACATTTTGTAGATAACTTTTTAAATGAGCCTGAACTCATTTTTTTTCTATGCAGTTGAATTATTTCACTTATTTCTATTTAATGCGCATAATTCTTTTTACTATTTATCATTTGTTTGCACAGAGTTAAATGTTTTCAAGTATTGCAATCTATCACAATTCAATTAAACATCAGTTATTTGCTTACACACAGTTAAATAGCCAAACAGTTTCAAGCAATTCCCTTTAGCTTAAATACTTTGTTAGTAGATAGTTTGAATGACAAAAAGTTTCATTTGACCTATAGATAGTACCCTGTATGGTGCTACCACTTCGTGCCACAATGGAACCCTAAACGATGATAATGAAGGAGTACTCTACATTCTCCAAAGCTTTACCATGACGGGAGTCACATTGTCAGATTTCTTAATGTCATATTAGGACACAGAGATGCAGTCGGTGTATTCTACAGCCCCAGCCGACTTGGCAATAAAATATTTGGGCAAGTATCCAGTACTGGGGATCTGGGAAGAATATGGAACCACTTTCCTGCTTTAACTCCCAGACCCACTGTGACCTGAAGGAGCAGTACCTATTAATCTCAATTTGGTCAAAACGATCACTTTTAAACTTATAACAAGACAAATATATTAATGGTGGTGAGTCAACCTCTTAAAATATATTCGGAGAGATATTCTTTTCTTTGAAACTACTTTTTTTTTTATAAACTGGTAAATAAGTGTTTTACCTTCATACCTTAACTTATGATCATCTTTTCATCGTTCAGTCATTTTTCATATTGAAGCAATTGTTTTCATTTCTAGTTTGGTTTGGTTTTTATTTTAATGACATCATATTTACCAACCCCTCCGCTCGGGCAGGGTATGACACAAGGTCAATTTTTAAGCGGAGATTAACATGTTTGAATTCAGAATTTTCCTTCTCCTACACTAGTTGCCTCACCAAAATAATTAGATTAATACCTTTCCCAAGAGTATTATTGCTATGTGAAATGCAATCAGTCTCTTTCAGGATTTGAACTCGTGTCGCCGTGTTGACTCACCACCATTTTAATTTCCATTTTTATTTTAATGACATATCAACATTTATGGGTTACGTAAGCCAAAACCGTCTATGGGGAAGAGCAGTAGTTGTACTATTCACCTCCTTGCTGACAGGATACGAAAGTTGATACATTTGTCAAGGGTTTTAGTCCGAAAGTGAACGTGCTAGCGTTAGAGGATTTCGAACTCACTTCTAGACCGTTAAAGAACATTAACTGTTTCGCTACTGATACTTCCTCGTTAATAATTTTCTAATTAAAGAACTCTTAGGGCATATTAGCCATCCGTTAACTTATTTACCATAAAAGGGACATGGATACCAAATATTTTAAGAGGAAAAAAATCATGAGTTTTATCAAGATTCCTAATAAGTTTGATTTGGTTTTATGGCATATCAACCATAGTTGATTATTTAATGCTAAATCCTGTTTTTACATGTATAATAAATATGATTTGTAAACATTTTGAGGATACAAGCAGTTAAAGGGTCAAGCAGTTCTATTTCTAACAATCCAATTTAGTATAAGTCAACAAAGTTATCTGATTCAGAGTATTGCTGATACCACCAATAAGTCAAACACCAGTCATTTGTTTAGACACAGTTAAATGATCAAACATTTCCCTTCCAATCAATTCAATTTAGTCTCAGTCATTTGTTTTCACTCAGTTTAATAGTCATACAGTTCTATTTTACCCTTAGAAAGGACCCTTACAGGTGCTACCTCTTCAGGCCAGAATGGTACCGGGAGCGATGGCAGTGATGGGGAACACCACATTCCCCATATCTACAGGATCACTCGAGACTCACCATCAGATTGTTTGGTGTCATATCGAGGACATCCGTTGAGGTGCAAGGGTTTTCCCCAGAGATGCAGTGTGAGTATTTTACAGCCCCAATCGAATATGGTGATTCCTAGTAGGTTTACGAACATAGATCTTACTTAATTGGTTTTATGGCATATCAACCTTTCTTGCTTATTCAATGCCAAATCCTGTCCATATGTAAATGCATGAATGATTTGTAAGTCAGTAGATTGGAGTTACCTTTATTTTCAAATGAGTTAGAACTAATTTGCCAGCTCATTATTAAATGATTTGAATAATTGCTATTTATGGTTTGCAGACAATTAAATGGCCCAAAACACCATCTCCAATAATTCTATCAAATATCAATAATTTGTTTGCTCATACTTACATTGCTTTTATTATTAACATCACTTATTGTTTGATTTTCACACAGTTTAATGGTTTAAAGTAATGCTTTATTACTCATATTGCATTAATTTGTACACAGCTAAATTGTTCCAAGCATTAAAATGGAATACCAGTAATTTGGTTTTATGGCCTGTCCACACTTATAGGTTATTTAATACTACAGTTTTCTTTATACATACGTATGATTTATAAAACTTATAGTTAATTGGTATAATTTACTTATGATAGAGCTCAATTGTTTGCACTCAGTTAAATGGTTTCAATCATTCTATCCAACATAAATAGTTTTATATACACAGTAAAAATAGTCAGTATTTATGGCACATCAACCTTTGTTGGTAAATCAATATCAAATCCTGTTTATAAATACTCATGTATTACATATATATATAAAACATAATAAATCATATATATATATATATATATATATATATATATATTATTAGGTTACTTGATTTAATGGCATATAAACCTTGGGTTATTTAGAGCCAGATCTTGTTAATCCACACTGATTAATGAGATAGTTCATAGGTAACTTTTAAAAAGAGATTGAGTTAATCTGTTTGAACTGTTAAATGGTTTCAAGTATTGTAGTGATGAATCATATCTTCCAGATTGAAGTTGGCAACTATGCAGTCAGTGTCACTGTCCACACTTTTAAAACTACGAAGGGAGTTTGTCCATTCATAAGCATTGGATTGCTCATTCTTTTTCGTAGGTTACTTTGTTTTTGATGTTGAGTGGCACCGAATCGAAATTGGCTGATGGCAGTTTGAATGCGTTTTCTGGTATTTCATTGTTCACATAGGTGTTCCTATGTATTTTTCCAGGTTATTTAATGGAAGCTGGTGGTTTTTGTTGGAGTGGTCCTGGATTTTTAGGAGATAAGTTTTTTCAGTCTGTCTTTGACGGACTTCTTGGATAGACTGTAAACCATTTTAAGCTCTGTTTTGTTGGAGATTTTCTAGTTTTTATAAGTAGGGGTTAGTATTTGAGCGGTAGATTCTATGTGTTTTCTTTTTTCGAACTACCGCAGTGGATTTTTCGTTATTTTTTACTTTATTTAGTTTTGCTTGAATTCGGCCGAGTGTAGGTTTTTCTTAAGTGCTTCTTAAAGTTTGGGCAAAATTTGGTTCCAAATAGATCAGCTTCTCCTCCTAAGTTCCATATTCCCTTCGGTGTTTTGTCTGATTGGATACACACTCCGTGCTACAGTGGTGTAAGTGCTCTCTTCCATATAGAACCCCTTTTATTTTTCTAGCTTCCAAAAAAGCTTACATTTCTCCTGAGCTTCTCCTCAAATAATTTTTCTCATTTTTATAAACGTCACAAAATCTTGAGAAAACCGGATGGTCTCAGAAGTCTGGACATTTAACTTCATCTGAGCAAACTTCCTCCGTTTGGTCCTGGTGATTTTCGTCGCACTATGTACATGTCTGTCGTCCTCTGCAAGCTTCATTGTGGTGCCCATACTTTCAAATACGAAGCACGTTAAGGAGGTTTTGTGATATATTGTTCAACCCTCCCGAGGCAATTGCCGATTTCCACTTCCTTGGGAATATGTGGCGGAGTAAATATCAGGATATGTGTGTTTGTCTGGATATTCTCTCTGTACTTTCTAATAGTTATTCTTTAGATGCTTGTGGCTCCGTTTACCCAGGCTTGCTGTCTTCTCTTCCGCTATAGGAAAGCCAATACCTTCTTCTGATAACCCTTTGAGATGTGTTCAATCTTTTTGCATTTGGTCATATGGAAATTCTTCATCTATTGATTTTTCAGCCTGCCTCCACAGCTGTCTGGCTCGATAAAATTTCCATTTCCTTTTTTTTTTTTTTTCGTCTTTTGGGGTAGCTCCCGTTGCAAATAATCATTTTGATTAAGAAAGTGAAGAATTTAGCCAAGCCGACCTCCTCTCAAAATCCACTGACAATGAATCCGGGGAAGTCTGCTGTCTCATTCTCCGAATCTGATTTTGATAAAGTTCTTTTCTTTTTGGCAGAAACCATTAGTGATGTTTATTTTTTCACTTGTCTGTGCTTCACCATCAACTATGGAGTCCAACTTGTATAGGGAAAATCCATCCGCTTTGGTTGAAAAGATGAAACACTAGCAAAATGTACAAGATTGGAATATAGGTTTGGAACTCTTGCCAATTTCAGGTTTTCAGTACACAATAATTACTGTCTAACTTAGTAGTCAAATTCCTATCATCTCAACGAAATTTACTCTCAAATACCCAACTCTAGCAACTAAAAGATTAAGGATCGGAGCTTGCCGCTGAAGCAGATTGAAAAATAGCTTCGAGACACAACATAGGTGCTGGGGCTCGACATGAAAATCCGATTGATCGGCTCGGGGCTGTCCTTCCGCTTTTCTTATCCAGTAAGGACCAATGTGGTATGTTACAAGTTACTTGACTCCACGTTTGTACAACTCAACTACCAGGATCCAATCCTAAAGCATCATGGGAAGTTACCCACGGCCAACAAGTGACTTCGTTGGGAAAATTTACCCCTCTGCAGAGGAGAAGTCTGCGTATTTCACACACCCAGTCGACAGCGTGGAATATTTCAATTTAGCATCAATAACTTGTTTGTGCACAGTTAAATTGTTTTGAGTATACAAGATGATAAAATATTTCTATTTGGCTTACATATGGGACTGTAACATGTACCCTCACACCGAGTCTGCATAAAGCTAGGGTTAGTGGCCATATAAGAGTACTCAACTCTGCCAAACACCTGAGCATCGGAATAAGATCCATTTTAATGTCATAACCAGGACACACGTTGGGCGTAAGTCATCCCCTCTTCAGAGATTCACTTGGTATATTCTACAGCCCCATCCGAGTGAGCTGGATGCATGAGTGATTTATTTATATTTCTTTTATATTAAAGTAAGACACTAAACTTTATGAATTTAGTTATTGACAATTAAAATCGTTTTTAAGGACGTATATCTTGTTATATTTATATAGACAAAAATAACACATCTGTTTTTTAAGTTTTCAATTTCGTAGATTATTGTTTTGTTTAAATCTCGTAAAGTAAAACCTCCATAGCTTGGCCCAATCGGCCGAGGCACAGGAATACACCGAATGCATCTCTGCATATAGGTAAAACTCCCCCAACGAAGATCCTGGGTATAACACCAAACAATACGATGGTGAGACTTCAGTAGTGCTATAGCTTTTTGGAATGCGGAATACCTCTTCATTGCCATTGCTCCCAGGTCAACACTAGTCCGTAGAGAGAGCACCTGATAGGGTCCTATCTAAGGATTAAATAGAACTGTTTGACATTTAAACCGTGTACTTATGCTAAATTGAATTGTCAGAAAAAAGAACTATTTTTACATTTAACTGTGTGGAAACAAAATACTGTGAACGGAATTGTTTGAAAGAGAACTGTTTGATCATGTAACTGTGTTAAAACAAATGATGGTTATTTCATTGAATTGTTAGTTACAGGTAGCAATACTTGAAACCATTTAACTTTTTTGACATGCTAAATAGGATTGTTAGAAATGGTTGATCATTTAACTCTGTTTAAACAAATGGCTGATGTTTAATTTAATTCTTTGTTAAACATAGGAATATCTAAAAACATTAAACTGTGTGCAAGCAAAATAATAATAGTAAATATAATAATTTATATTTGATAGAAATAAGTGAAACCATTTAAGTGTGTGAAAAAGAATGTGTTCAGGCTTGTTTAAAAATCTTATCTGCAAAATGCTTTTAGAAATCATATTTGACACATATGTATAAAAAGGATTAAATAATCTACAATGGTTGAAATGCCATAAAACTAAATCAAACCAAACCACGATAACTAAATTGAACAAGAATGAAGATTTCCGTTAAATTCTATTTGGGCAACTCATTTAAATTATTTAATCTAAAATCAAGTTTTACTTTGGTATATGCCTTTACAACTGACAGATTTCAATGCCTTGTCCAATTAAATTCCTAATCAAACATAATCGCAATGTATTTTGTTTCATAATCTTTCTCAATAACATTACTCTCAATTATAATTAAATTAAACAGAATATTTCCCAATTTCTTAAGATTTTGACAAAATCAAATTATAGGAAATTTGCACTTTTTGACATTCAACATTGAGCAATTATTTTTGAGAACAATTTCCAAATCAGACAAGACTGCTAGTTATATACAAAATTGCGTCGGTATCTCTTCCAGATTAGAAGAATGGTACAATTGTTCGTCCTCAGTAGATATGAGAGAGCTAATTCCTTCTTATTTTATCTTCGAAGACAGTCACCAGTAGAGTAAAAGATAATAGTCCCAAAAGCTATTCTTCATGCTAATCATTAAACACCTTACTTCAAAAGGACAAGAGAAGGTAGTCGCTGTGGCGAGGGGGTTAACGAGCTGAACAGTAACATCGTAGTGAGTTAGTTCGAAATTCAGTAGGGCTATTAAGTTTACCGTTGGTTTGTTTTTGTTTTGCTTTACGGCATATCATCCTCAAAGGGTTATTGAATGCAGAATAGACCGGTACATTGTCAAGTGGGTAGAGTGTTCTCCAATGTCCGGGAGACCTGGGTTCAATCCCACGTCGCGTCATATCAAAGACTTTAAAAAATGATAAGATAAATGTACTAGGATTACAATTGACGTGATACCTCCTTGCTTAACACTCAGCAATATAAGGTACGTATCAAGGGTAAAGTTGAGTAATCCAGGGAAAGGAGTAGTGGCCTTCCCTATATCTTGGTGTTGTAGCTATTGAAAGGGGAGCCTTCTGGTCGCCCTCGACTACGGTCGCTAACTTTACTTACTTGACTTTTGGACTAATACTCTCTGGAATAGTATGAAATATCTTTCCCCTTAATGGATTAGATTATTTGATTAGTGTTCTTCCAAAAGGATGGTATTGGCATTAGATAACCCTCGGAAGTTAATATACCATGAAAAAAATAAAACAACCTATCCAGATGTATTTAACATCAGAGAGTGAACTTTTGGGGTGATTTCAGAATCCGTGAAAATTTTTTGTATCTCATTTTCAAGAATACATTCTAGTTTATGGATATACGATTTATTAACGTGATAAACGTTTAATCTTTTGCACATTCCCAAGTTGATTAACTTTCCCTCGATGATTAGAGTGTTCGCCAATGGTCCAGGTGACCTGGGTTCAATCCCAGGTCGAGTCATACCAAAGACTCAAAAAAATGGTACTTGATTCCTCCTTTCTTAACACTCAGCAATATAAGATAGGGATCAAGGGTAAAGTGGAGTAATCCAGAGAAGGTAGTAGCACCCTCCCCTACACCTTGGTGTAGTAGCTATCGAAAAGGGAGCCTTCGACTCAACTTCGACTACGGTCGCCAACTTTACTTACTTAGTACCTATTCTAACATTATTTTGGGACTAATTTGTTGCATTCACTTATCTTAATAACTGTTACATCTATTACAACATTACTTACACCGTCTATTCTCTCGAGTAGTTTCAACATTTACTTTGACTTAATATGACCATATCTCTTGAGAGTTTATTTCACTCCTCGTGAGACTTTCCCACCAGCATTAGCTGGTCGTCTGTCACCGAAATCTGAGTAAAGGCAACTCTTCTCAGTTCTCCACGACTCATCTCAATATTCCGTCGTTCTCTGCCATATAATGGTTTTGATTCATTCCTTGCTTCCTTGCTCTTTCTGTCCCTTTTCAAAACGTTTGTGGTCCGTTCCAAGCAACTAACTACAGTGGGTATCAAATTCATCTTCCCCTGCTACTTTCTATCCCTGCAAAGGTCGAAGTATTTATCTATCTTTTCGCTTCATTTCGCGGTCCGATGAAACAGCAAAATCCACGAGACGGCTAGTTCTTTTTTCTTCTTTGTTATTTAGCAATATATCAGGTCTTCTAGCTTGAATTAGGTGATCTGTTTTGACCACAAAATCCATGATAATTTTATGAGTTGTTTTTCTTGTATAAATTCGAGTTTTTGCATATACCATTTAGAATCGTTGAAAATTATCTCAGAATCTGAGATGTAGACCGAAATGTAACAATGTCTATATAGATGCCAAAAACTGGTTAGAGTGGTTTAAGGGAAGTGTATTGTTATAGTACCTACCAATATAGTAATGGACTATACCTCCACAATATATACCGACTGTACTTGACACTCAGGGAGCGAACCTTCAAGCTGCCTGACAGTACCGGAAGGAAATTCCTTACTGTTGTATAACTCCTGTATTCTATATATTTGTTCTGTTACATTAATATATTTGTTTCAACCTACTTCTCTTCTCTGCGTGTCTTCATTTTCATCCCTAAAAAACACATGAATTTCCCCTTGAAAGAAAGTCCAGAATAAGAGTATCATCAGCTGTCGATTACAATACTTTAAGCCCAAGGTAAGGAACAAAAGTTGGAAAAATTTCAGAAAAAACTAAATCATCGCAAAATGTTAAAAAGAGGATAATATGAATTTGATCAAAATAGCATACGGAATATCGTGAGTTGATTAAAATATTAGAATACTTTTAATCATTAACTTAAGGCGAGTAATGAGAGAGATGAAATGATAAAAGTATCTCAAGAATAAAATAATATTTTGAAAAGGAGAAGCTTAAAAGGATAAGATAAATGTACTAGGATTACAATTGACGATAATGATGAGGGGGTAATAAGAGTGGTCGTCGTATCACGTTACCGGAAAAATAAACCATGAATTAACTGAAACCTCAGTAAGCCTTACTCATCACGAAATCTAAGAAAACGACGACGAACATAATCACAGTGGTGATAATAGAAAATCACCTCTAAAAATGAAAACAAAATAACAAGATGAAGACCGCAACGACGACAAAGTGAAAACTGGAAACAAAGCCAGAAGGAAAACAAGAGAACGAATTAAGGGAAAAATGAAAAAGAAAAAGTGTGAAAATAAAGAAAAGGTAAGAAATAATGGAAATATGGAAAGAAAGGTAGAAAACAAGGAAGTGAAAATAAGCAAAAAATGAAAAAGAAGAAAGAAAGTTAGTCAAAATAAGCGAAAAATGAAAAAGTATAATTAATCGAAAAATGAAAAGAGAGAAAGAAAGTCAAGATGAGCGAAAAATTAAAAGAAAGATGAAAAGAAAAGAAAAATAAGCGAAAAATGGAAAGAAACAAACAAAATATGTAAGAAAAAAAAAAAGAAGAAAACTGTAAGAAACAAATAAGTTGAAATGGTTTGGCTTCTTGGTTTAATGGTATATCAGCCTTCGTGGTTATTTAATGACAAAGTCAGTCTTCTAGTAAAGCAGCACTGGTACTGTCTAACCCGTATTTGGAAAAGTTACAGGATTCTTAACTTTTTCGAAGGTATTAGTCCGACTTTACGTAATAGCGTGACTGGAGTTTGAACTTGGTTTCTACGATGTTTCAGTCAAGCACGTTAGCCTCTACACAACGTTGACTCCCCAAAAGAAAAGAAAAAAGACAGAAACGAAGAAGAATGAAAATTAAAAAGAATAACGAAAAAATGAATCAGAAGATGAAACGGGAAACGAATAAAGTAAATGAGAGCATGAAATGTAAATTCAGAAAAATGTAAACGCGGCAAAAGAATAAATAGATAAAAACAAAAAACAAACCAAAAAAAACAAAGTGTAAATAATAGGTTTGTTTTATACAAGGGCATATCAACCAGCAATAAGTTAATAAATGATTAGTGGGATTTATTTGCAAATATTTAATTACAATGACTATAAATGTTTTTAAATTTACGTTACAATTATTTCAAAAATCCTTTTTTTTTATATGCATTTGTTATCACATTTATGGTTTATGAACTATTGCAATTAATAATAATAATTTATCGTAATTCATATCATTTAAAGCATTTTTTATCATACAACGTGTGAAAGCACTTGCGATACTCATCAGGCGCCAACCAGGGGTGATAACACAATTTTGGTAGCTCAAGGTAGTACTACCACTCCTGATGCTACCAAGAAGCTTTTGTCACCGGACAGGATATTTAAAAGAATAATATATATATATATATATATATATATATATATATATATATATATATATATATATATATATATATATACGCCAGATCAATTAAGAGCAGAGATTACATTGGACGTCCATCTTCATTAAACATGTTCGCAAATAATCATATAGTTTTTAGTATTCCCTCTCAAGGCCAATTATGTGCAAGTTAATATATGGTTTGATTGTTTCGGTTTTATAACATATCAACCTTTGAAGGTTATTTAATGCCAAATCCATTTTTATACAAATCAGTTTAATTTCAAGCAATTCAGTTTAGCTTGAGAACACAGTTTCATTGTCAAAAACATTTCTATTTCAAGCTAAACAGTTCTAATTCAACCAACTCAGTTGAGTATAAGTAAAGATTTGTTTACACACAGTTAAATGTCAAAACAATCATATTTCAAACAATACAGTTTAGCGTAAATACAGTTTCAATGTCAGTAACAGTTCCATTTCAAATAATTCAGTTGAGCATACAATGATATTAACATTTAAAAAGGTGAGCGAGCTTATAAGTTTATCCTTAAGTAAATGGTTTCAAGTAATGTACTTATTTAATACTTCTTCAAGATTAAGGTTGGCAACTATAGGAGGTACCCGTGGTGTATTGGTTATCATCGTAGGAAATGGACACGACGGCATGAGTTCAAAGCCTGGACGAGGCTGATTGCATTTCACACAGCACTAATACCCGTTGGAAGGTATGAATCCAATTATTCTCCCTCCAGCTATGGGTTAATAGTAGGGTAGACTGGTGTGCTTCTGCCTTGGTGAGCAACTAGTCTAGGAGCGGAGGGGTTGCTAAATATGGATTAAGGCTGGCAACTATGCGGTGTGTCGCGATCCATACTTTCTACTTGAGATTCTACAGTTGGGTTTTGGCGAGCATTGCACTTTTTTACTATAAGACGACTTTGTTCTTGCAGGGATTTTGAATGTGCCTTCTGGTTTTTCATTATTCTCTTTGATGTTCATCCGTGTTTTCCCAGCTTGGCTAATGGGAGCTTGTGATTTTTGTTGAAGTTGTTTAGGTTTTATGGGCGACAAGTTTTTTAATCTGTCTTTAATGCTCTTGGGTGGACGGATTGGTGTCTTATGTAACAGCTGTTTTCTTGGAGATTTTGCACTTTTACGAATTGTTCGAGTTTAAATGGTTGGTCCGACGTGTTTTTTGTTTGGACCACTACATTGGATCTCTCCCCATTACCAACCCGTTGTTGAGCTGGTGCTTGGTAAAATTTAGCCGAGTGTAGTTTTTTCGGGTGCTCTTAAAACTTTGGCCAATCTATCGCTTTCAACTGGATCAGTTTCTCTTCGGGCATCTTATATTTGTTGTCTTCATTCGTCGTATCCACCCTCTTTGCAACAGGGGCAGAGCTGTTTTCTCCCATATAGGTTCCTAAAACTTTCCTTGCTTCCAGAAACTATAATAACATAATAAATAACGACGTAAGATATTTGAGAACATTTTTTTGCATTGCTGTATTTTCCCAATATTGTCAGCAGTCAAGATTCTAAAAAATACTCTGCACTGTACTGTTATGTAAAACAGAATAAATTTAACGACGATCATTCAGAAATAAGTGTATTTGATGTTTTTATAGGTGTTATTTTGATATCTGTTATTCCATACATTCTCTTGGAACTGAGTTGCAAAAGAGATGGCACATAGAACTAGGAATCTGCAATGCAGAACGGAAAGTGAGAGTCTCAAGAGGAATATTTTTTTTTCAGAGGTGTGT
>OY757924.1:65160812-65195812 GCA_963585895.1 Sepioteuthis lessoniana | reverse complement strand
GTGTTGGCCTCTTCCGATGGAATCTCTTGCTTAAAACCTCAAAATAGTAGCCCTAACCCTAACAGTTTGGCCAATCAACTCTGGTGTATTGACTTCCTTACTCCTCCGACACCTCTCATCATCCGTCACAGACTCCCTGCCTTCCTTGAATCTCTTATGATACTCAAAAACTGATGCTCGATTCATGCAAGATGCTACAAAAGCAGTCTGAAGCATTCCATACGTTTCTGTGCTATTTTTTCCAAGTTTAAAACAGAATTTTATTGCATATAGTTCTTCTTATGTGTCTGCTTGCATTTTTGAAATTCATCAGCTGTGACACTCGGGCTTTAATAGGGTGTATTCTATTTCCTGCTGTAGCTATCCATTTGAACCTGAAACCATAAAAATTGATCAGTCATCTCATAAGATGTATAGCAATAACATAGTGAATTTTTAAGAGTCTACGACAATTTTAAATGGTTGTACAAAAAGGTCTGGAAACTTATTGAATGCACAACGTATATATATATATATATATATATATAGATAGATAGATAGATAGATAGATAGATAAGTTTGGTTAAAGACAAGGCGATTTTTTTTATGATCTTATACTTTTCCCTAGCTTTCACGCTAGTTTTCTTTGCATCATATTGATAGATCATCTCTAGTGAAATATTTGTAGGTAAGGTCGTAATTAACTAAGCTTGGCTTAGATATGATAAAAGGGACTCTGGCTGTTTATATTGTCTGTTGTTGCTAAACTGTGATAATCCTTCTGAGTATTGAACAGGCCCATCGCAGCTTAATTTCAGTGATCTTGCGGGAACCGGTGCTTTTTTTTTAAAAGCTATTGTTTGTTATTTTTAAAGTTTGGGGGAGATATATTTGATTGGAGTTCATTATTGATGGTGGTGGGGCTACATTTAGGTGTTGAAGATGTTTAATATGGTAGTTCCAGTGTTCACAGCTATTTTATTAATGTTTTGTTGAGCACCGTATCTGTTTATAATCTGTCTCGATAAGATACTTCGAATGTCGATAAATATAATAAATGGAAATCGTTTTACACTAAAAAAAAGACAAAAAGCAGACGATATCCGCTAGAAACTATTAAAGACGCAGACTATGCAGATGACATAGCGCCTCTTGCAAATACACCTGCCCACGCCCTATTCTGGCTGCACAATTTGGAGCAGGTGGTAGGGTGTATTAGCCGCCCTGTGAACGCAAACAAAACAGAGTACATGTGCTTTAATTGGAAAGCAGCTATCTTCACTCTAATGGCGGCCCCCTGAAATTAGCAGACAAGTTCACGTACCTTAGCAGCGACGTCTCGTCTACTGTTACTCATGTCAATATGCACTTAGTAAAGGCGTGGATTGCAGTTGATTATAAGAAAGTCTAATCTATCCGATAAAACAAAACGAGATTTCGTACTAGCAGCGGTTATATTAATATTACTGCAGTGATGCACCTCATGGATGCTGAGAAAATGAATAGAAAAAAAGCAAGCCGGACACTGCACAAGAATGCTACGAGTTATCTTGAACAATTCCAAGAACCAACATCCATCCAAACTACAGCTGTACGGCCATTGGCCTCCTAACACTAAAATATCCCTGTCAAACGAAAACATGCGAGACACTGCTGGAAAAGCAAAGATGGTTCAAGTAACGGTTTAGTTGGGTTGTTTGGGTTTTACGGCATATCAAACTTTGTAGACTATTTAACGCCAAATACATTTTTATGCAAATAATCAGTTCTATTTCAAACAGTTCAGTTTAGCATTAGTACACAGTTTTAGTGTTAAAAACATTTCTATTCCAAGCTATTCATTTTATTCCAACTGTTCTAATTCAGCTAATTCAGTTTAGTATAAGTACAATTTTTTTACACACAGTTAAATGTCAAAACAGTTCTATATTTACCAATTCTGTTTAGTGTAAATAGAGTTTCAATGTCAAAAATAGTTCTAATTCAAACAATTCAGTTTTGTAAGAGTATGCAGTTTATCAGGCCCAACCATTGCAGGACTAGTGGACCTAGTAGCAACTGCTATGAAGTGGTGATCCACACTCCTCAAAGCTCCAGCATCACTAGAACCTCACCATCAAATTGTTTAATGTCATATACAGGACATTCGTTGGTGGGCGTCTTACCCCTCTTCAGAGGTGTAGTCGGTGTTTTCCACGCCCGACCCCAGCCGACTGGGCAAGACTAAGTAATATTCTCGACGGACCCATTAATATGATTGTCTACATTTCATATTATTTTTATTCCTTTTTCTTTCAAGTAGAGGAAATTATATTCTGAATTGAATTAACATGACCAGAAAACCCGGCGAACAGTTACGCTAGACATATGGAAACCCTCATCATCATCATCATCATCTTGTCGTGCCATCAGCGCGGATATCCCTGACCCTCTCTCGCCACATCTTCCTATCGTTCATCGCATCCGGCAGGTCCTCATGGCTGCACCCCGTATCCTGACAGAGCTGCTGTATGTAGGTTTGAGCTGGGCGCCCTGCTTTTGCTCGGCCATGTGAAGGGGTCCATAGGAGTACATCACTTTGGAGCTCATTCCTACTTCTCCAGCATTGTCCTGCAGGTCTTGTTCGTCTAACTTGGATAGTTTCCACGATGGGTGGTATGTGGCCGTACAGCTGGAGCTGTATGGGATGTTGCCTCCAGGACCTGTTCAATATTGCTCGAAGCCTTCTTGTGTAGTTGCCGTCAAGCTTTTTCTCAAGCCGTTTAGTTAGCGTCCATGTAGTGCATCCATACAGCAGTATTGACACGATCACTGCTTGGAATAAACTGTGTTTCATTTTATCGGTCAGGTAGGGAAACACAGGACAGCTATATTGACCTTAATAGGTCTCATCAGCAGTGTATACCGTGATCTCCACCACTGGAAATCGAACAAGTGACCACAAATTGCAGAGCCAAAACGATACAGCAGAGCCATCAGTTCATATCGCACACAAGTGACGCTAAATTAACTTTTCATGGTAATATGATTGTGTTGGCCGGCTAGCAATTTGTATTCCACTTTAAAATTGATCACTGGCATAAATATCTTGGTAATCTAACTTACTTTTAAAGTTATTGAAAAAAGCTTGAAACACTGTATTCCTTATCAGGATATAAATAAATTGATCAAAATGTTCGCGCCTTCATCCATAAATTTAAGAAAAATTCAGCAGGTATGTGTGTATGTGTATATAAACTCTTACATTTAGGTTTGGATAATATCAAGGTGTATATACCTGGGATAGTTTCAAACTATTCATTTTAAATTGTTATAATAAAAGTCTAATCACATTCTTAATTTTTTAAAAAAATCCCTATATTAGTTAAATTACCTTTATCTGCATTTTTAGATGAAATATATATGCCCTGGTATAATGGCTAACATGCAAGACTGTGATATCGTAAAGCAATCGAGTTCGGACTCCAGTCGCTCTAATACGTTCACCTTCAGATAAATTAGTTGGCGACGGAAGTCGAGGACCACCTGAGAGCTCCCTTTTCAATAGCAACAACACCAAGGTCGAGGGGAGGGTGCAACTTCTTTCCTTGGATTGCTCCACTTTACCGTTAAAACGTACTTTATAATGCTGAATGTTAAGCAAGGAAGTATCAAGTACCACTTTTTGAGTCTTTGGTATGACTCAACCTGAGATTGAACCCCAGTCTCCCGGGCCATTGACTAGAACCTCTCTATATGCTCCCTCGCTCCGGATCGCAGTGAGTTAAATAGTACCACTTCATTGCTTCTACAATGATGTCTTTTGCATTATTTAACACACTAAGGTATATATGCTATTAAATAATTAAATAAAAGCTTACATCTAATTTTCGATAATATCATTACGTGCGTATATATATATATATATATATATATATATATATCTGGAATAGTTTTAACCCATTCCTTTTAAATATTTTTAATCAATGCCTTTTTGATTACATATTTTAATTTATATTCTATAAAATAAAACATCTTATATTCGGTAAATAGTTTTGATATACATTTTTAATGAAATTATATTTGCAAATAAATCATTGTAGATGGATTTTATGTAGGTAGACTGTGTTACGTAGAATGTCAAGCAAGTAATGTGACCGATATTCTTCTATTTCAAGTTGGAAAACCTGACTGTAAATGAGCCGATCACTGCTGACAAGGAACACGTGTAAAAACATCTCATGTTTGCAAGTCAAATTCCGGTCGGCTGAATAATATTGGATCATTACACGTGTGTTTAGGAAGCCTAATTGGAGGTATGTTAGCTACCGGCATTTGGGAATAATTCTGACTATTTTTTTATTCAGGCGAAAGTGCTGTGTGGGGGACGAGGCCTTCAAGTCACGAAAAAATTAGTTACAAATGATATATATTTCTGTTGGAAAGTTGTGTTTTGACAAGATGTACACTGTTTGGTTTGGTTTGGTTTGGTTATAATGGCGTGTCAGTTATTGTTGGTTATTTAATGCTAAATCCTCTTTATATATTAGAAAAATATTATTAGTAAACTCATTTTCTTAATACATTTGAAATGAACCTGAACTCTTTTTTTTGTACACCGTTAAATGGTTTTTAATATTTCGTTATAAACATATATTTCTATTTAACATTAATCATTTGTTTGCGCACAGTTAAATGGTCTCAATATTGCTATGTAACAGTAACAATGTACCATCAGTCGTTTGTTTTAAATTTAAATAGATACGCAAAAAATGAATTATCATTCTTTCTTTTGCACACAGTTAAATGATTCCAAGTATTCTGTATCACTTTAAATTTAATTGACATCAGTCATTTGTTTACCCAGTTGAATGGGTGAACAGTTCTCTTTTAAACTGTTTAATTTAGCGTAAGTGATTTGTTTGCGCTCATTTTAAATGAAAAACACTTCTATTTGACCTATAGATAGGACCTTATCAGGTTCTACAAACCAGGGTCAGAGCTGACTAGGAAGCAATAGAAATGAAGGGGTACTCCGCATGCCACAACGCGCTAACATTGCAGGAACCTAGCCTCAGTTATTTAGTGGCATATCCAGAACATTCGTTTGGTGGAGCCTTACCCTTCTGCAGAAATGTGGTAAGTGTATACTTTAGCCTCAGCAGACCATACTGGTTGGGTTGCGTTTATAGCGTATCAAGCATTGTTGGTTATTCAAAGCCAAAACCTTTCTATACATTCATATTAAATATCATTGCAAAGATATTTGTTTACCAAACATTGGCATAATGGTTAGAGTGTTCGCCAATTGCCCGGGAGACCTGATTTCAATCCCAGGTCGAGTCATTCCAGAGACTTAAAAATAGTTCTTAATGCTACCTTGCTTAACGCTCAGCAGTATAAAGTGAGCATCAACGGGAACAATATAGGGAAAGAAGTAGCGCCCATCTCTACACCTTGGTGAAGTAGCAATCGAAAAGGGAGTTTTGGGTCACCCTCGACTACGGACACCAACATTACTTACATATTTAAACGAATCTAAGCTCATTCTTCACACACAGTTTTATGTATTTCAATGTAACAATAATAATTCTTTTTAGAATTAATCATTTGTTCGCGCACAGTTAAATGGATATACATATGACTTTTAAATAGTTTGTGGGCAAGTTAAAATCTTCCCTGTAGAAGTACAGAAGGGATACTATATAACCCACAGCTGGGGTAATAAGAGGATAAATACTTTTCCCGGGAGTATTTGTTCCGAAAGTTAACGAAATTGCACATTTGGATTTCGAACCCGCTTACTACAACTTTGGAGTCCTGCACATATGCCAATACGATACGGGGGCTCCTCCGCATCATTTTTATACGCTTCAATTACGTTGCTTAGTATTCATTTTTATTTCTGTTCAATAAGTAAGACTGTAAGACTGACCCTATTGTTCCAGCAATGAGAAATGATGTAAAACTAAATCCATTGAATTTTAATTCACAAGTATCAATAGGTCCTTTCATAGAATTCATATATGTAAAGCTCTGAAATGTGTGGTTCCTATTTATTTGTTCAATCATTATTCAGTTAATAATATATAATACGTTGATTATAAAATAAATTTATGTCTATTTTCTTGCCCACGAGGTTATGATTACGTGAATGTGTATCTACGATCCTTCGGGGAATACGTAGCCTTGGTGGTGACCGTGTACTTTGTAAGAGTACAGAAGTAACTTTCAGATATCAGATTAACTGGCCAGGCATTTAATATGTTTATTTCATTTGGCATTGTTTGTGTGAAATGTGGACCGGTTGCTCATTGGTAGGGCTTTAGCTTTGCATTCTGTGGTCACTGGTTTGATCTCCAGCGGGAAAGATGAAGGTATACACTGCTGATGAGACCTAAAAAGGTTGAAAACGCTGTCCAGGGTTTCCGCATGTCACGCACAGTGCTTGCCGTATTTTCTGGTCATGATAATTCAATTCATCATTTATGTGTTCTGTTTAAAATAAAAATATATTACGCTTATATTTGTATCATCATCATTAATATCAATACTCCACTTTCAAGAATGGTAAGTATATTATATTTATTTCAAAGTGTGATATCCATTCCAAGAAACCAATATCAAATACCAGTCGTTTTTGAATAGCACATAATGAGATGAGAAAATTCTGTTCTTATAATTATGGAATTAAGTTTGAAAATATGTTATTTATAAATGATAATGATGAACCTTACTTTTTGAAATATATTGGTGATATTGCTTACATCCTCCTAATATACAAAGATATTTACAAATGCAGAAAAAATGGGTGTTGAAATGTCATAGAAGGAAAGAATAAAATGTAGATAAAAACTACGCGTAAAAAAAGTGGTTCCAGTGACATTTACGTCTTTGATAAACCGCGTTTGGGAGTTGACTTATCGCAACCTATTCACGAGTTCCCGCTAAGGACCCTAAAACTCAGAAGGTCACAAAAAAATAACATTTTTTCCTTTCTTTTTCCTCTTTCCAGTATGACAACTACAACTATGAAAAATATGTACGACATATAAGGGTCTCAGGCTCTTGTATTGTATATGCATTATTATATTCAGTGAGTTGGCATCACGGATGATAAAAACTACAACAAAAACAAAGAAAAGATAAACGAAAGAACAGTGTTGACAAAATGGCAAAGATCTTATTTGAAGCCTCGTCATGATAGAGTGAACCTAAATATTTCTACAAGCATCAAAACTTTACAGGTGACATCAAATCAAATAAGCATTAAATGGTATGAAATTTTACTAATGATATTTTATCATGTACTCGAAATCAACATGATTTTACTATCGCAAAACATTTCGTAATTGTTCCTGATATATAATTAGCATAACTTTATGTGGTACAAAATGAAAATTTGCATATCTGGAAATTAATTTCCTGCTCTGCAAATCACTGCTCGTCATAGGAGCATTTAATTTTTTTACCCCTTCCTTTGGAAAAAGAGACTCATCCTACCCTGAGATACATATCAAATTTGTGTCAATATTTTCATGTTATTTGATATCATCTACATCATATTAAAAGTCTCTCTCACACACAGACAGACACTCATATATCATAAAGCTTTATTAATAAACTATAATCAGCGGAAAGTCCGAGTGCTCAGTAAATATTATTCGTGGCAAAAAATCTAGATTACCAAACACTAAAAGACAAGAAGTAGTTCTAAAATAATTCTCATTTTATTAAAGGCAGTTTCTTGCATTGATTGGTTTTTGATTTGGTTCCATTCTATGGCACATCAACTACAGTAGGTAATTTAATGCCAAATCATAATAGTATGTATCATATAAGATATGCAAACGAGCCACAGCTCGTTTGTTTTTACACAGCTAAATTGTCACACCTATGATTTCTAAGTCAGTAGTTTGAAGGCAACCTTATTTTTGAATGAGTCAGATGGCTGGTTGGGTTTATTGGAATATCAACTTTTATGGGTTATTTAACGCTAGATCCATTTATATACAATAATCAATTCTATTTCAAACAATTTGTTTTAGCATGAGTTCATAGTTTAATTGTCAAAATCATTTCTATTTCAAGCTATCCACCTAAGTCAAATAGTTCGAATTCACACAATTTAGTTTAGTATAAGTATAGTTTTGTCCGATCACAGTCAAATATCAAAAAAGTTCTTTCAAATAATTCAGTTTAGCGTAGTAAAATTTTAATGTCAAAAACAGTTCTATTTCAGACAGTTAAGTTTAGTATAAGTCCACAGTTTACTTATCTAAACAGTTCAATTTCAAGTAATTCAGTTTAACATTAGTACACAGTTTAAATACCAAAATAGTTCTATTTCAAGGAAATTAGTTTAGCATAAGTACGCATATTAGTTCTATTTACCTCATATATAGGGATCTATCAGGTGCTAACATTCTGAGCCAGAGTGGAACTGGGAGCGATAGCAATGAAGAGGTGCTCCGCATTACCCAAAGCTCCAGCATCAGTGGATCTTCACCATCAGATTGTTTAGTGTCATATCCAGGACACTTTCTGGTGGGGGTGTCTTACTTCGTTGGTGTATTCTACAGCCCCAAGCGAATGGGTAATAAATAAGTCAGAGTTAATTTGTTTGCAGACATGTATTACTATTGTTTGCACACAGCATTATCCATCACCAAAAATATTTTAGAGAGATCTATTTGAACCATAGATCAGCCCATAGTACATTTTACCATTCCGTGTCAGAATGAACCAGAGAGTAATGGCAAAAAGGGGTTCACCAGATGTCCATGCCTGGAGCCTCACAATCTTGTGTACCTTAATGTCTTAGCAAGTACATTTTTTTTCAGTTGAGGGCGTACCTACACCTCTATCGGGGATGCAATTAGCGTATTTTAAACCCCACTAATGAGGCAAGTCATAATTTGACTTTTTTTGTCCTTCAAATATAAAATAAATTTGTTCTATTCTAGTCAAGTTTGGATAATTAGTTTTTATGAGTAAAAATCTTTTTCATTCACTTGATGTTTGAAAAATATTTCTGGACTAAATGCAGAATATTTTTTGCAGAATTGAATTAATCTCATTAAGATAATATAAGATATAATTTCCAATCAATTTTATATTATGGAAATTATTGTTTTAATAACATTTGCCATTTAGAAAAATTAACTAAATCTTCTTGTCGATGTCTAGATCTTATACATTTTTATCAACACTTTTTGGTAAAATACAATAGTACGTGTATAATATACAACGTACACACTAAAACTATCTTCCAAACTAATCAGATTTTACTCCGCACGACCAGCGGCATTATCTTCAGGCAATTCCTTCTTGACAAGACTGTTAATCTCTGGGAGATAGAGGCGCCTTTAAAGTAGAATACCGAAAAAAATAAATACAAAAAAAAAAAAAAAAAGTAAAAAAAAAGCAAGCCTTTTTGTGACGGCCGCATAAGAGTCTCATTTAGAGTTTTCATCTTCAAAACGACTTCATGTCACATGTGACTCAATTTGAAGTCTGAGAAATAATCACTTTGCTCGGTAGGACAATTTCTTCTTCCCTAGACTAAAAATTTGATCAGTGGTAAGTTTTGAGGAGAGAATTTTTTTTTTTTTAATTCTACGTCTCACTATATAAAAGGTGCTTCAACCAATGGAAAACTCATTGAAATAAATGTGCCAAAGGCTAATAAGAATATTTTGAAGAAATTAAACGTTTCGTTCACTACTCATTACAGTCAAAGCAAATCCTGCTTCAATTGCGATATTTATTGTATTTGTGTCGTATTTACAATTTATATCATCCTCTCCTTACAAAAACCTTTCTGGGTACGTTCTACTGGTTTTGTTCCTAACATGCTGGACTGTGACATCTTGTTAAGCGCCTTGGAACTGACGGCGCTTTAACGTATACTTTCGGGTTCATAACTTTTGGAAAGGTATGAACATTTATTCCCCCCCCAACTAGGTATGGGTTAAATAGTACAATTATAGTACTTCTACAAGGATAGCTTTCATTTTAAATGACCAACGAGTGGCTATTAGTTATAAAAAAGAAAGCAAATCAATAATATAAACTTGCACATAATAATAATAAAAATAATACAAACAGGTCACCTAATATTGGCCAGACAACCAGACATAGGTAGAGTTGACGTTAAGAAGAAGAATCTGCCATATTGTTTACTTTGCCATTCCAGCTGACAAGAGTGAGATAAAAGAAAGCAAAAGGCGATGTAAGTACCAATACCTTGCTAGAGAACTAAAAAATATAGAACTTCATGGTGACGATGATACCATTCGTGGTTGGTGTATTTAGAACAATCACTAAAAGATCGGTAATCGGAATGGATGACTTGGAAAGAAGAGGACTTCAAACCATCCTGACTACAGCATTATTATGATCGGCTAGAATATTGAGCGGAGTTCTAGAGACCTTAGGAGACTTGCTCTCCCTCAAACATTAGTAGGGGGTGCCCTTGTGGTGTAATGGTTAAAGCTATGGACTGCGGAATCGTAGTAAGCATGTTCGTATTCCAGTCGCGTTATTACGTTCACTTTCGGGCAAATACCCTTGGGAAAAGTATGAACCCCCTTATCCTCCTAGCTATGGGTTAAATAGTACCACTAGTGTTCTTATAGGAGAATAGATTTGGTTATTAAATAACCTACAAAGGTTCATATGCCATTAAACAAAGAAACCAAACCAAACCAATTAAACTCTAGTGAGAAACCATAAGCTTACGCTGCTGTGAAAAACTCTCAAAGGAATAAATAATCCTTAATAAACATACGGTACGTTCTATCATATGACATATAAACCCGTGTTGTTTATTTAATTCCAAATTATATTCATATACGTATTATAAGCTTGTAAGCAAATAGTTTGTAAGTAACATTTTTAAATAATCTAGAACATATTTGTTTGCACACAAATGATTCTAAAACTTGTTATGTAATACTAATACTTAAATTCAACCCCAGTCTTTTTCTTACACACAGTCAAATATTTTCAATTTAAAAAATGTTACCTATTTCTATTTGACCCTTAAATTGGACCCAAACATGCACTACCACTCCGGTCAGAGTGGACCAACCGGAAGCCTCACAATCAGTGCAGTTAAGTTTCATATTAAGCACTGTACCCAACTGCACAGATGCAGTCGGCATAATCTGGGCTTTTAATAAACAAATAGCACTAATTGACTATTTTTAAAGGAAATAATAACTGCATAATTATATATTATCAAGTTTTCTTTTCTAATCCTAATAACATATCTTTCATCCTATGACGGGACCTAAACATGTACTGTCTGTCGGGTTCAGAGTTAGGACACATGAATAATTAAAATTGAGTGGTAATAAATTCTTCCAACAAATCCAAAACTGGCGCCTCACCATCAGGTACACTTTAGTGTCGTATCTCAGAATGTTTAGACAGACCCTGCGCACTGAATCGTTCAGTTTCTAATTAATACCCCAGAGAGAGTTATTGTAACATACCCATACATGAATATGTAAAATGTACATAGAATGTCCATAACGCACATAGGAATCCCGAAACACAAAAGACACTTACGACTTCTTAGTTCAGGTACGAAACTTTTTATAACTTTTGAGTTAAAAGGTTTTTCCACATAGGGAGGGAGAGACACAATCTTTCTATGCTGACTTTTCCATCTACCCCAAACTACGTGCGCACCCAACGCAAGGCCTTGGCGAGCTCCCAAAGTCAACCGTCTTCTTCCGAGGCAGGAACTCAACTCACTGACTTTTCTCAAATCGAAAAAAATCCTCAGCCCACGCTTCCGTTGATTGACGTCATTCAAATCCCCCTATCTGGGATTTTTATTTTGACATCTCTGAATGACACATACTCCCCGCGCGCGCATAAACACCTGCGCTAGTGTTGCACCTAACTAACCCATGCGCTAAGCGAAAGGTTCTCAGCCTAACTAAACCTAAAGGCAAGATATATAAAACGAAATCCCTCGGCCATTATATTATATTATGAGCCCCCTTATCCGCACAGCTACGACTAAAACAGTTCCGGTACAGTCTTTCTACAAGGATGGATTTGGCATTCAATAACCCATGGGGGTGCCTGTGGTTTAATTGTTATCGTCGTAGGAAATGAACACGGCGACACGAGTTCAAATCCTGGACGAGACTGATTGCATTTCACATAGCACTAATACCCTTGGGAAAGGTATGAATCCAATTATTCTCCCTCCAGCTATGGGTAAATAGTAGGACAGACTAGGTTCTTCAGCCTTGGTGAGGCAACTAGTCTACGAGAAGGAAAACTCTCAATTAAAACCTGTTAAACTCCGCTTAAAAATTGACCTTGTGTCATATCCTGCCCGAGCGGAGGGGTTGGTAAATAGGATTTCCCATGAAGGTGGATTCACCATTAAACAAAGAAAGAGTCTCTTAACCACCAACTATTGCAAAAAAACAGATCCCAATAACAGCTTAAAAGCTCAGCTGTCTAACTTGAAACAAAGCGAAACATCATTTCAGATGTACATCGACCAATAAAAACCCACAGGAGTAAATTAGTCTTTTGAATATCCAGCTTCTGCCCTGATAATTTTTGTGTAAAACTCGTATCTAATGTTCATAATTTTCCTTGGTTTCTGAGTCTCTTCAATGCCAACCATGGCAAATAAAAAGAGACACCAACTGATGGTTAATATTTCAGTTGTCTTACGCGAGACTATTTGTTTGGTAATAGCAGAGAGCGATAATATGCACACAACACGGGGAAATAAAATGCAGATAAAAGGGTCCTCATTGGAAATAATTAACGGCCTTTGCCCTTGAGCTGTAGGTCGACTTTCTAGACAAAATTAGAACGAGAGATTGTTTTCTCGGTATTTGTTGACGTATTTTTCTCTTTCATCGAGAACGTCTTCTGTTCACTTGTCATCAAAATGAGTTCCTTCTAATGGAATAAAAATCCTTTGCTTCCTTGTGGAAATATTTTTTTTTCTTTTATTCGATTTCAGTTCTCGAGTGAAATCAATGAAATATAAGGAGAAATGTTAAACTGGAATATAAAATGTCATAAAATAGAAAATTCTATATCTGTGTTCCTTGCACATTTTAATGTCTTAATTCATTAAACAAACAATAACGAACAATGAGCAAAAACACATATCCCTACCCACCAAAAGAATATTGTAATTTTGCAGGGTTTTTAATGTTGTGTAATGCTAAGCAAGCGAGATTAGCTGAACATTAGTAAATTAGATTTCCATACGTATACTTATGGTCTTATGCTACCTTTAATCATGCCAGATAATTTCTATTGGCTTCCTCACGTGATATAATTGTTATCAATAGAAATTCTCAGGCATTGCTAGAGAGTTTGATTCTCACTTGGTGCCTCGTACTTCTGGTCATTGCCACGATTTTTTAATAACTTTTATACGATTTTGGCGTGCATTTCGCTAGGTGGCAAAAGGTAGAAGATTAAACCTCCTCCCTTACTTACGAACCAAAACTGCATCTGATCGTGAGTTTACAGTTCTTATAATATGAATTGGGAAGATTACTCCGTTTCCATTACTCCCGGATGCACTAGAACAATTCCGGATTTGAGCATACCTGGGAGTAATTGAATTCTTGTTATGAAATAGAACTAACTATTTAACAGGGTGCAAACAAATGACACTTGTTAAATTGAATTATTAGTGTTATATTGCAATACTTGAAACCATTCATCTGTGCGCTAATGAAATTATTAGATTTAGATTGCAATACTTGAAATAATTACCTTTGTGCAAACACATGATTAATATAAAATAGAATTATTTGAGAAATTCTAGGAACCATTTAGCTGAGTACAAACAAATGAGATCTGCACAGGTTAAAATGTAACCTACAATATATTCGTTCACAAACCACGTGTGTGTGAGTGTGTAAACAGCATTAACGTTAAATAACTTACAATGGTTGATATGCCATGAAGCTTCAAAGAAAAAAGTCTTAAAAACTACACCAAATATGAATCTGTTTCTTTGACCTAAAGACATGAAGTAACTGTTGACGGGTTGATATGCTATAAATCCATCAATCAATTCTTATCACAGCAGTCTGGCCTGCTTTGGTTTCATGAAATATCAGCCATACTAATTTATTTAATGCCAGATCCATTTTGTACACTCAAACAGTTATATTTCAAACAATTCAGTTTAGTGTAATTACAGTTTTTTGTTTGCACACAGTTAAATGTAAAAAAAGAGTTCTAATTGACGCAAGTCAGTTTAACATAACTCAGTTTATTTCTATTTTACCTATTTATAGGACCCAATCACGTTCAACCAGTCCGAGTCAAAGTGGACCTGAGAGTCATGGCAATGAAGGGGTACTCTGCATTTCCCAAAGCTCTAGCATTATTGTTGCCTCACAATCAGATGGTTTAGTGTCATATCCAGAACACATGTCGGAGGGGGGGTTACCGCTCAGCAGAGATACAGTTGGTGTATTCTACAGCCCTAGCAAACTGAGGCCACTTATCATACCATGTTTTCCTATACGGTTTTTCTCCGACGCCACTTCAAGCCAAACATTCTTCACCACGATCTCTCACTTTTGCTGACATACGGCAGCACTATCGGAATTATTTTAAACATTTGCTTAATTTTTTTTCCCATATAATTTTTTAAGAAAGTTTGCCTCCAATTTCCATAACGAGGCATCATATTGACGCAGTTACAGATGGAGAAATGTGGCGACAGTCTATAAAAATAATTTCTTAAAAACATGCCCGGAAGATTTCCTTTTGTTTAAATTCAACATACTATTTTCAGTTATTTTTTAAAAGTTAAAGTGAAAGTTGTGCAATCTAATATCCAAGAAAGAGGACTAAAATATTTTTTAAAAATATTGTTCATTTAAAAATTTCCAATGTGTTATATACATTTTAATGGTTTAGTTTAACTGTCGATTTTTTTCCAGGTAATTTTCTTATATATACAGGGTCTAATAAAACATTTATCAAGACATATGTCTTGAGTTTTTTCTTGAGTCTGTTTTGGTTTTATAGCATATCAACTAAATTGGGTTATTTAAAGCCGAGTTCATTTTTAAACAAATAAACAGTTCTCTTTCATACAAAGCAGTTTATCGTAGGTAAAATGTTTAGTTCTATTGGACTCATAGATAGAACCCGATCAGGTGCTATCACTCCGGTTAAAAGATTGTTTAATGTCATATTAGGACACTCGTTGGAGGAGTCTTACCCCTCTGCACTGATTTAGTCAAAGTATTCTGCCGCCTCAGCTGACTGGGCCATAGAACTTATTATATAAGTGGTGCCTTCAATAAGTTTCAAGACTTTTTTGTAGAGGAGTTTTAAATTGTCGTAAATTCTTGAAAATTCACTATGTTATTGCTATACATCTTATGAGATGACTGATCATTTTTTATGATTTCAAGTTCAAATGCACAGCTACAGCAGAAATTGGAATATACCCTACTAAAGTCTGATCATCACAGCTGGTGAATTTCAAAAATGCAATCTGGACGTGAGGAAAAACGATATGCAATAAAATTCTGTTTTAAACTTGGAAAAAATGCCACAGAAACGTATGGAATGCTTCAGACTGACTTTAGAGCATCTTGCACGAATTGAGCATCAGTTTTTGAGTGGTGTAAGAGATTCAAGGAAGGCAGGGAGTCTGTGAGGGATGATTAGAGGTGTGGGAGGAGTAAGGAAGTCAATACACCAGAGGTGATGGGCCAAAGTGTTAGGGTTAGGGTTACTATGTTGAGGTTTTAAAGGAGTTAAGGAAGAGGTTCCGTCGGAAGAGGTCAGCACTCTTCAAATCGGCTCAGTGGCATTTCCACCAGGAAAATGCACCAGTCCACAACTCCATCCTTGTCACAGACTATTTGAGCAAGATGTGCATCAAGACAGTTCCTCAGCCTCCCTACAGTCCAGACCTTGCTCCCGATAACTTTTGGTTATTCCATAAGCTCAGAGGCTGTCATCATGAGACAATTGAAGAGATGAAAGAGGCTGTGACGAAGGTCATTGACACACCCACACAAGAGGACTTCCATAGAGCCTTCCAGAAGTTTTTGGAACGGTACAAGGGCATTGCAGCCGGAGGAGATTACTTCGAAGGAGACGAGAGTTTTATGTGTGTACTATCAATAAAAGTACCCATACGAAAAAAAGTCTGGAAACTCATTTAATGATCCTCGTAATTTTAACGAAGCCTTTATAAAGCGTTGATATCTACACATCTAGACTATTGTCTAGACGTCTAAATAAGGTCCAGCCATGTCAGTCTCAATTTCCAGTTCATTTAATAATCAGATTTAATAATATTTAATCGACTAGGATTGTGCGAAACACAGGATTATGAAATGAAGTATCCTATATATTAGATCTTGTTTTTTCAAAAATCATGGTTAAGGTCAAATTCGATGATATGAAAGAAATTCTAGGATATATGACGGAGCCATTTAATGCAAATTAAGGATTTTCACAGGAATTTCGAACCATCAAAAACCCGCTGGAATGCTAAGGGATCTATCTTCTTTTAAAGAACAAATTTCACTAGTCATTTATGGGTAGATGTAGATTAAATACCGATCTCTTATAAAACAATATTATATATATATATATATATATATATATATATATATATATATATATATATATATATAGTTGTCACTATTTCACTTGGTGGCATAATGGCAGAGCAAGTGCGGAATAATTTGGAGAGTGATCAATATCTGTGATAGAGCTAAAATATAATAATTAAATGTATATTATTTTTAAGAATATATATATTTTTTTTAATGGCATGAATGCTTATTTGTGACCCGTGGTTCAATGCTGTCTTGACATGGTAATCATCAGGTATTTCTAATATAAAAATTCTTTTGACTATATGTATTTTCGATTTCTCTAAAATCTCTCTTTTTCTGCCTGATGATTTCCGGTTAACACAGCATGAAACTACTAGTTGCAAATAAGCATCCATACTATTAAACATATATACAAACTAACATATTTATCAATCATTATTATTTTTATATATCTTGTATCAAATTATTTGAATAAAATTCATGGGTTTTCGAATCTCTCTGGCTTCCGTTATGTCACTAATTAGACAAAAATTAGTAACAGCACTCACTAAACATTATATATTCTCAGCAGCGTGTTAAAATAAGTATTTTTTATATTATTTTTCTTTCATGGAGTTAGAGTTTGTTCAAATTGCAATAGTAATTTTCATATTCTTATAGAAATATATTTTATATGTGGTAAATTTTCTGTCAATATCAACGCCGGTTGAGGGTGATATAAAAGGCTTTTTTTGTTTGTGCGAACATCCATATGTATGTGCGTGCGGGGGAGTTATTCTCACATTAAATTTTTGAGATAAAATACAAGTTGGCAACCGTAGTTGCGAGCGACCCGAAGGATCCCTTTTCAATAGCTACAACACAGAAGAGTTGGGGAGGGCGCTTCTCCATTCCTTGACTTGATCCACTTTACCCTTGATCCCTAACTTATACTGCTGAGTATTAAGCAAGGGGGAATCAAGTACTATTTTTTGAGTCTTTGGTATGACCCGACCTGGGATTGAATTCCGGTCTCAGGGATCATTGGCGAACTCTCTACTCATTAGTGAGTTGCTCTCTTTCAAATTTAGAGCTCTAGAATTCATGCATACAATTACTACTTAATTGTAAAAGGCACATTTCTCTTTGCATCCATTCAGCATGTCTCTCTCTCCCTATCTGGCAATCCCTCTTTCTTATCGCTCATTTTTATTAATGAGTTCTATTCTTAGAGAATCCACCATGTCTCAACACATTCATCAGTTATGTCTGAGTTATTTTTTTACATATTCTTTTCTCTAGATTAAATTGATTTTATGTTATTAACAAATATGGTGTTCTGGTGACATCGAAAGACTAACAAACAAATGTAAAACGCCCAATTAGCAGGGCTTAGAATATCCGACTGCACCTCTGCAGAGAGGTAAGATCCCATCAAAAAGGCATAAATTAAGAATGAAGCGAAAGAGCTTCAGATTGTGAGGCTTGAGATCTGGATATTCTTTCATTAAGAATATTCTCTGTTGCACGTTACAAAGGTATTTAGTAGATTTTAGAGTCTCATCTATGAGTCAAGTAAATCTGTTTGATATTACTCGTGTTTGGAGGAAACGCATGCAAAAAAAAAGATAATTATAAGACAAAATAAAGAGAAACTGAACAACGATAGGTAGGAAACAGAAGTGGAGGTAAAAATAACTATGGATATTTCAAGCAACAAACAAGTGAAGTCTCACACTAGAAGATCTGGACATGGCTATGAAAAGGAAACCTTCAAAGAGAAACTGAATCTTTTCCAACAGAAGCACAAAAAAACGTCATTAAGCCCAACTATGTTAAAGCTAAAAAAGATTAGACGCATCAGAAGAAGTGAAGGTTTATGTGGTGATAGCGATGAAACGAATAAGGTTTGGTTTGTTGGGTTTTATGGCATATCAACTTTTGTAGGTTATTTAACGCCAAATCCATTTTTATGTAAATAATTTGTTCTATTAAAAACAGTTCAGTTTAGCATAAGTACACAGTTTAATTGTCAAAAATATTTATTTCAAAATATTGATGAAGTTATATATAACAATTCAGTAAAGTGTAAATACAATTTTAATGTCGAAAAACAGTTCTATTTTAGATAATTCAGTTAAGCATAAGCTCGCAGTTTAAATGTAAGTACGGTTTAATTGTCAAAAACATTTCTATTTCAAGCTATTCAGTTTACTCAAACAATTCAGTTTAGCATAAGAATGCTGTTAGTTCGATTTAACCCATAGATAGGGCTCTATCAGGTGCTACCACTCCGTGCCAGAATCGACCTGAGGGCGATGGCAATAAAGAGGTACTATGTATTCCCCAAAGCTCCAGCATTGCTGGAACCTCCCAAGAGTTTACGCATAAAATAACTTCGATGGTTGGACGTACCACTGAAATAAATCAATTAAATAAAAAAAGTAAAAGTTGGTGACCTTTATCGAGGGTGACCCGAAGGTTAACTTTTCAATTGCTGCTACACTGAGGTGAAGGGGAGAGCACTACTCCTTTCCCAGGATTGCTCCATTTTACCCTTGATAAGTACCTTATAATTCATAAGGTTAAGCAAAGTTGCATCAAGTATCATTGTTTGAGTCTTTTGTATGACTTGACCTAGGGTTAAACCCGGGTCTCCCGAACGATTGGCTAACACTTTACACATTAGGCCAATGGCCGGGTTAAAAATCAATCAAATAAACAAACAAAAATAAACTAATCGGATCTGGATCATCAAACTGCAAAAACTTTTAGATGTCCAATGGAACAATCTTGGAAGAAAATATTTCAGAAAATGTTAATACTGAGAAATTTGACGAGTTAGGTTTGGTTTTATGGCACATCAACCTTTGTTGGTTATCAATGCCAAACCCATCTTTATATATAAACATATAAACAGTTCTATTTCAAACAATTCAGTTTAGCAGAAGTACACGTTTTAGTTCTATTTAACTAATAGAGATGACCCTTTCATATGCTACAACATTTTTAAAAAAGCCTGTGCTCATTCTTTTGTTCACATTTAAAAGGTTTGAAGTATTTTATCTATAACTAATATTGTGTTATTTTTCTGATTCCTTTGTTTGCGCACATTTATGTTTTGGTTTGGTGTGTTTTATTTTATGCCACTTCAACCTTTGTAGGCTATTAATGTGAGGTCCATTTTTTTTATATATTTCAACAGTTCTATTTCAATCAGTAGCGCTTCACAGAAATATAGTTTTAATATCAAAAACAGTTCTATTTCAAAAAATTTAGTTTAACATTAGTACACAATTTAATTCTACTTGACCCACAGATGGGACCCTATCAGGTGCTACCACCCCGGAGCAGAGTAGACCTGGGAGCTATGGCAATAAATGTGTACTCCGAAGTCCCCAACGCTCCAGCATTACTGGAACCACACCGTCAGATGTTTTTATTATCATATACAGGACACTCGTTAGTGGGGTCTTACCATCTGCAGAAATGCAGTCGGTGTATTCTACAGCCCCAGCCGACTGGGTAAGAATTTCGACCTGAAATGATTATATCATCCTTTAAATCATAGTTGTGAAACAAACTAAAGTAGGCCGAGTGAAAATGGTTCTGTAGATAAAAACAGTAATTTATTTACTGTGATTAAACGAAAGGACTTTAATAAATACAATCAATCTAAAATATCGATAGGTGACGTGCATTGAGAAGAAGATTTGCAACGATTTAAAAATCAATAAATAAACAAAAAACAAACACAAAAAGCCTTATCCATATCAGGCACACGCAAATACAAAATATGTAAACATGTATACAAATTACTGTATCGGCCATTGTTGTCAAAAATGGAATCACTGACCAGTATCCAAAACGTTTGAATCCATCTGCTCTCAACCAAACTATGGTCAGAATTTGTGGGTAGACTGAATTCTTTAGCCTTAGTTTGTTACTTTTTGACCTTTGACCGCTAATTATTGAAGATTTTTTCAACGGGATTCTATAGCTGTTCCTCAAAGTAAAGCAGGATCAGCAGAAATGAATCATTTGAGTTGAGCGAGAAAGAGAAATGTGTGGGCGTTCAGAAAATATATTATGCGAAAGTTTTTCAACCCCAAAGAGTCAAACCATCAGATATTCAGTGAGCAGCCAGCGAGTAGACACGTAAGCACGGAAGTGAGGCAGGGGGCCTCCTGACTAAGAACACATACACTATATAAATATATTCACAGAGAGAGAGAGAGAGAGAGAGAGAGAGAGAGAGAGAGAAAGAGCGAGTGTGTGTGTGTGTGTGTGAACAATTGGATTGTGAACATATGGAGCTTTTATTATTATATCCAAAAAGTGCTCTCAATAAGTATGTTCAACCACACAAAAGGTATCCCCACAAAATATATATATTCTTTGATTTATTTTGAATACAATATTTATGAAGATGTATTTTAGTTTTATAATCCTAGAAAAAAAAACCCAGTAGTAATGTATTCCACGTATCTTTATGAAAATAATCTTCGTATATATGGAGGAGCATGTATTTGTGTTCAGGGAGCTAGGCAGTGAAAAAAATAGACAGACATACTGAAATCTGTACAAAGTTTTGAAATTGACGTATATATAATTTCATATTCCAAGCAAAGAAATGTATAGAATATTTTGAGGAATATGAAGGATTCCAAGTGATATTTTTGGCCAACCACTGCTGATAATGTGAAGAGATGGAATTGAACCCACACGAAACATTTCGATAAGTATTTGGTTGAGTTCTTCTTACAACCGTTCTTTTCAACTATTTTTTTTTCATGTTTTGTGCTTTGAAACTCTGATGAATCCCTCGAAATATGTCCGAGAGTGTGGGTTCTGGTGAACATAGTATTTCAACTTTACTTCTTTGCCTAAACAATCAGTATGGGAAATTATGGTTTAATTAGGTTCTCACATGATCATAGAATGGGTGAGTTATAATAATTCCAAGCGTACATACTTTTTTGGGTTATATAACAGAGATAATCTTGAATAAATTGATGTTCATCTCAACTTACTTGATGCTACATCACCATCATCAAGGCGCGCAAAATAACTCAGAATTCCTTAAACCTTTCTGATCTTCTATTCCGAACGGCCGTTACTCATGGATGGTTAACCACACACACACAAATATATATATATATATATATATATATATATATATATATATATATATATATATATATATATGTAAAGATAAATAGATAGATATTTGGTGAAAACACAAGAGAAGGACGTACCATTTTTAATGATAAACGATGCAAAATATGTTATAAGATTCGAGAAGGTAAGTCTCATACCTTTAAAAACCAGGAAAACAAATTCAAACTAAATAAAAAATTAAACTGCAATTCAAAAAACGTTGTGTATATATTTGAATTTGGTGAATGTAAAGATATATACGTAGGTTCAACACAGGCGCTAAAAACAAGGACATCACTACACAGGATTAATGTCAAAATAGATGAAAACTGAAAATTGAATATTTCGTAACACATACATAAAATGTAGTCAGTGTAAATTTCTAATCATGTCAATTTATCAAACCAACGACAACACGCTAATTCAAATAAAGGAAGATTATGTTATTGATAAATTTATATCTATGTCACACACACACACACACACACACACACACACATATATATATATATATATATATATATATACATATATATATATATTAAGAAAAAAAAACTAAGTAATTAAAACCCTTGAAACTACAAATACGTCTAAGTTGAAATATTATAGAATACGAATTAACTAGACCTTGTGTCATACATGTTTTCTGACGAAAGCTTCAAGGTATAAACACACACACACACACACACATATATATATACTAACAAACATAGATTTGTGCATACATATACACAGGCAAAACCATTAGGAGAAAAAGTTACTCATAAATTTAAAACCACACAGCCACACATAAGCAAAAAATTCCCAAGAGACACACTCACATAGAAGAAGAATAACTGTTAGTGAAATCCGAAACCACTCCAACTCGCGCACACTCACACACAACGACAAAAACCTATCTTATATGAAAGAGGGGTAAAGTCTACTAAGGTAAGGCACTCTTAGAAAATGAATGAATTGCCTCAATATAAACACATAACCAAAAGAAAAACATTCAAACTGCGAACAAGAGTGAGTTCAAGTCTCATTAAGTACCCCTTTTAACAATGCCTTGTGCCATAGATATTCTCTGACGAAAGAAACAAGCTGGAAACATACACATATATAACGTCTGTAAGAAGAAATTAAATAAATTCAAAAAATACATATGTTATCGTGGACCTAGATATTTTTAAATATTTTTTCTTTGGACCTGTATATTTTACCAAGCAAAAATATTTGCCTTTAGAAGGGACCAATGTACAAATCTTAGCTTAAACCTTTCTCTTAAGTTATATCAAAACCTTCCTGGTTATATAATATCCCAGACACCCGCACAAATTATCGTGGTCACACATCCAGGGTGCCACCTATACATTTTACGTGGACGCGGTGCCTACTTGCTGGACACACGCAAATTATCGTGGTGACTACACAATGCTCGCGATAAAGCCCTCGCAATTTTCGCCAAAAACATCGGCATCCACTATATTTTGGTTACCTAGTGCATTTCCTACTTTTGCTGCTGCATAGACAGATGCCAAAGAAGCCTTGAATCATTATCAAACATTTATAGAATGGTTAACATACATAGGTTAAAAAGCCCAGTTTATCCTACTATTAATCCCTTCGCTGTGGAGAGGAGAGAGGATTCATGCATTTTATAATGGCATTAGCTCAAAATTAAGCACGAACCACCTTGTCAAGGAGCAGAATTCGATTAACAGTTACGGTGCTTGTGTAAGTAGCATTTTTTTTAAACCGATAAAATGAAACGCAGTTTCTTCCAGGCAGCTGTCGTATCGATACTGCTGTATGGATGCACTACATGGATGCTAACTAAACGGCTGGAGAAGAAGCTAGACAACAATTACAGAAGAATGCTGCGAGCAATATTGAACAAGTCCTGGCGGCAACACCCCACAAGACACCAACTGTACGGCCACCTGCCTCCCATCACGACAACTATCCAAGTTAGACGAACCAGACATGCCGGACACTGCTCGAGAAGCAGGGACGAGCTCATAAGCGATGTACTCCTATGGACTCCCACATATGGCCGGGCAAAAGCAGGACGACCAGCACGAACATACATTCAGCAGCTATGTGAGGATACGGGATGTAGCCCTGAAGACCTGCCAGAGGCGATAAACAATAGGGAAAAGTGGCGTGAGATGGTCAGGGATATCCGTACTAGCGGCACGACATGATGATGATGATGACGAAAACGCACACATATGTGATGTGATGAATACCGACGTAGGAAATTGATGCATTGGCCTGAATTCAAATCCTGGATGAGTCTATTCGCATTTTTCATATCGTTAATGCTCTTTTGAAAGTTAAGAATCCAAATCTTCTATTTCCAGCAATGAGTAAATAACTCTTCCATAAAACAATTTAGGTGATTAATTAGTTTACCTATTTTATTTATTTGGTGAGATTGTTATATTTTGACCTGGCCCAAAATGCCATTCAAGTTGATGCACCGGAAGGAAGTGACACATTCCAATAGCAGTTAGGAGAGGAAATCACGTGGGCGGAAATTGGCTGATGAAATGGGACGAGCTAAAAAATTCCCATGGTACACTCATAGACTGATGCACCGGAAGAGAGTGACCTGTGAACTGCATGACAGTTATTTCCGCTTGATGACGATCAAATATGCGATTTCAAAGATCGAGTGGGCGTTGAACCATTATATAACTCAGTTGAGTTCTAGTCCGAGGGGAGTTGCCAGTTGAGTTTGGCTGGGGCAGTTCCAGTAGAGTGGAGACGAGATGTGCTAGGGAAAGCAACACCAGAGAAGATGCTGATAAGTTGCAGTAAAGAAAGCCAGCACCCAGCAGAGTGGGCCCCAGGGCTCCGATTGAACATCAGGAGAACAAGAAAGACACAACGTGACGGCCATAAGTTTGGGGTCAAAATATTTCAGTTATGTTCGCTCTCCAGCTCCCTCTCACAGTAAAACTCCACACAACCCTTTTCGAACCCTTGCAATAAAGTGAGAGGTAAATATTTTTTTAAAGAAGTCTTCTTGCGTCTTTATCATGCGTCTGTCTTTATTATTGTGTCGTTATGATGCTGTAGATGAGTATATAACAAAATTCCAAGTTTACTAAGGACTTTAAATGTTAGCGTAGTTCCTCACATAAGTTAAACGTGTGCACAGGTGGCGACCATGTTTAACACCTTAGATCAAAATAATTTCGGTGAAGACGGAATACGGGTAATAAACAAATCAAGGCTTGCCGACCGGTGCGGGAAAATAAGGGTTTGTGACATATGTGATGATTCTAGAAAGTTGATGCAATAAGTAATTAAATCAGAGAATATATAAAATGAGATAATTTGAAAATTACGAAGTGAGTTTTGAAATCTAAAAAGAGAAGTAGGGGTTAGATGTTGGCACGAATGGGAGAAAGACGGTGTATTGGGGTGGCTGCAAAATATGTATGTTGATAAACCCTTACCAGGTCTTCCACTCTCCTCGTGTTTGCGTTGGACAGCAATAAAATATAGACAGTGTTAATAAGATTTTTCATATCTGAAAAGCATGAGTCAACTATTATTTCTGAGTTTTAATATTCAAGGTGATGTATTCACGTTAAACTTTAACCTCGGTATTGTAACTGGTCTTTGAGTAGAAAAAACAGAATTTATTCTTGATAAACCACCCTCAAAATTGACCTTGTGTCGCATCTTTTCCGTGCGGAGGGTTTGGATATATAACTGCTAAGATAAGAACTTCTATGTATGTTCGTCTCAGTGATAAATGTTTTCACTGCAGACGAGATTACTTTAAATGAAAGTCCTTTAATGTAATGGAAGTAATCAGGCTTCTTTACGCTTGATGTTTCTGCCTATTCATTTTACTTAGCATATATATATATATATATATATATATATATATATTCGAGGAAACGAGATATCTATGTAAAAGAAAGTTATGCAGATTCAATCAACGAATCATGGCGCCATAGTCCAACTTGTCGCAGACTCATTCACCCCTGCCAGCCATTTTTGTTTTATTTTTCTTCAACCATTTTCCTTTCCATAATATCGAGCGCCTACCTTCTGATCAAAAAATAATCTTTTCAAGGTTCATACTGGCGTCAATAATGTTGGCATTGTGTGAATATATATATATATATATATATATATAACTACATGAAAGAATATGCACAGACCCACGTGTATACATTCTTACATAAATGCACAATCCCTTTATCTATCAAGGCGTTAGTGGTGTAATGTTCAGCGGGATAGGAAATATACACGGTGATTCGAACTCAAGTCCTGGACAAAGCTGCTTGCACTTCACATTACGCTACTGCCTCCTTTGGAAAGGTAGGAATCCTATTATTATCTCACCATCAATGGGCGAGTAGTAGGTAAAATTCGGCTTTTTATTCATTCTATGGCAACTAGAATTAGAAACGGAAAACCCTGAATTCAAATCTTTTCTACTCCGCTTAAGTTTGACAGTGTCGAATTTTGCTCGTGCGGGGTGTTGATATATATATATATATATATATATATATATGCTAAGGTTTATATACCTTGATGTTTATGTCATACGTGAGTGCATGTGTGTGTGTGAATATGTCCGTGGATTTATGCAACAAAATTGCAAAGCTCAAAAATTTAAAATCCCCTGGCGAATATCATGAGATATTTGGACATTTTAAAACTGTCGAAGCTAAAAGGTATCGAAAGAAAATATTCATTTTGTCATCTTCAAGTTGACTATAACATTATTTGCGAAAATACTGTTCAAATCTATCAGAATCTAACAGATAATAATAGAACAGAAAATCTTGATAGATACATTAAAATAAGTTTTTGTCGTATATGAATAAAATTAGACACTGGCGATTGAACATAGATCGCAAGTGGGCGGAATTGTCGAGCCTCCAAATGATATAAACAGAGGTACCGTTAGCACGAGACATTCATCGAAAAGACAAATAGTCGGATGACAGTCATGCGGATTTGAGGAAAAGAAAGACTTTTAGGAATAACTTGGCCGGCAGTGTCCGGATAATAACAATCTTTCCTTTGTCTTATTTTCTGTTTATGCGTTTTTTCGGTCTAATGAGATTTTTATGCCTTTGTTAAGTTGTCTGTCATTTATTTATCGATTCAGCTTAGTGTTAGAATTTTTTTTGTGTCTGGAATATTTTCCGTCATCCTCTATAAAAAAAACAAGCTATAGAATGGGCAAAATTTCGATTTTTTCTTACTGAAAGTGCCGTAAATTACATTATCTTATAAAGACAGGTGAGATATAATCAAAGATAAAAGAAAAAAAAAACCTGAGTGTGTATTTAATCAAACTCGCCACCAATACCATCACATCCTATAAGTGACGCAAGGAAAATTTTACAGCCGATCAATACTTGTTTAAATTAAGAGTTTTCGTTCTTCTAACCTGGTTGTTGAATCAAGGCATAAGAATACTGACTTTCCAAATACGTAGCTAAGAGGAAGAATATCTAAGCGCAATTCAACCTATTCTAAAGAAGGATAGAGGAGTAGTGGAAATATTGGTATATATATAATGGTTTTCGTGATTCGGTCATTTTTGGTTTCACAGATGCGAGGACACTAGGAACGAATCCAAGAATATTCCGTTTTCCAAAAAGACGAAAAAGCACACTGGATCTATTGTCCATTTCGTTCTGATTCCAGGGCATCAGAGACTGAACGGAGAGAGATTAAACCGTGGAAGATCGTTAAGCTAATATAAGCCGTGTTCTTGTATTTTTTTATCCCTAGCCAAGAATTAGCCATCACTGACATATCAGTCACCGGTAACTATGCAGCAAAGGAAAAAGAAATGTTTCTGAGAGAAATACGGACCAAAAATTAAACTATCACAATATGTTTGATTTTAATCAAGATGAAATGTTGAGATTTCATTGTTTCATTACAGTAAAGGAACACATATCTGCCTTTAATTTACTTTGTTTTTCTTGACTTTTAAAGAACTTGTATCATTACTACATTCCAACCAGGAATGATATAATTTTACACTTTGATGAACATCAGAAAAGGTAAAAGTATTAATGAATAGTATAGAGATAAAAAAAATAAGGTAAGAGAGACAAAACTCTAAATTAGATGGCATTTTGCATTGACATGAAAAAATACCTACATTTTATAGCACATGAAAAAATATCTACTTGTCAATATTATTTATTTTTGCTATGTGAACATTAAATTGTTAAATATTCATTCATATAAATCAATCAATTTTCATTTGCAATGTATTATGTACTTTGTAGATATAAAGAAATCTCTGTAAAAAAATAAGCAAAAAAAAACAAAAAAAAATAAAACGAAAAAAACAACAAAAAACAAAAACGGAAAATAAGCTGAAAAATGATATGAGTTATATGTGCAAATGTTCAAAAATGAATTGCACGGTTCCCTGGGTGTAATCATACTGAGCCAATGAGGTTAACAGACCACTGTCTACGAGTTAGATTCAGAATTGGTGTCCGAAACATCTGGTCTTGTGCTGAACTCATCTTACCTGAGTAAATGATTAGCTTATTCAATAAAAATAGACGTCATTTTTGGCTAGAAAAATTAAATACTCTTGGCAAGCTATATAGAGCGCTTTTATGCGCTGCAAAGGAATAAGACCCACCCACCTACGAAAAGGGTTACTTAAGTATGATATTAAACTTAATCAGATAGTGATGCTCGAGACCTGAAGAGAGTGGAGTACCCCGACATTTGCATTACTTCCAGGTCCCCTTGGGCCTCAAAATTTTGAACCATTTAGGGCGCACATAGTGTCATATTGATCTCTTGAAACATTCTACTTATTCAATGGGATTCTGAGAAAAATTCGCTTAAGAAACAACTACACAAAAAATGCAAATATGAACGTTCTATGAACACGATTCCCTAACATCTAGGCATAAAATATCCCTCGATGAATTGACATTTCCTTGAAATTAATCAATCATCCTGAAGAAAATTAGCACCGTTCTTCAGGATGTTGCAGCATTATTTTCCGTTATTTTCATACTTCCTATGTTTTCTCTTTTACAGAAATTGTGGTGTAACGGTTGCCATCATACAAAATGACCCCGGTGATCTGAATGCAAATCCTGGACGAAGCAGTTGAAATTTCACATGGTGATAATTCTCTTGGGAAAGCTCCGCATTTATCAACTTTCTTTCTCTCTCTCTCTCTCTCTAAAAACTTGGTAATTACATATACATTCTACTCTATCGCACATGAATAAGTACAGGCAAACTTATTTTTTTCCTAAAAAAATAACCTTATTTTCAGCAAAATATACAAGGAAAAATAATCAACTGTAGATCTTAAAAATGCGTAACAAAAGACAAAATAACGAATTTATATTTAAGTGTAGACGTATTAATAAACAATTCTTGAGCCACTTAGCACCTGAATAATTTTACGATTTACTTTCCCGATTTCAACTACTCTGATTTCATTCATTTTTTTTGTAGTTTGAGTGAACCCACACCTTCTCATGTGACATTTAGTCCAAGCCATAGCTAAAGCTTATTAGCCATTTTTTCCTTTATAGTTTATGATTGTGTAATCCACTTGAAACGCCAACATATGGACATTAAATGTTCATGATAAACATATTTTAGGGTTTATACCATCTCTACTATAGTAGCATCAAGCACTTTTAGACTAATCATATATATTATTAGTGCTTATATATTCTTATTCTTATTCTTATGTATTTGATATTGATATCCATCGCTATAATTATCTTTTATTTACATTGAACAGCATAGACATGAATAAGAAGTCAGAGACAAAAATGTGAAATAGATGGCATTTCTCACTGGTGCAATTGATGGCTATCCTGGCATACGCGTAAAGAAAAAAATCTAAATTTCAAATTATTTTTGTCTGGATTGATTTATTCCCCTTACTTAAACATAAAGTTACAAAATCCCACCTCATCTAATACACTCGAATTTCATTTTTAATATATGATGTTCTTAATAAATTTCTAGAAAGCTATGTAAAAAATCACAAAATAGAAAAATAATATAACTTTATTTTAAGGAAAATGGTTTAATGTAATATTCTAATCTGTAATATGATAGCTAGGGATTAAAAAGTAGATATAATCCCCTACTGGCTTATTGACCAGTCACCTGATGTTTTTTCTCCCATCGCTAGCCACAGGGCACTCAACATCTCATTCATGATCTCACTTTTCTACACTATCTTGGCCCGAATCGTTTGAGAAATGTATTTTTTCAACGTCGTCGAGGTATTCGAGTGATTGTTACTGGTTGTCACGAATACTACTCGACAACTGCCCATATCCATCTCCTGTCTGCGAATCATGGAATTTGTTTGACCCTAGAGGACTTTTACTTTGCTATGACGTACTTTACTCTGCTATTTCTCCAAATTACTTCGCTTCTAATGTGATAAGAAGAAGATATTTTAAGCATTAATATTTTCATAACCCTCAGTCCATGTTCTTCCTTCCTTGAAGTAACACAAGTTTTGCTTGAGTATAGCAACGCTGGGAAAACTGTGCAATTGGAGAGATGGCCCATCGTCATTTGCCTTGAGCATATCTTATATTGTGGTAAAAGATATCAGTATGAATATCAAAAAAAAATCGTATTTGAATGTAGATGAAAAAAGAAAATTATAAATTTACAAAAAGGTATTTTATTAAACCCTTAAAGACGGGAGCAAAAACCGAATCTATTTGGCTCTCTTGCATTCTCCTTTGTCAACCACATGACATCAAACATCCATATGTAAAAGTAAAAGGAGCAGATATCACGCTATTTATCCGGTGTGTTTATTCTTTATCTTTTCGTTCAGGTTTTATTTGAGGTAATTATAATTTTTTTATCTTACGTTCAAACGCTGAATTCTCCATTTCATCAACCCAGAGCACAAGGACTTTTTCCGTTCCTATTTTGGGTTGCATATTCTGACATTATCTGCAATGCATATTCGCTGCTAAATCATTTCTTTTCATGCTTTGATTGTGCATCGGCATAGGAAAAGTTTTATATTATGTATAAACCTGACACAAGACATAATTATTTCCCATATTCTGAAATGCATTTTTTGTCACTCGATTGTCATTTCAGTTGTAGTTTAGAATCCATTTCTTTACATGAATGTGAATAATGTGTACAAGAGAGTATGATGTAACACAGCGACGTGTACATTATGGAAACTTTTTTCTTTTCTTTTTTTTTATTTATTTGGTTTCAGTTTCTTTGTTTTATGACTTATTGAACTGTGTTAGTTAATGCCAAAGACACCTTTATAGGACAATAGTGGTACAATTTAACACATGATTCGGAGTACAAAGGAATGCTTACCTTTTTCAAGTGTATTAGTCTAAACGTAAGCATTATAATACGATCTCGAACTCACAATGTCACAGTCCAGTACGTTAGCCACTGCGCAACGTTGCTGGTTGGTTGATTGGGTTTGGTTTAATGGCATATCAACCTTTGTAGGTTATTTAATGCCAAAGCCATTCTCCTAGAAGAACAGTAGTGGTACTATTTAACCCATAGCCGGGAGGATAAGTGGGTTTATACCTTTCCCAAGGGTATTTTCCCGAGAGTGAACGTAATAGCACGACTGGAGTTCGAACTCGCTTACTACGATTCCGCAGTCCATCGCTTTAATTATTACACCACGAGGACACCTCCTACTACGCGACGTAAGTAAGTAAAGTCGGCGACTGTAGTCAAGTGGGACCAGAAGGCTCCTCTTTCTATAGTTACTACACCAAGTTGAAGGGGAAAGCACTGCTCCTTTCCCTAGATTGCTGCACTTTACTCTTGATAAGTACCTTATATTTCCGAGTGTTAAGCAAGGAGGTATCTAATACCTTTTTAAAAGTCTTTGGTATGACGCGTCCTGGGATTGAACCCAGGTCTCCCAGACCATTGCTGAACACTCTACTCACTAAGCCAATGAGCCGGTTTACTACGCAACGTGGACTTCCCTATTTAAAAAGAAATAAGTCACAAGACCAGAAAATAATAGAATGTGTTAAATAAAATTATCTTTGTTATACATTTTTTTTATCAAATCTAGGTAAAAATAAAGATCTTATCTAATGTTCAAGTCAAGAAAATCAACTCTGTAAAAAATAGAATTCTAGACCTATTTTTTTTTTTTTTGTTTTTCAAAATAGAACACCAATGCCAGATGCCATCAACTTTGTATTTTTGTCTTTTACCTTATTTATCTTATTGCTGTTCATCAAAAGTTTTCCTTCTTTTGCAATGTTCACCAATGTGTAAAATTGTGTTCTTCCTTCTTAGAAAGTAGTTATACATTCTTGAAAATTCAAGACGTCAAAGGAAATTAAAGACAGATATGTAGTTATATATTATTATCAAGTATATTTTGTGGGTATCTATAAATAGAGCCACAACTACAATTATTACTTACATGTGTAAGAACATTCGGGTAAAAGAGCTCGATGCGTGTTTGGTAAAGTGAGTCTAAAACCGAAAATGTTCAAATTATGAGCATTTAAAGACAGTAATCTGGAGTTTCTAGTAAAATGCACAAGGATCACACCTATGTATAAGATACAGTGTTTAATAAACCATACTTATTGGCCTGATAGGTTAAGTATTCGCCAATGGCCTGCGAGACCGGGGTTCAATGGCATATCAACCTTTGTAGGTTATTTAACGCCAAATCCATTTTTTAAGCAAATCATCAGTTCTATTTCAAACAATTTCAATTTAGCATGTGTTCGCAGTTTAATTGTGGAAAATATTTCTCTTTCAAGCTATTCAGTTTAGTCAAACAGAGCTAATTCAGTTTAGTATAAATACATATTTTCTTTACATGCAGGTAAATTTCAAAACAATTCTATATTAATCAATTCAGTTTAGTGTAAGTAGACTTTCAATATCAAAAACAGTTCCATTTCAAACAATTCAGTTTATCATAAGCACACAATTTAAATGTAAGCGCACAGTTTGTCAAAAACATTTCTATTTCAATCAATTCAGTTTAGGATAAGTTCGTAGTTAGTTCTATTTAACCTATAGATAGGGCCCTATTAGGTGCAACTATTCCGGACTAGATTGGACCTGGGAGCAATGGCAAATCCCAGGTCGATCCATACCAAATACTCAAAAATAATACTTGATACATCCTTGCTAAACACACCATTATAAGATACATATCAAGAATAAACTGGAGCAATGCAGGGAAAGGAGTAGCACCCCTTTTTTATACCTCGGAGTTGTAGCTATTAAAAATGGACACTTTGGTCGCCAACTTTACGGTCGGAGGAAATCGTAACACAACAAGTTTGATAAAAATAACCACTTGCTCCTCAATGTATATGATCATTTTAATGCGTTCACCGAACATTATCGAAATGTGAATTTAAATAATGTACACTGTGATCTATGACGTCATTATTTCTTGTGTACATTATTTACATTCTTAAATAATCAGCCAAAACAGTACTTGCAAATTCAGTTTAATTCAGTGAAGTCTACTATTTATTATTGGGGGGGACTCAAAAAATGAAATAAAGAATAATTAAATTATTTTTTTTTTACAGAAATAAAAGGCAGATTTTAAAAATCCAAAGATGCCTCTTCCAGTAAAACTCATTCTTAAAGGCCATTACCTTTTTGTAATAGCAATCGTGCCACTGAATTACATTTACAAGAAAATATACAATGGGTTAAATATTTTCTAAGTCTCAAAAAATATAAACTGCCATAAATAGAGGATATTAAGATATTTGCAAAGAATGAAAAGGAAGTAAATACTGGAATGGGACAGAAAAATATATCCTGCTTATAATGAAAGAAAAAAACAAACAAAGGAAAACAGAAATAACAGAACAAAGAGAAAAGACCAATCCATAAAGTATCGGAACTCTTTAATGTAGAGAAAACTATTGATATCTCGGAATATTAGATGTGGGTACTATCAAACAAACGGAGATGAAAGGAAAAATAAGAAAGGAGTAACACAGACAAACGAAAGTTCTACTCAGAATCAAACTCTAGAAAAGAAATCCAAAGAAAAGAAGAAATAATATCATTTTAGATCTTCTGGAACTTTCTTGAACTCGACAAATGAGAAATTAAGACAAATAGGCAAAATAAGGAAATTGTGATGCTACACAGGGTAATACACAGGAGGGATCCTATTGAAAGTCTATGTGTCAAGAAAAGAAAGACGACGATTAATCGGCACAGAGGATTGCGAAGAAGAAACAATTCTAGGAATGGGAGAATATGAAAAAGAGTTTTAAAAAATGATTACAGCTGTCAACAACAGCAACATCGTCGGAATTCAATTAAGGACTTAGAAGAAAACAAGAACAAAGCAATCTAGAAAAAATATGGTAAGAAAATTAACAATGAATAATACAAGATAAAATTTAAATAATAATATGGGAAGCAAATCAACTATGAATAATACAAGCTAAAATTTAAAAAAAGAAAATAACTGGGTCATTAGATAATGTGGACATAGCTGAGAAAACTTAAATTATATTACTAGCAGGTCGAAGGGCCATTCAGATCAACGCTAAAATTGATAGTACTGAAGAGAATAGTTGTATAGATTTTATGGTAACAGAGATGAAACGGTAATCCTATAATAGGTGAATGAAGCTAACTAGCACAAAAGGAATTCAGATGTAGGTGTGATGAGGTAAAAAAAGTGGATACACTGGGAATTTTGCAAAAGATTAAACACAAGCGCAAAGCAAAATCTGTTCAAGAAAATAAAATGCATAAAATTCTTTGTTACTCTGAGATACAAAAGGGGTCACACAATCTTAGCCAAAATCCAGGCATATTTTAATTAACAGGAAAAAAACCCAGTTATCTAATGAATTTTGCTATTCCAGCCGAGCAGTGTAAGTAAAGCGAATAGAGAGACAAATACGCGGATCTTGCCATATAGCTGAAAAATCGGAAGAACATGAAAGTGACAGTGATACCAATTGCTGTGGGTACCTTTGGAAGAGGGCCCAAAGCTCTGGAATACAGACTGTAAAAAAAAACAAAAAAACTAGAAAAGCAAGGGATACATCTATTAAAACAGGCAGTAAATAGAAACACCTTTATGGATGATAAAGATAAAGATTTAGAAATGTTGATAAAGTCTACTCGATGGCTTAAAAGTGCTGGTGTGAAGGCGAAGACAGCGGAATTAATAAATGCCACGAAAGACCAGGGCCTCCCAACTAAAAACTACCTGGGAAACATAAGAAAAAAGAAATAACCCCGGATCAAACCCTTTATGTAAACTGTGCGAAT
>OY757924.1:65133312-65153312 GCA_963585895.1 Sepioteuthis lessoniana | reverse complement strand
TTTCACAGAGCACTAGTACCCTTGGGGAAGGTATGAATCCAATTATTCTCCATCCAGCTATGGGTAAATAGTAGGGCAGACTAGGTTCTTCAGCTTTGGTGAAGCAACTAGTCTAGGAGAAGGAAAACTCTGAATTGAAACCTGTTAAACTCCGCTTAAAAATTGACCATGTGTCATATCCTGCCCGAGCGGAGGGGTTGGGTAAATAGGATCAACTCTGTTTAATTGAAAGTTATTGAAACCGGGATCAGTCAGTCTGAGACCGTGGCTTTGGATGGAGGGTTTCAATCAGGTAACCGAGAAGTGAGAGGTCAGATTTCATCTTCAAGTTAGCTGAAACCAGTTCAAGTGATCTGACTTGATATTCAATCAATGGTGCAAATACCCGCGACCCTCTGAAGAGATCGGTCGAATTTGTGAAATGAAAAAAAAAATGTACACGAGAAAAAAGACTCAATATGTATTATATAACCCACAGAAGAGAATTAAGCGTCCCACAAAAAGATAAGAAAACAATGTGGCCAAAGAAAAAGAAGATGATTATCCAATAAGCAGAAATTAATCCTTTAAAATAGCAACCATTTCCTGCAACCTGTACTAGCAGAGAAGTAAAAAGTTGGCTACCGTAGTCGAGGGAGACCAGAAGGCTCCCTTTTCAATAGCTACTACACCGAGGTGGTGGGGAAGGTCCTACTACTTCCCCTGGATTGCTCTACTTTACCCTTGATACGTACCTTATATTGCTGAGTGTTAAGCAAGGAGGTATCAAGTACCATTTTTCAATGAGCGGATAGCGGGAAAAGAAAAAATAATAATAAATAGAAAGTAAAGTTAAAACTTTCCTGGAATCTGATCTTTACTATAAAATGGTTCTTCTCGATGCTGTTTAGATTTTTAAACTGATAAAAAAGAAAACATCTGTTTTCTTTATATTCATGTCTGTTTTCTTTACTTCTAAGCTTACAGAGAGGGTCTAATGAACTGCACATCTTTGAATCCTACCGGCACTTCCTGGATTTCCGGTTCACCAGCTTCCGGTTACAATCTTTCTTCGACTGAAAGCTACCTTATTCTTTAGGGCATGGCATGAAGAGAAAAGGTAATAAGATAATCAAAGGTCCATCTCCGGATAAATGATAGATATATCACATATCAGGCCGGTGGCATTGTCCTTTAACAGTAAATCAATTCCAGTTTAAATGTCAAACAGTAATCAGGATTAAAATGACCCAATGAAGAGTTTTCCGCCTCAATCCGATGGTTGTATAATGTTTATCAACTCAAATTCTTGGTGACTACGATGAATGTTAAGTTAGTGTGGTTTATGGCATATCCACTTTTATTGGTTATTTAATGTCATATCTTGTTATATATATATATATTTATATATATATATATATCGTTTGTAAACCTTCTGTAGATAACATTTTTAACCGACCCTGAACTCATTCTTTTTCTCAGTTAAACGGTTTCAAATATTGCTATGTAACAGTAATTATTTAACTTAACAGCAGTCTTGATCTCGTATATTTCGATATGGTTTCTTAGTAATTTGATGTTTAAATGGGGTAGAACATACTTCTTTGTACATATGTATTGCTACTGTTTCTACACAGTTAAATACTTTTAATTATTGCTATCTTGATCTAATCTTTTTATCTGATATTAATCATTTGTTTGCATACAGTGAAGTGGTTACAAGTATTGCGATTTAAAACTATTCTATTGAACACTGTATATTATTTTGCACACGGTTAAATGGTTCCAAATATTGCTATGTAATACCAATAATTCGATTTTTCTACAGTAAAACGGTTTCAAGTATTCTGTACTAATTTTTTTCACGCAGTCAAATGGTTCGATATAGAGTAGTGTGACACAAATAATTCAATTCAGGAGAACATTTAAAAAGTTTCAAGTACTACTACAAACAATACTAACAAATCTATTTAATATTAGTAATTCGGTTGGATAAAGTCAAATGGGTTCAAGTATTGCTATGTATCACTAAAAATTCCGTTAAGCATCAGTTACTTGTTTACAAACAGTTAAATGTTCAAATAGTTCTATTTCTAACAATTCATTTTAACGTAAGTCATTTGTTTGCAATGTTAGTTCGATTTGACCACATAAATAGATCTATTTCAACCAATTCAGTTTAGCATAAGTACACAGTTTAATCATCAAAACTTTTCTATTTCCAGCTCTTCAGTTAATTTAAACAGTTTTTTTTTAATTACTTTTGTCTAAGTATATATATTTTTGTTTGTGCCACAGTTATGCTAAACTGAATAGTTTGACATATAAGTACACAGCTTAAAAGAAGTAAGCAGCATAAATGTCAAAATAGTTCTTTTTCAAGAAATTCAGTTGAGCATGAGTAAACAGTTTAGTTCTAATTAACCCACTGTCAGATGCTACCACCCTGGGAAAGAGTTGACCTGGGAGCAATGGCAATAAAAAAAGTTATCCGCATTCCCCAATAATCAGTATACTCAGCATTACTGGAACCTCGCCATCTGATTGTTTAGTGTCATAATCAGGACACTCATTGTGGAGGGCCTTAACCCTCTGCCGAGAAGCAGTCAGTGTATTCTACAGCCCCAGCTGACAGGGCAATGCCAGATAAATAGAAAACAAAAAATAGATAAGCTGTGAAACATGAATCTGACAGTGATACCAATAAAAACTTGAGTTATGTAACCATCCCAAAGAAACCGGAAAAGCGACTCAGGGAAGCAGAAATTCAAAGGAGGTGTGAAATATTCAGACAACAGTATTATTTAGATCACCTAAAAAAAAGAGAATACTTGCTGTCAGCCGAACTTCAGGCAGGCTATAAGTTACCGCTGATGGAAAATCTTGCATTGAGTAAATAATCGCTATTTGTTTTAAATACATACCTACCTATCATTTAACTTCGTGACATCTTTGGTTAAGAATGCACAGTTTTTTTACTAAATAATCTAACGAGAGAGAGAGGGGGGGTCTTAAATTCTTGGATATGTCGAGATAGAGAAAACAAGTAGGAAAAGGAGCAGGTCGGAAAATGGATGGGGTTGATAATATTTCGAAAGAGAAAAAGATACATTGTCAATATCGATAAAAACAGAAAAGTGAATATACACTGATTTCTTTAATTATTCCTTTTCTAATAGGTACAAGCAGATTAATTATGACATGGTGACAACCACTTCCTAACATTTTGATAATCTTTTAGTATGTTGTGTATATATTTATAACTCAAAGTGTGACACTTCCGAACGATTGTACGATAGGTACATTACATTTTTAAAAAGTTAAGCGGATTCCATGGACCTACACCTTCCCTAGTTACAGAAAGTGCATATAGTTTATATACTCATAAACAACTAGATAAGGGGCGTTCTTAAGTGTAGCATTTTCCCCCTTTGGAGATATATTTACAATCACCGAATCATCACGGCAAAGAGACAACTGATCCTTTCCAGAATCAAAAATAAGTCAAAGCAATACCCTCCGACTGGCCCTCAATTTACCAAGAGATATTAGAAATAAATTTACTGTTACCATTAGAAACAAATCCAATACTCATCAGGAGATATCTGAAAGGCAAACTCCGAATAGTGAGTATAACTTCGTCATGGAAATGGAAGTTGCAGCAAATTGCATATCAATCAAACTCAGAGCCAAATGTAGAGTTCCATGGGAATCATTTGCATTTAGGTTAAAACGAGATAATTTTAAAATATAGCTTTTATTCAATAAAAGAATCAAAAAAAAATCCAATGTGCAGAAACTTTGGAAAGCCTAGAAGGAACTAACCAACACTTACCAAAAAGAGCAATTAAAATACTTTCAAAGCCAAACTGATAAAATTATGAATTCTGGTGAAATAGGTGACAACGAATACCATGGTAAGTTGTCAATGAAATGAGCGAAAGGAAAACAACATCGAAGGCAAAACTAAATGCGACCAGAGAAGAAGAAATACATCTCAAATGGAAAAAAGGGTTGCAAGAATATGCTCAGAAATCATTGAGAAACTAATTATCATTGGCCAAATGGACGAAATAACTTCCTGAAGATTGTAAGAAAAAATAAATTCGACATCGTTCTTCTTTGATTATGTAACGCAGTCTTCAAAAACAACAACAACAAAAAAAAAGAGAAATGGGCGAAAGTTTGTCGCATTCCTTTAGAGAGGTAACTGAAAAAAAATCTAAGAAGAAATCAGTACGGCTGTTGGAAAAATTGCTTCACACATTCACAGATTCTGACAAACTGTCGAATCATCAAACGAGTACGAGCTAAGAATCTCGAAGCAACACCTCTCTTTGTAGTTTTTTCAAGAATTCAATTTCATTCACAGAGGAAATACGACCAAATACGAATAGCATATGTTCTTCCCTTAGCAACTGTTTCAGCTATAACACTCGCCTGTGTTAAATTTGTTTCCCAAAGATTAAAGATATATCATGTGATATAGGATCACCATTTTATACTGAATTAAAAAAATACCATCCATTATGTTTGCTCAGCTCTCGTCCTTAAGATTTGCTTGAACATTTAACAAGCTGTACACACTAATAATACTAATTGAGTAGCCTGTGCAATCTACTTGTCACAGCTGATCGTAGGTGCCTGTTGTTTAGTGTAGCATATTATGTTCTACTTAAATACAGTGTCCGCCCAACTCGCTAACACCCACATATCTAGAGGGCCGGGTCTGATCCCTCTGCTTAAAACGATCTTAATGTCCTGTATCAATTCTTAAAGACGAACTGAATGCGGATTTTTTTAAAAAATCTTTTCAGATTGAATTTTGTATTCTTGCAAGAAAAATTCTGACAGGTAATGTTTTATGTACGAAAAGATATTTCTTCCTGACCGTCAAGCAAAAACTAATGATTTTGTGATAGCATATCGAGATTACATTGGAGTCAAACTTGGAGATCAGGATAAACAATTCACTCAATACGTTTGTTGTAAAACGTGTGTAAAGAGCTTGAGGGATTAGCGGAATGGCTCGAGCTGGTCGTTCAGCCTTTGCTCGGCCTGTGAAGGGGTCTACAGGAGAACGTTACTTATGAGCTCGATAAAATATATGTATTTAACCAAAATCCAAGAGAGGGGGTTCTCGTGAGGGTAATAGTTAAAGTGGCGGACTGCGGAATCTTAGTAAGCGAGTTCGAACTCCAGTCGCATAATTACGTTCACTTTCGGACAAATACCCTTGAGAAAGGTATCAATCTCTTTATCCTCCCAGCTATGAGCTAAATAGTACCACTAGTGTTCTTGTAGGTGAAAGGCTTGGCATTAAATAAACTACAAAGGTTGATATGCCATTAAACAAAAAAGCACACCAAAACAAAAACTAATGCTAAAACGGTTATAATTTTAGTGCTCAATGCTCTACAACAGAGAGCAATATTGTTATAAAATTTGAAGTATAAAATTAGATAATAAACAGTATAAATACTCATGTCTCAAGGTAATTGTTACATTTGGTTTTATTATGTGGTTTTATACTCGAAAATGTATTTGCTCTCTCTCTCTCTCTCTCTCTCTCTCTCACTAAGTTAAAACGGATAATACATTATTCTATTCCTGTAGCTGAAAGTTTGCAGTGTTGTGTGATCCAATCTTCAGACAAGAAAAGATTGAATTCAGTCACAAGTTATACGAACTACTGTGATAGGGATAAGCACTCGACTGAAACAGTACGAAAGTCTTTGAACGCTGCTCGGTTGGAATTGAGGAAATACTTTTTTTATTGCTTGCATCTGAATGATTTTTACTTTATCTGTTATTGTCAATGATTGGTTTTCTTCTCTGTCGCTCTCTCTCTATATATATATATATGTATATATATATATTTTTTTTTTTCAGTTTTCATACACGCAATATATATAATACTAATGATCAAGAAATAATAATTCTACCCTGGATTCACCTACCGGATCTTCAGGATAATTCTAACTAAACGGGGTATACCCAAAGCCTCTCCTTAGTTTATTGAGCACTTTTACGTTTCAGTGCAGGTAGTTCTGTCGATGCTTTTCCTGGCTAGGCATTGCGATGTTGATGGAGCATTTTCAAGCAAACGTATGTTTTTTGGATTTTCTTTTGTCACTGAACTTTTCACATGTATTAGTTTGTGTAATATTCTATTTTTATTTAGAGATTTTATCATCTGAGTTTTTTTCATACCGCCACAATCATGAAATTGATATATAAGTAAAATTACACACACACACACACATATACATATACATATATATATATATATATGTGTGTGTGTGTGTGTGTGTGTATTTATTTATGATCATAGCTTAGTATTAATGAGAGAGTAATCATATAAGTTCGGACTGCGTAGTCACATAGTTAACAGCGTATTGTAACTCAATTTTTCCCATCTGTGATCATCAGAACAAGACAAGTAACGGTCTGTGTCTACGCTTATTTATAACATTTTTAATCTAATTTTTTTTTCTCTTTTGCATTGTTTCAAAATTCCCATGTCAGCTTGGACGTAGTTGATACCATCTGCTTGTTTACATTTTACCGTAGCAGTTAAAACTTGCAAAAAAATGTCCACCTCGGGAATAGTGCTTGCTTCCTTCCCGTCTGAATTAAAACGTAATTGTCGGAAGCCACAATACCCAAGTCAAAATACCTAATTCAAGTTTTGCTCTTGCGGAAAAAAGAAGTTATACAGTTCAAATAAAATTTCCAAATATTTAAACTTTTGGAATTATTACACAACTTTTCTTTGGTTGGTTTGTGTTGTGTAGGAAACTTTCCACCCCTCTTGAAAGTGAACTGTTCTGCTCGTGGAATTGATGAATGAAGGGCTTAAGTAGAAGCCTATCAATTGACATAGAGCAGTAGGCTGGGCTAGTCTATGGTACGGGTCCTTCGGGACCCCACCCCCGGTAAGTAGGCAAAGCTTCTTTTATTTTTCCCTTGTAACCTAGTTAGCAGTATGTTGTCGGTCATTGCCCCCGTCATCTAGTCATTAGTATCCAAGATCTTCCCCATCCCCATTATTTTTTCTACCCTAAACCCGTATCCCAGGCCACTTTTACTGAAGATCTTGAACATTCATATGTATAAAAACCATATTACCTGCTTGTATCGATCCATACCGCGCCCGACGATTTATTTCTTTTCTCCCTTATAGATTAGGATCCCAGTCCCACCTAGGGCAGGTCCGACTTGTTTCCGGCTCTTTCGCCCCGGAAAACAGTCGACCTCCAATTTTATAGACGGGGGGATAGGAGGGCAACCAAACGGGTTTTTTTCCTTTGTTTCTTTATTTTTGTATATATTTCGGGGTTTTTCTCCCATCCCCATCATATGAATTCATCACAAGTTGTAAATAAAATCATGCATCACTTCCGGGGTTTTAAGTAGGCCTTCCATCATAGAGCAAAAGTGGTATTTTGGTGGTAGCAGCGCGCATGGAGACGGATGAATGACTATATATATTGTATTGATTGAATGGGTCGGCGATTGTGGCTAGCTAGGTTCCCCATGGAAACTTTAGTCAAAGCAAGACCGCTCCTTTCCCCTCCCCCCAAAACTTCAAGGCCTTGTGCCTTCATTATTGTAATAATAATGAAATAAAAAGCAGTAGGCTGGGCTAGTCTTACTATTCACGCCACTTTTGTACCTTTTATTACCAGCCTAATAAACCCTTTTTATTGTTACATGCTATTTAGTGTTTGTCTTTACAAACCCCAAATTAACATCATAACAGTTTGGTTTAAAATTTACGGGTTAATTAAAGCCAAAACTCGAATAATTTCTGATTACAGACATTATTTGATTTCTAATGTTCTAGTGCAGTTTTAACCTGCATTTTTTTTCAATGATTATTCATTTGATTATGATATCAAATATTCCTATCCTATGTCAATAGTTATATGGTTTAACTTATTCTAAGGAAACAATCGAGATTGGTTTGGTTTGTTTGGTTTTATGGCATATCAACCTTTGTAGGTTATTTAACGCCAAATCCATTTTTATGTAAATAATCTGTTCAATTGAAAATAGTTCAGTTTAGCATAAGTACAGTTTAATTGTCAAAAACATTTCCATTTCAAACTATTCAAGCAGTTATATGTAATAATTCAGTTAAGTGTAAATACAGTTTTAATGTCGAAAAGCAGTTCTATTTGAAATAATTCAGTTAAGCATAAGCACGCAGTTTAAGTGTAAATACGGTTTAATCGTCAAAAACGTTTCTATTTTAAGCTATTTACTCAATTTATTTTAGCATAAGTATGCTGTTAGTTCTATTTAACCTATAGATAGAGCCCTATCAGGTGCTACCACTGCAGGCCAGAGTGGACCTGGGAGCGATGGCAATGAAGGGGTACTCCACATTCCCCAAAGCTCCAGCATTGCTGGAACCTCACCATCAGATTGTTTAGTGTCATATCCAGGACACTTGTTGGGGGGTCGTACCCCTCTGCAGCGAAGCAGTCGGTGTATTCTACAGCCCCAGCCGACTGGGCAAGAAACAATCATGAATTACACACTATTACAAGCTTTCAAGTGTAATATAATGGCGGAGGGATTTCGTTTTATATATCTTGCCTTTCGGTTTAGTTAGGATGAGAACCTTTCGCTTAGTGCATGGGTTAGTTAGGTGCAACACTAACGCAGGGTTCCCGCGCGCGTGGAGAGGATTTGTCATTTAGAGATGTCAAAATAAAAATCCCCGATAGAAATTTGGAACAGGGGATATGAGTTACGTCACGCACCGGAAGCGTGGGCTGAGGATTTGGGGATTTGAGAAAAAGTCAGTGAGTTGAGTTCCTACCACCGAACGACAAAGTCGAGATACAGAGCTGGGCGAGGCCAGACGAATTTGTGCGCTACCGGCGCTGCGCGTTGGTTGGGTTGAGAGCTGACGATGTAAAAGCAGTCAGCATAGAAAAATTGTGTGTCTCTCTCTCTCTCTCTCCTCATGTCGACTAACCTTTATCTCAAAGGTAATAAAGTTTCTTACCTGAACCAATTTCGTGCTTTCAGATTCCCAATGTCTATTTCAATCATCCGTATATTATGGGTATGTTACACAAGTACCTCTTCAGTATTAATTATTTGTTAATATAGATTTATATGATATCAGTAAAAGTGTGATCAAAACTACGTCTTTATGCCAATGTTAACTTTTTATCACTGTAAAAAATGTTAATAGCAGTGACAATATTTAAAACGATAATTAATATTATTTTAATAACTAAATGATGGCATATTTTATACTAAACCATTTTTTACATTAATATATAATGATATTTAATAATGCCCAGAAACCATTTTTTGTGAGTGCAAATAAGAGAAATTATTTTTACTGTAAATAATATTGTAATAAATGAATAATGGGACCAAATTATAACTATAAATAATTGTAAGTTTTATATCGGTAAAAAATGGTTTATTCTATTATTATTATTAATGCTTTTTTTTTATCACGGTAAAAAAAGTATTTTTTTAATAATTAGAAATAAGGGTATTTTTATTCCTGTATAACGATGTTTTTTTTTTTAACTACTGTAGATAATTGTTAATGCTTGTCGGATAACGAACCTTAACAATCAGGCATCTGATATTCTTTTAATACTGAAAAAAAAAATCAGCTTGGCCTCGATCAGTATCGATCTGTTACTATCATTAGTGAAATCGAAGGCACTAAGCAATTTTCTCTTTACCGCATTTTTAAAAACTTTCTATCCTGTTTTGTTTTTAGTTTTAGGCTTCGATTTTCTTTCTATTTTTTCTTCTTTTAATGCACGTGTTAATGCCTTGCTATTTGTGGGATTTTGCCTAAAAGTCATTCAAGACGAGGATTTTTTTTCCTTTTTAAATAAGGAAAAAAAAGCTTAACTAAATGGAGAGAAATCTATCCCCAGGAGTTTTACGTCAATGCAGAAAGAACAACAGAAAAATACAAACAAATAAAACTAAAAGTATTGTATTCCTAAAAAAAAAAAAAAAAACAGAATGCATTTACCAACCGGAGAGATCTAAGTTAGAGGGAAAGAAAAATATACATGGAAGTCTGCAGGAAATATTTGTTATCAAGGTAGATTAGATATAATTGTTAAAGATGGTATCATATTGATGTTATTTCAGAAGGCTACATAATATGAAATGCCCTTAAATAAGATTCAAGCTAACTTGTAAATGTACCAAAACCGGCGCTATTTATCACGCACACACACACAAAATAACTTTTCGAAACAAAGTCATACACCTCGACTCAAAACACCCAGAATATATATATATATATATATATATATATATATATATATATATATTAACGTTTAGCGAAGCCCTCGAAAGAAGTAAAAAAAATACATAGACACTCATGGCAGGTTTGAATAATATCAGTTATGAAAAAATGTACAAAACAATCTTCCTTTTACTAAATGTTATCTCACATAATTATCATTCACTTGCAAAATTTCAGAGTATTCGTCGGTGTATTTATCTGATTTATACCTCTCGAGGGTATGATATTTTTACTTTTTTTTTTACATATAAACACGCGCACACACACGTGTGTGTGTGTGTGTGTGTGTGTTTTACAGAAGATAGTAAATAAAGCAATTCGAAAATAAATCATTTTCAATGATGGATCAACTTATCGGCAGGGTCATAGATTACGCAGATAATTCCTAGCAGAAAGGTTATACCCTCTTCAGAAAAGGGAACCCTACGTATGACACAGATCTTCTCGTGGTGATGTACCATTTCTGAAGATATGGTGTGTGGATGACTCCATCATTGCCATTACTCTCAAGTCCATACTGACCTGGAAGAAAGCACATGTTAGAATCTTTTCTATAGGTCAAATATATATGTTGAAATAATTTGTATTAGAGAGGAATAATTGATATAATTTAACTCTACGTAAAAACTCGTAAGGAACTACATAAACATGTAATTATAAAACGTACAATGACTGCAAATCCCTTACATTGAGAATCAAAATACTTTAGGATAGTGGGCATTCTGTTAAAATAAATCAATCACTCAATTCCTCTAATGAAAATATCAATATAATGTACGTTTTGTACTCGTTTAGGACTATCTCTTTCTCTCTCTCTCTCTATATATATATATGTATGTATACACACAAACACATACAGAGGCATAATGCTATATATATAGGTTTAGTCTGAGAACATAAATAGGTTGGTTTATTTTATGGCATTCAACATTTGTAGTTTATTTAACGCCAATTCCATTTTTATGTAAATAATCAGTTCTATTTTAAGAATTCAGTTAAGCATAGGCGCGCATTTTAAATGTAAGTAAAGTGATTGTGAAAAACATTTCTATTTCAAGCTCCTCAGTTTAATCAAGCAATTTAGAATAAGTACATATTTTTTTACACACAGTTAAATATCAAAACAGTTCTATATTAAACGGATCAGTTTAATGTAAGTACAGTTTCTATGTCAAAAAACAGTTCCCTTTCAAATGATTCAGTTTAGCATAAGCACGCAGTCTAAATGTAAATGCGGTTTAATTGCCAAAAACATTTCTATTTCTAACAATTCAGTTTAGCATAAGTATGCTGTGAGTTCTATTTAACCCATAGACAGGGTCCTATCTGGTGCTAACACGCTGGGTCAGAGAGGACCTGGGAGCAATGGCAATGATGGGGTGCTCCACATTCCACAAACCCGGTGCAGTCAGTATATTCTGCAGCCCCGGTCGACTGGGAAAAAATAGGAACATGTTTTATCAAGGATTAAATTAGTAGAGTCGAAAAGAATATATTAGTTTTTTTGGTTCCTTTTTTAATCAAAAGCAAAAGCTGCTCTCGCTTTAATTGGATATTCTTTGAACCTTTCGTCCTGCCTTTGTGCGCGTTGAATGATTGATTCTGTTTATTTGAGCGCCGTCGAATTCTGGTCACTTAGTCGAAGAGTTTGACAGGAAACAGACGTTTGATAATGGAATTTGCTTGTGAAGGTGTCAAGTAAAAAGGAAACGAGAGATGGTCTTGAGAAGTCTCGAGAAGACATGTTCACTTAACGAAAGACATCAGAAGTAGTGCGGACTATTTCTGGTTGTTGAACTGATGTATTCAGCTTGGTCATTTGAGACGAAGAAGAAGAATGGTGATTCGAGGGTTATTTCTATTCGGCAAATGTCGTTCAGCATACCGCAATAGCATTTAGAATAATTCTTTGGATGGTAAACCATTAAAAGACAGAGAATCCTAGTTTGGAACATAATGTTGCTTGGAAATAAGACACGGTGTACTTTTAGGTATGTTTAAGGATTATTTAATTAGAAGAGGCATGAACCAAAATACCTTATAACTTGACGGTAGAGCGTTGAATAAACTGTATTATTTCTTGATGTCTAAGACCATCAACACCAATCCAAAAATAAAATATTTTACATATGACACACGATTACATTTTACGGTAATGAATCAGTTGATTGCCATTACAATCTGGTGCACTTTGACCAGGAATTGTAGAGTTTGTTAGGATAACATTGCAGAGACAAAGTATTCTGTAAAAAAATATTGATATTTAAGAGGTGCCCGTGGTGTAATGGTTACCGTCGTAGGAAATGGACACGGCAACACGAGTTCAAATCCTGGACGAGACTGATTGCATTTCACAGAGCACTTGGGAAAGGTATGAATCCAATTATTCTCCCTCCAGCTATGGGTAAATAGTTGGGCAAACTAGGTTCTTCATCCTTGGTGAGGCAACTAGTCTAGGAGAAGGAAAACTCTGAATTGAAACCTGTTAATCTTCGCTAAAAAATGACCTTGTGTCACATCCTGCCCGAGCGGAGGAGTTAGTAAATATGATAAAATTATTGATCTTGGATTGGACTAATAACTTGAAAAGAAATAAGGAAACAAGCAGGCAAAAATTGCAAATATAAACGCGATTACATAAACTCTAGGCTTAAAATAACCTTAGACGGGTTGACATGTGGTTAAAACTCATCAATCAACTAGAGCTTTTAATTACTACAATGATTCACAGCTATTAACAGCTTGTTTCATGAGGAACGCAACTTTTAGGATAAATGATATTTTTTATCATTTGTATGCTAAGCATTAATCAAGTGGTAACGTTGAAAATATGAGAAGGACTACCAGTAGAAGCGTTTTTGTCATGAGCTAGCTTCATTCTAGCATATATAACGTTTTGTCTGTTAGTGTTGTATATTATATAGAGAATATTATATAAAGACAAAAAGTAATGTGGTCAATAAAATTCGGAGAGCAGCCAACGAGTAGAGATCAGTGTGAAGAAGGGTGCGCCCCACTGGCTGAAAAACAGCTCTTTATTAAACCTGCCATTTAAGAAGCAAGACTCTGAAAATGCGTTCCATCATGGTATCGTTGATAGAAGTCCTCCTCCTCTTCTCAGTCAATCTCTCACACGCAGCCACTTCGATCCTTTCGTGGTAATATAGAAGAGAGTTCTGTTTTTATAAACAAGTGATATTGTCGTTCTTTCACTGGCTGTGCAACAGTATGGAGATATGGCAGGACGAATGGATTGTATTTTTGGCATATCAAACTTCGAAGTTATTTTTATACCATGCTGACTTCGTAGAAGAACGAAAGGCACTGTATAAACCTTCGCTGAGGGAATGAGGAAGGTTCGTAACTTTCTTAAGAGTATTATTTGGTAAGGGAACGTATTAGCACGATTTGAATTTGAAGTGTCTGATTACGATGTTGCAGTCCAGCATGTTATCCACCAGAATTTCTCGGACAAAGTTGTATTTGGCGAATCAATGTTCTTAGAGAATAAACAGTTTAAGAACGAAGATAAATTCGACGAATAATTTCTCTCTTTCACTCACATTATAAATTAAAAATGAGTATGTGAACTAATCGTGACAAAAGGTTTTATGATCCACACCGAAAAATTCATTTTATTGAATTCTCTTTTTATGTCGCCTGTGACCCGTTAATTAAGCGTGAAATATTTCATCATGATTATTTTGTTTTTTAAAAAGAATCAATTTACTCATGTTCAACATATTCTTTTTTTACTTTCACATCAATTAATGCCGTTCTCGTGGAAAGAAGAACTATTAAGTAACCGACTCTAAGAAATCCAGAATAGATCTCTCCGTAGCTTAATGAATATCCTTGCAGAAAATAGATTCACTGAGTCAAGGTCAAATCCTGTTGAAGATGTTAACGTTAAGGGCAGCATAGAAACTAAAATGGACTACTACCATCTTTCTTATTATTTTTTTTTCTAATTTTCTCAAAAATTTTGACAACGCTTTTACCATCTTTCAGTCAGTTGTATATCTTAGAAATTAGACATATTTCAAATATCATTTCCTGTGCCAATCATGTAATAGTTTTCAAAATGAGAACGTTGATTGAACGGTTATGAACGTTTGCTTATACTTTCCTTCCTCCCTTTATTTTAATAAAATCATCAATCGTTGTTCAAGCAACATTTTTCACCATCTGAAAATCTTGATGAAGTTAAATTAAAAACGAACCTATTTAGGGACGTCCTCGTGGCGTAATGGTTAAAGCGATGGACTGCGGAATCGTAGTACGCGAGTTCGTACTCCAGTCGCGCTATTACGTTCACTTTCAGGCAAATACCCTTGGGAAAGGTATGAACCCCTTATCCTCACAGCTATGGGTTAAATAGTACCACTACTCTTCTTCTAGGAGAATGGCTTTGGCATTAAATAACCTAAAAAGAGTTGATATGTCATTAAACAAAGAAACCAAACCAAAACGAAACTATTTATCGTTAACTTTGCATCCTAATTAATTCTTCACATTCGGAATACATTGTTTTTTCTATTTTATTCTAACTTATTCCTGTAACTAAAAGTTTAATGTGCCTATTGGCACGTTTCAAACATTTACTTTGCCAGACGATTATATTTATAGGTAATTCTGCTAGTGGAATTTTAAGGAAAATTACAAAATCCTTTTTCACAAATGTAAACTCCTCATTGTTTGTAATTGGTCTATAGCCAAATCATTCAAATCTAAAAAAAAAAAAAAATGTTTAAAGGCTACTCACAATGCTGGTAAATCAAATAGTGCCTTCCAGGCTTGAACAATAGTCTGTAATCAACTTCTTGGTAGATGAGAAATACAAACAATGTTAAATTTGCATAGGAATATGTGATGTGTACGGATATGGAGTTTTTTTTTTAATGATGACCAAAGCGCTAAACATGAGCTTGCCATTACGAACCTGAGTCGCAAAGACAGTTCATAGAGTGGTTTTAATAGGCTGCGTGTAGATAATTTTTATCAATGATTCAAAAATATTGGAAATGAATAATCAAACTACATAGTTTTAATTCAAAATTCAAATCATGCAAGTATTTATCATAGTGACAAGGAAAATATAAAAATGCCAAGAGAAACATTGAAGCTAATGTTTTAACATAAAATGTTCAACGAAAGTTTTTGTTGTTATCAATACGAAAGTGAGTTCAGTTAAAAATGTCTACAGCTTAACCTTGTTCAATCAAAATTTAGTTTGTTGAGAATAATTTGTGCGTAAGTGTCTGATGGAAACATTGATATCGTCACGTAGTAAGATGATCGTACTGTTTTTAGGGAAGGTCTTATTTGGACAATCTGCAACATAGTCGTAATTTCATCATTAGGTAAAAGGAGACTGGTCGTTAACGTCGTTAGCAGTAGAAAAGTTAGTAGTATTCATATCATTGTGACCTAGGAAACATAGATGCAAATATATTCAGTTGTTGTTGTTCTTGGGTTATTTTAGATAACCCAAAGTGACTGGCTTTTCACTTGGTAGTTTTGAGATGTATTTTGGTTCTGTCAGTTTTAATTTGGGAGTTCAGTTTTCATCAATAAAGATTACGTCTGGAATTTTGGTTGGTTGGTTGGTTAGTTGGTTGGTTGGTTTCTTTGTTTAATGGCATATCAACCTCTGTAGGTTTTTTTAATGTTGAAGCCATTCTCGTAGAATAACAGTAGTTGTACTATTTAACCCATATCTGGGAGGATAAGGGAGTTCATACCTTTCCCACGGGTATTTGTCCGAAAGTGAACGTAATAGCGCGACTGGAGTACGAACTCACTTATTACGATTCCGCCGTTCATCGCTTTAACCATTACACCACGAAGACACCCCCGGCCGGAATTTTGACTAAACAACTCGGTGAAGATGTTCTCTACTATTTATATGCTTTTAAAGACAGAAAGTGGATAAACTCAGGATTTTTGTAATTTAGTCGGGACTCGAAGTATACGCCCATTAATAGATTTTGGAGTAATCAAAGATTGGGCTGATTGTTGTGGAGCGAAAAAAATTTGTTTTGAATCTTACTTATATTTCTAATTAAAATTTAGGCGCTATCTACAAATACAGACACTGCGATAAAGAAAAAAGTTCCGGATGAAGTGATCAGAGACGTTTTTCACAGTTTTCTGAAGCATGAAGGATCTCATCACTTAATTTCTTTGAGAAAGTGGTTCCTATTGCAAACTCCTGAGTCAAAAATCACCTTGTTAAATTTCCCTCGAGGGTGATTCATCCAAATTTACCAACAGAGTGTTCGCCAATGTTCCGGGGAACCTGGGTTCAATACCTCGTCGAGTCATACCAAAGACTTTTAAAATGGTGCTTGATAGCTCCTTGCTTAACACTCAGCAATCTAAGAAACGTATCAAGGGTAAAATGGAGCAATCCAGGGAAAGGAGTAGTACCCTCCCTTACACTTTTGTGTAGTAGCTATTGAAAAGGGAGCCTTCTGGTCGCCCTCGACTACGGTCGCCCTCGACTACGGTCGCCAACTTTACTACTTACATAATAACGTTGAAAAAATAAAGGAAGTAAAGAAAAAGAGGAGAGGTAGAGTAGATAATATCAAAGAAATACGTTACGCTTTTTAAATAAATTCCGAGAGCCAATCATGTCACAATGTTTTCAAACAGAACACCATCAACTGAAATATAATGCCAAAAGATTTCTAATTTTTTCGTTTCATTAAAAAATAACGAAAGAAAGCGTTAAATATAATTCGGAAGATACGATATCATATTAACAGCTCTGATGGTAATTTAATATATAAACCGAAACGTTTAACGTGGTAAATAATTTAATGATGAATAAATTCATCCTACGAATACCTTTTATTTTCATATACATACACTTACACACGCAAAGACATACATGCATGGAAAATGAACTGATTTATATGCTAAAAAGTGTTAATTTTTTAGGAAAACTTTTACTCTAGAAGCAATAATTCTTGTATTTGTATTTTTACATTTATTAACTAATCAGCGCTTTAAGGTTCTTCAAAGAATTTCTTTGAGATATTGTAGACGGCGGGAAGAATTTGAGGAGTCATCACCAAAAATATTCTAAGAAATCTTATCTAGAGTGTTAAAAATACCTTTTAACCAATAAGAATCGTTGATAAATTATCAACTTTTTCGTCTAATTTCGAGTCAACCTCGATCTTAAAAATTAGCGATAAAATAGATAAGCCTTCAGGAGATTAATAGATTTTTTTCAGTCAATCTATTCAATACTTTCGACTTTATTTCTTTTTAGTAAAAATCATACATTTTGTTCCTTCAATTTTTTTTTAAATTTCGACATCACTAAATTATTTTAAACTGAACGAAAATAGTGTTTTGAGATATTTATAGTGGCACCATCAACGTGAATATTTGTGTATTATAATGGTTTGGTTTCTTTGTTTAATGGCATAACAACTTTCGTTGGTTATTTTATACCCCAACCATCCTTGTAGAAGAACAGTTGTGATGCTATTAACCCATAGCTGGGAATATAAAGGAGTACCTAACTTTTCCAAGAGTATTTGTCTGAAAGTGAACGTAATAGCGTGACTGGAGTTTGAACTCGCATACTACGATTCTTCAGTCCAGTGCTTTAGCCATTACACCACGAAAACACCCCCATATACTCGTTGTGCCATTACAATTTTGTGTTGCTGATATTTTTAGCTGCATCCTCTTAGATATGAGTGCATAAATATACGTTCTCCCCTACATAGTGATTATACACACGCACGCACTATGTATTGACTAGATTTAGATAATGCAAATTGCTACACAAGGCACATGAACTTCTCCTTCTCTCCCAATGTAAAATACTGGTGAATATTTTCGCTCTAATTAATATCTTTTCTTGCTAGAGACGTGATTTTTGTTTAACAATAACATTTTCAATAAATATTCAAAAATGATATTTATTATGTATATATATCAGTATTTTACTCAATCATTTACACTCTTTTCAGCAACGTATCTGTGTGTTGGTTGGCTGGCTGTATGTAAATATATCGGTGATTTTTATTCAACAGGGCGGAATCCGCAGGGGCACGATTTTATTCCTGTTATCAAACAACTAGTAGTCAGAAATTATAGCATACAGCTGGTTAATCCAGTGGATTTACAAAAGAAAAAAAAACAATTATCTAATTGATGCTTTATTGTCCGCTGCTCTTGTAACTCATGGTGACGTCATAGTCCTACAACGACTACGAACTGACTCCTAACAATTTCAAAACTAAACCATCATTTTAAATTAAATTTTTTTTATTTCCAGTTTAGTTCTTTGGTATTTAAGAAAGTGACTGCTTCATCGTTTGTGTTTATCATTAAAATGTCAATTTGTTCAAATAGTGCAACTTTTTGTATTGAATTAAGCAAAGGCTTCACATTTTAAGTCAAAGATTTAGTAGATAAAAGAGAATGGACAATCGACTGAGATTTTTTGTATTATTTTATTTGAAAATCTAATAAATCGAGAATTTAATCTTTGGATTAAATACTTTTTAAAAATATAATCCCCATGGAACTAATAATCCCAGTTATTTGAAATGATTTTTAAAAAGTCATGTTTTTATTTTGATAATTTTTGTTTCTTTACTTATAAAACAATCCTATTAGCACGCACGTGCATACACATAACCGTCACACTACCACTCCCTTCATACACACTCACTTCGACATACCCAACAGAATTAAAATCCTCATTCCTACTTTAATATATAAGAAAAGATTGGAAATAAATCCGATCGTAGAAAATATAAAACACGGAAAAATCCGTTGATGGATATACTTATAATATGCCACTCACACGCACACATTATATATATATATACCAGTAATATCCAGTCGGCGTCCGAAGACAATGGTTGTGGGGTTTTTGTGTATAGAGTATAAAAAGGATTTCATGGGAGAGCTCGATGTAGGACTATAGTTATATATTTCTTTTCAGGTTTATATAAGAAAATGTACACCCAGATTAAATACAATGTAACTGGAAAAAAACTCAGCAACGGTTAAATTGTAAATTTATTTCGGCAAAGAACATGTTTGTCTCTTCCGATGACGTACGCAGTTGATTTGAAGGTGAAAACAGCAAGTCTGGATTACAGTATATATGTAAAATAGGAAAAAAAAAATGTTCAGGCGAAAAGGAAAAGAATTATTAAAAGTATTAAGTACCCAGAAAAAGAGTATTCTGGTAATTTACCAATACCAAGGTAAATACATGTTAAGTTTGTCGTAGCAGGTGGAATTCTTTTAATAATGTAATCCTGGAAACTAAATTATCCGTTTATTTTCCATTTACTCTTTCATATGTGTTAATTCACAAAGTTAATTAGGCCTTCCTTCCCACCCAAAAAAAGATATTTCGGCATCTTTACGAGATTTTAACGAATGTACTTCTACTACGTCTATTTTGTTTGCATCTCACAGGGTGGTGGTTGGTGTTATGGATATCTACGTTAGCATTAACCCAAAACTTGTTGACAGGAAAAAAATCTAGATACGAACTAATCTACAAGACTCCAATAAACCACCTTCACTTCGTAAATACCCCCTTGCAATATTATTCAATTAATTACTGTATAAATATTATTTTTTACTAAGAAATGTCACCTAAAATCCATATCACGGTTTTATCTAAAGGTGGACGCTCGACAGCTCTCAATCAAGATATTTT
>OY757924.1:64918312-65130812 GCA_963585895.1 Sepioteuthis lessoniana | reverse complement strand
TCATGCTTCTTTTTCTCACAAGTACACTTCAACTGGACACTGACCTTAGCAAACACGCGTGTGGATTTTTTTTTTACAAAGAAAACATCACCTTAGGGTGACGTACTGCGCGAAGAGTTGCTAACTGAGAGAAGGATGGAGATTCATTGATTTTCTTCATCCTGAATCTTGAAGTGGAAATTTTTATTTTTTTCCTCTGGATGATGTGAATGCTATCAGCAAATGATCGACAATCAGTTCTACGGCACTGAACAGACTGAGGGGTTAGGGCACGTGTTCCATTGTATCAATGTCAACAAACGTGGAAATACAAAGAGAAATATTTGAGGACCTGTCTGAAATTTTTGGCTGGTTTTGTATTAAGAAAACATCGGTTCAATGTGTGTCTAAAAGTTGTGAAACCGTGTTACATGCAATTCTCCTAGCAGTCTATTACAATGCCATATTAATGGGACCAGTTGCCACCTAGTCGGTGGTGCTTAACAGACGCTGACTGTATCTCCTCTAGGCTGTCAAGACCCGCCTATAAAATGGTGGTTGGTTGATTGTTTATTTGTTTTGTTTTACGGTGTATCAACCCTTTTCTGTTCATTTAACGCCGAATTAAGTCATCTTGATAAAAGTTTCAAACAATTCAGTTTAGTGTAATTATAGTTTTGTGATTGCACAAAATATGAAAACAGTTCCATTTCAAATGATCCATAGCACAAGTACGCAGTTTAAATGTCAAAACAATTCTATTTCAAAAAAGTTCACTTTGGCGTAGGTACGCAGTTTAAACACACTGATTAATATAAGAACAGTCAATTTAAAAAAAAAATCAGTTGAGCGTAATTACACAGTTCTATTCGACCAATAGAAAGGACTGTTTGGTGCTAACGCTTCAGGCCTGTGTGAACCTGGGAGCGATATCCATGAAGGGGTAATCCACATTTCCCAAAGCTCCAGCATTACTGGAGCATCACCATCCGAATGTTTAGGGTCATCACCAAGACATTTGTTGGGAGAGAATGTTAAACCTCAGCAGAGATGCAGTCAGTGTATTCTGCAGCCCAAGCAGACTGGGCACAGAAAATAGGGGTGTCCAAGTTATGTCAGTAAACTGCATCTTTTGATCTGGTTCCAAATTCAGAGCTAATGTCTTTATTGACCTCTCCTTCGTTAACATTACGCCCTGATCAATTCTTACCTGGAGTGGTACTGTTAGGGTTGTCCCAATAATCAGTCAAATAGATATACCTAAAAGCTAATCATATTTGATTAGGCTGTGTATAAAAATTCATCTTTAGAAACAACAAAAATGCAATTATATAAAAGGCAATGAACACGATTCTCCAACCACTAGCCTGTAAATAACTGCAGAAGGAATGACATGCCGTTAAAATCAATCATTCATTAACTTTGTAACTAAAATCTTTAAAAATTTACCCCCGAATCTAATTGCAGAATCGAAAATCTAATTTATTTACTGTACTGGGCACAGTTTCAAAAAATAATTGATTGGAAAGTCAGAATGGCCATTTTAATCTAAAGTAAATATCGACAGAACTAAATCTATAGATTACAAAATACTAATGCTTGGTGTTCAAAACTTTCGGCCCAGAAGGTTAAGATTTTAACAGAGATGCAAACTTTACTGTCATAGAAACAACCAGGAAAATAAAAACAGCCACAAAAATGCATTGGATAGTATTGGAAAATACTGCAAATCTTATAAAATTCTCAGAGACTTTCAAAACCACTGACATCAAATGAATCTAACATGAATCAAAATTATCCCTAAAACATTGCTTTGAAATATAATGAACGGTTTTTGAGGTGACATATAAACACTTTAAACAAACCAGGCTGTCATGGCTAATTTGAAATACACCTACCTATTTAATATATAAATATTTCCCGAACGTAAATATAAAAAAGTCATTTAAAGACACTGATACAAGAAAATATTTTTTATACTACCAGTTAATTTTGCAACACTTCTTAGAGCAAATTCAACTCCCTTAAATTACTATATTAAAACAATTAAAACAAATATATTCTCGGTGATGAACTGAAGTCGAAAATAGATGAAAAGAATCTAAAAAAATAATAAACACATATAACTATTTGTCTAATCACTTTTGCTCATATATATAACAATTTGATATAAACCATTCCAGGATTAACGTGTGAATGCTTCCGATTCAGTTTTATTGAACCTAGTTACGGGCAATTTTTTTATATTAGCAACGTGAAAAAGTTGCTGATCTTGCACACACTTTTATAATCCTCTTCCTTCTCATTTGAGCGTTTCTGCTTGTCTGTAACCAAATTATGGGGAAAATGGGATATGTTAACAAACATTTATCTCCGCTAACTCTAGATGTATCTGGCAATGAACATGAAGTTTATTTGATGTCTATTTGACTACCGAAAGGATAGTTATGGGTTCATTTGTGGTATCCCTACTATTTTTTTACCCTTACACACACCACTTCAAGCGTTTCCATGTTTTTAACACTTTTGAAATAAAATGAAGACCGAAACAAGGGTTAGCAGTTTTGTTCTTTTGTGTGTGTGTATGTTTTTAAATATACGTGTGTAGTTTTGATATTTTGTCCCGTTTTTTTTTTGTTTAATGACATATCAATCTTTGGTTATTTCCTGCCTAATTACATCGTAAAAAACAGTAATTTTACTCCTTAACATATAGTTGGAGGTGGATAAGGGATTTCATACCTTTCGCAATACTATTAATCAGAAAGTTAACGTAATAGAGGGGCTAGAGTTGGAACTCACTAACGTTTGAGGAATGTTGATTACCTCTTCATTACCTTTGCACTGAGATTCATTCTGACTCAGACTGGGAAAATTTTTTATGATTTCACATCTGTAAGTCACATAGAACTTTTTGATATTTTTCAGGAACTATTATTGACAAAATAAATTATTAGTGTAAAAAAATAATAACTGAAACCATTTAACTGCAAGTAAACAATAGGAATACTTTAAATCATTTACGTTCAAATAAATTGTTAGAATTAAATCAGATAGGGATACTTGATAAATAGAATTACTAATATTAAATAGTAATACTTTAAAAAAAAATTAACTGTGCGCAAATAGAACTATTTGAGTAAGATAGAAATACTTCGAACGAATTAACTCTATGTAAACAAAAATTTACAATATTTGACACTATTTAAATATTCGTAAATAAATGAGCTCAATATCGTTTCAAAATGATGTTACATACTAACCATTCACTTAAAAATCATATACCGTTTATCCGTATAATTATGGTTTGGTAAGCATCAATTGTTGACATGACATTAAACCCAAAAACTTAACCTACTTGTTAAACACTACGCTACGGGAAAAGAGGAGATTATATATACACGGCCCGTGCTGGAGAGTGGCGGGTAAGTGTTCGATATTTATAAACTATCATTTCAAATAACTGGGTTTGGTTTTATAGCATATTGACCATGGTAGATAATTTAATACGAAATATTATATATATATATATATATATATATATATATATTCAATAATATATATAACGTATATTTATTTAATATACATGAGTTGGTTTGGTTTTATAACAACAAATATTGTAGATTATTTAATGCAAAATCCTTTTTACACACATATATATATATTAAAATACATAGGATTTGATTTGATTGTATTTTATGACATATCAACCATGGTAGCTTATTTAATACCAAATCCTATATATAAACATATATATATACTGGGTTCCGAAACATTTTGTTGATAATATTTTTAAACCACCCTGAGACCATTTTTTCGCACATAGTTAAATGGTCTTAAGTAGTACTAATCTTATACGAATAATGCTATTTACTATTAATCGTTTGCACAAAGTTAAATCGATACACATGATATGTTTAAAATTAGTCTTTCACCAGTCTTATTTTTAAACGAGTTAGAACTAATTTGCTTGCACACTATTATTGCCATAGTTTTTACACAGTTAAATGGTTTAAGTTATTGCATTCTTGCATTTCAAGTTCTATTTCAACGTCATTTATTAGTTTACAAATAGTCAAACGGTTCCAAATTTTGCTATGTATCACTAACAATTCAATTAAAACACGTGTCATTTGTTTACACACAGTTAAATGTAAGAACAGTTATATTTCAAACAACTTCATTCAGCTTGAGTTATTTGTTTGTTCAGATTTTACATGTCGAACAGTTCTATCTGACCCATAGATTGTACCCTATTAAGTGCAACTACTCTGGGTCGGAGTGAACCATGCAGCAATAACATTGAAGACAAACTCCGCATTCCATAAAATTCCAGCATGGCTGGAGCCTCATCTTTTGATAGTTTTGAGTCATATCCGGTACACTTGTTCGGAGGGTCTTACCATTTTACCGCGATGCAGTCAGTGTATTCTAAAGTCCTAACTGACTGGGCTAGATGGTGATTGGAGTTGCACAGTCCTATCTTTACGTCATATTTTATTCCATTCATCTCAAAGCTTAGAAAACATCACGTGAACTCGTGTACACAATTTATTTTAGACAAAAAAACCCCCAAAGAAACAAACATACTGATAGGACATGTATCTAACTTTCCGTTTGAGTAATGAAAATAGCGAAATCTTTTGGCATTCCTATAAATTTTTCTGGGTTTTGCCGCTGCGTATTTGAACGTGAGGGATGTTGATTAATATTATTGGAAAAAAAAACTTTCCTGTGAATCGTGTCTAAATTGTCGACTGATTTAAAAAGAGAAGCAATATTTCAATTTCTTTATTACCTACCAATTAATTGTGTAAACATTTTTTTTGTTTTGTTTCAAAAGAATAAAGAGCCAAAAATTGTATTGTATTTTCTATTAAATTCAAGAGCAAAATAGTTGAGAGAACATAAGAAAAGGTAAATATTCGTGATATAAAAGCCGAAAAATAAAGAACTATATGTCTATAAAGTTAATTAAAAGACACACAGAATCTATCTATATATATATATATATATATATATGTGTGTGTGTGTGTGTGTGTGTGTGTGTGTGTGTATGTGTGTGTGAGAGAGAGAGAGAGAAAGACAGTGGGGTAGAGAAAGCGTGTGTATATCGCCCATATGTAAGAGTACACCACGATGATTTTTATAAACATTCATTTTCTAAAGCAAATGTAACTGAATTTTATGAGTTTTCCAAACATTAAAAAAAATAAAAACAAATTATATTAGACACTCCTTATTGCCAAAATCAAATTGACACATACACACACATTATATATAAAGAGAGAGAGAGGAGAGTGAAAAAGAGTGAGACTTAATACTGACCTATATATATTCTTAGCCAAATATAGAATATGAATTCATTGAACATTAAAAATGGTTAATATTAGATTCTTTTTATTTCCTAAATGTACACAGCTGAATCTCTGTTATCAAAAATGGGTATGTAGCAGTAAAAGAAAAGAAAAGGAAAGGTACTACTTGGATATATTTCTGATATTTTATGTTTGGCTACAGAATCTCAATTCTTTAGAGTTGGATAATCAATAAAACTAGATTATATCCAAGTTGATCAAATTTTATAATTTCATAAGAAATAATAAAATACCGTTTAGAAAGGAGTCTGTATATCCACAAGCTCACATGCGCTTAAAATCAAAGAAACACTAACACATATATTGAAAATATAAACATATATATATATATATATATATATATATATATATATATATATATAAAATCTCAATTTCTGTAAAGAAGGAACTCATTAAAAAACAACAAATAATTTATGCCTTTTGAGATGAGCGTTTTCCGGTTGAACCTATGATGTCTTTTTTTGCAAAAAGCTGTTGAATGAAAATGTTGAAAAACACGTCGGAAATCCTACGGAAACGCAAAGAACGTCTGTATGTATTTCCTGAATGCGTTCGTAATAAAATAAAATAAAAGAAAATAAAAAGGAACATTTCAGAAAATATAAAATAATGTAATAAACAAAGTAAACATTAGGAAATAACACAATATTGTAAACAGGTTTAAAGGTAACCCTTAAATATCAATTATAAAAGAAAGTTAGAACAATTGAATAATGCCAAAAGAAAAAAGAAATAGTATTATTCTATAAAGAAAGTAAAACAAATGCCAGCGTTGAAATTGAATAAAATAAAAACCTTGGGTTTCTTGATAAAATGCCAATTCCCCCATTTATTCTTTCTTACAGACACACATCCTCTCTCTCTCTCTCCTATATATATATATATATATATATACACGAAATTCCAATCAACCCTTCGTATTGCAAACTCGCAAACCAAACACGTTTTAGAAGATTCTTGCAACTTTTTGCGGCGAGTGACCTCTAGGATGACAGTAAAAGAGTCGGAATTGTGCTTCATGAAGAATATTTTAGAAAAAGAGGTTTACGTCTTAGCCATTTTTCAAAATCAAAATCCACATTTTTTTCTCACACACACAAGCGAGTGAGTGGATATTCGCATGAAACAGGCCCACGCACATTTATATAATTAATGATGTATTTTTATATATCTATAAATATAGACTGATTAATATCGGTGATAGAGATTGTATATCTAAGTTTTGATTGAAGAGGAGCAGTCAACAGCGCTTGGTGACTGTTTGCTTCTCCCCTCTGCTATTATCAGTATATATCATATTAGAATGAATGCATTATCTGATTTTCCAGATTAATGTTTTAGACAAAATTTGCTAAAGTATTAGCTTTTGTTATTGTTTCAGAATGATCCTATCCGTAATTTTCATGTTTTTTTTCTTTCATTATAAAAAATATTTTTTTGCAATTGTCTCCGTTATTCACTTCTATATAAGTCTCAACATAAGAACTTTAATCAGATTTTACCCAATGAGTTTCATAAAGGTGTCAGTGTAAGCACAGCAGCAAAATCGATTCAGAATACTTTTTGGCATGGTACAAAGATTAAATGAAATTAGTTTTTTCTGGTTCTTGAATTTGAAATTGACATCCAAACAATAAGTCAAAGAAGACTCATTAAAAACAAAAACAAAAAAAAGTTGATTCTAAATATTTGAGAGACATTTTCCCCGTAAATGCTGCCATTACAGCAATGAATCACTGATTGGTTTGGTTGGGTTGATTTTTATGGCATATCAACATTTATGAGTTATTTAATGCCAATCCTCTTTTCACATAGATATTAAATTTATATGATTTGTAAACATTTTCTTGATAACATTTTGAAACAAACCTAAGATAATTTTTTCAAACACCTAAACGGTTTCAAGTATTGCGATCTAACACTAATAACTATTCAATATTAATCATTTGTTTGCACAGAGTGAGGCGGATACAAGTATTGCGATTTAACACTAATTATTCGATTCCAACATTACTCATTTGTTTATACATTGGAATATTTGAAATAATTTAACCATGTATCACTAAGAATTCAATTAAAAGTCAGTCATTTGTTTACATAGTTAAACCATCAAACGGTTCTATTATTACTCATTCATTTTAGCCTTAGTAATTTGTTTGCACTTACTTTAAATGTCAAAAACTTCTTTTAACTGATTGATTAGATCCTATTCGGTTATACCACTCCAGGTCAGAGTGGATCAGGGAGCAACGGCAACGAAGGTGTACTTCCTAATCCTCAAAGCTCCAGCATTACTAGAGCAATATCATCAGATTGTTTAGTGTCATATCAATGACACTTATTGTGAGGAGTCTTACCCCTCTGCAGAGTCAACTGGACAGAGAACTTCCAAAGAAATTTCACGTTGCTCATACGATTGCCTTTCACCAAAAATCAGTTGAATTGTTTAAATGGTTCGAAAATCGTTACCGCATGATGTGTTCCGAAACAATCAAAAACGTATCGCTTGTTGTAAGTCTGTTGACTAATGATCTCTTAAGGGAACTAGGTTGGAAAATTTGTTTCATCCTTCACATTCTTCTGATCATGTTTGTTCTGATTATCATTTATTTAGAGTATTACTGAATCACTGAGTAGTCTTAGGTTGATTTCAAGAGGAAGGTTTGAACACTTGTTTGCCTAATATATTGCATCAAAACATTAAGAACTTTAAAAAGCAAGCTATTTAAAAAAAACTTGTTGACCAATGGAATTTAGTTCGTGCAAGAAATGGAAGTTATGTTAATTATTTAATATTTCTAAAAGCAAAAGATTGGTTTTATTTATATGTACTCCAAAATCAGAGTAAACAGTTTGTCAAAACTATTTCTATTCAAACTATTCAGTTAATTCAAGCCGTTATATATAACAATTCGGTTTAGTTTAGTACAGTTTCAATGTCAAAAATAGTTCAATTTCAAATAATTCATTTTAGAATAAGCACGCAGTTTAATTGTAAGTACGGTTTAATTTTCAAAAATATTTCTATTTTAAGCTATTTATTTTATCAAACAATTCAGTTTAACTTAAGTATGCCATTAGTTCTACTTAACCCATAGCTAGGGCCCAATCAGGTGCTACCACGCCGGGCCAGAGTGGGCCTGGGAGCAATGACAATGAATGGGTGCTCCGTATTCCCCAAAGCACCAACATTATCGGGACCTCACCATTAGACTGTTTAGTGTCATATCAGGACACTCATTGGGGGGATCTTACCCCTCCCAGAAGTGCAGTCAGTGTATTCTACAGCCCCAGCCGACTAGTCAAAAAATTCGTTTGAAACATAAAAAAATAGTTAACACAGAATAAATAATACTATTATGTTCTTTTTGTCAATTTAAAAAAAATCTCATAGACAAATATTTGTGTGTGCGTGTAGAGGAGCCCGAGTTGTGATATTGATTATTGACGGAATTGGGCGCGGTGAACCAAGTTCAAATCCTCTTCTAGGTAGTATACTTTTCACATAGCTCTATTACCAATGGGAAAAGTATGAATCAAACTATTTTACCTCTAGCTATGAGTAAATAGTAGGGCAGGTCAAACTTTTTAAATATAGCATCGCAACAGGACTAGCAGAATGAAAACTAAACAAAAAAATACCATGTTCTGCATCTTACTCCTGTGGAGATTGTGTCAGTGTATGTGTGTGTATACATACACACACAGGAGAGTGAGAGGGACTAACATGGTAAGGACACCTTAAATATGCCAGGTAAGCGGAGGAGGGAGAGAAAATGATTAAGAGAAGGAATAACTTCTTAAAAAGATGGGATTATTGTTATAATGTATTGTTATAATAATATAAGATGGACGTATTTCTCAGAAGTTCACGGGTGCTGCTAGTTATTTATTGTCAAAAAATATTTTTTGAGGTAAGAAAACAGGTGATTATACGTCGCCGTTGCAGTTTATGTGGTCAAGATTTGATTAAATGTAAAAAAACATTGATAATAAAAGCCAAAATCTCTGGGGTTCGTGATATAACATTTTTTTTCTCTTACTTCCAGTTATTTCGCTTATCTTCGAAATATTTTTCTGTGTCCAAAAACTAAAATTTCTGCTAAGACTCGTTACAAATTGTTTAAGTTTGCAGTAATTCATCTGGGAAATATTCGCTTTAAAATATTCCCAAATAGCAAACTATAAGTGAAATTTCCACAAATCAAATCTGTTGTCAACAAAGTAAGAGAAGAGAGGTTTATAGTAGTCTAGTATTTCGAATCAACACGACTGTAGTATAACGAACAAGGGTTATATCACTGATTGATATAATGTATCATCATCAATACGTATTGACAGCACAGAGCCTTTGGCTATCTCCCCACATCCGTCTCTATTAGTAATCCCACTTGATAAGTCCTCTAGTCGGCATCCTGAGTCTAGACTGTGATGATGAGTACATATTTGCAGGTTGGCTAACACTTGTGGGTCAAATTGTAGGACTATTTGAAAATGTCGCTTATGAAGTCGTCCTTATTTTCCCATTTGTACCCAGCATATCTTCTTGGATAATTTATTAAATTGGAAGTAAGTGACCGTACAGCTGGTGTTTTTGAAAGTACGGCTTAGAGAAATTAATAAACAAATGGCAGAATCTTTCTTTAGTTTCCATCTAATTTTTTTCCTGGCATTTTGTTAAAATCCATGTAGTGGAACAAAAGCTATAAATGAATGACCATCTAAGTTGTCATTCATTAATCTTAGCTAAAATCTCGAAGTACGGTAGATATTATGAGAACCAAACTCATTAACAATGGTTTGGTTTTATTTGGTTTGTTTGGGTTTGGTGACACATCAATCATCCTGGTTATAAATGCCAAATCTATGTTTATACATATAAACAGTTCTATTTCAAACAATTCAGTTTAAGTTAAAGACAAGATTTTAATGTTAAAAAATACAGTTAAGTACTATTTGACCCATAAGTAGAAACGTATCAGGTGTTAGCACTCCGGGCCAGAGAGGACCTGGAAGCAATGGCAATGAAGGGATACTCCGCATTTCCCAAAACTTCATACTAACTGGAACCTTCTCATCAGTTGTTTAGTATCATATCCAAGACACTCATTTAGTAGGTGTTACCTCTCTGCAGAGACGCGGTTCTATTTACAGCATTAACAGTGGTTTGCAAGGCTATGATTCAGAATATTATGCCGATTGAGGGGACTTCGTTACGTATCTACATTTTAAGCAGATTCATCACTTGTTAACTTGGATGTTCCACATTCCTGGTACATAGATTTAGCTTACAAACAGCAACATATTCTCAGTAAATTCATTGATCATTAAATCTACAAAATGATGATGTGATAAATTGTCAAAATTAATTAATCCAAGAAAGAAAATTAAGTCTCTAATAAACAAGAAAGAAAGTTAATAACACGCACATAGAAAAGCTGCAAAATTTCTACTGACTAGTTCTGATAAAAATATCTGAATACACTGAAGCTGTATTTACCGAGGTCGAAATGAATAATGAAACTTCCAAAGACTGAATTTATATTTTCCAAGATACAAATTAACAATGAAAGAAATACTAACTATTTTTTAAAATACGATTTATATTCAAAAAGTATCGACATTAAAATTATATTTACGAATACAGAATTAAAATATCAATGAAAAACTAATGTTCTTCAGAAAACGCGGAGTGTTAAAAAATTAACAAGACTAAAGACAAAATGGAACGATGAGGGAGACATTGACTTTTCTTCAACACGTGAAAGGCGTTAAAGTATCGAGACTGAAATTGTATTTAAAATATAGAATTGAAATATTATTTTTTTTATTATTTAACACGTTTTTTAACAAGGGTTTTATTAATTGATCACCTCTGTAACCAGAAAGCTATTTTTGACATGGATGGAAGCTACTACTTCAGATTTTTATGTCTACAGATCTAACAAATTAAGACAAATTTTCAGTTAAGTTATTAAGAAACAGTTATACTGAGAGGGGTCTGGTGAGCAAAAACAGAATTATACTTGCAACCACCTGTTTGGTTTTGTTTTATTGCATATCAAAAGTTGTTGGTTATTTAATATCATGTCTTGTTTTAAAGTATGTATTAGATATCTGATTTGTAGACATTTTGTAGGTCCACTCAGTTAAATGATTCAGAAGTTCTATTCCTAACAATTCAATTTAGCCGAAGTCAATATGCATCACAAACGATTCAATTAAATGCTAGTCATTTGTTTCATCATCATCATCATATCGTGCTGGCAGCACGGATATCCCTGACCCTCTCTCGCCACTCCTCCCTATCGTTCATCGCCCTAGGCAGGTCTTCAGGACAACATCCTGTATCCTCACACAGCTGCTGAATGTACGTTCGTGCTGGTCGTCCTGCTTTTGCGCGGCCGTGTGTGGGGATCCATAAGAGTACATCTCTTATGAGTTCATCGAGTTCATCTCTGCTTCTCCAGCAATGTCCTGCATGTCTGGTTCGCCTCAAACAGTTCTATTTCTAACAATCCAATTTAGCATAAGTCATTTATTTGCAATCTGTTGAATGGTTCCAAGTATTGATTTGTATCACAAGCAATTCAATTAAATATCAGCCATTTGTTTACACACAATTAAATGATTAAACAGTTCTGTTTGTTACAATTCAATTTCGCAAGAGTCGACAAATTTAAATTGTTCCGAGTATTGCCGTGTATCACAAGCTATTACATTAGACATCAGTTATTTGTTTACACACATTTCACTGATCAGTTGTATTCCTAAGAATTCAATTTAGCATAAATCCTTTTTTTTCACTCAGTTTAAGTTGATGTTTGTGCATATATTTACCCAATTGCATATATTTACCCAAATTGCATATATTTACCCAAAAAATGTGACAGAGAAATTTTTCAAGTTGAATTCGTTTTTAGAGTTTTTTCTTCTTCATCAGTTCCATAACAAGGCTTAAAAGTCCCACCTGTCCTACAATTTACTTTTAACTTGATATAAGAATAGTTGAATGCATATTTTCCTAAGGGTGTTAGCAGTGTGAGAAACTTGTTCCAGGACTTAAACTTGGCTCAGCTGGTCCATTTTCTACGACGACAACGTTACTCTACGAGGGCCTCCACGATGCAAAATAGAATCAAAAAGTTTAGTTTTAAGGCATATCAACCATTTTTGGTTATTTTTTGCTAAATCCTGTTTTTACATATACGTTTCAAATATGATTTGTAAGCATATTTTGTAGATGAAAACAGATGATCAAACAGCTCTATTTCTAACAATCTAATTTAGCGTGGGTCAAGAAATTTAAATAGTGGCAAGTACTGATATATTTCACTTAAAATTCAATTAAAGGTCAATCATTTGTTAAATGAACAAACAGTTCTATTTCTAGCAATTCAATTTAGCAGAAGTAATTTTTTCCACTCAGTTTAAATGTAAAACAGTTCTTTTTGATCCATCAATAGGACCTTGCCAAGTACTACCCATCTGGGCCATAGTAAACTTGGCATTGATGTCAATGAAGGGGCACTCCGAATTCCCCAAAGTTTCCGTATTACTGGAGGCTAACCATCAGATTGTTTAATCGTATAGCTAGTACACTCGTTGGTAGGGGTCTTACATATCAGCTGAGATTCAGTCGGTGTCTTATACAGCTCCAGCCGATTGGGGTGTATGAAAAGGGTAGCTAAACAAGTCGGGTAGGTCAGGTAATCGGAAATACTGGGTAGACAGCGACGAATAACTGCTGCGGATTTAGAATTTGAGAGCATCTTTCGTCGAAATTATGTAAAATTCTATCTACGCATTGAATACAGGGATTTTACTCTAAAACCTTTTCAGTCTTTCGTAATAGAAAACATCAGCTTAAATCGTTAATAGTAATATAGATAGAATAAACTTCAGTATATAATTAACACGAAAACATTTGTACAAAATCTGAACTAATGCTCTGATGCAGGTGTTAGCATCAAGAAATCATTATATAGCAAAAAAGTTACTTTGATTTTATAGCATAATAACGATTTATCATATATTTAGCATCTTCTATTTTCTCCGATTCAGTGATGAAATCGTCTTTTACCGTGTACCTAGCTGCACGAGAACGCCATTAAGTAAGGGTGTGCTAGGAGTATAATAATCATATGTTTAGAAAATGGAAGGTATGATCAGAATTCAAGATATAAACGGACCTGTTTGCATTTAATTTGCTTGCATATTTGTGGAAAAACATGAACAGATCTGATAGCCCCACGCGGCTATCGTTGACGGGAAGATACTACCCAGAGGCTAAACGACCAATTTAGGACAACAGAAATCAAAGACTTTGACTTCTTAAAGCCTTCTGATTTATCTTTAGGGTTAGATGTTGAAGACAAGAAATTGAGTGACAAGAGTAAATCTTAATGAACTATCTATGTCACAAACGCAGCACCTGCTAACCATGACACTCAAATCATGGCCTCCATGTCAATGCACACAAAACTGAATCTATGTGCTTTAATCAAGCAGGTGACATTTCCACACTAGACGGAACCTCTCTAAAACTGGTTGACAAATTCACCTACTAAGGAAGCAGTGTCTCATCAACCGAAAAAGACATTGACACGCGGATAACGAAGGCATGGACAGCTATCGATAAGGTATCAGTCATATGGAAATCAGACCTGACCGATAAAATGAAACGCAGTTTCTGCCAAGCAGCGGTCATGTCGATACTGCTGTATGGATGCACAACTTGGATGCTAACTAAACGGCGGGAGAAGAAGCTAGATGGCAACTACACAAAAATGTTGCGAGCAATATTAAACAATTCCTGGCGGCAACACCCCACAAGGCACCAAATATACGGCAACCTGCCTCCCATCACGAAAACTATCCAAGTTAGACGAACCAAGCACGCAGGACAATGCTGGAAGAGCATGAAAGAGCTCATAAGTGATGTAATCCTATGGACCCCCACATATGGCCGTGCTAAAGCAGGACGACCAGCACGAACATACATTCAGCAGCTATGTGAGGATACGGGATGTAGCCCAGAAGATCTGCCAGTGGCGATGAACGATAGGGAAAAGTGGGGAGGGAGAGGGTCAGGGATACCCATGCTAGGGGCACGACATGATGATGATGATGACGATGATGATATTTGTGATTAATTTCGATATTCATATGGGTAGTATAATTTGGCTATACCCAACTCAGCAATGCATGTGTTCATATTACCGGGGTATTATGATAATCTACTATAGTACTTCTGCAGACTGACAGCTAAATAGACACGAGTACTCAAAAGAGACTTGAGGGTGTATGATCCATCAATGTAATAAACTTTGGATACGTGTGTGCTTGTTTTAAATAACATGCCTTTTAACGATTGGTTTGGTTTCATTGCTTAATGGGATATCAACGTTTGTTGGTAATTTCATGCTAAATCCATCCTTGAATAAGGACAGTAAGTCAGTCGACCGTTGTCGATGGTGATACGAAGGCTCCCATTTCAGTAGCTACTACACCGAGGTGTATGGGAGGGTGCTAAGCATGTCCCTGGATTGCTCCAATTAGTCTTGATCTCTACCCCATAATACTGAGTGTAAAGCAAGGACGGATCAAGTAACATTTTTTGACTCTTTGGTATAACTCGACCCCGTATTGAACTCCAGCCTCCGGGACCAATATCAAACACTCAAGTCATTCAGCCAATGGGCCACTATCTTTCGCTGGGCAATAAGGGTGTTCATGCTCTTCTACAGATTCTTAGTCCAAAAGTAAAAGTAGTAGCTCCACTGGAGTTCGAACTTGCAAACTACAGTGTCGCAGTCTTGCACGTTTGCCACTTCGTCACGCGCATTGTTGGTTGGTCGTTTTTTTTTACGGCATATCATAATTTTTTGGCCATTTAAAGTCGATTTAAGTCATTTTGATAAAAATCCAAACAACCTAGTTTAGTATAACAACATATTTTTGTTTACCCACAGTTAAATGTCAAAAAACAGTTCTATTTCAAACAAATCAGTTTAGCATCTGTGCACAGTTTAGTTCAGTTTGACCCATTTATGGATCCCTATCTGATGGCACCACTCCGGAGAAATGGCAATAAAGGGGTACACTGCCTCGCCCAAAGCATTACCGGAACCTTGTTTAGTGTCATATCCAGGAAACTCGTTGGAGGAGTTTCATTCCTCTGCAGAGATACAGTCGGTGCATTCTACAGCCCCTACCCCTGGGTTATTGTTTTTTTTTTTTCAAGGTAGCGACAGAAATACCCTCTATATTCGGAACAGTTACCTCTGTGGTGTAAATGAACGTCTTCGAATGGCGGTGGTAACTCCATCTAGCTAAGGTCTTACCATTTGCTTTCAAAATACGTTCATGGTACGGAGCAGTGGATAACATATGTTTGCTGTTAAGTTTTTTCAAAAGAATTTTTATATCTATAATTGTGACATTGAGAGCTTTTCATGCTCATTTTATTTTATGTCGATTAGTTGGTTGATTGCTTGGGTTTTAGGGTATGTCAATCTTTGTAGGTTATTTAATGCCAAATCTATTTTTATGCAAATAGTTCTATTTCAAACAGTTCAGTTTAGCATGGGGACACATTTTTTGATTGTCAAAAAAAATTCTATCTCAGGCGATTCAGTTTATTCAAACAGTTCTAATTAACACAATTCAGTTTAGCATAAGTATGCAGTTAGTTCTTTTTAAACCATAGATAGGGCCCTACCAGATTCTACCATTCCGGGCCAGAGTGGACATATAAGCAATGGCAATGAAGGGGTGCTACGCATTCCCCAAAGCTCCTGAATTACTGGAACCTCACTATCAGATTGTTTAGTGTCATATGAGGACACTCATTGTGTTTGTGGTGGGGGAGTCTTAGCCCTCTGCAGGAGTGCAGTCGGTGTATTCTACAGCTCAGGCAAACTGGGCAGTCATTTTATGTTGAAAGGACTGCTCTAGATAGAATGTTTAACAATGTCGATTTTCTATAGAGAGCAGCATCATTCCGACATGAAAAAATGTTTAGTTATTAGATATTTACCAATCTTGAAAAAGATATTTCTGTTGCTTAGACACGTTGTGAACCGGTGATGGAGTCAATATTGTCACTTGTTTAAGTTCATTTGCACCACATAAGTGACTGTTTAAAATAGGGGAAGGTATTTCTGTCGCACCCTGTATTCAATTTTAAGAAAAAAAAATAAAAAAATAAACTTTTTCATAATAAGTTTTAACTTAAAGTCTAGATTTATCAACTTTTGTGGGTTTGTTTGAAAGATTAAACTACTTCATGGCTTCTCGAATCGTTAAGTTAACCAACATTTTAGAAAAAAAAAACTTATCAGTATATTTTTTTGTTTTTCTATTTTTTGACTTTTTTCTTTCCGTGAATTATATGACTGACTAAAATTCAAATATATTTATACCATATTTTTTTTCCTTTACTTAGTTTAATGAAGTAAGAGTAGGAGTAAGCCCAGAAAGTTGATTCCTTCTTTTGGCTTCTCGAATCAATACTAAAATCATTGATTTTTTTAAAGATAATTATCAAGATTAAATAAGACGTTTTAAATACTGGAAAAAAAGTTTGCACGAAAAAGACTTAATTTTTTTAAGGGAAAGTAAAATTGTTTAATAAACAAGAAATTTAAAAGAAAAATCGGCGTGCTATCCTTCTGGCATTTCAAGTGTTAACGTTTGATTTTAATACCATTATAATCAATGCTGACCTCGTGGATGTGTGTGTGTGTAAATATGTGTGCTCGTGTGTGAGAGTATATGTATATGATTATGTATGTGTACATCTAAAATCATAGAAATTTAGAATATTTAAGATTACTGAAAATAAATTTTAGACATTACAAAAGAAAAAGACACTATAAGCAAGGATTATTTCTTGTAAAATAGAGGTTTCAGAATATTATTGCGGTGAAAAAGTCTGGAAGAAAAATTACATATTATTATGAAGTGAAAAAATCTGAGGTATGTTAAAAGAGAAAGGAAAGGAGGACAAAAAGAAAAGAAAATGTTACATTTAAATTCAAGATAAACTTGAGTGATAAACTTGGTTAGATATAAGGAAACGTAGAAAAATATACAACAAATGAAAATTTTAACCATGTTTCCTTCGCCAGGTTTTGCGAAAAGTGAAACGATCAATAATCGTCTACATAGGCAAAGCATTAAAAAATAATCAATAAGCTCAGTTTAATCTGGATTCGTATGACAATCGATCTCCCCCGAGTACTGTGTTTGACTCGTTGTTTCATTGGTTGATTTTAACGGCCTTTTAAACTAGTCTATGGTAATTTGGTAACTAGATGTTAGGGAATTACGTTCAAATTTATGCTTTTTGCATAGTTGTTTCTTCATTGTTAATGGTACACAATTATATGATATTAAGTATTCCTAGCAAATACAATTTGCATACGGATTTATAGTTTCAAGTATTCTTATCTAATGGGAATAATTTCATCTTTTCAAGGAGTTATTTCTATTTAATAATAAGCATTTGTTATAACACAGTTGGCATGGTTCCAGGTAACAAATCAAACCTTTGTACATAACAACTTTATGTGAATATTTTTATACAAATTCATAAGTCTGGTGGGTAGAGTGTTTGCCAAGGGTCCAGGAGACCGGGGTTCAAACCCAGGTCTCACCAAACAAAATACTTTAAAAATGGTATTTGATACCCCCTTGCTTAACACACGTCAATATAAGGTATGTATCAAGTAAAATGAAGCAATCCAGGGAAAAATATAGCACCGCTTCCCTACACCTCGGTGTAGTAGCTATTGAAAAAGGAACCTTCTGGTTCCCCTCGACTACGGTCACCAACTTTCCTTACTTTAATTTACAGTTATATGGTATCAATTATTCTATCAAATAATTTTTAAACGTTTTTTTTTTACTTCAAAGTGGCACCATATTACTCTGGATCGCGGTGGATCTAAGAGGAATAGCAATCAAGAAGTACAGCATTCTCCACAGATCTCCAGAACTGGAGTCTCCTCATCAAGTACAATTTAGTGTCATATACAGGACACTACTTTTTCGGAGATAGAAGCTTTACCAACTTCCATAACATATTCCATTAATAACATCATCATTATGTCGTAACGCTAGCACGGATATCCCTGACCCTCTCTCGCCACTTCTCCCAATCGTTGATCGTCTAGGGCAGGTCTTCAGGGCTACATCTCGTATCATCACATAGCTGCTGAATGTATGTTCGAGCAGGTCATCCTGCTTTTGCCAGCCATATGTGGGAGTCCATAGGAGTAAATCACTTATGAGCTCGACCCTGCTTCTCCAGCAGTGTCCTGCATGTCTGGTTCGTCTAACTTGGATAGTTTTCGTGGGGGAAGGCAGGTGGCCGTATAATTGGTGCCTCGTGGGCTGTTGCTGCCAGGACTCATTCAATATTGCTCGAAGGGTTCTTGTGTAAATACCGTCTAGCTTCTTCTCCAGCCGTTTAGTTAGCGTCCAAGTTGTGCATCCATACAGCAGTATCGACACGACCGCTGCTTGGAAGATACTGAGTTTCATTTTATCGGTTAAGTCTGATTTCCATATGATCGATAGCACTCAATGCCTTTATTAGCTGCGTGTCGATGTCTTTTTCGGTTGATGAGACGCTGCTTCCAAGGTAGGTGAATTTGTCTACTAGTTTCAGAAAGGTTTCGTCTAGTATGGAGATGTCGCCTGTTTGATTATAGCACATATTCCGTTTTGTGGGCATTGACGTCGAGGCCAATGCATGTGGCGACTCGTTCCAAACTATGCAGTAGTTTTTTGGCTTGGTTGGGTGTATTTGCCAGTATCGCTATGTCATCGGCGTAGTCGGCGTCGGTAATTGTTTTTGCGGGGTACCTTCTGCTTCTTTTCTTTGTCAGCTCGAAGCCGTTTTCTCTGATTTTATAAAAAAAAGATCCGATAGACAGATGGATGAAGGGATGCATCCTCCCCTTCCCTAAAAAGTGTGACCTCGGATTAGCCAAGAACTACCGAGGCATAACACTTACATCCATAGCAGCCAAAATTTACAATGCCCAAATACGAAACCGCATAGAACCCAAAATCGACAACATCCTTAGGAAAAAACAAAATGGTTTCCGAAGAAATAGATCCATGACCTCACAAATATTGACAATCCGTAAAATCCATGAAGGCGTACGGGCAAAAAATCTACAAGCGACATTACTATTTGTCGACTTTACCAAGACCTTCGATAACATTCGCAGAGGAAAAATGGAACAAATTCTTCTAGCATACGGCCTACCTAAAGAAACCGTTGCAGCAATAACGATTCTCTATAGAAACACCAAAGTGAAAGTACGTTCCCCAGATGGAGACACAGAATACGAAAATGAATAACTGAAGGTTCAATTTTCATCCGGACGTTTGACGAAAATTGTAAAGTGCTATTGTTTTCTATTTACAGGGAAAACTGCCCGTGGCATAAACAATGTAAGTAGCACATTTATATATGTTCACCTCGGGTTTTTTTTATTTAGTTGTAATAAAATGGATAAAATGTAGGAAGCTATTCATGATTTCTTTCAGAAATGAACATTCTGTTTTCATTAAACTAACTATATTTCATTACTTATATTATTGGTATATTTTTTAAATCATGCAAAAGGAAATATTCTGGAATAACCTGATTTATAGGAATCATGTAATTAGTCCAAAACGTAATATTGAATAATAGTTTGGTGAAATCTATTATTTGGCTAGTAATGTAAAACAGCTAGAAGCGTAGAAAAACACACCGAGTCAATCAGTATGATGGAGAACTTCTGAACTCGACGTCAATCTAAAACAACAGCTCTTAATGGTTGATTTCAATGAGATGATCAAAATGTTTTTAGAAATTAGAAATGACTTAGTTAGGAAGAACACTTTATCTTGCTCCCTTAATCTCTGTCGGCTGCAATCGGTGATCCGAAATTTGTACCAGAACAGTCTTAATATCATTTAACGCATATCTTGGAAGATAATGAGGCTCATTAGTCAAAAATTGAACGTTATAGGAGAACTGGAGTTTGAACTCGCTTACTTTAAGACCGTAATCCGGCACATGAACCACTTCGTCACAAGATAACTCCCCTCAAAACAGAGTCTTGTCAAATTAATAAATAAATTATGTGTTCATAAAAATGAGACTGCTTTTTTTATCGTCGTAGCAGAGAATAAACTAGACCGACAAGAGGCAATGACAATGGTCATCGAACGAGTAAAAAGATATCGAAACAATGTGATCTCCAAGAAGTCCGTAAATTGAACATTTCGACATTGACTGATCGTTGAGTAAGGGCTATATATAATATTTAGCCTGAGCGAGTTTGAAAAATTAATTCTTACTTGTCCCACCTCGAGCTTTTATGACAGCCTTAAGACTTTCAGGCAAATATTTCACAAGGTTAAAGCAATAGTCTTATCAAAGACATTCTAAATCTCCCAATTGGCAGTTGATAAATCTTCTTCCGCTATTGAAGCTTTCTCATTGACAGTTTTGAAAATTTCCACACATTTTCAAATGCTTTAGCTAAAAAAGAATTAATTTTCCTTTGTTCTCTGTTAAGATAAATTCATCATCATCATGTCGTGCCGTTAGCACGGATATCCCTGACCCTCTCTTACCACTTCTCCCTATCGTTCATCGTCTCTGGCTGGTCTTCAGGGCTACATCCCGTATCCTCATATAGCTGCTGTATGTATGTTCGAGCTGGTCGTCCTGCTTTTGCCCGGCCATATATGGGGATCCATAGGAGTAAATCACTTATGAGGTCGTCCCTACTTCTCCAGCAGTGTCCTGCATGTCTGGTTCGTCTAACTTGGATAGTTTTCGTGATGGGAGGCAGGTGGTCGTATAGTTGGTTCTTTGTGGAGTGTTGCCGCCAGGACTTGTTCAATATTGCTCGCAGCATTCTTGTGTAATTGCCGTCAAGCTTCTTCTCCAGCCGTTTAGTTAGCGTCCAAGTAGTGCATCCATATAGCAGTATCGACATGACCGCTGCCTGGAAGAAACTGCGTTAATCTTCTTTTAAATATCTTTTGACAGAGTAGTATGTAATCTTTTGAATAGAATCATATGACAACAAGCAGATACCCAGCTGTATAACATGATGCATGATGGAATGAAAAGGCATGACACTTCTTTACAAAAATATAACTAACTTTATTTCCCGAAAGGGTCGCAACTTCAATAAGTGTGAGAGAGACAGGAAGACGTAGACACAAGGAAGACTGCCATATTGACCTATTACTTTTTAGATATATTGTGTTTCCATGCGCAGGGCCCTACCTAGCACTTCTGTTTCGTGGTCAGTGGGGTCGGTTCTCCCCTTTGGGCACTCGCTGGATCCTCTCCGTGCCTCTTGACTGCTCGACCGCGTATCCTGAGACTGAAAATGCGAGACTGACATTATCTGCCATGAGTGACTGCATATATGATTTTATAACGCCTACGTATTTTCAATTCGTCGTCCTGGTTGTCAAACTACGTATCTGCTTCTGCCTGTTTACACAGGTGCCTCCTGGTCGAGAAATGTATGATTGACAACTCTCTCAAAGGTCAATATGCATCAATACCAGATGATGCTCGGTGAGATACAATACGAGACGAAATCTTCTTTTGAACTAATTCGGATTCATAAATATATATAAACTGAACTCGTAAATAGACGACAAATAATTTTAAATATAAATAATATTTTAGTAACTGTTTCTTTGTTTGTTTGGGTTTTATGTCATGTTAACCTTTGTTGGTTATTTAATGTCAAATCTATGCTTATACAAACAAACAGTTCTATTTCAAACAATTCATTTTAGCCTACGTACAGAGTTTAATAGTCAAAAACATTCCCATTTTAATCAATTTAGTTTAGTCAAACAGATCGCTTTCAAAGAATGCTGTTTAGCGTAAGTAGAATTTCAATGTTAAAAACCGTTCCATTTCAAATAATTCAGTTAAGCATCGAAAAACAGTTCCATTTCAAACAATTCAAGTCACCTAAAGTACTCCGTTTAAATGTCAAAGCAGTTCTATTTCAAACAATTGAGTTTAGCATGAAGTATGCAGTTTAGTTCTATTTAAACTGTTGATAGGAAGCTATCAGATGATACCAATCTGGGTCAGAGTGGAACAGGCAGTGATAGCAATGAAGGGGTTCTCCGCATTCCCCCAAACTCCAGCATTACTGGAATCTTACAATCAGATTATTTTGTGTCGTAACCAGGACAATCGTTTGGTGGGGGTCTTACCCTTCTGCAGAGAAGCAGTCAGTGTATTCTACTGCCCCAGCCGACTATACAAGATTTTTCTGAGTTTTTCGTTATTCTTAAAACTTTTTGATCTTTTAACTTTTACAAGTGAGCACTCTTACTTTTCCATTGTGCATAGCTGGTATTTGTCGTGCAACTCTTAATGAAGTCATATTTCATATTATTCTCTTGCGGCATCTTGTGGCGTAGTAGCTAATATGACAGATTGCGACATCATAGTAAGAGAGTTTGAATTTCTGTCGTGTAATTATGTTCACTTTGGACTAATACCCTTCGGGAAAGTAGGAGCCTTATAAATCTCAACTATGGGTTAAATAGAACCAGAGCTGTTCTTCTAAACACATGGCTTTGACATTAAATAACCCCCGACGGTCGATGTGCTATTAAATAACTAAATCAAACCATATTAGTCAATCTTCCTCTGCTTAGAAATGGCATATTTGGTCATGTGATGACCATAACTGACACCGGAGATTAACGAGAAATAGTTGGAGTACTAGCAGGAGACAATATCTATGCAAGAACATTGGTAACTGAAAATTTGGCGTTGATAATCGAGGAAAAACGCGCCAAGATAGTGATCATATTTACCAAACCCTCTGCTCGGGCAGGATATGACACAAGGTCATTTTTAAGCGGAGTTTAACAAGCTTGAATTAAGGGTATTCCTTCTCCTTGATTAGTTGCCTCACTGCCCTACTGGAAAGAGAATAATTGGATTCATACCTTTCGCAAGGGTATTAGTACTATGTGAAATGCAATCAGTCTCGTCCAGGATTTGAACTCGTGTCGCCGTGTCCATTTCCTACGACGATAACCATTACAGCACGGTTACCTCCTAAATATTTATAACTAAAATGTATTTGTATTTTCTTGCGGGTTATTTAATGTCAAATTCTGTTTATACATATATATTATGATTTGTAAGCAAGTAGTTTGTACACAACACTTTTTAAACGAACCAATATTCAATTGTTTACACACAATTCAATGTTTCAAGTATTTCTGTTTATTGTTTGCACAAATTAAAGGGATCAAACATAGCTATTTAACACGAATAATCATTTGCTTACGGGAAGTTATAGGTTTCCAGTATAATAAAGGATTTAATGGTTCTATTTGACTCATAAATGGGGCCCTAACTGGTCCTACAACTCCAGGTCACAGTGGACATTGAAGTAATGGCAATGAAGCGATGTTCCACATTCCCCAAACCTCCAGGACTGCAGCCTCACCATTACACAGTTATGGATCCAGGGCACTCGTTGGGGTGGGTTTTACCCCTTCACCCGGCTGGTTTAATCTTGATATAGTGATATAAATAACCAAATACGTCTATTTAGAATATTGTTTGTTGGGTTTTATGGCATATCCACCTTTGTACGAAATTTAATGCCAAATCCAGTTTTATAAAAATTAACAAATGTCTTTCAAACATTTCAGTTAAACATGAGTATGGAATTTAACATTTCTTTTTCAAGCTTGTCAGTTTATTCAAACTGTTCTAATTCAAACAATTCAGTAAAGTAAAAGTATATATTTTGTTTACACACAGTTAAATGTCAAAACAAGTCTATTTTAAACAACTCTCGTTAGCGTAAGTACAGTTTTAATAACAAAAACTGTTCCATTTCAAACAATTCAATTTAGTATTAGTACGCAGTTTAAATGTAAGTACACAGTTTGTCGAAAATATTTTTTCTTCAAGCCATTCAGAGTAATGAAATAATTATATTTCAAACAACGCAATTTAGTTCTATTTTCCCCATAGGGCCCTATTAGGTGCTACCACTCCAGGCCAGAGTGGACCTTGGAGCGATGGCAATGAAGCTCAAGCATCATCTGATCCACACCATCATATTGTTTAGAGTCATATCCAGGAAACTCATTGGGGGTTCTTCCCCCTTGGCAGAGGTGCAGTCAGTGTATTCTACAGCCCGAGCTGACTGGGTAATATTTTACCAATTTTGTTTTCTATTTTCTGTATTGATTAGAGTAATCGGACTAAGCTGGAAATTTAGAAGATAAATAAAACAAAAATCATTACTGATAAGTGAACGCAAAATCAACATGCCAAAGTCTTAATTCGTTCATCGATTTTTTTTCAATATTTACACTTCGGCTATTCGAATAAATTGAAATGAACGATGCTAACAAAGGAAAATAAGACATTGTCACCATTAAAATAAAACAAAAATAAGTAAGCATAAATGGAGACCTTTCTTCTTCGGAGAAAATTTCCTAGACGTATACACTGCGACTAACTGATTAATGCTCATGACAGTCAAATAAGGAAGGAGTTTAAACACGTATGACTCACAGACGTATGTTTCTCGTCGGTTAATTTCAGACGGATTTCAAAACCGACCAGAAACAATGGAACTGACTGCACTTCATATATATATATATATTACTTATCGTTGACACTCGCCTCCTTAAAAGAAAAAGTTATTATAGAAAAATAAGATTACTGAAATGAAGTTATATATTCTGAAAATCCTTTTGTTTTCAGATCCATGTCAAAATTCAAGAAATAATATTTAGATAAAAAATGGGATTTAATTATACAACAAATTATAAAGTACCTTTATTATTTTTAAAAACTTTTTAATTACTTCTGTCTTTGACACTGCCTTCACATACACACGCATATATATATATATATATATATAGTTCGTTATGTCTTTATGGAACTTCAACCTTTTCTGGTTATTTGAAACCAAATCTCGTGTATATATATTGATAATTTGTGAACAAATAGTTTATAATAGTTTTAAAGAATCCATAAATCATTAGTTTGCTGACAAATGGTTTCAAGTATAGCTATCTTTTTTCATATATACACACAGTTAAATAGATGCCAGGGTTGTTATTGGATTGGATGATTTGTTGGAATTTTTCTTTTTAGTTTTGTAGGTTTTGGGTATTTGAGTTTAGGTATTTGATTCATTTTTTTTCTTTTCTACCCTATTTTATTCGCTAACATATTCGTCTGTGAAGGCTGCAAAGGAAGGAGACGGAGTAAGAAGATACCTTTTAAATTTAATCTTTTCGGTGGTGGGATTTCATACGGCTACTCTGAACGTCTTCAAGGACTATTTTAGAGTTTTCTAGTCCATGGTGCCGTAAAAAAGTTAAGTCCATATTTTTAACGTCTCGAAAAGGTGTTATCTGGAAATTTGATTGAGGAGCCAAACTTAGAAAGGGTTAGCGACAGCAATCCTACTTCCACGCCGGCACCGGCATTGTGTATTCTGAACTCTGACATCTTGGCACCAGAAAGCCGTCTCTCTCGGTCTTTTCCTACTTCATAAAAGGAATACCGACAGGTCAAAAATTTTGGCACTTGATGTGCATTAGTCTCAATTTGTGCGTGGCCCCACCAGAAAACGGCTTTGTGCCCTTTTCTGACATGGTGGGATATCAGAAATCACAATATCTGTACAACATCACACAGGCTCGTTTGCTATAAAGATTAAATATGCTACATATTTACCTTCTTACCCCGCCTAAAAATTGCAAAGACGAAATTAGACAGAATATTTAGATAAGACAACTGTCTTACTTCATCCAAATAAGATAATATATCATATCTTTCACTATTCACGATGTATTTGAACGGTTATAGTGTTTTTGGCTCGTATTGAAGATGCTACAACCATCAGAAACACTACTGAGAGAGAAAATTCTTCTAACAAAGCCGATACCTTCATGCACCACACTATTATACATATCCTGAAGTTTCGGATACTGAAGATGAAACTCTATTTTAGTTCACATATTATCTAGTGGCGAATCAAGTTTAAAAAAACTTGATTATCTGTCCAATTATCGATCTAGTTTTAACACTTGGTTATCAATATATCAATAGAGCTTTTTGTTTTACACCGAATCAAACCGTTTCGGGTCATATACGCCGAATTATGTCATGACGATAAGTTTCAAACAATTCAGTTCAGTAAAAGTATCATTTTGGTTTAAACTCCGTTAAATGTCAAAAACCTCTATTCAAACAATTCAGTTTAGCATAAGTAGACAGTCTCAGTGTAAAAAAACAGTTCTATTTGAAACAATTCTGTTTAGCATAAGTACACGGTTTAGTTCTATTTGACCCATCGATAGGACCCAATCAGGTGCTACCACTATGGGCCAGAGTGGACCCGGGAGCGATGGCAATGAAGGGGTACTCCACATTCCCCAAAGCTATACCATCACTGGAACGTCACCATCAGATTGTTTAGTTTCATATCCTGAACACTCGTTGGATGAGGTTTTAACTCGGTGCAGGGATATAGGCGGTACATTCTACAGCCCCAGCCCACTGTGCAATCTATTTAGTTTATTTATCTATGATATATAATATTATCTTATTTTTTTCCAAAGACTGCAGACACATTTTCCACCAATATCGCAATTTAATCATCAATATGTACATGATTGCATTTATATATAAAGAGATATTTACAAAGGCACTATGTGTGTGTGTGTGTGTGTGTGTGTGGATACTTCACGGCTAAAATGGTTTAATTCAGTAAAATATTTTTCTCTAAGAATAATAATACCGCATACTAACATGATATTTCAACAATAATATGAAATAAAACCCTTAACTCCAAGAATAATAATACCGCATACTAACATGATATTTCAACAATAATATGAAATAAAACCCTTAACTCCATTTCATATTTATTTCAAAGCGAAAATATCGTGATTACACATGATCATCAATACTTGTTGACAGAACGGTTTTCCTTGATTCTCTCTAGCCATCCGTTCCTATCATCCGTCAATCAAGGTAGGTTTTCTAGACTGCATCCAGTGTCCGCCTAGAGCAGATGTAAGTAAGTATTTTCTGGTCTCCCAACACTGCTGCTATCATCTGTAGGAGAATAAAGAAAAACGACGCTTATGAGTTCGACCTTACTCTTCCAGCAGTATCCTGAATGTCTTGTTTGTCTTATTTGGAGGGTTTGTGTGATGGAAGGCAAAAGGCCGCATAATTGCTTTTTTGTGAAGGTTTCTTGTACGATTTATTCAAAACAGCTCAGTGTTCTTCTGTGGTTACGATCTAACTTTAACTTATTGCGTTTTTTAGCCTATGTGGTGTATCCATACTGTAGTATTGACACAGTCACAGCTTTGAAGGAATCCCGATTTATTTAATCAAATGGATCAACTTTTCATATAACCAGTAACCAGTCTATATCATTCTACGTCGTATATATATACTGGCATACCTTTCAGTTGATGCGATACGGCTGCCGAGCAATGTGACCTGGTCTACTAATCTTAGTGGCTTACGACTTAAAAAGCCAGCTTCTTTTTTAAAACACGTAGTTTTATCTGCATTTACGTAGACGCCAATGCCTCCGGCTGCTTGCGAAAGTTATGCAGCTGGCATTCGGCTTGGGCTGGTATATTTACGAGAAGAGCTACATCATCTGTGGATATTACGTCTGCTTTTGTTTCGGCAGGATATTGTCTGCATTTTTTTCAAGTGTGAAACCATTTTCTTTTATTATTTCTATTGATATTCGAAGTACATAGTCACGATAGATCATTGATATATGGTGTTAATGTATCTCATTGTAAGACTTCAGCGTTTATATATATATATATATATATAAAAACACATTGGAATATTGCTTTATATTTTTCAGACGATCAGCAGACAGGAAGTTGTTGGAGGAAAATCATTTTCTCTCAGAAGCTCGTATTTGATGATCTGTTGTTAGTCTTTTTTTTTATATAAATAAAAGTGCAAATCACAAAAGAAATTGACGCTGACGTAATTTTTTTTAGTTTTTACACTTTATTTGCCGGCAATTTTTTTTTTTTAAATGATTATTTTTCTGCATATCCTTTTACTCTTTCCTAAATGTTTTCTCACTTCAAAATATCAATTTCATGACTTCGAGTTTCACGTATTTTTAATACCATAGCTTTTTGAATAAAATTCTGACAATTTTTCTAGTTTTCTTCCTCCTAAACGTTAGGAGTGCCTATCGTACACAAGTTTATAAATTAGGTAAATCCGGTAAGATGAGATTAATAAGTGAACATGTGGATAAACCCAAACACTGACGACGGATTCAAATGATATTTTTCTTCTTAATACAAAGATCTCATCAGAATGAGGAATTTTTCTAAAGCTCAACATAGAAGGAAATAGAGAATTAAAAATGAGAGGGAGGTGTCAAAAAAAAGGAGAGATTGAAGAGAAAGAAAGGTATATATATATATATATATATATATATATATATATATATATATATATATGTATGTTATTTAATTGTGGGAGGATTTTTTTTATATTATCATTTTTCGTTGGTTATATCTTATCATTCGGGTTAGTTAGGTGTATACATCGAGTGCAGGGGTTCATGCTTGCGCGGGGAGGATGTGACAATCACATATATCATAATAATAAACCCGGAGAGAAAATGAGCCTGGGGATGTGAATGACGTCATGCCTGGAAGCGATGGGCTGGGATTCTTAGGCATTTTGAAAAAAAAAACAGTTAGTTGAGATTTGAATCTAGAGGAGGCCAGTTTGGTCTATGGGGTGCGCCTCGCGTTGTCGGGTCATATGGAACAGTCAGCATAGTTAAAATTGTGTGTCTCTCTCTCCTCGAGTTGAAAACCTAAAAGTCAAGAAAGTAATAAAAGTTTCGTTCCTGAACTTCTGAGAGTCGACAGTGTTTCGCGTATTTCGGGATTCCTATGCATGTGAACGTTTTTACATGTCCGTATATTTCCCGTATTAATATATGTCTATATTACATACTCTGATTTTGTCTATCGAAGTCCTAAGCACATAGTCTAGACAGATGATAAAGAGGTACGGGGCTAGTGTGTCTCCTTGTAGTACTCCTGCAACAATGTCGAAGTATTCCGTGTCTCCATCTGGTGAACGTACTTTTACTTTGGTGTTTCTGTAGAGAAGAAGCAAAAGGTACCCCGCAAAAACAATCACGGACGCCGACTACGCTGATGACTTGGCGTTACTAGCGAATACGCCTAATCAAGCAGAGACACTACTACATAGTCTGGGACGAGCTGCAGCTGGCATTGGCCTACATGTCAATGCAAACAAAACCGAATATATGTGTTACAACCAAACAGGCAACATTGCCACACTAGACGGAGCCTCTCTGAAACTAGTCGACAAATTCACCTACCTAGGAAGCAGCGTCTCATCAACCGAGAAGGACATCGACACACGACTGACGAAGGCATGGACAGCTATCGATAGGCTCTCGATCATATGGAAGTCGGACCTAACAGATAAAATGAAACGCAGTTTCTTCCAGGCAGCGGTTGTGTCGATACTGCTATATGGATGCACCACATGGACGCTTACGAAACGGCTGGAGAGGAGGCTGGACGGAAATTACACAAGAATGTTGAGAGCAGTATTAAACAAGTCCTGGCGACAACACCCCACGAGACTCCAACTATACAGACACTTGCCCCCCATCACAAAAACTATACAAGTTCGACGAACCAGACACGCAGGACACTGCTGGAGAAGCAAGGACGAGCTCATAAGCGATGTACTCCTGTGGACCCCCACTCATGGATGTGCAAGAGTGGGACGACCAGCACGAACTTACATACAGCAGCTATGTGAGGACACGGGTTGTAATCCTGAAGACCTGCCGGAGGCGATGAATGATAGGGAGAAATGGCGAGAGACGGTCAGGGATATCCGCGCAGGCGGCGCGACATGATGATGATGATGATATTACATACACAAACACATTATATATATATATATATCAGAGTGGTGGCAGCACGAGGTTTTAGCTGTGACTGATATTTATTTTTGGTTTATCTGGGCCACGGCTAAGATTACAGGGGGTGGACCACAGCCACCGTCAGATTTTTTTCCGGCAAAATGACTCATAATTCTCGAGATCGGATGGCCGCAAATAAGTTTATGTATTTATATATATTGAACTTATGTGTTCAAGAGAATGGAGTGTCTGTTCTCATTAATTTGTTTCTCGTAATCTGAGTGTTTTTCTCTGTAAACTTGTTGCATTTTTGTCAGAACATGTCCGCGTTTTTACTCTATCGTATAAATGTTGTGTTTTAAGACAATGGAATCTAATCGAACTTTTTTTAAGTTAGTACAAACTGATAAAAACTTTTTTTTAAAAGTTGAATTATGCAGCATTAAATCCTAAGTAACCCTTGCGTATTTTACATGAGAATTTCATTCACAGTATTTCTTAATCAAAAGTTAAGGGTTCGTGTTATACATGAATGTCTGTTGAACACAACTAATTGCATTAAAGAGAATTATCAGGTAGAATGCGCGACGACTGTTTGAGCTTCACGAACCACAATACTACAATGGATTGACAATCATGGAAAATTTTGTCTTTTTATATTTATTCTATAGTGCTCTTCTTATCAAGTATCGATAACTTCCTTTGTTGATTTTCTAAGCGTTTTCGTTACACCAGCGTTAGTAGATGTTCTTTGTGCTGGGCCTCCCGGGCTCTTCTCAGTATTCTGGCCGATCACAATAATGGTCTGTTTTTGTCCTCTGATTTCTAACTTAGTCCCCTTTCCTTGCCTTTCGAGACTCTTCCAAGCGTGACAACTATAATTGGTATCACCGTCGTCTTTACGTTTTGTAATTATAATGGCATACTAACCATTTTAAGTTGTTTAATGTTTATACATATATATTAAATATTTATGATTTGTAAACACATTTCGTTGATAACATTTGTAAATAAACCTAAGCTCATCCTTCTGCATATAGCAATGCTTGGAACCATTTAACTGTGTATCACTAACAATTCATTTAAACATCATTCATTTGTTTACACAGATTTAAATGACCAAACAGTTCTATATCAAACAATTTAGCATCAGTCATTCTTTTGCTCTCAGTTCAACTGTTAATCTGTCATATTTGATCCATTGAGAGGACACAATTAAGTGCTACAACTCCAGGACAGAGTGAACTCGGGAATAATAGCAATAAAGGGTACTCCGCATTCCCCAAATATACAGCATTACTGGAGCACCACCATCTGCTTGTTTAGTGTCATATCTAAGACAATCGTTGGTGGGGTTTTACCTCTCTGCAGAGAGGCATGCGGGGGCTCGAGAATCCACCGATGAGTGGGCTTCAATCATTCAGGTGTACATGTTTTTTATAGGGATTTACTCAATTATTGAGACAATCTGTTGTGGCTAGACATTAATTAACAAACCAAAATCCATTTATTCCATGTGTGTCCGTGGTTGAATGGTTATCGTCGTAGAAAATGGACGCGGCGACACGAGTTCCAATCCTGGACGAGGCTAAATGCATTTCACATAGCACTAATACCCTTGGGAAAGGTATGAATCCAATTATTCTCCCTCCAGCTATGGGTAAATAGTAGGACAGACTGAATTCTTCAGCCTTGGTGAGGCAACTAGTCTAGGAGAAGGAAAACTCTGAATTGAAACCTGTTAAACTCAGCTTAAAAGCTGGCCGTGTGTCATATCCTGCCCGAGCGGAAGGGTCGATAAATATGGTACCATAATGGCTTTAGGAATTCCATTTTAGTAATATAAGTGTTGGTTTTAGTGATTCCAGATGCATTCCAATCTGGGGGCCTCCTTCGGGTTGTTGCAATTTTTTCTCGTGTTATTCAGCTCATCAGCTAGGTTTTGTTCGGATACTTTGCTCAGCTGCGGCATCAGGATACACTAATTGCTTCTCTGCAGAGTGCTAAGAACTTCTCAAACGAGTGACCTTGATATGACCCAAAACAATCTCACGATGAGGCTCCAGTTTTAGAGCTTTGGGGAATTTGGAGTAGCCTTCCATTGGCATTGATCCAATGACCACTCTGTCTCTGAGTGGTAGTATCTGATAGGATTCTCTGTTTGGTTGAATATAACTGGTTGACATTTAAACTCTACGCAAACAAATGACTTTTGAAAAAGGGCATAGTTACTAATATAACTGATCATTTAATTAAGTAATCAAAGGACTGATGTGTAATTGATAGCAATAATCGGAACCATTTAACTGAGTGCCAAAAAATCAATAATTTTGAATAGAATTACATTTGTTAAATAACAATATTTCTGACCAATTCACTTTGTGCAAACAAATGATTAATATTTAGTAGAATTATAAGTGCTTGATAGCTCGAATTGAAACACTTTATTTATATCAATATAACAGTATTAGTATACAAACGCATTAGTTTTAATTCATTCAAAATGAAATCACTTACAAAATATTCACTTATAAATCATACACGTATGTCCATTTAGATGTATGTAAAATAAATAGTAATAGTAAATAGAGTTATTTGTGTAAGAAATGCTTAAAACAATTTAACTGTGCCAAAAAAGTGCTCAGGATTTTTTAAAGAGGTATTCACAAATCATATCTAATATATACGTACACAAAAACTTCAGCATTAAACAACCCACAATCATTGATATGCCATAAAATCCAACCCAGCCATATTTTGCTCCAGAAATATTTCCATTGCATCAAATTGTTCATTTGTCTCCCCCGACGATTGAGGAGGATATTCTTTCATTAATAATCGAAGGTTCTTTTTTGCTTTTTATACTAAATTGAATCAACCTACTTTTGCCAATGCTTTTTGGCTTAAGTATTTCATTTTTATTAATAATTTATCTATTGTTGCCGGTCTTTTCATTCCATTGAGTCATGTATTTTTCATTTTTTTGCATATTTGCTTTTTCTCGCAGTTTCTTCATCGGTACCTTTGTCTAATTTCCAATGTAATTTTTGTATTTCAGTGAGGTTTTCATCAAAGGATACCAGTTTTATTACTTACTAGATCATCCGTAGCATATTATTATATAGTTCAGTAATGATGTCTTCAGATATACGAGGGGCATACGATAAGTTTCCAGACTTTTTTTCGTATGGACATTTAAAATTGTCGTAGAGTCTTGAAAATTCCCTATGTTATTGCTATACCTGTTATGAGATGACTGACCAATACTTATGATTTCAGATTCAAATGAATAGCGACAGTAGGAATTGGAATACACCCTACAAAAGCCTGATTTTCACAGCTGGTGAATGTCAAAAATGCAATCTGACACTTTAGAAGAACGATATGTAATAAAATTCTGTTTTAAACTTGGAAAAATGCCACAGAAACGTATGGAATGCTTTAGACTGCTTTTCGATCATCTTGCATGAATCTAGCATGAGTTTTTGAGTGGCATAAGAGATTCAAGGAGGACAGGGAGTCTGTGAGAGATGATGAGAGGTGTGGAGGAGTAAGGAAGTCAATACACCAGAGTTGATTGGCCAAAGAGTTAGGGTTACGGTTTCTATGTTGAGGTTTTAAGGGAGTTCAGAAAGAGATTCCGTCGGAAGAGGCCAGCACTCTTCAAATCGGGTCAGTAGCATTACCACCAGAACACGCACATGTCCACAACTCCATCCTTGTCACAGACTATTTGACAAACATGGGCATCAAGACACTTCGTCAATTCCCTGTAGTCCAGACGTTGCTTCCTGTGACTTTTGGTTATTCCCTAAGCCCAGAGTCTGTCGTTATGAGACAATTGAGGAAATGAAAGAGGCTGTGACGAAGGTCATTGACACGCTCATACAATACGACTTCCATGGAGCCTTCCAGAAGTTGTAACGGTACAAGTGCATTGCATCCGGAGGAGATTACTTCGAAGGGGACTTGAGTTTCATGTGTGTCAATAAAAGTGCCCATACGAAAAAATTCTGGAAACTTATCGTATGCACCCCGTATATTTTTAATAATAACAGTTTCGGTATCTATTTAGAATTATTTCATGTTTGATACCTTACGAATTGTAGTGACTCTTCGGTCATGATTCCTTAATGAATTCTAAATTATTTCTTTGAATTGGTGGTATATATTAGTGGTGAGGGGTCTGTTGAGATACAATTTGGCTAGTTGATACTTCTGTTTTATGGCGTATCAACTCTTTGTCGGATATTTAAGCCGAACAAAGTCATATCGATAAAAGTTTCAAACAATTCCCTTTAGCATAAGTACACAGGTTAAATGTTAAAAACAATTCCACTTCAAATAATTCAGTTTAGCCTAAGTAAAGATTTTGTTTACACCCTGTTAAATGATAAAACAATTTCAAACAATTCAGTTCAGCGTAAGTTCACAGCTTAGTTATATATGACGCATAGATAGGACCTTATCAGGTGCTACCACTATGGCCAGAACGATGGCAATAAAATCGATACTCCGTATTCCCCAAAGCTTCACCATTACTGGAACATCACCATCAGATTGTTTTATGTCAAATCCAGGACACTCGTTTGGAGAGTCTTACCGCTCTGTAGAGATGCAGTCGGTGTATTCTGCACAGCCCGAAGGAGAAGATTCAGATTTATTTTTTCATCCCTTTTCGAAAGCATTTGTTTGTCAAACTCTTAATGACTTACCTCTCAATATATCTTCATTATCTCATAGTCAGAATATCAGCATTTCTTTGAAATCACCTTTGCTTAGTCCGCGAGTCTGTCGTTTCTTCTTGAGAATTTCACAGCTTCTTACCGAATATTCTTTCCCTGTTTTGTTTTAGAATGGCAGCGGATTCTATTTTTGTTATCTTCTCATTTTTTTCCTTAAGTCTCTCACATATTGTTTGGACATTGTTTATTTGAATGAAATTATAACTGCCAGTATTCGCAGGATGCTGACCGTTTTCCTCGTGTTGGTTATTAAGAAAACATCCAATAATTATGACACTCAAATCTGTCATTTGAATCCCACGTATGGTTGGATCTATTTCACCCATTTTTCATAGTTTCTTTATTGTGGCAATAACAGACTCGAAAGGAAAGTGATATGATGTAACCTGGCATTTATCCAAGCAGGAATACCACCAGCGGGTAAAAAAAAACAAAAAAAAAAAACACCTAATGTAATGTAATGGCCGAGGGATTTCGTTTTATATATCTTACCTTTCGGTTTAGTTAGGCTGAGAACCTTTCGCTAAGCGCATGGGTTAATTTGGTGCAAACATGGGCAAAGGTGTTCACGCACGCGCGGAGCGGACGTGTCATTCAGAGATGTCACAATAGAAACCCCAGATAGGAAATGTAACCGCGGGATGTGAATGACGTCATGCACCGGAAGCGTGCGCGGAGGATTTTGGGGGTTTGAAAAAATAAGTCAGTTCGTTGATTTCCTGGCTCGGAAGAAGAAGGTTGACTTTCGCTTGCTCGCCGAGGCCTTATGTCGGGTGCGCACGTGGTTTGGGGCATATGGAAAAGTCAGCTGTATTTCTCTCCTTATGTCGAAAAACCTTTTAACTCAATAGTAATAAAAAGTTTCATACCTGAACTAAGGCGTAAGTGTTTTTTTGTTTCGGAATTCATATGTTCTATATATACGAGTTATGAACATTCTATGTACATTTCCCATGCAACACTAATTTTTGTTGTGTAAATTTATACTTTATGTAAGTCCATCTATCTTTTTCTTTTCAAAGAGGCCTTGTGGGTTGCCCCTGTTACCATTTTAATGAGCTTTCAATTTATGTGGAATTATAAGTTTAACTTCGAAACTTTCATGTGAAAAAAAAATTAATGAAATTAAGTATTCTTTCAACTCAACTATGCAAAATACATTCTTTTTACTTTAGATCTATGGCATATCAACCATTATAGGTTATTTAAAGCCAAATCCTCTTCATACATATATATTAAATATATATGATTTGGTTCAGTTTAATTGCACATCAACTATTGTAGGTTATTTAAAGCAAAATTCTCTTTATACATGTATATTAAATACATATGATTTGGTTTGGTTGAATCTTATTATATATCTACCATTGTTGTTTACCTAATGTTTAATCCTCTTTAGGCATAAATAAAGTATATACGATTTGGTTTGGTTGGGTTTGATGACATTAACTATTATAGATTATTTAATGCAAAATCCTTTTTATACATATATATTAAATATATAAGATTTGGTTGTTTGGGTATATTGCATATCAACCACTGAAGATTATTTATGAAAAATCTCATCTATACATATACTTTAAATATAGATGATTAAGTTTTGGTTGGGTTTTATGACATATCAACTATTGCTGCTTATTTAATGTGAAATCCTCTTTATAAATATATATGGAATATATAAGATTTGGCTGTTTGGGTATATTGCATATCAACCACTGAAGGTTATTTATGAAAAATCGCATCTATACATGTACTTTAAATATAGATGATTAGGTTTGGTTGGGTTTCATGACATATCAAATATTGTTGGTTATTTAATGTGAAATCCTCTTTACACATATATATGGAATATATAAGATTTGGCTGTTTGGGTTTATAGCATATCAAACACCGTAGGTTATTTATGAAAAATCTCATCTATACATATACTTTAAATATAGATGATTAGGTTGGGTTTTATGACATATCAACTATTGTTGGTTATTTAATATGAAATCCTCTTTATACTTATATATTAAATACATAATTTGAAAACACATTTTTGATAACATTTTAAAAGGAGCTCATTTTTTTGGCACGCAGTTGGATGGTTTCACTTATTTCTATCTAATACGAATATATACTGTTAATCATTTATTTGCGCACATTTAAATGTTTTCAAGTATTGCTATTTAACACGAAAAATTCAATGAGAGATCAGTCATTTGTTTTTTTACGGTAAATGTTCAAACAGTTCTATTTGAAACAATTTTACTCAACTCATTTGTTTGCATATAGTTTAACTGTCAAACAGTTCTATTTGACCCATCGATAGGACCATCTGGTGCTAAGAATCTGGGTCGCATTAAACTTAAGAGTAATGGCAATGGTACGCCGCATTCCGCAAAGTCCCTGAATTACTCGAGCCTCACCATCCTATTTTTATGTCATATCAAGGACATTCGTTGAGGAGTGTTTACACCTCTGCGGACATGTGTTACATACCCATAATATACGTACGTGAAATGTATATAGAATGTTCATACTCATATATAGGAATCCGAAAACGCGAAATTGGTTCAGGTACGAAACTTTTTATTACCTTTGAGTTAAAGCTAATTCGACATGAGGAGAGAGAGACACAATCTTTCTATGCTGACTACCTTTACATCGTCAGCCCTCAACCCAACCAAGGCGCAGCGCCCGTAGCGCACAAAGTCTTCTGGCCTCGCCCAGTTCTGAGAGTCAACCTTCTTTTTCTGAGGCAGGAACTCAACTCACTGCTTTTTCTCAAATCTCAGCCCACGCTTCCGGTGCTTGGCGTCACCCAAATACCCTGGTCTCAATTCATATCTGGGATTTTTATTTTGTCATCTCAGAATGACACATCCTCTCCGCGCACGCGTGAACACCTGCGTTAATGTTGCCCCTAACTAACCCATGCGCTAAGCGAAAGGTTCTTAGCCTACCTAAGCCGAAAGGCAAGATATATAATACGAAATCCGTCGGCAATTATATTACAGATGCAGTCGCTGTATTCTACATTCTCCGTCGGCTGGGCGGTTTTTTCATTTGGGGGCAATGGTAAAAATCAACGTACTGCATGAAAATACAACTTTATTTGTTGGCTAAGACAAAGAATTATCTAGTTCCTTTTCACGCCGACATGAGTTTTCTTTGTATTAAGAAGAAAGCAAATTATTTGAATTTCTCCATTGCTTCCTCCTTCGAATCATACTAAATTGTTATATGCACAATTTTGAATAAGTCCTAGGATAGGAAATGCGTACAATTCTCTTGTACTCGATCTTACAAACGGATCACTCAATAGAGGTCCGAAGGCACGGTTTTATGTTAATTAACATCTGGTGAATTTTGCCTTTCCAGCAGAACTGAAAGTGGAAATAAACGAATAGATAAACGGATATTTAGATATTGTCAGAAAGCTGAAAAATAAGTAGAAAATGGTGTCGGTGATACCAATAACTCTTGTCTCGCAAGAAACTGTCACCAATGTCTCAGAATTGGAAAACATTCAAAACTCGAGACTACAGATCATAGCATAGTTGAAATCTGTCAGAATACCGGGAAATGTCCGGCAGACCTGAGAAGACTTGTTGTCACTCAGAGTCCATTGAAAGATGACTAGCTCTCGCTAGTGTGAAAAAACTCGAAAGGAATGAAATTAATAATAATGATTATATATATATGTGTGCGTATCTGTGTTATTGTGTAGTTCGCATATACTGTAAAACTGCTAACATCGACTGGCGTTTTTTCTGAGATACGTTCAAATAAAACATTTTGTTTTTGTTTAGATTTTCACGCCATATCTAATTTCCTGGTACAAGATTTGTACGATATAAAGAATTTACAAATAATTTCTTTTACTTCCGTTTTTCTTCTTACTTTCCATCGCAGTTTACAGAATCTATATGCCTCAGATCTAATATAGCAAGCCTTCTCTAAAATATACTGTGAAAATCAAATTAACACTTGAGCTCTAGGAGAAATGTAAAGAAAACTCTTTCAAAAAATGAAGACTAGTTTGTTTTTTTTTTCCTTTTACATCATAAAAAGAGAATATACGTGAATAACGATACTTTATGAAAGGAAGAGAATATGCATGTTATTTTTTCCTTTCTTGAAATAAAGACAGACATTTTCAGAGAAAATAAGCAAAGCTACTTGAAAGAATAAAATCTTAAAGAGAAAGGACAAAAACAAAAATAACAGCCCACAAATATGAATATAGAAAAAAATATTAAATTTGTTTGTCAAAATATATAAAGTCAATAAAATACCGGTAGAATATAAATTTAAAATGTAAACTTGTAAATAATAATAATAATAATAACAACAATGATAATAATTCGAAAGTGCATACTTGTTTTGCGTGTGCATGCATATTATCTCGCTATATGCAGTGTGATATACAGACACATTTCTATCATAGAAATACAGATAAAATGCAGACTTACATGAACGTATGCATATTTTATGAAATTTGATTATATTATATACAGTATAGCCTCTTGCAAAGAATGATTCGAGCATAAATAAATATTCAAAACCAAAAGTTTGTCAATATTTGTCTGTCTCAGTCTGTCAGTTTCTGGTATATATATATATATATATATATGAGGGCACATGTACAAAATGTTGACTCTGAAAAACGTAATGGACCTCAGTACATAAAAAGTAGAATTGTGTAAAACAGAAAAATATAATCAGTCACTTAATGAAGTATAGTAACTTAAATTTCAAGCCGAAAGCAATCTTCGGACTTATTCTAGGAAGCCTTCTAAATACACACAATGATATTATATATATATATATATATATATATATATATCGTCAATTTCAAAACTTTTTACAAATTTCAATCTATCAGTATGTTTATTTCACTGTCTACAACTCTTAACGCAAAAAAATGCTCCTCCACACATCTAAAGATTATATTTAGCAAGAGCATCGATATACATTACTATAACACATTTTTGCTAACGTTATTTTAAGTATAATATAATAATAAATATTTATATGATTGATAAAGTTATTTTTTGAGATGATCACCACCTCCAACAATAGTCAGAATAGAAGTCCAGACTGAGAGCCATATCCTTGGTTGTACATACATCATCATGTTGTGCCGCTAGCTCAGATATCCCTCACCCTCTCTCGCCACTTTTTCTAATCGTCCATCGCCTCTGACAAGTCTTCAGGGCTACATCCCGTACCCTCACAGAGCTGCTGTATGTATGTTCTAGGTGGTCGTCCTGCTCTTGCTCGGCCATATGTGGGGGTCCATAGGAGTACATCACTTATGAGCTTGTCTCTGCTTCTCCAGCAGTGTCCTGCGTGTCTGGTTCGTCTAACTTGGATAGTTTTTGTGGTGGGAGGCAGGTGGCCGTATAGTTGGTTCTTTGTGGAGTGTTGCCGCCAGGACTTATTCCCGGAAAAATAAACTAAATATTCAAACAGGAGCCCAACGTGTCCTAAACCATATTTTCAAGTAAAGACAAATTGTCTCCTCGTGTTTTGGAGACTTTCTGGAAGGTTCATTTGAAAATTTTCATCACTGATACCTAGGTAAAGAACAAGGTCTACGCCATTTTATAGATTTAATATATATATATATATATATATATATATGTGTGTGTGTGTGTGTGTGTGTGTGTGTGTGTGTATAGAGAGAGTGAGAAATGGCAGATTTTGATAAAATCTCACAAGATGATAAAAATAAGAGGAAATGTGGATAAACCAAAGACTTACAAAGGGTTTTTACTTGTGGAAAAAATACATAGGAAGAACCAAAATGGGTTTTGGATAAATCGATCCACGACATCACAAATTTTGACTATCCGTCGAATTCTAGCTGTTCGTGCAAAAAACCTTCGTCGACTTCCCCAAGGCATTGGACTCCATACACAAAGGGAAGATGTAGCAAATACTTCCCGCCCACGGCCTATCCAACGTAACCGTCGCAATCATTATAATGTTAAATAAAAATACGAAAGTAAAAGTCCGCTCACCGGATGGAGACGCAGTCTGCTTTGACATTGTAGCAAATGTGCTGCAAAGAGACACATTAGCCCTTACCTGCTTATCATTTCTCCAGACTACGTGTTTAGAATATCTATAGATTTAAAGAAAATGGTTTTAAGCGGGCAAAGGAAAAAAAATCAAAAGATACCCTGCACAAACTATTACGGACGTGGACTACACCGATGACATATCGGTCCTACCAAATTCACGCACCCAAGCTGAATCCCTGCTACATAACCTAGAACGAGCGGCTGGTAGCAGAGGCCTCCATGTCATCGCAGACAAAATAAAATACATTTGCTTTAACCAAAGAGGCAACATTTCCACTCTAAAGGGTGGTCTACTGAAACTAGTAGATATGTTCACCGACCTCGAAAGCAGCATCTCATTCAACAGAGAACATGACTAGCAAAGGTATGGACAGCTATCGATAGATTATCTGTCATATGGAAGTCAGACCTGACCGATAAATAAAATGCAGTTTTTTTTTCCAAGCGGCGCTCGATTTTATACTTCTATATGGATACACCACATGGAAGCTAACTAAACGTATGGAGGAAAAGCTTGACGGCAATTACTCAAGAATGATGCGAGCTGTATTGAACAAGTTCTGGAGGCAACACCCAACAAAACAGCTTATGTACGGCCACCAACCACTCATCACGAAAACTATCCAAATTAGACGAACCAGACATGTAGGAAATTGCTGGAGAAGTAAGACGAACTTACAAGTGATATACCCCTTCACATGGACGAGCAAAGGTTGGACGACTAGCAGTGCGACTCGATGATGAAGAACCTCTTTAACAACTGAGGAAATAGATAAAATACTCATGAAAATATAAGATATTAAGGGAAGGTAAGGTTGGTTGGTTGTTTTTTGGGGGGTGTTATGGCATATCAACCGTTGTATTTTAACGCACAAATCCATTTTTATGAAAATGGTTATATTTAAAAAATTTCAGTTTAGCATAAGTTTAAATGTAAGTACAGTTTAGTTGTGAAAAACATTTCTATTTCAAGTATCCAGTTTTGCCAAGCAGTTCTAATTTAGCTAATTCAGTTTAGTATAAGTATAGATTTTGTTTACACACAGTTAAATGTCAAATCTGTTCTATATTAGACAATAAAGTGTAGTCTAAGTACAGTTTCAAATTCAGTTTATCATAACCACGCAGTTTAAATGCAAATTTACAGTTTATTTTTTAGTCAAACAGTTTTAAATCGGGTGATTCATTTCAGTATAAATACAGGTTTTGTTTGCACACAGGTAAATGTCAGAACAGTTCTATATTAAACAATTCAGTTTAGGCGAAAGAAAAGGTCTAAGAACAATTGACAGACAAGGAAAGAAATGGGAGTTTTTTAAGCAAAAAGCATTTTTCTCCCTCAATACTCCCATACGATTTTTTTCCTGTTCCTTTCCATTTTGATATTCTATTATCGCCAATGTCTTTGAGGAAACGGGATTCACCTGAATCATTCCCACTCTACCCCTCCTATTTACTTCCCTTCTATTTTCTCTTACTCAAAACACATCCCCTCCTTATATTTATCTCTTTCTTACCAAAATTAATCCACCTCTTTGCGGTCAAGTCTCCCATAAATCCCGATAATTTTGACAGTGCCAATTTTGACCATCTACCCAGAGGGTCACAATAAAATTAATAACCCCTAAAACCATCGCTCAAATTTACATCTATTTCCCTTCCTTTCCTTGCCTGTCACTTGTCCTTAGACTCTTTTCCCCCCTAAACATTTCATATTTTCATCATTATTATATCTATTTCCTAATTGGTTATGTATAGAAAAACCCAAAAAATTTAGACTTAAGAAGTTCTTCCTGTTATAAATAATTAAATATCACAACTATACCCGTTGGAAGTATTTGGTTTATCTACTTGTCCACTTGTTTTTATCATAGATATTAGACTCTACATTTTATCAACCAACCTTGTAAGTAGGCAAATTCAGACATTATTTTTGTATGTGTTGTGTTTACGTGTATTCTGTTTTGATTTTTGTTATGAAAATAAAAAAAAAAGGAAAAGTATATTAAATGAGATAATTGAATGTCATTGTCAACCGGGATCAGAAGGTAACATATTTTGATCTCTTTCGCTATCACAATTCTCTATCAAACCCTCCCTATACGTAAACAATTTGAATTAGACTTTTTGGTGTTGTGACTAAAGTGCTGATCTGCGACGTCTTAGTAAGCGAGTTGGAACTCCAGAGGCTTTCCGTTCACTTTCGAACTAATACCCATGACAAAGGTAAGAACCAACTCAAGCTATGCGTTAAATAGTATATCCACTATTTTCCTTCAAGGGTGGCTTTGTCATTAAATAAAACACGAATGATGTGTCGCTTAAGAAAGAAGCCAAATCAAAACTATGCGGTTATTTATCCAGACAGACACAGTAAATAAGATAAGACCATAGAAAAGTGGAAGTCAAATTGAAGAAGCAAAGAAATTCAATAAAATAAAATGTATTTAATGGAGTGCAAAGACAAGGAAAAAAAAGCTTTGTTGTGTTTATTTCTAAATTGAAAATAATAATATCCCAAAAACCAACAAAATCTTCACATAGAATAGAGTCTAAAAACGGAAAGAATTAGACCTAAAACAAAATATTTTATAAACCTATCCTATAATTCTGAAACAACCTGGATAAAAGGACTGTATCGGCCCAGAAGATCGTAGAAAGGATCAAACTGACAGTCTCTGACCAAGGCTGTTTTCTCTGTCCACACTGTAGCGTTCTAAATAAGTTCCATCTCTCCGTCGCTAGTGATCATTCACAGACCATAAATGATAAAAATCAAGTTTGTGTGTGCGTGTATATATATATATATATATATATATATATATGCATTTATGAAGACATATATACAGACTCTCATACACACCCACACTGACATAAAATTATATATATATATATATATATATATCACGTACATATGTATATACTCTAATATAATGGAATTACCCATCTTCCCGGTACCCCAAAAATAGATGTAGTGGTAACCACTATTTTCGAACGCAGATTACTCTTCACGGGAGTTCACCTGAAGGATTTCAGCGCGGGCCTCACGTGATAGACCTTTGTTTGGACTTAATACGACCCTTGCAAGGATAGTAATATTACTACTAATAAACTTGTTAGATTTGTACACCCACACGAATAAACCTGCCTTTTTGTTATGCCTATCTAATGTATTGTATATTCTTTGCCACGATATACCATACATATATCACAAACACATATATGTGAACATATGTGTTCACTTGTATGTATATATACATAGATTTTACATTCACACACACACACACACATATATATATATATATATATATATATATATATATATATATATATATATATATATATATATACACACTTATACAAATGTGTGCGTGTATAAATACATACACACACAGTTATCCAGTCTCTAACGAATTATGAACGAGGTGACAAGTCTATATTTTGTACGAATTAAACAAGTTAGTAAGTTGTCTGAATTTCTGAGAGAAATCTTGATGTTTTTTTTTTATCATTAAAGGTTTTCGGACTACTGTCTTCATCTTTATTGTTAATTTCACAACTTTTCAGCCGATATATCCTCAGGTCTGTTTGTCGAATTCGGGAACCTACACGGAACTTCGAAGTACGTCCTTTATTGAATCCACGGGGATCGCCTGTTCTGATTTCGTTCGCCAGAATGGTCATAGGTATGAGTGCGTGTTGTGTAAAAATTCTTAGGTTCCACAAAATTAACAGGAACTACCTAGTGAGTAAAGTGTTTGCCAGTGGTCTGGGAGACCTGGGTTCAATCCCAGATCGCGTCATACCGAAGACTTTAAAAATGGTACTTGATATCTACTTGCTTAACACCCAGCAATATAAGGTACGTATCAAGGGTAAAGTGGAGCAATCATAGAAAAGGAGTAGCACCCTCCTCTACACATCGGTGTTGTAGCTATTGAAAATGGAGCCTTCTGGTCGCCCTCGACTACGACTACTACAGTCATTTAACTAATCTATTGATATTACAATTCTTCTAAATAATGAACGATGAATAATTAAAATAAAAGTAAACAAACAATGCTTTAATTACTTCAAATACCGAATATTAGAGGTAGATAGAGTAACTAATGTGGAAATATAACAAGTCAAGTGGTAAACTGAGTTTTAGAAATAATAATAGACCTATTTATTAAGGAACATATAATCACTTGTTTGATTTCCTTGGTTAAAGTGCTGGTCCATAGAATATATTACTTTATGATCTCTGCGTTCATTCGACGAAATACAGTCTCTTTTATCAGCTACAAGTCCTTCTTACTTCAAAATTGGTGTCGATTCTCTTTAACTCGTCGCTTCAGAATACCTAAGATTTCGACTGGAATCAAATCTCGATGATAAGACGGCCAGTTCATCTTCTGAGGTGCACAGAATCCTAGTTGCATTCCTTAGTGTTATGCTCTACTTATGAAGGAGCATTATCTTTCAAAACTATCATGGTTATCATGTAGATAATATTTTGCAATCTAACCAAGGTTTAAAATGCTCTTTTAGCAAGACCAAATGAGCATCTACTGTTATTTTAATAACGTCAAGCACTTTTCATACACCAACCATGATAACCCCTATAATACCAGTTTAAACCTCACTATTCCTCCTTCATAGCGTTGAGAACGCAGATGACAATCTCGACCGTTAAGGACCCATCATACGCTCCAAATGCCAAAGCCATCAAGGGTAGCACGAAAAGCATCTGTGAACAAAACCTAATAGAAATTGACCTTCATGTTAATCTTTGCCCTTTTCAGAAGGTTTTGTGCTACTATTTTACATAATGATTGCATTTTCATAGGTTTCACTGATCTTCTGATATTTTTTCAGAAGACGCCATCGAGTAATTCGGTGTATAGCTATTTCTCCAATTGGCAAAAAAAATCTTTCGCCGGTCAGACGTGAATTATTCATTGCTTTACTTTTAATTCATGACAGAGAACGTTGGTTGGGTGTTGGTTGGTTGTTTGGGTTTTATGCCGTATCAACCTTTGTAGGTTATTTAACGCCAAATTCTGTCTATATGTATATACCTTTTACTAATGAATACTAAGTAGGTAAAATTTTCTATCAGCAGGATTTCACTTGTTTGCACATGATTAATCAGTTATAATTCATCATATTTTTTCGTACAACCCTGTTTCTCGCAAGAAGGACAGAACGTCATCAATTTTGATGTTTTCGAACAATTCAGTTTAACTAGTCACTTTGAAAAATCGCTTTCTGATGACAGCAAAAGCTCTGCATTCTATAAGAATGTGTTTAGCCGTGCAAGTTGTCTGACACGTCAAACGCTGTTGTTGTGGTTCGTGTTTTAGTATGAAAGAACATTGAGAAAGAACCATCAAAAGACTTTTATCAACATTTTTACGTACTTTTATATAAACCACCACAATTCTATTTTTCATTTTGGTGATATCAAGTTCGGACGTTATTACAGAATTCTTACAAGTGTTCAAGGCACGTTTTTGACCGATAATTCTACGATTTTGAAGTCATTCGTTCATAATCTAGGATACTGAAACATCGTGTTACTCACGCAAACGACTGCAGTGTTTTTACATGTGTGTAGAATCTCATAGTTCTTACACGTCAAGTGTATACAACTCTTGTCACAGTTAAGTGAAACAAATTTAATTTAAACCTATAGTTTTTTGATAAGTTAATTTTTCTTTCCCTTCGTTAATAAACTCTTATAGTACAACACACGAACATTTATATCCATATGAATATACACACACCTTATATATATATATATATATATATATATAAACGTACAAAAACACACATAGACATTATATATATATATATATATATATATATATATATATACACCCACACATGCATATCGACTCATATATATATATATATATATATATACACACAAAAACACATTAGACATATAAATACATATACACATGCATATAGACATATAAATACATATGCACATGCATATATATATATATATATATATATATATATACTCACACACAGAGAAATATATTTACTCATACAAGCAGACATTCCCACACACACATATATGAGAGAGATGTGGTCATTTTTAAAATACAGAAAAATAGGAAGGACAAAATAACGTTCTAGTATTATAGTCGGCAGGTAGATTTATCAATATTATGTGTCTCCAGGCTATGAATGTTTCATCTCTGTAAAAATCTTTTGTAAATATATAGCCTTTTTAAAGTAGACTAAATTTTTCTCATTTTCATGTGCATCCGGGTTCAGTTGGGTGAAAAATTGCCTCCGGTGCTTTCTTCCAATACAAAGAAATACAAATTATTGTGCTTTTCTCTTCATATTGCATTCCTCAGTTTTTACGACAGACAAAAAGACATATCTATCCATACCCACAGAACAATTTTACTAAATATATTCAGGAGTAGATAGATATGAAAAGACTGAGAAAAATAAATAAATGTAAATTACGGTTTATATATATATATATATATATATGTATATATAAACACACCAACCCTTCTGCACGAGCAGGGCTTGACACAAAGGTAATTTAAACTGGGGTTCAAGAGTTTGAATTCAAAATTTTCCTTCTCCTAGACTGGTTACCATACAAAGTTTCTTAAGACTAATCTGCTGTGCTATTTACTTATATCTGGAGGGAGAATAATTTTATTCTTACCTTTCCCAAAGGTATAAACACAATGTAAATATACAAACAGCAACGTTTAAGATTTGAACTTGATTGGGAATCTTCTCATCCACAGACTGTAACAATTACCCTACGATATACATGCATGTGAATCCCCATCTGTCTCTCTCTCTCTCTCTCTCTCTCTATATATATATATATATATATATATATAGATATATGAACGGACAAGGATAAATTGATAATGAAAAACTATTTGGCATTAAACGACTACATTAGACAAGTAACTGATGACTTTGCCTGATAGAAATGAAGATAATGAAATAGATAGATACTTGTAGAAAGATAAATGAATAAGATAAGTCTATAATCGATAGATTTTCTATTTGTTCAAGTATCTATAAGCAGTGTACTAAGTGCAGTCCGTATGAAAAGCAGAAAATCTGTTTTTAATACAAAAAGTTTGCTGGGATAGCGAAGGTTTTTGAGCTGGAATTAAATACAAATAGTTTACAACACTGAAACTTCTTCAAAATTGAATGTAAATACTCTTGATTCCTGATGAATCCAAACGGTTTTAGATTTTATTTGTATGATAAATTAATAATTTTTAACGCAATATCGCGTACTTAATATAATTGCTTTGGTGCTACTTTGTTAGTTTTTCGTTTGTTTTTAGCCACTGTTTGTGAGCTTTGTTTCTTAGAGTTTGGTAGGAAGAGAATCTTGAAAGGGACGTTCAAAATCCCCTCGAATAGTTTAAATGCACCTACTTGGTTGAATCAAAACATTATTCTGCTTTTTTTCTTTGTGCTGGAGGGTTTTCAGCAAGTTCAATTGTTAGTCCAATACATTTTAAACATGTTCAATTGGGATTGAGATCTGGGAATTTTTTGGTTAAGGGAAAACTATGAAGATTTGATGTTTTCTTTATACATTCTTTAACTAGTCTGAACTCTTCCTTATGGGGTCGCTCGTAGTGCAATAATATTAGTTGAATGAAATTGTACACAGCAACGAGAGGTCAAAATGTGAATAAGGCTATTCGCATTTATGATGCTGTTTATAACCTTAGGAAAATATGAATTTAACTATTCTCTATCCAACTATATTAAAATAGTAGGATAGACTTTGCTCTTTAACCTGGGTATGGCAAACGGTCTAAAAAGAAAATTCTGATTTCAAACGTATAAACAATTTCAAATGACCTTATTTGCATCCTGCTCGTGAGGAAAATAGGGTGAATACATATTAAGTTAAACTTAGTTTGGTACAAGGCTATATGTAGTGACCAACGACTGGATTGACCACGGCGACTGGACATGAAATCAGACATTTTTCTTATGAAATATAGGATTGCCTATACAAGACAAAAGAGACTAGTTTCTCCAATGTATCTTTCGTGACAAAAAAAAAAAGATTCATGTATGTCTTAAGGGTTGTAACTTTAAGTGAATGCACTAATAGATTTGTTTAGGTGAGGTGTTCTAAGGACACGACGAAAGTAGCCGGAGATGGAGACGGATTCTTCAGGAAATATTTCAAACAGCAGCTCACAGAATCGGTTATAAGCAATCAGCGGTGCAAATCTACCCACGCACCAAGATGTGATAAAGTGGATTTAGAAAAAATATCGTTCAATGCAAAAACATTTTACCACATTCTAAATCATACATACGGATAATTATGTAAAAATCATGAGCCCAATTAACATTGATGACACACACATATATATATATATATATATATATATATATATATATATATATATATGCGTTTGTATCTGTTTAAGATGACATGGCCAATAAAAAGAAAATATCTAATGTCTTGAAAAATATAAAACACTCAATAAATCTTAGGCGGTTGCAGTGTAAATATCAAGTAAATAAGGACTGTGGATATCCAAAGATAGAGATCTCAAAGTACGGCTATTTAAAACAAAATATATATGCAGAGCAAAATATATTTTTTTATTTAAAAAACAAGAAATTTAGAAATAGTAATCCATTTCCATAATAGAATTTGAATTCCATCTGACGCGCTTAAATAGGCAAAATAAATCTATTATCGAAATAGAATACTATTTCTAAATTTGTTTGTCAAACAAATATGTGTATATATTGTATAAGGTAAACATAGCAATAGGTATCAAAGTAAAATGAAGGTATTCAAATGGAAATCTGTGTATTATCACTGAACGTACTCAAAATTTGTAGACTTCCCTTCATTAAGAGGTTGTTTTGCCAGCCTTGAAATTTAACTTGTTCGTTTCACCCAGCCGAATACTGACAGACTCTAATCAAAATCTCCCTTAATTTGCTTGTGTCTATTTTTTTTTCCTCAACCGCAAGAACATTCGTAATTTGATCTCTTGGTGTCGGCCACACAGCCATTCACATAGATCACTGGGGAAATCAGCTAGTACATTAAACTGGATTAAAATTAAGAACCTTGATTCTATTTTTTACATCACTACGTGCACTTTTATTTAATAAAATAAATTTTCATTTTAAAAGATTGAAGCAAAATGATTGTCAAGTCGGCTTGCTGGGATTTCTTTACATATATCAGGTCTGTGTGTTGATGACCAGGAGAAAACTCTGATGTCGTCAGATGTGGATTGATAGAGTTAAAGTGTAATAAACCAATGAAAAATAGCGGCATTCAAATTATACTCAGTGTAGGTTGGACAGAACAGATATAGGGTTTGGTTTGGTTTTATGGCACATCAACCACTGGAGGTTATTAATGTCAAATCCATTTTTATACATATAAAGAGATATATTTCAAACAATTCAGTTTTGTATAAGTATGTTCCTTATTTACACACAGTTAAATGTTAAAACAATTCAGTTTCACCTTAGTACACAGTTTCAACAATAAAACTATGCACGTCAGCATGAGTAAACAGGTTCAATGTCTAAAACAGTTCAAATTCAACTAATTAATTTTAGCCGAAGTGTATAGTTTCAATTTCGAACAATTCAGTTTAGAATAAGTACGCAATTTAGTTTCATTTGTCCCATAGATAGGATCCTATCAGATGGAACCACTCCTGCCAGAGTGGACCTGGGAACAATGGCAACGAAGACGTACTCTTCATTCCCCAATCAGATTGTTTTGTATCATATCCGGGACACTCGTTGTGGGGGTGAGTTTTAAACCTCTGCAGAGAAGCAGTTGGTGTACTCTACAGCCCTAGCAATATAGCAGACACTGTAGCACGTGTTAGGAGACAGAGATTTTACAGGTTGACCAGTGAAGATCTTCACGTTCTTAAGTTCTGATTCAACTTGTGGTAGAATTGACTGTTCACGAAATTTTCTTCTCGTCCGAAGAATTATCTTATGACCTACAGATTCCTTTACTGGTGAGGGTGTTTCAACCTCAGAAAATAATCATTACATTTACATATTTGTTCAGAAGAGTTTGTTTCTTTGGGATTTCTAAGCGTTTCCTTAATACCGCTAAAGGATTATCCCTTTTCAGTTTTGTTAACAAATCAGCTTTTGTTGTGGATATTTCATCATCAAGTTCTTTTGATAGCAAAGATTCTGGGGACTGTCTCTTACCATCTGTCTCTATTGGCCAGTGCTCTTTTAAGATCATTGCCGCACTATCCAGTGTCTACACAGCGTAGGTATAAGACAGATTTTGTTCGTGCCAACACTGACATGAACATGTACAGGAGTTGGCTGGAGAACGTCTCTAATGGGTGCGTCCTTACTTGTCCAGCATGTCTAGTTCATCTAATTAGAATGGTTGGTTGGTTGGTTGTGTTTCATTTTACGACATATCAACAATTTTCCGACCATTTAACTCCGAATTAAGACAATTTGATAAAAGTTTACATGTTTCGAGATATTCCTGTCTTCAAATATGCATGAGTACAGTTTTTTTTTTGACAAACGGTTAAATTTCAAAACAGTTATATATCAAATAACATTCTATTTAATCTATAAATACGACCCTATTAGTGCTACCACTCTGGGTCGGAGTAGACCAGGAAGTGATGGTGCTAAAAGGGGTATTCTACATCCCCCAAAGCTCTAGCATTACAGGAGTCTCACCATCAGATTGTTTATTGTCATATATCAGGATACTCGTTATGGGGATATTACTCCTCTGCAGAGACGCAGTCAGTGCATTAGGCAGCCCCCCGTTGGCTGGGTCATTGGATAGTTTGTGAGATGGGACTAAATTTGTCATATTGAAAAAGGGTACACAAAATCATTTTATTTGTAAGCTAAATAAGATATTCTGTTGTCTATTCTTGAAAGTCGAAGAGGTTATCACTTGATCTCCTGCAGTGAAATGAGAGGAAAATACCAATTTTTAGTTATGCTCCGAATGTTCATGATTTATAATAAATCAGCCCTGGCTTTTGTGGGTTTACCGCCGGCCTTCATTGAATATGTATGTAAGAAAAGTCGATATCGAACCAACAAAGAGACATCTGTGCATTAAAAATTCAAATCTCAGACGTCTGCTTCGTTCACTCGTCTGAAAACCGATTGTTTAAAAAAAAAATCACTTTCTCAATTTCGTTTCAAATCCAAATAATTTTGGAAATCTTCCTTTCCATCAAAACACTTACACCTGTACTAAGGTTTGACAGCAGAAGAAGTGGTTGGAGGTGGTGGTGTAGAAATTACATGATGTGCCCTGTATCATCAGATATAAAGCTACTTTTCACTTCTTGTATCGATAAATCAAGGCTGATCAATGCCAAATCGGCGATTAGTGATTTACAACCTCTCCTCACAACGAATCGGGGTTTATTGATACTAACCTCGTCTAAAGTTGAACATTTTCACTAGTTTTTTTTCAAATGTATTCAAATAATTTATAATAGATACAATCATTATCACCAAAATGTATCGGCATTACATATATCTTCGACTCCGTCTTGTATCGCTTTTCATAGGTCCCCTTGACGGCATCCAGTTTCCAACCCGGGGAATGTCAGTAGTGCCGGTCAGCCAACCCTAGTGTTTCCATGTTTAGAAGTCCATTGAAGAATGTTAATTATTGGTTCATGCTATGCTCACATAGCCCGGCGCATCTTGTTCGTCAGATTTGGGTTGCGAGCAATGGTCGTACAGCAGCTGTTTTCCTAAGTATGTTGCTTCAAAGATCAGTTCACTTGAACACGCAATATTCTTGTGTAGTTAACATCTAGCTGATTCTCCAGCTGTTACTTTTGAGTCCAAGTGGTGCAACCACACAATCGTACTGAATTGGTTACAATATGAAAGAAGTTCCGTTTTATTTATCAAAGCGATCAGAGTTCCATATGGTCAACTCTAGACCATAACACTCCAGTGCATGTTGACATAGCTTTCAGGGAATCACAACCAGTATAAATTATATTGATATGTACTACGTGGTACCCTGAATATTACATCACAAGTACATCTTGCTGGCACTTGTCTCTCTACAGTGCCCCACTAAATAGCAGTTATATGGGTACTTACCTCCCATCTCACAAGCGATTGAATTAAGACTAACCCTAACCCATGCTGAACAAGTTGCCGATCTTCAGTCCTGGATGAGGCACAAAAAGAAGTGCATCCCAGTGGGTTGGGGCAGTAGAATACACTGACTACATCTCTACGGAGAGGTAAAACGCCCACAGCCTTTCAAGTGTTCTGACTATGGCTTTAAACAATCTGATGGTGAGCTTCCACTCCTAGAGATTTAAGGAATGTCGAGTAGCCATTAATAACCATCTTTGCCTGATCCACTCTGACCCAGAGTGGTAGCACTTGATAAGGTCTGATCAATGGATCAAACAGAACTGTTCGACATTTACATTGTGCGCAAACAAATGATTTATGCAAAATTGAATTGTTGGAAATAGAACTCTTTGCATAACTGTGTGTAAACAAGTGGCTGATGCTATATTGAATTGTTCGTGATATATAGCAATACTTGAATCCAGTAGATTGTATTCAAATGAACGAATAGCGTTCAGAAAAAATAGTGTTAAATAGCAATAATTGTAACTACTTCACTGTGAGCAAATAAATGACGAATAGTAAAGAGAGTTATTTGTGGTAATGCTTGAAATCATTTAATTCTGTTGCCATAACAGAAAAAAAGCTAAAGTGCTCATAATTTTTTAAAATTTTATTCATACAATATGTGTATTAAAAAAAAAAAAAAACTAGAATAGCTTACATAGCATAAGTCCTTGCAAAAAAAGTGGAAAATCCTGTTATCTAATCCTTCTAATCTTCTTAATATTTAATCATGTGTTAGAATCTTCAAAGTATTTCTAATAATGAATTATTAAAACTCAATCGTCATTGATACAATTTTTAATTACATTTATTTTAAATGCTACTTTCGAATTGATCTTTCTCGTAATATAGCGATTTTCTATGGCATGAATATAGTTATACAACAAGAAAGTTTTCACCCTATATTTGGCCCGTTAATGTTAAATATACCTTTATTTGTTGCTCTCAAAGCAGATATCCAATACATGTTATCACACGCACTCTAACACGTATATAAACAAAATGAATAATGGGCATCCACTGTGTGTTCTGAGCTATGTTTGTAAGTGCACTCAAAAGCATAAGCATTTCCTGATGTCCGCCACAACGGACGGAATGCAGCAGGAAGTATTTGAAAGTAAATGACTAAAAACATCCTTATGTCGTGTGTTCTTTTTTATGGACTGTATAATCAAGTTAAAACAGCTGACCTTTTATGATTCCTGCAGGCATTTGACATGTAGACACTTCCGCCATTTTCAGTTTGAGGTCACTAGTCTGGGCTTTAATGCATGTGGCACTACTTGTGAGCCGCAGACAAGTTCTTTGAATCTAAAGTAGATCTTGAGTAAGATCGCAAGAATTTGCTCGGGCAATCGCTGGTTAGAAAGAAAACGAAGAATTAGTTTGCAATATTTGCAGCGGTTTGTTTGAGTTTTATGGCATATCAACACTTGTAGGTGATCTAATGCCAAATCCTCTCTCTCTCACTATATATATATATATATATATATATATATATATATATATATATATATATATATATATTTGTGTGTGTATGAATGATTGTAAACACATTTCGTAGATTACGTTTTTAAACGTACTTGAGCTCTTTCTTGACTTAGTTAAATCTTTTCAAATATTGCCACGTAACAATAATAATTTAAAATCAGTTATTTCAGTTATGGGGGTGTCCTGGTGGTGTAATGGTTAAAGCGATGGACTGAGGAATCGTAGTATGCGAGTTCGTACTGCAGTCGCGCTATTACGTACACTTTCGGCTTTACAACTAATCTGTATGCAAACAGTATTGCCTGTGGTGTAATGGTTATCGTCGCAGGAATAGGACACGACGATACGAGTTTTAATCCTGGACGAGACTGATTGCATTTCACATAGAACTAATGCCCCTGGGAAAGGTATGAATCCAATTATTCTCCCTCCAGCTATGGGTAAATAGTAGGACAGACTAGGTTCTTCAGCCTTGGTGAGGCAACTAGTCTAGGAGAAGGAAACCTCTGAATTGAAACCTGTTAAACTCCGCTTAAAAAAATTGACCTTGTGTTATATCCTGCCTGAGCGGAGGGGTTGGTAAATACGATAATTTAACATCAGTTATTTGTGGGGGTGTCATCGTGGTGTAATAGTTAAAGCGATGCACTGAGGAATCGTAGTATGCGAGTTCGTTCTCCAGTCGCGCTATTACGTTCACTTTTGGGCAAATACCACCACTACTGTTCTTCTAGGAGAATGGCTTTGGCATTAAATAACCTGCAAAGGCTGATATGCCATTAAACAAAGAAACCAAACCGAAACCAATCAGTTATTTGTTTGCAGAGGTAAATAGATTGTAATTTACTTTTTAAATGATTTACAACTAATCTGTATGCAAACACTATAGCCCGTGGTGTAATGGTTATCGTCGCAGGAATTGGACACGGTGACACGAGTACAAATCCTGGACTGATTGCATTTCACATAGCACTAATACCCTAGGGAAAGGTATGAATCCAATTATTCTCCCTCCAGCTATGGGTAAATAGTAGGGTAGACTAGGTTCTTCAGCCTTGGTGAGGCAACTAGTCTAGGAGAAGGAAACCTCTGAATTGAAACCTGTTAAACTCCGCTTAAAAAAATTGACCTTGTGTCATATCCTGCTTGAGCGGAGGGGTTGGGAAAATATGGTATTGTTATTTTTTCTACACAGTTAAATATTTTCAATTATCGTAATTTTACTCTAATATTTCAATATTAATCATTTCTTCGGACACTGTGAAGTTGTTTCAAGTATTATTTAACACTATTCTTTTCAACACTTTTCATCCATTTACACTCAGTCAAATATTTTAAACTGGACCTCTGGTAAGTGTTTCTGCTATTTTTGTCATTATTATTGCTCTTGTGTGTTGTTGCCTCCTACAGTTCTTTTGTTTATTCTACACGTTTTGCAATTTAATATCAATGATTCTATTTTACAACGGTTTCAAGTATTCAAAGACTTTTTTTTTATTTGCACATAATTAAATGGTTGCAAGTATTACTATGCATCACTAATAATTTAATAAAACGCCAGTCATTTGTTTACACACAGTTAAATTACCAAACAATTCTATGTCTAACTATTCGATTTTACCTTATTTTTTTTCATTCAGTTTAAATTGTTAAATGGTTCTATTTGATCCATAGATATGATGCTATCTGGTGCTACATATTCGGGCTTACAATAAAGTGGTATTCCACATACGAACGCTCCAAGGCTGAAGCCTTACTATCAGATTGTTTAATGTCATATTTTTTGACAAGCGTTGGGATGGAGATCCGACCCTGCTGTAGAGCTGCAGTGAGTATACTTTACAACCTCAGCCAACTAGTTTGCAGGAACTTTGAATGTTGTTTCTATAATATTATTCAGTTTAGCATAAGCATGCTGGTTAAATGTAAGAACAGTTTAATTTTCAAAAACATTTCTATTTCAAGCTATTATCTTTAGTGAAACAGTTCTAATTCCAACAATTCAGTTCAGCATGAGTATGCAGTTTAGTTCTATGTAACCCATAGAAAGGGATGCTCCGCATTCTTCAAAGCCCCAGTATCACCGGAACCTCGCCATCAGATTGTTTAGAGTCATATCCAGGACACTTGTTTGGAGGGGACGGGCTTCCCCCTCTGCAGAGGTGCAGTTGGTGTATTCTACAGCTCCAACCGTCTTGCCAATTCTAAAGTTGGATTTTTTCATAAACAATTATATACTTTCAAGTAACTAATGATAATGATCATTTATAAAAAATCTGTACACATATCAATTCTTAATACAAGGAAGTGCACACATTTACATGTTTTCAAATATTTCAGACAATTTAAATCTTTCAATTAATAATTACGAAAAATGAAAACGAAAAGACAAACAAGTACATTGATTTTACCAGAGAATTAAAAAATTCTATGGAACATGAAGGTGACGGTGATACCAATTGAAATCGGTGAACCAGGAACGATGTAAACATATCATAAGGGGACTTAGAAGAATTGGAAATCGGAGGACGAACAGAGAAAATCCAAACAACATAATAATGGAGATCGGTCAGAATACTGAGAAGAGTCCTGAATACTTGCTGTCACTCAGACTCCAATGAAAGACCATTAGCTAATGTTGGTGAAAAATAAAAACTCTTAAAGGAATAGAACAATCATACTTATGATTATAGGAAGAAAAAGAAGAAATTAAAATCTTTCTTATCGAATGAGACGCATAAAATTTTTAGGATATTTACATATAAACGGACCCTTTAACTTTGGCCAAAAGACCATAAGTAAGTAAAGTTGGCAACCGTAATCGAGGGGAACCAGAAGATTCCATTTTCGATAGCTACTACACCAAGGTGTAAGGGAGGGAGCTATTCCTTTTCATGGATTGCTCCACTTCATCCTTGATACGTACCTTATAATCCTGAGTATTAAGCATGTAGGCAACAAGTAACATTTTTGAGTCTTTGGTATGACTCGACCTGGGATTGAATCCAGGTCTTCCAGACCATTAGCGAACGCTCTAACGATCATGCCAATGTCCGGAAAGACCATATCTAGAGTTAATTAACAAGAAAATAAACTTAACATCTAGTAAATGTTGCAATTTTGAGTGAAAATAAAGGTAGCGAATTGTTTGGACTTTGCCAGAGAACTAAAAAAAACAATGGTACATGAAGATGACAGTGACGTCAATTGTAGTCTGTGTGCTTGAAACAGTTTCCAAAGAAACAAAAGATGGCAAAAATTTAGAGTCAGAAGAAGAAAACTCAGAAGTGTCCTGGAGATCAGAGGAGACTTGCTGTCACTCACATTCCACTCGAAAGACCACCAGCTAACGTTTGTAGGAAAAACTTGCAAAGAGTGATACTATAATAACGATTTTGATTTATAAATGGATTACCTAATCTCGGCCAGACGTCCAAACGTTATAATAATCAACAACTTCAAAGAAAAAAAAAGAGAACTCTCGGAATTGTGGACATTGCTATTCCGGCTGACCGCTGATTAAAATTGAAAGAAAATGAAAAGAAGGATAAGAACTTCGAACTAGCTAGGGAGTTGAAAAAAAAAAAAAGTAGAACATGAAAGTGATCAGACCAGTTGTAATTGGTGCTCTTAGTACTGTCACAAAGGATTGATAAATGTACTGGAAGCCATGGAAAAACAGGACGAGTGGAGACCATCCAAACTATTGCATTACTGAGATTGTCCAGAATACTGAGAAGATTCCTGGAGACTTACTGTCGCTCCAACTCAATTGAAAGACCATCAGCTAACCCTGATTTGAAAATAAAAAACTCTCAAGGGGTAAATAACAATAATAATAATAATAATATTTAGCAGGTGTAGGTTCTGGGATAATAGAGATGAAACGATTGATCACATAAGTGAATGCAGCAAACTGGCACAAAAGGAGAATAAAACTAGGCACAACTAGGTGGGAAAAGTGATCAACAGGGAATTGTGCAAGAGGTTTAAATTTGACCATACGAACAAACTGTATATGCTAACCCCAGAATCTGTCCAGAAAAGGAGACGCATAAATTCCTCTGAGATTTGAGATACAAACGTATTATCTGATCTCGGCTAGACCACTAGACCTAGTGATATTCAACAACGACAAGAAAATATAATCTGCCGAATAGTGGACCACAGGGTAAAACTAAAAGATATCGAAAAAAGTGCCTGTACTTTGCTAGAGAGTTGAAAACTATGGGACATTATTTCCAAAAAGTGAAATAATGTGAATAAAATGAAAAGGCCGGACATATACCAGGACCTTGCCACAGGGCTGAGATCGACAATTTAGTAAATCGCAAACAAAGCTCTTCGGACTGTAATCGAAAATCTGGAAGAACTGAAACTACTTAAACCATAAAATCTGCTTGGATGATTATGTATAAAGCCTAATATCAGACAGATGACTGTACCTGTCAAGAAAAGAAGGAGACCTTGCCAGTTTTGACAACTTTGCAGATGCAATAACACAATAACTTAAAGGCTATATTCAAAAGAGCATAGAAAAATGTATTGCAGTGGCCAATAACAACATCAGCAACATTAGTCAAGATAGAAAAAACAAGGAGCAAACAGAAATGGGAAGAAAACAACTGTATGCATATTTCAAGCGACAATGTAAACCAAGTTTTTATTTTTCAGGCGTAAATAGTTAGGCAGACTTGATTCTTTTGAATGGTACGGCAACCAGTCAAAGAGAAGGAAAACTCTGAATCGAAATTAGCTTTACTCTGCTGAAAAAGGATCTCGTGTTACATCCTGTCCATTGCGAAGGGGTTGGTTAAATAGCTATTTCTAAAAAGCCGAAATATTAAAAACTATTTCAGCTAATATATTACCACAATAATATAAACAGTACGTAGAAACAGATTAACTGACAAATAAACAAATTCATTTCGTTTATCTAATTAAGAAGTATTGAAGGATTATGAAGTCGATTATAAAATATTATAGGAGTATGAAGTATAGTCTCAGGTATTATTGGACTATCACGACTGAAATATTATGTGAATGATGGCTGATTCAGGAAGTATATGAAGTATTATAGAGGTTCTTGGGTTGAATTTTATGGCATATAAACACAAATAGTTTATTTTAGGCCAAATCTTATTCATGAATATATTCATTAAAACTTTGTAAAAGGATTTTTCATAGATAACATTTTTTGAACGGGCCAGGACTTATTTTTGCTCACAGTTAAATTGTTTCACTTACTGCTGTAAATATTTCCAATTTGACATGTTATTTGTTTGCACAAAGTTAACTAGTTATCTATAAATGACATATGTGACTAGTTTGTAGGTAATCTAATTTACAAAGGAGTCAGAGTTAATTTGTTTGCGCACAAGTAACTATTGTCAGCATCCAGTAGATTTGTTTGGGTTTTATGGCATGTCAAACTATGTAAGTTATCTAATGCCATATCAATTCTATACAAAGAAAATTGTTTTTAAAAATTCACTTCAATAGTCAAAAACATTTCTATTTCTAGCCATTCAGTTTAGTATAAATATAGTTTTGTTTACACATAGAATTAGATAGAACTGTTAGACAATGTTAAATGTCAAAACTTCTATTTAAAACGATACCGTCTAGCATAACTACGCAGTTTAGTTCTATTTGACTCATAGATAGGACCCGATCAGTTACTACTATAGCGAGTCAGAGTGGACATGGGGGCGATGGCAATGAAGACGTACTTCTTATTTTCCACACCTCCATCATTACTGGAATATCACCATCAGGTTTTTTAGTGGACACAAACAGGACACTCGTTGAGGGGGTTTCTTACCCCTCTTCAGAGGTGTAGTCGGTGTATTCTACAACTCCAGCCGACTAGACAAGCCCACATTAGAATCGTTTCAAATATTGCTATTCAACACATACTTCTATTTAACACTCTTCATTCATTTTCTCGCTGTTAAATGATTTCAATAAATCTAACACGAATAATTCTTCTGAGTATAAATTATTTATTTCTATCTAACACCAATAATTTTCTTTTTACACAGATCGTTTCAAGCAGCCTTATGTCATGAAAATTTTAATTTTGCATGAGTCGTTTGTTTATACACTGTTAAATGGTCAAAGAGTTCTATATCACCCATAGATGAGACCGTATCAGGTAAAAGCTCTCCAAGTCAGAGTCGGTTTTGAATTGATTGCAATGAAGAGTAATCTACCATCTACGGATCTCGGAAACTGGAGTCTCACCTTCTGATTATTTTGTGTCATATCCAAAATTCTCGTTGGGGGTAGTCTTTCCATTTTACAGAGATGCAGTCTGTGTATTCTACAGCTGCAGCCGATAGAGCTGAATTATTATAGGATCCTCAAGTATATATATATATATATATATATACATATATATATATATGGGCGGGGATTGATATTGTTTCAAAGTAAAAAGTAAAACATTGTTTTTTTGCTTTTAATTGATGATTTGGATTGCGTCTCTTGGTATTACCTTTTAAAGAAAGCGTGACTGACTTTTTTTTTTTATACCTGCTAAATAAAATTAAAAAATTGTTGAAATTTTGAACTAGCTGAGTAATATTGCGTAAGGTGTTTTGTTTTTGCTTTTTTCATATTAAGGTCGTTAAAAGGTGTATTTTCAAATGACTTATGTACTCTGTATATTGTCCAATCACAGTTGGCAATATTGTTGTATTTTGATCATCGACCCGGCCAAAAATGCCATTCAAAGTGATGCAACGGAAGGAAGTGACACATTCCAATGGCAGTTATGAGAGGAAATCGCGCAGGTGAGCTCGGCTGATAATATGGGACAAGGTGAAGGTCCCACTTCAGAGTGATGCACCGGAAGAGAGTGACCTGTGAACTTCATGACAGTTATTTCCGCTAGATGACGATCAAACATGACATTCCCAAGACTTAGTGGGTGTTGAACTATTATATAACTCAGTCAAGACAGGAAGTTAGAGATCAGCTGGAGTTAGAGATGAGATGTGGTAGGGAAAGCCACGCCGGGCCGAAGTGGCCCTCGAGGCCCCGATGAGTTGGGGTCCAGAGAAGTTGGTGATAAGATGCAGTAAAGAAAGCCATCATCCAACAGAGAGCTGAGTCCCTGGGCCTCCGGCTGAGCAGACCTGGAGAACGATAAAGACACAACGTTGACGGTCATAAGAGTGGGGGTTAATATATTGCAGGTCTGTTCGGTCTCCAACTCCCACTCACAGTAAAACCTTGAATAACCTATTCGAACCCTTACAATAAAGTGAGAGGTACATATTTTTCTAAAGAAGTCGCTCGTCGTTATTCATTGCGTCAGTCCGTATTCCGCATATATATGCATGATGTGTTTGTATAGTTAATCATGGCCATGGTTATTGAGTTGCTATACAACAATACAACTTAGAAAGAGATACATACGTACATCTGAATGTATGAAAGATGAATTTAAAACACTGAAAACAAAACACATACGTAGGCATATTTTTATAGGATTTTTCTTCATAGAAGGAATAGATTGTTTCTTATGAAAAAAAATTCTTGTTTTAAAACCCAAAAGAGAATACAAGAAAAGATTATACAAAGATCAAGCTTAGTCAAAGTGGTTTTCGAACGTGACTTACAAACCAAATTATTTTAATCGATACACATGTTTATAAATTTCAAAGTCACCTTTTTTGATTTACAAGGTTTTAAAAATGAAATCCAACGCTCGCTATTTGCCCAGTTGGCTGGGGCTGTAGAATACACTGAGTTAATCTATGCAGAGGGGTAAGATGTCTGCAAACGAGTGCCCTATATATGAGACAAAATATAATAGTGAAGTTCCAATAATGCTGTAGCTTTGGGGAATGCGGAGCACTCCTTCATTACCACCGCTACCAAGTCAACTCTGGCCCGGAGTGGTAACACCTGAGAAAGCATTCTCGATAGGTCAAATAGAACTAAAACTGCGTTTTTTGAAATGGAATTGTTTTTGACATTGAACCCGTACTTACGCTACACTGAACTATTTAAAATAGAACTGTTCTGCATTTTGTGAGTGAAGAAAATCTGTACTTATACGAAGTGAATTGGTTTAATTAGAACACTTTCAATCGAATAAATAGCTTGAAATAGAAATGTTTTTGACAATCAAAGTATGTACTAATGTTAAACTGAATTGTCGGAAATAGAACTGTTTGTGTTAAAAGAGATCCGGAATTTAATAACCTACAAAGGTTGATATGCCATAAAAAAAACCTAACAAACAACGCTCGTAAAGTTATTGCCCAGAAAAACTGGCACGTACTAAATTCTTTCGCAAAATCTATGAAGATATTTTATCGCTTTCATATTTAGGCATTGGAAATTATTTGTATTTGTCGAGTTCACCAGAATACATTAATAATGATATAAAAATGTCATTCATATGTAAATATTTCGTATTTCAATCGTCAAATATATATTTAAGGTTTTTATTTTCATTTAAATTATTTCAACTATTAATACATGTAATACATTTTAAGTAATGATTACAATGAGTCGCTATTTTTGGAGCTAACTACTGATATTTGTCCCTCCATAAACATTCACTCATAGACGTATACTCACATCCCTTTATATATATGTGTGTGTGTGTGTGTGTGTATATATGTATATACATACAGAAATACTGAGCAGGTAATAAGTAAATTGCGTCAAACGTTTTTAAAGGATTGTTTGCTCAATATACAGATAAGTTGCGGCAGAAATTTTTGTCACGATCTGAATAGTCACTTGTATGGTAAAAGTGAATTTAGGCAAGTAGTAAATATTGCTCCATCTTATTCGTATTTTAACATTTCCTTTTAGATACGACCATAGCTCAGACTGGTGTACACCATGCATTTACCGTGGAAATGTTTAGAGAGAAGATTATGTATTGCTGCACCTTTAACTTTTCGTCTCTATTTCATTTTTTGTCGGACAGTATATATATATATATATATAATAGCGTTTGTTTATAAAATATATTTTAATATGATTAACAACGCAGACTGATCAAACACGCTTATGTTTGATATGATAAAATGATATATTACTTGTATGAGAGAAACGTATGTTTGAATTCAGTTTTGCCCAGACAATTTGAAACAAAAAACCAGGTTCCTTGTAAGAATGAGTTAATTACAAACAAATGACCTTGGCCTTTTTTCGACCCGGTAATGTAATATAAGTCTTGTACTTTGTTAACCCAGGAAATGCGATAAAAGAGACGTTGTATTTAGGGAGAATTAGCGAAGTTGAAATAAGAAAACGCCTCTCTTGTCCGATGTCTTCTTGTGTTTCAACATAGCGTCTTCATGAATTGAATTAGTTCCAGTCTATCAACGTAACGCACCAGAAATACTGAGAATGAAATAAGGCAGATAGTTACGATTGTATTAAACTACAGAACACAATGCACTGTGATGATTAATCTTTTTAGTAATTGGACCATTGTGGAGAGTCAAAGATTTAGCGGAAAGAAAACGAGAGTAAAAAAATACGAATTTACCCAAAGAAAACGAAAAAAAAAATGTCAGGAACGTGGCCACAGAAAAATACCACTTATCTTATTCTTCATATAGGGTCCTGAATAAAAAAGCAGCAACACGGTGAGTGATTTTCTCAAGTTGATGAAACAAAAAATCTATTGTTTGAAAAATTATAAACCACTCGTATAAGGGTGGGGTCGGGTGGTTTTGATATCCCGAAATTCACGTAGTTACTTCTCAACTAGCCAGTAGCAAAAAAGCTGTCACAAGTAACTGTTTCTCAGACGTACCACGAGAGTGCACGACGACCGACTGAATTTATGTTGTTGGTTACGCAGACGGACACAAGCTTTGCTGATCACGGAGATGACCACTTTAGTACAGTTCTCAACAACTATTATAAAAGTTTGTGCTATATGTTTCTATTCCTATCCTGAAGAACAAAATACGAACAATCGTTTCAGAACCATCATGTATTATTACCGTGGCCATTGTACAAATTGTTGATTGGTTGGGTTTTATGGCATATTAACCTTTGTAGGTTATTTAACACCAAATCCATTTTTATGTAAATAATCAGTTCTATTTCAAACAATTCAGCTCAGCATAAACACGCAGTTTAAATGTAAGTACAATTTAATTGTGGAAAACATTTCTATTTCAAGATATTCAGTCTAGCTAAGTAGTTCTAAATCAGCTAAACAGGTTTTGTTTGCACAGAGTTAAATGTCAAAACTGTTCTATATTAAACAAATCAGTTTAGTAGAGTTTCAATGTCAAAAACAGCTCCATTTCGAATAATTCAGATTAGCATAAGCACGCAGTTTAAATAAAAGTGCGGTTTGTCAAAAATATTTCTACTTCAAGCTATGCAGTTTAGTCAAACAATTCAGTTCAATACAAATATGCTGTTAGTTCTATTTAACCCATATATAGGCCCCTATCAGGTGCTACCACGCTGGGCCAGAGTAGACCTGGGAGCAATGGCTGTGAAGGGGTGCTCCGCATTCCCCATAGCCCAAGTATCACTGGAATCTCGCCATCAGATTGTTTGGTGTCATATACAGGACACTCATTAGGGGGGGTTACCTCTCTGCCGAGATGCAGTCGGTGTATTCTACAGCCCCAGCCGCGTGGACAATGTACAAATTGTATCGAACAAAATGCCCCTAAACTTCTAACAGTACGAAAATATGCCTATTACTAATTTTACTTTTTTACCTCATAGCCAGTGTAGAACAACACCATCAACGGGGCTATTTTATCTTGTCACCCTTCAAAAAAAAAAAAAAGGGCGTCCAAGGTTTGACACTAAACAATTTTATCTGTCGTGAAGCTTTATATCTGCGAATATGGGGTAACCCATCATTGTCATAAATTGTAGATCTCATCAAAATGGTTGCTAGGTTGTTTCGTTTTACGAAACCGTCCTTACTCTAGACTAAACTATTTACAATAGAACTGTTTTGAATTTGGTGAGTAAACTAAATCTGTACTTATACTTAGTGAATTTCAATCGAATAAATAGCTTGAAATAGAAATGTTTTTTGACAATCATACTATGTACTAATGTTAAACTGAATTGTTTGAAATTGAACTGTTTATTTGTATTAAAAGAGATCCGGAATTAAATAACCTACAAAGGTTGATATGCCATAAAAACCTAACAAACAACGCTCGTTAAGTTATTGCCTAGAAAAACTGGCACGTACTAAATTCTTTCGCAAAATCTATGAAGATATTTTATCGCTTTCATATTTAGGCATTGGAAATTATTTGTATTTGTCGAGTTCACCAGAATACATTAATAATGATATAAAGATGTCATTCATATGTAAATGTTTCGTGTTTCAGTGTTTTATTTTCATTTTAATTATTTCAAGTATTAATACATGTAATACATTTTAAGTAATAATTACAGTGAGTCAATTTTTGCAGCTCTGATTGTCGCTATTTTTGGAGCTAACATTTTCCGGTTCATTTTACGCCGAATAAAAACATTTTGATAACATTTTCAAACAATTTAGCTTAGTAGAAGAATATTTTTTTGTCTACACGCAGCTAAATGCCAAAACCATTCTATTAGCAACAATTCAGTTTAGCATAGAAAAGCAGTTTTATTCAAACAATTCTGTTTAACATAAGTACACAGTTTAGTTCTATTGGATCCATAGATAGGCCCCTATCAGGTGCTACCGATCCGGACCAGAGAGGACGTGGGAGTGATGACAATGAAAGGGTACTCCGCATTATCTAAAGCTCCAGCATTACTGGAGCTTCGCCATCAGATTGTTTACTGTGATACCCACTCATTTGGGTGGTTACCTCCCCTGCAGAGAAGCACTCGGTGTATACTACAGTTCCAGCCGACTTGGCAAGTCTTATAGTGAGGTTCCATTAATGCTAGAGCCTTTGGGAATACGGATTATCCCTTCATTATTTTCGCTCCCAGGTGTCACCTGATATTTTGATATTTAACTGTTTGTAATCAAATAGTTCTCATACTAAAGTGAAATGGTTGAAATTTAATTCAGTTTGAAATGACCCGAAACGTGTTGGTACGCAAAACAAAACAAAACAAAAAAAAACCCAATCAAAATGAACAATTTAAAGCCCATGAAGTTTGAGCTTGCTCCATACGTTGTTGTAGTTCAACACATTAGCCACAACGCAGATAGGATTTCCTTCGAAGACAAAGGAAAGGAGATAGTTATGACAGTGTTACACTTCAGAAAACAATGTTTTATCGTAGTCAATTAGACAAGAGAAACGTTGATCTAAGTAAGAGAGCAGCTGTGAAAGATAGTTAAGTGTTTCCATTAAAAGTTCGAAAAAGAATTTGAAAAATATGAGCCAAACAAAAAATAAATAAATAATTTTTTTTTTTCCACAGTAAATTTTTGCACTGTTCTAAATGCCAGATACATCTCAGCTGTTTCCTTACTTTGTATATACAGTAAAAAATAACAAAAAAAAAAAAAAGAAAGAAACATTTCAAAAAGTCTTAGTTCTCGTGAGAAAGCGAAGTAGGCGAAATTAGAAGTTTCTTTTTTTCTTTTAGAAATTTACTTCTTGAAAAGTGCTTTACAGAATTGGCAGTTTTCCCACGTATACAGGCTCTAAGAATCCAAATAGTTGCATGTTTTACAGACAAAAGACATTCCCTTCGGTAAGAGATGAGAAAAAAAAAAGAGAAATAAAAGGTATTCCTTATTTTCTCGGAAGGCAGTAAAAGAGCGATATGCCGTTTGAACAGGCCTAATATTGAGAATTATAAAAACGCATTTCCCCAAAAAATGTATACGGAAATGTTTATGCATACAATAACTAACATGGCCATATATTCAAGCAATGCGTCTATAAATCGATATATGCATTATGAAAACTATGAAATAAACTAGAGGGAGACAGATACGTATAAAAAGAACGGACTAAGACACATCCATAGACCAGATAGTGTAACGGTTATCGTCATCGGAAATGGAACTACTGATGCAAGTTCAAATCCAGAAGAAGACAAAATATGTTTAACTTTGTGTGCATGCCGTTTTGGAAAAAAGCGTGAATCCATCTCATTCTTTCCTCCTGCGGTGCAACGTGGTTTCTTCGGGCTTGGTACTGCAACTAGGATAAGGAGAAATCTTAAACAAGCAGTAGTCTGCTTAAAATTTGCTCTTGAGTCACATCCTGCTCGTAGCGAAAAGGGTCATGTAATTAGAGAGGAGCACATGTCAACATAGAAAATGGAATTGGTGACTGAAATTCGAATATTGGATGAGGCTGATAGCATTTCACTTCGTGCAAATGTCATTGGTAAAGAACCCAATTTCGTCTTCACACTCGCCAAATTATGGGTAACTATTAGGGCAGAATGGACCCTTAAACCGTAATGAGTAAATTCAGCGCAGATGTAGTTCACTTAAAAATGGCCTGGTGTCATACCCTGCACATAATGGAGGAAGCTGTGTAAGTATAGAGGAGCATATGCCGTGACGGTTATCGTCGTATGAAATGGAATCTGTGACCAGGGTTCAAATTCTGGACGAGGCTGATTGTATTTCACTTCGCACTAATAATCTTGAGAAAGGGATGAAGCCACCTATTCTCCCCACCATCCATGAGCATAGAGTTGAGCAGATTGTGCTGTTTAGGCATAGTAAGGCAAGGTTGATACTGAATTCCAAACTGCTGTAGTAGGATGAAAAATTACCTCGTGTCGCATCTTGGACTTAATGGAATGGTTGCATTTACAGAGAGGAGCTCAAAAGAAAGATACATAAATAGGCGGGCTAAGAGTAATGGTTATCGTCTTAAGAAATGGAATCCGTGACACGAGTTCAACTCATGGACGAGGCTGTTTGCGTGTTTTTTCTCGCTAATAGGAAAGGTAGGAATCCATTTGATCTCTCCTCAAATTCAAGTTAATACTAGAGCAGACTGGGTTCTTTGGGCTTTGTTGGCAAATAGTCTGGAGGAAGGAACAACTGTATTTATACCAGCTGTTCTCTCAAACATCGACTTTATACCGCATCATACTCGTTGATGAGAGATTGTTACATGCATATATTGGTAGTTACGAGTTTAATTTTGATCCCTTTGAAGGTTGTCATCATTTTGTATGAAGGTCATCGTAGTTATATAATAACTGCGAAGTTCACAACACTATCCTTAACCAAATAAAAGCTTGCATTCTGAATGCTCATTTTGCTGGAGTGATACCCTCCACATCACTCACTGAAGTAGTATTGAATAAGAAAGTAAAGGCTTACCTGACTGACAAGAATAATAAACTGCGACGACTGGTGAACCTCCACCCTCAACATGGACCTGGCAGTGTGGAAAGAGTGTACGTAGGCCATCCGCAGCACAGTACTTGCGGCCATTACATAATGTCTGCAAATTCCCGCGAACCTTTGGAAGATTTGGGGACGTTGGCTCGAGCCTGACCTCTGTCACTCGAATGCTAGACTTGTCCGAGCATGACAGACCTAATGTACCGGTGCTACAGATGTTACTTACACACAAGTTTCCTGGAAAAAAATAAAGAAAAAGAAAATACATTACAATTATTACAGACTTACTAAAAAAATGATTTGATCATTTAAGGATTTCACATGGACGAATAATAAAAAATAGAATAAAATAAAAAAAAAAAAAATATAAAGACTTGAATAATTTTACAATGATACATATTAAACTTTTGTGGTAAAAGTGGTATTTGAGTTTTCCGTAGTCGAAAGCTGTTTTTGTACGGAAAGTACAAGTACTTTAGCGAAGTGACTAACGACTACTATGCCAAAAATGGATAATCGTCGGTAGGAAAGGAGAAACATAAAAATAGAAATTGTTTTAAGTGATGGAACCTCTTATCATCTCTCCATCTTGTCTATATATATATATATATATATATATATATATATATATATATATGTGTGTGTATATGTATAGAGAGAGCGCGCGCACACACACACACACACACACATATATATATATATACATATGTGTGTGTGTGTGTGCTATATATCTCTCATTGAGTACCACATTAACAAGGCCTTGTTCCATATATATTCTCTGACGAAAGCAACAAGCTGGAAGTATACATGTATGTAAGAACAAAATAAATAATTTCCAAAAGCACAAATCTCTTCGTGAACCTGCCTGTTTTAATATATATATGTGTGTGTGTGTCTCTCTCTCTATGCTATATATATATATATATATATATATATATATATAGTGTATATGCTATATGTATATTTGTATATGAGTGTGTGTGTGTGTGTATATAGGATGAAATGGAAGAAAAATATATTTGATGGTTTGTTTATTTGCCAACGCGTTTCCACTCCAGGCTTTTTTTTCTTTTGAATGCTAAAGCGTTTTACAGAAAGTATTTTAGTATGAGAAATAATCATGAGATGTGAATTTTGTTTCAATTATGTTTTCCTCTCGTCTGGCACAAATGAACAAATGGTTTAATACTGATATGTTTAAATTGCGTTATGTCATGTGATGGAATGTTTTTGAAAAGTAAAAGGCGTTTTGTGGTTTGAGCAAAAACTTTGTGACATATTTTTTGCTTTGAATGTTTACAAACAGGAGAGTTAATCTTTAGTGTGAATTCTGAATTCTTTTAATATGATTTTTCATGTAGATGGTGAAATTTTGAAAAAAGCTTGTTGTCTTGGTGTGCTATGGAATATGATTCAATCATTATTCTTTTATTTTTGTCATGAATGAAGGCAAATATGACAGAATATGACAGTTGAATACAATATGGGAATCGACAATTAAGAAGGCTAGATGAAAAAAAATCTAAATATGAGCACAGGTAAAAATCATACATAATAATAGTAATTCAATTCAGGTGAGAACGTTAAGTTTATAAGTCCCAAAAATACACTCTGACTTGTCCAGCAGGACACATGTCGTAACGGCTATAGGCGTTGGTTCCCTAGGCTTCTAAGGAGACTATCATCTGGAAGTTGCAGATTCAATCCTGACTGCAGGTGAGTAACAATACAGGAATACTTGACACTTGTACCCTGTTATGGCTATCCCCGTGAATTCAATAAAGATCGAAGTTCCGTGAAGATTCCAGAGTTTGACAAACACCTGGAGAAGGCCTGAGGACACATCAGCCGAAATGTTGTGGAAATAACGACGAAGACAACAGTCCGAAAACCCTTAATGATGAAAATCACCAAGCTTCGTCTTAGAAATTTAGACAACTGATTTGACAGAATTTCGAAAGTCAAAAGCGTGGTTAGTTAAAATGTTATGAAAAACTAAAGAGTTTGTTGTGTTACCAGTTTTAAAGTATTTTTTTTTTAATTTTATAAATTATTTTGTTTAAATTTCTGCTGGTTTCTTATGTATAAAATTTATTGCAATTTTGGCAGCGGATTTTTTAAACATCTGCGTTGGACAGGAAATGTATATTTTTGGAGTTTTTTCTTTACTATTCGTTTTATTGGTTTTGTTGTTCGGGTAGAGGTTTTTACGTCAAAATGATTTAATTTTTTTTAATGTAGGGTGGTAGTGGGGTTTTGGGGTAAAATTTTGTGTCTCTTATGTTTACGTAAAATTTTATTCAAACCACAGAGATAAAACAAAAAAGTCTTAGAAACTGATCCCCCAATATTTAAACGAAGAATTTGAAAACATCGATAACTATTTCCAAACTACAATATCCCAAATATTTCATTCACTGTGCAAAATCAAAAACCATAAATATCCACAAACATACGTCCTACAGCATGAATAAAAACAAACCTAACTCAAATACGAACCGTATAAAGAGACATACCTTTACCACAGAATCCCAGTACATGAAAAGTAATTGGCATGATTTAATATTTGAATCGTATAATTTAATGGAAATACACCATATTTCTGTTGATGTCTATTCTTACCACCTCAAAATGTCCTTATCTACCCTTAGACCTAAAATAAAAAATAGGGGTGTCCTCGTGGTGTAATGGTTAAAGCGATGGACTGCGGAATCGTAGTACGCGAGTTCGTACTCCAGTCGCGCTATTAAGTTATCTTTCGGGCAAATTCCCAAGGGAAAGGTATGAACCCCCTTATCCTCCCAGCTATCACTACTGTTCTTCTAGGATAATAGATTTTGCATTAAATAACCGATAAAGGTTGATATGCCATTAAACAAAGAAAATAAACCTAAAATAAAAAATGATCCAAATAGAGTTGCCAACAAAAGAAAACAAACACAAAAACAACAACATAAAAACAAACAGACGAAAGGAAACAGTGTAAGGAAATGTTTATATTTACAGGGATATGCACAATTTATAATTTGGTTTGCTTTATCAAATTTTGTAAGTTAAAGCTAAATCATATATCATCCTGTCATGCCGTTAGGACGTACTTCCATGACTCTCGGTATCCGTCTCTATCGTCCATTGCATTCAGCAGTTCCTCTAGACTACATCATCCCCACTGAGCTGTTGTAGATAGATTCTAGCTGGTAGTCCAAAACCTACGCATCCGTTTTATGGGATCCACAGGAGAATGTCAGTTATGAGTTCGTCCTTACTTCTCCAGCTGTGCCCAGCATTACTTGTTCGTCTGATTTGGATGTTTTTTTAAGATGCGAAATTGGTGACCATACAACAGCTGTTTTGTTGCTTCCAGGATTTGTTCAATATTGCTAGTTGCAGTCTTGGACAAGCTTTTTCTCTATACGCTTTGCCATCGTCTATGTGGTGCATTCATATAATAGTTCTGAACACGACTACTGCTTAGAAGAATATGTTTTATTTTATAGAATGTGTCATATGATTTCTTTTTACCGTTAATCAAATGTAATATAATGGCTTTGGGGAAGGCACTACTGAAATAATATCGTAGTCACAACTACTAACTTTGATACCAGCGCCAAATGTAACACTCTCGTGCACAACATTTGCGGTACCAAATGTAATAATGATAATAATAGTAATGATATCGACTCCAAATGCGTTTCTAGATATTTTTTTTATTAATTCTCTCGGTGCCCACGCTGTTTTTGAAAGATCCACAGCTAGGGAATGACACAATCCAGCCGTAACTTCTTTTGACAGTCGGAGTTATCCGTAAGAACCAAATTGCCTGGGTGTTGGCAACTCAAAGATAAGAAGAACTCTCCGTCAACAATTAATCATTTATTGTTCGATCTTCAGACTGTAAACAGTAGTACAAGAGAGAAAAATTGTCAGGGCCTATGAACAGACGCAAAGAGACACCCTTCTAGCCCGACCGAACTCTCTGAACGCTAACTTCGAACTGCTCCAACTGACTTCTGACCGACTGCTATTTATTCAAAAATCTCGAAACAACCCCACTCCCAACACCGAGCTATTAAATTTTTCATGAGACGATAGGCATAAAATTAGGCCGTAGCCCCCCCCCAAAAAAAATTATGACGTCTTTTTTTGTAGTTTTTCATGCCATCCACAGCCCTTCTATAGTAAAAACTTGTTTCTCTCTCACCAGAATATTAACGTACTATATATCCAGTCATCGTGCCACATAGGTCTGACTTCTATATGACCAATAACCTATCTGACCATGCCTTTGCTAGTTGCGTATTCACGTTATTTTCCTAAGATGAGATGCTGCTTCCAAGGTAGAAATGAATAGGTAACATGTTCAAACAAGATAGAATTCATTTTCTGGCACTCAGTTAAATGATTTTTAAGTATTGCTATTGTTTGATTTCTTTGCACACTAAGAACATGGTTTCAAATTTTGCTAACATTAATAGTTTTATTGAGACTTTTAAATAGTTTCAAGTATTGACATTTAACATTGTATGTTTGGTTTTGTTATTTTCCAAAATGAACCTTTGTGGGTTATTTAATGACGAATCCCCTTTACACCAATTAATATAAATCATTTATCAACAAAATTAGTAGGTAACATCTTTAAATGAGCCAGAGCTCATTTTTTGGCACCCCGTTAACTGGTTTCAATTGTTATCAAAATAATAAACTATTTAATATTATTTATTTGCTCATATTTATATGGTTTCAAGTATTGCAATAGATTAAAGAGTCCTATTTAACTCTCAGATGAGACCCTCACAAGTACTACCTTTGTGTTAGTCTGGACACGGGAGTTATGGCAATGAAGGTGTTCTCCGCATTTTCCAAGACTCTGGAGTATCTAGAGCTCTCGCTGTATTGAGTGTGACCACTCTCTAGATATGCATTCAGAGTGTTCTACAGCTCAAGATGAATGGGCTGATACAATAAATGAAGGGTTATATATTCAAGCAATATCTCTGTAAATTATAAATATTTTATAGGGACAATGAAATAAACAAAATGACGGATAGAGATTAACGGAAACCTAATGATAACGGGCAAAGATATATTCGTATGTGACCTCTGCGGAACGGTTACGGTTAGAGAAAATGAAATCAGTGACACGAATTTAAATCTTGTATGAAGCCTTTAGTTCCAAAGATATTATTACAGAACATCAATTTTTCTCAGAATAGGCAAACAGATTTTTAAAATCAGAATATCTTTGCCTACGATCGCATTGTGTTTTTATTTTCTCTATGAAAGGATTTGTAAAATGAAAATCAATAAAAATGATCCTCTTCTGGTAAAATTTGCTTTCGGCTAGTATGGGAATGCTTCACAAGATAATCGCCAACGAGCATATATGCTTACAAAAAATATTTGACACCCCTGAGCAAGACCTTCAGGAAATATGGAATGCAAAGAAAATATTAGGCTATTAACATGGCAAATGTTTTGAAAAATACATTTTATTCATAAATATCTATTATTTATACAGAAAGGAATTTAATAAGAATCGTTCTTTGGGTTTGTGCTATCCAAAATCGTCGACAGCATCACTGCAAAAACGTTAGACCTCCTTCACCAAACGAGAATCCAGATATTACATATAACCATTCGATGCTGAGGCTCCAGTTTTGGAGCTTTGAGAAATGTCGAATATGTTACCATTGCCTTTGATACGAGATACCCTTTGAACCGGAGAAATACCTGTTATGGTCCCATGTATAGGTCAAATTTTACAGTGACATTTTATTGGGATTGTAGTTAATATTAATCATAATTATAGGAGTTAAAAAGTAATACTTGAAACCAATTAAGTCATGCAAACCATATTAATACTTGAAATCATTTAACTATCTATAAAAAAAAAAGAATTCTGGCTTGTTTAACAATAATGTTACTTACAAATCATGTCATATATATATATATATATATATATATATATATATATATATATATATATATATATATATAACACGATTTGGCACTAAATTAGCTATAAGGATTGATGTACCATAACACACAACCAAGCAATACTTTTTTATAAATATTGGGAAAATATGTACATGTTTATCTTTGTATTTAGTAAATCTCATTTATATTAACATCTGTAAATCTTATTTATATTAACATCCTCACATTAAGTCACACTGACATTGCCTTTTTTTTTGCCATTCGTTTATCACTCTTGGCATATCCTCTGGATGTCATTCAATTTCCGCACAGAACTGAAGGACATAAGTTTTTGGTTGTTGGTCAACACTGGTGTGTCTATATCTGGAAACCCACTGAAAAATATCGATAATAAGTTCGTTACTGTCTAACAAGCTGTGCCCAGAATTGCTTGTATGTCTTACTGGGATAGATTGTCAGTCAAGGTTAAATGGCCACATAGCTGTTATTTTGTGGGTTGCTGTTTCCAGGATAGGTTAAAAAAAAAAGGACGCAGCATCCTTATGTAAATCTCCCATTTAGTATTTCTCAAAGCCCTTCGTTAAAGTCCGAAAGGTGCAACCACCATACAATAGTATTGACCCGGCTACAATTCTTCAGCATACAATTGCAATACTAAATGCATATTTCAATTTAGTAATGATTAACTGCAAACGGTTATATAGCTGAATTAAATTATGGATGTCATAGAAATCACTTGAAATGTAATATTAAAACAGGAGTTCGGATTCTTACGATTCTGTTTACTTTTCGTATTTGTTTATTTCTGTTTGTTTTTCTTTTTACTTATCTGTCTTTTTTTTTCATCCTTTATTCGATTACTTTTATAAACATTTATCTTCCCCACTCTTTAATTATCTAACCTCTTTTTCTTTCTTCATTCCTGTTTATATATTTCTTCTTCATGTACTTACTTTTTCCATCATTTTTCTTCTTTTTTCTTTATTTTTCTCATCAATTATTCAATCACTTTTATAGATATTTTTCTTTCTTTTCCTTCTTTCATTTCCACTTTTTCTTTGTATATTCCGTCAAGTAGTTTCTTACTCACATACTTTTGTTCATTTTAATAAATACTCATCTTTTTTAATCCTTTCTTTCGTTCTTTTTTCATTCTTCTTATTTATATACTTTTTTAATATATTCTTACTCTAGTTATTTTTCTCATTTTTCTTTCTTTTGTCTTTCGTTCATTTACTTGATGATCGCATTACTACGCGAAAGTAATACTTGTATGACTGTTGCTAGAGTCAAAGAAAACCAAACATCAAAACTTTCGTTTGAATATCTACAACGCTCTAATTAATACACTTTTATGGGAAGAAGCAATAAAATTTTAAATACAAATTTAGAAATTGGTTTCATGTTGCATAATCTACATTCAAAATCACATATTAACAGAAGGATGCAGATGCTGTTTACATACAAAAAAAAAAACCCGTGTCATTTCCTGTCAATGTGTGGAATCGTTTAATGTATTCTTATGTATTTTTGTTATCACTCTGGTGTTTTTCAATGCATTTTGATCGATTATTTTATGATGGTAAACTTTGTATCTTTGATGAAATCGTGATCGTCTCAGCGTAAATGTTGGTCAACGATTATTAACTTGGTGTAATTTCTCTATGCTGATATAATTTCCCATACACTCTTTTTTCAAAAAATTATTTGTGTACATGCGAACATGATATACTAAGATTATTAATTTGGTGTAATTTCTCTTTGCCAATATAATTTCCCATACTCTTATTTCAAACATATTTTTGCGTGCGTGTGCATAATATACCACCGATGGAAATAAGTCTGATCTCGCAACTCTTTTTTCTTCATAATATATCAATTGCATTTTGTTTACCTCCAGCTTATGTTGAACAAATAGTAATTATTAATTAAAACTAATTGTTTTACTTAAATAGGGGCGAGTTTCATGAAGTTAAGTTTGTTTAGTTGTACATCTATCTTCTTGGGGTATTTAATGCCATTGCTAATATTGATGAAGGTCAATAGTGGTCATATTTAGCCCATGGATAGGGGATAAGTTGGCTATTATCATTACCAAAGGTATTAGACCAAAAGTAAACGGAATAACGCAACTCCCGTTCAAACACTGCTTCTTCATCGTCACAACACAGAAGTTTAAATATAGAAAATATTGCTGTCAAGTAAAACAGGTGTCCTTATAGATTAGTGCTTATTTGTCATGAATTAGAAATAGGGTAGAAACGAAATTTTAGAAGTCTATATATTTTCTCAGGATTTGTACCAATATTAAAACACAGACACTATATGAGACATAATAAGGTCGAAAAAGCTGTTCAGTGCTCTGTATGTCGCGTATAGGTGTGTGTCGGATTTTCTTGTCATGGTAATTTCGAACTTAATATTTCAATTCCTCCATTCATAATTACAATTATATTTCCTGCCCATGAGGCTTATGTTATGAGGACTCGTAACTCTGACTTGGGAAGACGTAGACCCGGAGGTGGCCGTGTCAACTGTAGGGAATACGTACCTATAAAAAAAGACACATTAGGTCAAGTAGTCGCGCAATTTTCCATGACTTGTTAATTCGGAATCGCTTAGATGTGGCATGAATCGGTGGCAGTGTTTCGGCTTCTGCATACTGTGGTTGTTGCTACAATCTCCAGTTTATGAGATCACGGTGTGCACTGTTGATGAGACCTAATAAGGTCGAAACAGCTGTTCAGTGCTCCGTATGTCACATGTTGTGTGCCGGATTTGTTTGTCATGTTAATTTCTAACTTATATATATATATATATATATATATATTCCCATTCACATATATTCGTACGAGTGTACATATATATACGCTCAAGCATATATATCTAAACAAACACGGGCGCACTCACACACGAAACTCACCGATGTATAAGTTATATATATATATATATATATATATATATATATATACATAACACCACATATATGAAAATATATGCACATACACACGACAGATAGATGCCTGTTTGTTTTATATATATTTACGTTCATGTGTGCAAGATATAAAACGCCGGGAATGAAATATTGACTATTTTTTCTTTTTTTAAGAATATTGAGATTCCGTATTTTTCCTCTAACTTTTACGGAAAAACAATCATTAATTGAATAAATATAATTAATTCAAATAGTTTTTTTTTTTCTTCAAGAAAAATCCATATTAATCCATCCTCTATTGAACAGACAGTTTAAAGTTACATAAAGCAAAATGGACGAAAAAGAAATAGCACCAAAGAGTTACTTTCCTAAGGGTCAGCAATATCCGTCCTCGTTGAAGTATCGGCAAAATGTCTCATCAATACCAAACAAACTATCACTAGCTGCATTTAGAGGTCTCATACGCAAGTATTCTTGGCCTCCTGGTCATCATTTTAAAAAATATCCTGTATGTTATTGGCTTAGAGGGTAGAGACTTCATCTGTGGTCCGGGAGACCGGGGTTCAATCCCAGGTCGCGTCATACGAAACACTTTAAAAATGGTACTTGATACCTCCTTGTTAAACACGCAGCAATATAAGGTACGTATCAAGGGTAAAGTGGAGCAATCTTTGGAAAGGAGTATCCCCCACACCTCAGTGTAGTAGTAATTGAAAAAGGAGCCCTCTGGTTGCCCTCGACTACGGTCGCCAACTTTACTTATTTACTCATTGGTTACTGATCTGTCATTGGGTTGTTGAGTTACTTAACTCACATCAGACATGAATGATTGTTCACAGAAAGCACAGAGCCATTTCCTATATATATATATATATATATATATATATATATATGTGTGTGTGTGTGTGTGTGGATTTGTGGTTGTTAGGCAACTTTTTACGTAACAGTATCTAGATACTAGAAAACTGAATTCAAACGTATCACTTCATCTGCCAATTTCATTGGAACATGAATATTAGGCAACTCTATAAAAGTAAAAAACGAAATCTTTATGAAAAAGCATAAATTTTTCTTACATAAATAAAGTGCTTAAATACAGAGATAAAACCTTGAATAAACTGTCTCCTTTTAAAGTTAGATCAGTTTCATAACTAATCGTTTCAAATATTTTGAAAAAAAATTAATCTCAGATGTAACATTTGAGTTGAAGAAAAAAGTACTTAAGTTAAACTATGGTCACTTCTTTTCAATTTACGTAAGTTTTATGCGCTTTAGACAATCTATAGATGGGAGAGTGAAATATGTTGCGCGTCAAATGTCTTCACTGGCTGCGTTACCACTCGCCGTCTGAATATTATCTAAAACACATAAAATTTGGGTAAACGGACTCATGATTGATTGATTTATTAATTTGTTTTACGGCTTATCAACTCTTTTCATGTTATTTAACGCCGAATTAAGTCATTTTGATAAGTTTCAAACAATTCAAATCAGTGTAAGTTTTGTTTACTCTCAGTTACGTGTCAAAACAGTTCCATGTCGAGCAATTCAGTTTAGTCTAAGTTCACAGTTTAGTTCTATTTGACCCAGAGATTGGACCCTATCAGGGGATACCTCTCCGAGCCAGAGTGGACCTGGAAACGATAGCAATAAATGGGTACTCACATTCCCTGAAGCTCCAGAATTACTCGAGCATCACCATCAGATTGTTTGATGTCATAACTAGGACACTCATTAGAGGAATCTTACCCCACTGTAGAAATGCTGTCTGTATATTTACAGCCCCAGCCGGCTGGGCCAAAACGGACTTGTGTTCCTAATTCTTTTTTTCATAGGATTAATGTCTGAACAGCTATAAAACGATCGAGCATTTTTTATACAATTTCTCTGAGGAGTTCTTTACATAAACACACATATGGTGTGGAAGGAAAATATGGAATAATTTTTCACACGAAAATTTGATATGTCCATTTTTTTTTTTTTTTTTTGTGGAAGGGGAATGCGATAAATCTAAATTTTTCAAATACTTTTTCATTAAAATTTGAATGGGCAAGAAGAGAAATGACGAATAATTTACGAATTGATTAAAGCCAAAACCAAGCTAAAATAAAATCCCGAAATAAGAGTTTCTTTAAAGCTTTCATCAAGCGCAGATCTTAACCCCCTATGATTAGGCTATACGGGGTGTTTTAGAAAATAAAACAAAAGCAACTTCACATCCAAATATTGGTTTGCTTAAGACTGTTATTTAGGAGGAATGGAATAAAATGTGTGAATAATTTATCTTGAAGGCACACAAGTCGTTTCGAAGCCGTGTTGATACAACAATTAAAAAAGAAATGACGGCCATATCGAGTAAATTTACTGATTTATGTCCATCTGATTTTGTTGTTCATTTTTTAAAATTAATCTTGCTTAAAAGTACACTCATTTATTATCATACTATTCCTAATTTTGGTTCTTCGCCTATATATATATATATATATATATATATATATATATATATATATATATATATTACACTAAGACAGGTTGAAATAACTTTAAGACACGTACATATTTCTTCACAACTTCTTTAATAAAGAAAGCCTCTAGATCATTTAAATTTTCAGAAAATACATATATTTTAATGTCTGTACGAGAGGCCCTAACATTTACCCTAAATATAAGGCTAAACGATATTGATTGCAAAATTTTAAACATTGTGGGTGGAAATAAGTTTAAGACACTTTTACATTTCTCCTGGATGTATTTAACTCAATATTCATAAGCATTTCCATTTTATTGTTAGACATGTTCACATTGTTCTTGTATTGATTTCATTAAATTAGAAAGGGTTTCAAGTAGCATTACATTGCAATATTTTTAATACTTTCCATCGATGAGCTGTTATCAAACTGTCCTCCATTTTAATAAACGGATCTTGCTATGCTGCCCCACAGATTTTCAATAAGATTCAAGTTCAGGAATTTTGCAGGTAAGTCCAGAATATTGATATTTTGAGAAGTAAACCAGGTCTTGGTTGAATAAATGGTAGTTGGCAGTTTTCTAAAATTACTTCGGAGCGTTTTTTTGTGTTTTTTTCCAATCAATTTGGCCTTTTCACTTGAGGTGAATGCTTCTGAAAACTTGAGCGACCCCACTCCAAACGGCCGTTTTGAAAAAATCTATTGATCTTTTCTTAAATTATGCCAATAAGATTGGCAACCATCCTGAACATTCAAATCAAAGTTGTTTTCTTCTGAGAAAATCACATTTCTCCATCTTTTATCAGTCCAAGTAACTTTTTCCATCACCCATTCAACTCGGTGACACTTAGGATTTTTTCTTGAATGCTGGTACATTCTTTCTATTCTTGTAAATAAAATTCTTGGAGTCATGTAAAATCTGAGGTAAAATTCTTAGTGTCATCAAACTCTACCGAGCTTTGAAGGTGTCCAACTTTTTACATCATTCAAAAGGGTGTCGTCGGGGTGTGATGGTTAAAGCAGTAGACTTCGGAATCTTAGTAAGTGAGTTTGAACTCCAGTTGTGCTATAACGTTCACTTTCGGACAAATATCATTGGTAAATCTCCTTATCCAGTGTGAATTCCTATATCCTGCCAACTATGGGTTAAATAGTACAACTCCTGTTCTTCTATAAGGGTGGCATTGGCATTATAGAACCTACACTGTTTGATGCACCATTAGACGAATAAACCAAACACCCTTCAAAGCCTCTCTGAACAATCTGCAGAGCTCCTTTGGGATAGTTTTGATGGACGACCTGTGCCTTTAAGGTTTCCAAACTATTCAGGATTTTGAAAAAGTCATTCCCAACGGTTCTGAATCTACTTATCTTCTTAGCAATCGAAATTAAGTTAAATTCTAATTCAATCAATGTAAGAACACTTGATATTTGTCGGACTGAATGGGTTATTGGCAAAAAATATTAGGAATCACCTGAGTCTTAAAGATAAAAATAATATTATCAATATTCATTATATTTTTCGCTCAGGGTCTTAAACTTGCTTTCACATCATAGATATAAAAATTTTGCAATGAATATCGTTTAGCTTTATATTTAGGATAAATTTTAGTATCTGTAGTTAAAACATCAAGATATCTGTATTTCCTGAAAATTTCGATGGTCTTGAAGCAGAATTTAAAATGTTATGAAGAAATATGAAAATATCTTAAACTTATTTCCGCCGCTTTATAATCACAGACACACAAACATATACGTACGTACACACATTCACTAAACATATCCCCCCACCAAAAAAAAAAAAACCCAACAATCGGCTACATTAAGATAATAAATTTATTCCCATCCTGTTAAGTGCATTGATATAAATCAATGCTCTGAAAAAAAAAAAAAAAGAGAAATAACTGTACTTCTTCAGATCCACCCAGAAATAAAATCGTATTTTATTATTCATCTTAATGTGACGGATTGTTGTTTTTTTGGTTTTTTTTAAAGTATTTGCTCCCTGGATTTCATTTTCTTTGATACCATATATATACATATATATATATATATATGTTTCAATTTTTATTGTAAATTTCATATAACTCTACAAAATCTGAAGATCGAAAGTAGAAATTAATTAGGGGGACACAAGTGTATAAAGTAATGATTTTAATTCCAACTTTGATATATATATATATATATATATATATATATATATATATATATATATATATATATATGTGTGTGTGTGTGTGTGTGTGTGTGTGTACCTCATTTCATTTTCTCACAATATACAATAGTATATATATATATATATATATATATATATATATATATATATATGTATATGTGTATCCTTGTTCAATTAGAAAAAAAAGCCAAAAACATTTGCATTTCTTATATACTTCCCTTTATTTTGTATTGTAGGAAATTTTGTATTGTAGACAATTGCCGCCAAATGAAATAAAGTTAAATTATGATTTCATCTTTGCAATAATTAGAATAAAGATCAATTAAAGATATGAAAAAAAAAATAGGAAATTTATCAAATTATTCTAACAATAGAGTAAAAGGAACTTTGAGCGAATCTTTTACTGCAATCTTTATTCATGCACTGAGTGACAAACTGCGTACGATTAAGATTTCTATTGATATACAATTCAGCATGATATATGACTCTGAATAACTCCATAGGAACTTCTAATTTTATCATGTCATATATATCTATAAAAAAGAAAGTAAAGCACATTTCTTCTTGCAATTGTCTAACGAATTGTCTATGAGAAAGCTATCCACTATTTTAAATCACTCGTGTAATTACTGTTAATTTACTTTCAGCTGTAATTGGTTTTTACGGTCTATAATTGTTTAATTGTATTTCATCAGATATCCGTTTTGGAAGTATTTAACCTCAAGTAAAATTCACCAATAGGTAGAGTGTTCGCAAATGGTCCGGGAAAGCTGGGTTCAATCCAAGGTCACGTCATAGCAATGACTTTTAGAAATGGTACTTGATACCTCTTTGCTTAACACTCAGCAATAGAAGGTACAGATCAAGGGTAAAGTGGAGCTATCCAGGGAAAGGAGTAGCTCCCTCCCCTACACCTTGGTGTAGTAGCTATTGAAAAAGGAGTTTTATGGTAGCCCTCGACTACGGTCGCCTACTTTACTTAAAATACTGTTATTCAGTTTCTCAAAGAGTAATCCATTGTTATTAGATGGATTATTCCAGATTATATATACACACACACACACGTGTGTGTGTGTGTGTGTACATTGTGTAAGATAATTTTTCGTTTTATATGGAAGTAACTCTTCTGTAAATGTTATATTTAATTCTATTCCACTTTTGATAATTTTCTTCTGAACAGTAGAAAAGAGTTATAAATGAAATTTTCTTGTTGTGTGTGAGCGTTTACATATTTAACCAAACCCATTGCATGAACAGGAAGTGATTCGAGATCAACTTTTAAGCAGAATTTAATAAGTTTGTAATCAAAAATTTCCCTTTCTTCGACTGGTTGACAAACCAAGATTAAATTGCCCAGGCTGTCCATCTTTTTACCCATAACTAAAGAACGAGAAGTTGCATTCATACCTTTCCCAAGATAAGTACTATGTGAAATACAAACCACCTCGCGCATGATTTGAACTTGATTTACCGAGTCAATTTCCTACAATGCTAACCATAATACTAGTGCCTCACGTGTGAGTGGATTATATATTACACACACACACACACATACACGGCCAAATGTGCTCATATACATATACACCTATGGTAGAAATATGTGGAAAGTTGGATAGATAAAACACTTAACACCGATTTAGAAACGTGATATTTTGTTCTTTTAATTCCAAAGAACCGTTTACTGATTTTTTTTAATAAGCAAATCAGGAAATTGATAAGATGATAGAATGGATACAGGCGTAGCAGGAATAAGCAAACGATTTAAAGTCAAATATATCAGATTTCATTAGTTTGAAAAAGTTCATTGGAATAAAAAGAACGAAATATCACGCATCTAAAGCAGATTAATGTGTTTGATTTATCTAACTTTCTACATATTTGTATCATACTGTCATATTTATCATAATCTATCATTTCAACATGTTTGTACATATATATATATATATATATATATATATCACATTTACTTACAAACAAACACACACACACACAAATATATATATGTATGTGTGTGTGTGAGTGTGTGTGCATTATAATACGTGATTATTAACAAATATTTAATATGATTTAAATTTTGAACCAGGTAACATGCGAAGTATATCAAATAAAAGTATCAAAAATTTATCGTTGGCTTTTCTAAGTTTCAGTTTTAAAATATGCATGAAAGGTATATATTTATGATGTTTAGGAGGCCAAACAACGGCCCTAAGTTGAGACGGTGTTTTGTTGAATCACTCCAAATTTTTAACTCTTTTTTTTAATTCGTCGTTAGGAATAAAAAGCAACTTTTGGGAAAAAATGAATTGTGCAAGTAAAACACACACCGTACTCAACTGAACTTGCTCCCTGCGACATTCTGTGACCTGTAAACTGGAAATTGCTCAAGTGTAACCTTTAGGGACCAACTTTACAAAAGACATAATAACCAAAGGAAAACATGATGGAACATGAAATGAACACGAGGAGGACCATTGAGAACAAAATTAATTCTTTTTTTTTTTTGTTTATTTCTGCCTTGGAATTTAGTTTCAGTCACGTCATTATTTGGCCATCCATCTTACATTTCTACATAAAGACCGACTTATTTTATTCCATCTGAGGGTCTCATGGAAAATCTAATTTAAAATACAAAGCTCGATTTTGAAAGAAAAATTGATTGATATTTACAACTTATGAACCCATATTAACGTTACAGTATCGCTTTCATTTTATCTTCATATCTATTTTCTTGGCATAATTATTAAGATCTTTTTATTCATTGTCCTATTGAATACAAATAATTTACCAACAGATCTATTTGACTCATTGATTAGACCCTAACAGGTACGAAAACTCAAGGTCAGAGTGCAACTGGGAGTATTAGTAATTTAGGGGTACTCCATACTCCACCGAGTGCCGGAAATGGAGCCTCACTCTCAGATTAAATCTAGGATATAAATTAAGACAACACTTATGTGGGGAATAACCCTCTATAGGAGTACAGTCGGCGTATTCCAAACACTGTGCTTTCCAACTCTTTATCTTATTTAGACAAAACCAGTAATTAAAGTGAATGTTGCAAAGATATTTCATTACTATACATTTAATGGTGACGTGCAATATCTGAGGATAGTCTGCCTTAAAATGAAATTAGCACTCTGTGTTTTAGAAATTCACTCGTCTCTAAATTGTTTCAGGGTGTGTCAAAAGATTTGACATGTTAATTAATACTTCAGTTGTCGGTCAGATCAAAGAATAAACCCAGAAAGGATGAGGTATTAAGGTGACAATTATGATCTGTTTGAGTGAAAATGAAAAGCTCGTTTACCATATCTTTTCGAGTGCAAGAAGGATGACTTTTTTTCAACAGTATGCAATTATCAGTGAAATAATTTTTCTTAATGAATGAGGCAATTTCAGACAAAATCCTAAACAGTTCTACAAAGATTTGGTTTCATCTCATGAATATGGCTAAAGACTGGGAGTCTAGAGCTTGACTTTCAAATTCATAGTGAAAGTAAACTATCAACTATGAATTTATCATCTGTGGAAACGCTGATGACGTCGGAGAGAAAAGTCTTTGGAACACGTAAGGCTACAGATAGGAACAGAATAGTATTAGAGACATATCTGAAACACGAGCAAAAGAACGACGCCTGTGATTAGAATTTGTCATTCTACTGAGCGCACATCAGCTGCTTCAATTATAGGCAACATTTTACATCTCTGGTGAGTAAATCTCAAAGAATTCGTTTGAGGTTCTTCATATACATTATTATTTTCCCCATCTCACTTTGGTTTTTTTTTTTTCTCTCTTTAATCGTATAACAAAATTTGTGTGCTATTTCAAGTCAATGCCATTATTGTAGAAGAATAATAGTGATACAATTTTACATGTAACTTGGGTGATAAGGTTATTCATACCTTTCCAAAGAGTATTAGTCCCAACTCGCATGGTAAGATCTCCCGATCTAGTACTTTTGCTATTACACCACGGTGAATCGCCATATCTACAGTTTTAGTTCACGACTTCCATTCATTAATTATCCGCAGAATAGTTGTTGACTGTTTTGAACGGCATTTCAACTTGTTTACGGTTATTATATACCTATTGTGACTTTGCATGAACGCTCTTTACTGGAATTCTTTTTCTCTTTTGCTCAGTTCAACTTTTTTATATTCTATATTCTTAATAACAAAGATAAGAGATATAAATATGTATTAGAACTGAGAAACAGATTCCAGACACTACAGGAGAAGACAGAAAAAAGTTCCCCAAATGAAGAATGTGAGAATTTCGTCAACGAACACCTCGCGACAGCAGCTAAAAATATTCCAAGAAAACTAAATATAGAGTCCCTTAGGAAACGTTAGCGGTTAGAGAAAAACGTGCAGACGTGAAAACTGCCTCCAAATGCTATAGGAATAACCCAATAAACACAAATGCCCTAAAAGTAAAAAAGGCACAATATCAATTAGCAGGCATATATCAAAAAGATCAAACAGAATACGTACAAAATCAGAGGCTCAGTGGAACATAAACAATCTAAGATAGCCTGGTAAACGATAAACGAAATGAGTAGAAGGACCAGCACAACCAAAGCTAAATTGAATTCTACAAACCAACAAGAAAGAATAAAACTGTGGAAACGGCATTTCAAAAATCTAATAGAAAACCCCCTGAAAGTTACACATGAACCAATCACCAGAATTATTAGTAAGCAATTGAGCTTTAAACTTGGACCGTTCACTCAAGAATAATTCGACTCGGTTCTTAGAAACATAAAAAATAGGAAAGCCGCAGGGCTTGACGTGATTCCCCCAGAAGTATGGAAGACCAGACAATTCGACGACATACTGCTCCGACACTGTAAAGCAGTCTATAATCAAAATCCGATAGACAGATGGATGAAGGGATGCATCCTCTTCTTCCCTAAAAAGGGGGACTTCGGATTAGCCAAGAACTACCGAGGTATAACACTTACATCCATAGCAGCCAAAATTTACAATGCCCAAATACGAAACCGCATAGAACCCCAAATTGACAACATCCTTAGTAAAAACCAAAATGGCTTCCGAAGTAATAGATCTTCGACTTCACAAATATTGACTATCCGTAGAATCCTTAAAGTCGTAGGGAAAAAAACCTACAGGCGACATTACTATTTGACGACTTTACCAAGACCTTTGATTCCATTCACAGAGAGAAGATGGAACAAATCCTACTAGCGTACGGCCTACCAAAAGAGACCGTTGAAGCAATAACGATTCTCTATAGAAACATCAAAATGAAAGTACGTTCACCGGATGGAGGTACATAATATTTCGATATTGTAGCAGGAGTACTTCAAGGGGACACGCTAGCCCCATATCTCTTTATCACTTGTCTAGACTACGTGCTTAAAACATCGATCGATAAAATCAAAGAAAACGGCTTCGATCTGACAAAGAAAAGAAGCAGAAGGTACCCTGAAAAAACAATTACCGACGCCGACTACGCCGATGACATAGCGATTATGGCAAATACACCCAACCGAGCCGAAACACTACTGCATAGTTTGGAACGAGCCGCTGCATGCATTGGCCTCCATGTCAATTCACACAAAACGGAATACATGTGTTTTTTCATCAAACAGGCAACATTTCCACACTAGACGGAAAATCTCTGAAACTAGTAGACAAGTACGCCTACCTAGGAACCAGTGTCTCATCAACCGAAAAGGACATCGACACGTGGCTAACGAAGGCGTGGACGGCTATCGATAAGCTATCGATCATATGGAAGTCAGATCTGACCGATAAAATGTAATGCAGTTTCTTCCAAGCAACGGTTGTATCGATACTGTTATATGGATGCACTACTTGCTAACAAAACGGCTGGAGAAAAAGCTAGTCGGCAATAACACAAGAATTCTGTGAGCAATATTGAACAAGTCCTGGTGGCAAAACCCCACAAAGCACCAATTATACGACCACCTACCTTCCATCACGAAAACTATCCAGGTTAGACGAACCAGATATGCAGAACCTTGCTAGAGAAGCAGGGACTAGCTCATAAGTGATGTACTCCAATGGACCCCTCAAATACGGCTGACCAAAAGCAGGACGGCCAGCTTGAACATACATACAGCAGCTCTGTGACGATACGGGATGTAGCCCTAAAGAGACGCTAGAGGCGATGAACGACAATCATAGATGATTTCTCTTATTTAAATTGGGGATAAAAAGTCATCTAAAATGTTAAGTAAAAATAAAGTTGGTGACCGTAATTAAAGTGACCCAAAGACTCCCTTTCAATAGGTACAACACCACGGTGTAAGGGAGGGCACTATTTCTTTCTCTAGATTGCTCTGTATCCCTAATAACTGAATGAAACATAACTCATTTATTTACACACATGTCAGAAAATACATGTCAAAATATTCAGTTTAGCATAAGCTCATTTTATTTCTATTTGACCTTTAGGTAGGACCCTATCAGGTACTACCACTCCGGGCAAGGGTGGACTTGGGAGCAATAGCAACACAATTGTACTCTACAACTTCATCATTACAGGAAGTTCTCTATATGATTGTTTTGTGCCATATCCAGTCCACTCTGTTAGGTGGGGCTTGCCAGTCTGCAGAGATGCAGTCTGTGTATTTTACATTACCAGCCGACTGGGCCTTTTTCGGTTGGAAATTCAATCTTACAAGATAATCATAAAATTACCGATGTATGTTGATTTATCTTTTTTTCCGTTTTCTCTATCAGCCCAGGTTGACGTAAAATTGTAATAAAAAAAAACCAAAAAAAAAAAAAAATAAATTTTCTAAGGAATTAGTAAATCTGCTGAATCTAAAAATTGCCCCGTAAATACAATCCCACTCAATGATAAATTAACTCGCTACCATTGCTGAAAATGGTCCCGGTGGCCAAAGTTCAGATACCGGAGGAATCTGTTTGCATTTCACATAACACTAATATCATTGCAAAATGGATGAATCGAACTATTCTCTTTTCATCTGCGGATGAATAGAAGAGTAGCCCTTTTTTTTTTAGAACTTGGTATGCTTATTGGTCAAGGATATTATGAACTATGAATTCAAACCAGATTCCATAAAAAAATCGACCATGTCTGTCTCATATGTGCAACAGAGGGGTTTGATAAATAAAACCACTCAAAAGAAAAAAAAAGTTTTGTTGTCGTTTGAATTTGGTTATCTTAATTTGGTCATGCTGAAATCAGCGACTCCTGCGAGATCAATCAACAAAAATGTGCGTTCAGGACCAAGATGAGCGTTTGGAAAAATGGAAATAACATATGGGACCCATATTTGTAATTATATGACAGAGAGGGGGCAATGATAATAATTAAATCCAACAAGAATTGAAATAAAAAAACTTGCAGTCACTTGTTCTCAAGAAAAGACCACTAGATTTTAACTGCATAAAATATCTGATGATAGCTACAGTGACAACACTTAGAGATAATTAAAGGGCTGTAGGCAATAAATAAATTACCCGACACATTCCGACACTAAATGGTCGGTTCCCATAAATGAACACTCAACACTTATCGCAATAAAATGCTTGGCAATTAGCAGCATAGATCAAAGAAAAACCACTTTCATCTTTTGTGGTGCCTATCAGTCTAAATACTAAGCCTTATCAAAAAGGACCGAAAAATTGTCTGAGTGAAATCTCAATTTATGACTCCCTTTCAGTGGTCCTATTTTCTTCGATTTTTGCAAAGACAGTTGGCTTCTGAATTCGGGCATGTAAACAAAAAAAAAAAAAAAAAAAAAAAAAAAAAGCAAAAATAAATCAGAGGAGTTTGAATGGAAAATATACCAGCTCGATCGGAATTCGGAATATAAATCCACAAGATTATGATCTACTTAAGGGACTTTATGGATACCGGACATTGGCCTAGAGGTTAGAGTGTTCGCCAATCGCCCGGGAGACCTGGGTTCAATCCCAGGTCGAGTCATACCAAAGACTCAAAAAATGGTACTTGATGCCTCCTTGCTTAACACTCAGCATTATAAGGTACGGATCAAGGGTAAAGTAGAGCAATCCAGGGAAAGGAGTAGCGCCCTCCCCTACACCTTGGTTTAGTAAGCTATCGAAAAGGGAGCCTTTGGGTCACCCTCGACTATGGTCGCCTACTTTACTTTTTTTACTTTACTTTTTATGGGTACATGAAAACATTTCTAAAACAAACTTATTTTAAAAGAAAAACAAAGTAACCGAACTATTCGCTACAACCATTAGCTAGACTAAGCAACATTAACAACATTCCAAGTCAAGTTTAAACGTTTTTTTCCGGGCAGGTTACTGAGACTGAGCTTGCTTTGTTTCTTAGATTGTAAATAATTTGAAACCAACTCAATTTATGTAATACATCATTTAAATTATTTCTTATAAAAAGCCTGATTGTGTGTGTGTGTGTGTGTGTGTGTGTGTGTGTGTGTGTGTGTGTGTGTGTGTGTGTGTGTGTGTGTGTGTAAAAAAATAGTATATGACTCATCAAAAAAAGAAAAGAAATACTGAACGAGTCAAGACTGACTCTCAGAAGAAAGCAAAAAAATAAGTTAATAAAAAAAGAGTCGTAATATAAAATAAGTATTGGGAGAGTGATTAATTCGAGCGTAGAAACGGTTTAGAGAACTGTTTAAATGACAAAAGCTCACTATCCAAGTTTCACCGTAAAGAATCTTCAGGACGACTAAAATGTTGTTGTAATAGAATATACAGGCATTGAAGAAAATAGATGCGCCTGTGCGCGCGCGCGCGCACACACACACACACACACACACACACACACATATCTCCACGTGTAATAACGAGCAACGTTAACGTTTGAATGAATGAAAAAAAAATATCTCAAAGACACCCAGTAAATCTGCAAACGTTTTTCCTAAAAATAGATATGACCAGAAATAGAAACTTTAATATCATTTCAGGAAACGGTTAAATATTTCTTTTCAAAGTATAAAACGAAGATGAAATATATAAGAAAAAATCTCCCCGACAACGGAAATAATGCAACTGTCACGTTCTGTGTTTCCCTCTTTTAGACATTTTAATAATATAATTTCGATGGCAACGAAGATTTCTAAAAATATGCTGTATTTTTTCGAACAATCAAAATGAAGCGATTTAATGATGGACATTTTTGTTTTCTCTTATGTGATGATTAATTCTAGATATTTGTCTTATTTAAAACCTGTTTGAAACAAGCAGACTGAGCTGAATGCGATTGGTTTGGGTTAGTTTAGCCTGGTTTGATTTTATGGCATATCAACCTTTGTCGGTTATTTAATGCCAAATTCTATGTATTCATATATATCAAATATATATTTGTAATTATTTCGTAGATGATATTTTAAAACGAGACTGAGTTAATTTTTTGCGCACATTTTTTTATGGCTTTAAGTATTTATATGTTATAGTAAAATTTAACATCAGTCATTTGTTTGCACACATTTAAATGGATAAATATACATTATTTGTGTGTAATTTCATTTATAAACCAGTTAGAATTAGGCACCTCTGGTGTGTAACGGTTAGCAAGCAAGACTAGCAAACCTACATGAGTGAGTTCGAGTCTCATTGGTCGCCCCATTCATTCGGCCTTGTGCCACATTGAAGCAAAGAGCTTTGTAAATTACTATAAACCAGTTAGAATTGGGCACCTCTGGTGTGTAACGGTTAGCAAGCAAGACTAGCAAACCTACATGAGTGAGTTCGAGTCTCATTGGTCGCCCCATTCATTCGGCCTTGTGCCACATTGAAGCAAAGAGCTTTGTAAATTACTATAAACCAGTTAGAATTGGGCACCTCTGGTGTGTAACGGTTAGCAAGCAAGACTAGCAAACCTACATGAGTGAGTTCGAGTCTCATTGGTCGCCCCATTCATTCGGCCTTGTGCCACATTGAAGCAAAGAGCTTTGTAAATTACTATAAACCAGTTAGAATTGGGCACCTCTGGTGTGTAACGGTTAGCAAGCAAGACTAGCAAACCTACATGAGTGAGTTCGAGTCTCATTGGTCGCCCCATTCATTCGGCCTTGTGCCACATTGAAGCAAAGAGCTTTGTAAATTACTATAAACCAGTTAGAATTGGGCACCTCTGGTGTGTAACGGTTAGCAAGCAAGACTAGCAAACCTACATGAGTGAGTTCGAGTCTCATTGGGCGCCCCATTCATTCGGCTTTGTGCCACATTGAAGCAAAGAGCTTTGTAAACTACTATAAACTAGTTAGAATTTACTTGTTTGCACACTAGAATTGATTTTTTTTATAAAACTAAATGGTTTCAATTATTACTATCTAATAATACTAATTCTATTAAAATTAATGATTATATTCCATTCAACCATACTCATTTGTTTGCACACTGTTAAATGGTCAAATAGTTTTATTTCTAACAATTCCGTTAGACATAATCATTTTGTTTGCACCCAGTTTAATGTCAAGTAGTTCTATTTGAACAATTGATTGAACCCTATCAGGTTTTACCACTCCGGGTCAGAGTGGACCTGGGAGCAATGGGATTAAAGGGGTGCTCGACATTTCCCAAAGCTCCAGCATTATTAGAGCCTCACTTTCATATTGTTTAATGTCATATCCGACACTCTCGTTCGTGGTAGGGATCTTACCCATCGGAAGAGATGCAGACAATCTTGTATTGTAGAACCCAAGCTGACTAGTCTATGCGAGTGTGAGCGGGCGACTAACTCTGGTTTCACGGTATATCTGATAAGAGATAGGGAAACATGCAGATTAGCGAATGTTTTCCGCTCTGATCCTTACCACAAGTACTCGAGAGAGACTGATGCACCCTTTTGCACTGTAGACGACATTTTAACAGTTTTTTCGATGTAGCTCAACGTGAGGAAATTTTCTATTGGCTGCAAGTTTACCAATTAAAGCCTAATGTAAAAAGACATCGTTAGGAAGCGTCACAGAGGTGTAAGATTTTGCAATATATCAAAATAAAAAGTGAGTGATTTTTCTCCATGCTTTTTTACTATGACACAATAAGTGATTAAATTATCCTGTTATATATATATATATATATATATATATATATATATATATATATATATATATATATATAAAATGGATTTGTTTTTGTTCAAACATATTTATTTTGTCAATTTTCTGAGAATAATTTGCCAACACTATAAGAATTAAAAAATTCCCTGTCAGTGAATGGGTTCATCTTTGATTCAGCTCATAAAAACATTAATTTTCGATAAAAATATCAATCTCTGCATAGACAATCACAACATTTTTGCCTGGTAGTGTGTGAATCTTAAAATCCATTTGCAGTAATGATGTTTTTTACATATTCAAAAATCTTATCTTAAATGTTTATCCAATGGAAGAAATTATGTGAATGACGTAAGGGTGTTCTTGCTTAAGGCCATTTATTAATAACTATAATTTTACCCAATTACACAACTGCCGACCTTGATAATTTTCAGAAACCTACAAAATGATTGTTCCATTTCCTTCTTATAATAATTTGTCTTTTTCTTTTAATATTTGGTTAAATATTAACGGTATGGATTTTAAATATTCCGCAGAAACTAAATTTTATGAAATTTATTTTCGTAGCAAAAATAAAATAATCATTGTGCATTTTCAACATCTTAACTAAAACAAAAAAAAAAAAAAAAAAAAAAAAGAAAGAAAAAGTTATCTGATGCTGTATATATCATAATCTGTTCTTCTGCCAGTATAACCGTCTCTCTTTGCATATTTTTATACTGAGATCTACGCATACATATTTATTTACCTGATCATGTATAATTTAATCTATTCATTTCTCATGATCACTTTTTAGACTCCATTGTGCAGTAGATATCGTGCTGGACAACGACAGCGTTGTAAGTGGTGGGGGTATCCCCGTGAGCGCTGGACTGCGGAATCGTAGAACGCGAGTTCGAATTCCTATCCAATCACTTTCGGAAAAATACCTTTGGGAAGAGTAGGAACCACTTTATCTTCCTATCTATGGGTTAAATCGTAATACTAATTTCCTTCTAAAAAAAAGGATTTGGCGTTAGATAAACCTAGAAGGTTAACATGCCATTAAATAACAAACAAACATCGTTGTAAGGAAGTTCGATATACTGTCACGCTAGTACGATCACTTTCTGACAAATGCCTTTTGAAAATGTACGAATCTTCTACTCCCCATTACGCTACAGGCCAAATATTACCGGGAGTGTCCTCGTGGTGTAATGGTTAGAGCTGTGGACTGCGGAATCGAAGTACGCGAGTTCGTTCTCCAGTCGCGCTATTACATTCACTTTCGGGCAAATACCCTTGGGAAAGGTATGAACCCCCTTATCCTCCCAGCTATGGGTTAAATAGCACCACTACTGTTCTTTTAGGAGAATGGCTTTGGCGTTAAATAACCAAGAAAGAGTTGATATGCCATTAAACAAAGAAACCAAACCAAATATTATCACTCATTTCTATCCCTATAAGAATGGTTTAAGATTTAGATAACCTGCAAAAGTTTACATGCCATTAAACACAAACCATTCTATCACATTTTCACTCGTTCCGCCTCTCTTTCTTAGCATCTTGATAGGAATGATATTTCATTTTGTTCATATTCAACATATGTTCATCTAGCAATCTATTGTATGGTCTGCTATTGATAGATTCATCATACGGGCATCTGATCGGATAAAATAAAACTGGATTCCTTCTAAGCTCTAAATATGTCGGTAATACGGTATAGATACACCACCTCTACTCTAAGGAAAAACATGTAGGAAAACCTAGATGGGAACAATACAAGAAAGCAGCATTATATTTTAAACAATTGGAGGTGCCCGCGGTGTAATGGTTATCGTCGTAGGAAATGGACACAGCAACATGAGTTCAAATCGTGGACGAGACTGGTTGCATTTCACATAGCACTAACACCCTTGGGAAAGGTATGAATCCAATTATTCTCCCTCCAGCTATGGGTAGATATTAGGGCAAACTATGTTGTTCAGCCTTGATGAGGCAACTAGTCTAAGAGAAGGAAAACTCTGAATTTAAACCTATAAAACTCCGCTTAAAAACTGACCATGTGTCATATCCTGCCCGAACGGAGGGGTTGGTAAATATGATTATATTTTTAAACAATTCCTACAAGCAGCAGCATACAACACAGTAGGTTGTCAGCCACATGCTTCCCATCACACAAACCGACCAAGTCAGGAGAACAAACATGCCAGGCACTGCTGGGGAAGTATGGTAAAAATCATTGTGAAGTTCTCTTATGGAGTTCTGTACGGCGACGAGCCAATGTTGGCTGAACAGTAAGGAGATAGTAAGTTCTGTGCAGACACTATGCGTAGTCTAGAGGACCTACCAGGAGCGATGCATGATAGGCACAGATGGTAAAACAGATTTAGCTTGGTCGGTTGATATAATGGCATATCAACATCTGTTGGTTATCTAATGCCATATCTATTGTTATAAGTATAAACAGATCCATTTAAAACAATTCACTTTAGCATAAGTTGACAGTTTAGTTCTATTTGAAATAAAAATAGGACTCTATCAGATGCTGTCACTCCCAGCCTGAGCTGACATGGGAGCGATGACAATGAAGAGGTATTCCGCATTCCCCAAAGCCCAGCTCCAGCATTAGTGGAGTCTAGCGATCAGATCCAGGACACACGCTGGGTTGGTTGGTTGGTTGGTTTGTTTTACGGCGTTCAAACATTTTCGGATCATGTAATACCGAATTAATTTCAAACAATTCAGTTTAGTATAAGTATAGTAACAAATCAGTTAAATGTTAAAACTGTTCTATTTCAAACATTTCTGTTTAGCACCGTTTAGTTCTATTTTATCCATGCTACCATGTATCAACTGCTACCACTACGGTCAACAGTGAACCTGGGAGTGATGGTATGAGGGGTACTCTAAATTCCCCTAAGATCTAGCAGTAATGGAACCGCACCATCAAGTTGTTTCGAGGGGGTCTTCACCGCCAGCAGAAAAGCAGTCAGTGTCGTCTACAGCTACAACTCGTTGGAACCCCTCGGCAGGGATGCAATCTGTGTATTGTGCAGCCCAAGCGCGTGTGTCTGCAAATATATATATGTATGCACATGTAACTATATTTACTCGCAGACACAAGTAAATATTTATTTGCCAACATTATACACACACACACACACACACATATATATATATATATAACACTTTAACATAAAAATAAATTAGTATTTATAAACACACACGTACACATATATAATTAAGTGAAGTTGGTGACTGTTGTCAAAGGTGACCAGAAAGGTCCCTTTTCAATAGCTACTACACTGAGGTGTAGGGAAGGATGCTACTCCTTTCACTGGATTGTTCTAGTTTACCCTTGATATGTACCTTGTATTGCTGAGTGTTAAGCGAGGAGGTAACAAGTACCATTTTTAATGTCTGTGGTATGATGTGATCTGGGATTGAAATCAGGTCTCTCGTACTATTGGCGAAAACTACCCACGAGGCCAATGAGTCGGCTATATTTATATATATATATACACTTTCATAAAAAAATCTCATATATATATATATATATATATATATATATATACACTTTCATAAAAAAATCTCATATATATATATATATATATATATATATATATATATATATATATATATATATATATATGAGAGAGAGAGCGCGAAATAATAAATGTTCGTAAATCACACAAGATGATAAAATAAGTGAAAAGTGAACGAACCAACACTGACCACAGATTCAGCAATGATATTTGGTTCTTAAATAAAGAACGAACTATCATTATTGAATCTGTTGGCAATGTTGTTTAACAATTTTTCTATATCATATATAAGAAATTAATGAGTTCTTATACAGCAAGATGAAAACCTATCTGTAAAAATTAGGAATCCATTTGTTTAATCTGTTTCGCATTTATATTCTCATCATGTACAGAGAATTGTTTTTAAAATAATAACGTAATTGGTTGAAGTAAATCGTCATGGAAACGGATGGCAGTTGTCATTTCCTGTGAGTTTTAGATTTTCTAAATTATTGCAATAAATTCAATGTAAAACTTCTCTAATAATCCACGGCTTTCCGGCACGGAGAAGCAATAATTGAACTTTTCTAGAGATATAATAACGCATTCGTTACCAAAATAAAATCATAATACAAATCAATCAGTATTTTTGAGAAGATTCCACTTCACAAAGACTGAAATGCAACTAATTACATGAAGCTTAAACCTAGTTAACAATTTTCTTGTGGTAATTCTTTTTTGCATCTTAAAATCATTGACTTTTTGCGGGTTTCAGCTAAATGACAAACCTTAATTAAACCTGGTACAATTAATTTAAGTTAAAAAAAACATAGAAAAAGTCATTTGATTTTAGACTATTCAAAGACTTTTCTACTGCCTAAAGAAAAACGGACAGATCTCTTTAATTTTAATGCGTATGTAATGTTACCATGAACAAAATCAGAGTGAGAGAGAAAAGGAAGAGTTCATTTTGAATCAAATCATTAGAGAGATTCCTATTAAGCAGCAGACGATAATTTATTACATTAATAGAACTGGATAGATTCTTTCATGTTGTTTCGAGCAAGAAGTGAAAAAAAAAGTTCACTGTAAAATAGGATGGTAGCTAAAGAAACGAGAGACGACACAGAAATCAAAACAAATGACAGATGGAAAAAATTTAAAACAAACAAACACAAATAAAAAAAAAAAAAGAAAGAATCAATGTGAAAGTCAAGAAGCAAAAAAATTCGTCAAGAAATGAATTAAAAGTGAGTTGGAGAACGTAATTTGCTTTGTCTTTTAACACGATCAGTCTCTCTATTTAATCCGTTTCTTTTTCTCACTTTTCTCTTCTCTACCCATCATATCTTTAAAATGTCCCCTACCTTCGTTCATCCTTTTCTAACCTTCTTTTTCCCTTCAGATTCCTCTAAAAACGGAAAGAAATGCAATCTGACAAAAGTTTCCTAGACATTCATTTATTAGGTCAGGCTGATTTTATTGTTTTTCTCCTTCCACCTACCCCCTCGTAGATTCACATATTTTCTCTCATTCGTTTCCATTTCTTTTATTTAGAGGGAGGGTATCTTTGTTGAAAATCTTAGCTGACTTGTCATTTGTTTGAATTATTTTATTAAACTTTTTCTCTCTGTTTCACTGCAGCTTTTCATTCTTTTATTTCCTTTATACACTATTTCTTTCATGTTAAAAACCCACTTGATTTTAAAATCGCCGAAGTCATTTAATGTTTAATTAATTTAATATTTTATCGCATTATATATTCCAGTTTTGAGGACCAAATTTGAGCTAAAATTAAGTGTCGATATTGAATACTAAATTCAAAGATTAAAACAATACGAAGAGGACAAAGATTAACTTGAAAAATTATTTTTGCAAATTAATAATCTAAACCATTTAACTCGGTAAAAACAGTAGCAATTCTCACGCGCAAATTTGTGTTATATAATATACAAATTTGAGTTTTATATGTATTTCATTGGAATGTCATTTAAAAAATAACTCTTTTTATATATCATGAATTGGAAAAATTAATTACTAAATACTTGCTGCCGCATCCACTCATGTAAGAGTCGATCTCGTGTATAGGTCAACTTTTAGTAATGATCATGAATTGATTAATTTGCAAAAGTAATTTTCAAGTTAATCTTTGTCCTCTTCGTATTGTTTTAATCTGGAATTTAGTATTCAATGTCGACACTTTATTTAATATTTTATCGCATTATATATTCCAATTTTGAGGACCAAATTTGAGCTAAAATTAAGTGTCTTAAATGAGTGGATGCGGCAGGAAGTATTTTGTAATTAATTTTTCATATTTATGATATATAAAAATAGTTAATTTTTAAATGACTTTCCAATGAAATACATATAAAACTCAAATTTGTACATTATATAACACAAATTTGCGCGTGAAATTGCTACTGTTTTTACTGAGTTAAATGGTTTAGATTATTGTTAACACCAATAATCATCATCATCATATCGTGCCACTAGCACGGATATCCCAGACCCTCTCTCGCCACTTCTCCTTATCATTCATAACCTCTGCCCGTGGTGTAATGGTTATCGTCGCAGGATATGGACACGGCAACACGACTTCAAATCCTAGACCTGACTGATTGCATTTCACATAGCACTAATACACTTGGGAAAGGTATGAATCCAATTATTCTCCCTCCAGCTATGGGTAAATGGTAGGGCAGACTAGGTTCTTCAGCCTTGGTGAGACAACTAGTCTAAGAGAAGGAAAACTCTGAATTGAAACCTGTTAAACTCCGCTTAAAAATTGACCTTGTGTCATATCCTACCCGAGCGGAGGGGTTGGTAAATATGATCATTCATCGCCTCTGGCAGGTCTTGAGGGCAACATTCCGTATCCTCAAATAGCTGCTATTGTTTTCCAATAGTTCCATGGTTCCAAATATTGTTATGTATCATTAACAATTCAGTTAAATAGTCATTTGTCGACACACAGTTAAATATAAAAAACAATTTCATTTTTTTTTAAATTCAGATAAGCATAAGTCCTTTATTTGCACTTAGTTTAAATGTTAAACAGTTCTATTTTATCAATCGATGGGATGCTATCTGATACTATGACTCCGGGTCCGAGTGAACCAGAAAGCGATAACAATGAAGACTCAAGACTCCAGCATTACTGGAGTCCATCCATCAGATTGTTTAGTGTCATATCTAGGACACTCGTTGAATTGGGGGTGGGGTCTTACCCCTCTGAAGAGATGCAGTCGGAGTGTATAAATCAAGCATCAACCGATACGAAGTTTGACTATGGTATCAATAACTTTGTTGTGTCTATTTATAAAACTGCACATATATTTAGAGGCATGAAACAAATGAATACGAGCTTAACGTAACTTATTTTCGAAGTAAGCGAAATCGAGAACTCGTGTTCAAATTCTAGAAGAGGATGAATATGTTTTACTTCACGCTTTATTCTTTTAGGAAAGACAGGAATATTTTTTGTAAATAAACTTAAATGGCACGGCAGATTATTTTCTCTAGCCTAACTAAGTCTAAATTTCTGGAGAGGGAAAATTGAATTCAAATCACCTGTACTTCATTGAAAAGATTAATCTTATGTCCTATCTTGCCGTGCGGAAGAGATTGGTAATATGCACACATCAACACAACTGATACACTTAACTTACCGTAAAAAATAATATATACAAAATGATAATATATGCTGAACGTATTGTCTATAGATTGAAGTTTAATAACTCAACGTAACCAGAAGTTTTATCATCGACATACTTCGGTAAGATCAAAATTGAAACAAAATATGACAAATAAGAAACAAACCTTGGTTGGTTGGTTTGCGTTTTACGCATATCAAAACTTGTGGGTAATTTAATGTTATATATTATAGAGGGAGAGAGAAAAATTATTTATAATCATATAATTTTTAAATGAGCCTGAGCTCATTTCTCTGCACACTGTTAACACTTTCAAGCATCTAATACAAATAATTCTATTTATCATTAACTCTTTGTTAGTCAAATGGATTTAAGTGTTGTTAATTATTGCTTTCACCCAACTGATTTGAGTATTGCTATCTTGTACGAATAATTCTCTTAAATATTAAACATTTTTTCACTTCATGCATCACTATCTAACACTTATAATTCAACTTACTATAAATCATTTACACAAAGTGTAAATGGTTTCAAGTAAATAATTGTTTATTTTAATCCATAGGTAAGAAACATAAAAGCAGTAACATTCTGGAGTAGACAGGATTAATGGCAATAAAGTACTCCTCCACATGCACCAAAGCTTCAGGACTGGAGAGTCAAAATCTAATGGTTTAGCTGTCATATTCAGAACACTCGTTGGAAAGGGAGTCTTACCCAGTCAGAATAGGTGCAGTCAGGACATTTTACACCCCCAGCTGACTGGGCTGAACACCCCACAGATTAAAAACTATTACCTTAAACAATGTTTGCAGAAAATATAAATATCAGGGATTTTCTAATCAGTCGAATCATTAGAAGATGTCTTCTATGATCAATTTCATCGATTTTGACTCCATAACATTCTGTTAGTCTGAAATTTTTGCAATTGTTTAATTTTAATAGGTTTCGTTTGGTTTGCTTTTATGCCATACAAAGTTTAAATGTATGCCTTAATACATTTGGTGCAAAAGGGTGTCGTCAGTGGTGTGTTTTGCCTGGTTCATTGGGGATTTTTTGAATCTCCAACATCATACTCCTATCACTAAGCAGACCCAATCAGAGATGATCAATCTTTGATATACCCTCAATTTTACGTGAAAACAAATAATTTGGCTATTTATCTATTTGGACGATTATAGACTGATCATCTGCACTTCTGATTGGTTGTTGCAAACAACCATTTGAATGCGCAGAAACGTCTATCTTAGTGATCTGCGAGGACATAAGCTCTTTTTTTAACATATAGATTGTTCGTAAATATTCATTTGCACAGACCCTCTCTTCCTTTCGAGTAAGCAGCTCTCGCCACACTAGAACGTCCGCTGCGCTAAAGAAAATTATTTAAGCTGTTCTTATTAATCTATAATCCACTAAGCCTTTAAAAACTATTTCAAGGATCTTGCTATTGTCCACGTCAAAATCTTTCCTTGCCTTGCCTTTCTGTCAGTGACCGCGGGCCATTTAATCTTTCTTTTCAAATCTTCTAGGGGTCCCAGGCGAATTTTGAGCCAATGCTTAGAGAGACTGGGTGCTGTGGTGGGCCTCTCGGTCCTGCACCTCCAGCGTCTCACTTGGAGAAATTTCTGCGCGCTACCTCTGGCTTGATTCCACTTTACACTGCACACGGCCTGATGTACTTTTCACCCTCGTATAATTTTTTCTGCATGAGCATATCGACGTAATCTGTGGATGCAAAGCTTAGTTTATTTGCAACTGATCTCTCCAAATGGGGCATCTCATTCTCCCACTCTCGGGCTCTCCTTGGAGTGTTCACTTATATTTCAATCCATACTGTTATTTTGAAATCCACAGATCGAGTTGACAACCCTGACATGCTTCCTTTGGTAGTCTCTAATTACCGTCTATGGTCTTTCCAATTTTTCAAGTAGACTTTTCCGAACAAATCATCTGGTCTCTTCCCGGTCATCACTGTTTTGCAGATAGAAAAAAAAAATTAAATATATGCCTTAATACATTTGCACCGGAGGGTGTCGTCTATAATGTGTTTTTTTATACAAAAAAACCTATTTCAAATAATTCAGTTTTAACATTAATAAAAAAAAAAACTATACTTGTACTGTATAGTTTTTTGTTTACACGCAGTTAATGTTATAACTGTTCGATTTCAAACTATTTAGTTGAGCATAATTTCAGAAATTAGTTCTATTTGACCCATAGACAGGACCCTATCACATGCTACCGCTTCAAGCCGGAGTGGACCTGGTAGCAATGGTAATGAAGGGGTACTCTGCATTCCTCAAAGTTCCAGTATTACAGAAGCCTCACAATCTGATCGTTTAGCATCATATCCAGAACACAAGTTGGTTGGAGTCAAACCCTCTAATTTTCATTTATCCGGAAAAATACTGATTTAATCCAACCAACCAAACATTTGAAATTCGGCAGCTTTTATTTCATTTCCATTCTGTGGAGAAATAACAGCGTTCAAGAAGGGAAGCCTACAATGAGACACTTTAACCATTATACCACGTGTTTAAGTTTAGAGGTAAAGAATACTTTCAATTATTACATTTCATTTCGAGCTACCCCGCGAATGATTTATGTCAAATAGCAGTTTTTTCTAATTAAACCCCAAGCATTTCTCTTTGACTGTATTTTTCAATGACCAGACTTACAAATCATAAACCGTAATGATATTATTTTAAACAACTAAGGAAATTACTCAAAATCTTTACTTGTGTTTAAATTCTAAGCAAAACAAAGATGATTAAATTATACAACGAATCGTTCTAACAAATCAAGCTTATAATAAGCTCTCTATATCCTCTGCTAAACGTAAAACACCTCCAAAAACAAACTACCTGGTGGTGAGGCTTTAATTCTAAGAACTGATGGTTTAGTTTCGTTGCTTAATATCATAGCAACCTTTGTAGGTTATTTAATGCCAAAGTCGTCTTTTGAGGAGAACAGTAATGGTACTATTTAACCCGTAGCTGAGAGGATTCATACCTTTCCTAAGACTATTTGCCCGAAAGTGAACGGCATAGCGTGACTAGAGTTCGAACTCGCTTACTTCGGTTCTGCAGTTTACCACTTTCACCATTACACCACGAGAACACCCCCAGGAACTGATGATTAAGCCATAACTCCCAGGCCTAATCTAACTTGAAGTGATACCACTTATTTGGGCCAAGTTTTTGAGTTATGTAAATCTCTTTGAAAAATATTTTTAAGAGACAGGAATAGCTGGTATATGGACATGTGCAAAAAAAAAAATGAGAAACTACAAAAATATATATATATATAAAAACGTAAAATGGAAGCAATTCTCTAACGCGTTGACATAAAATAACCCCAGACAGGTTTACTGGCTGCTGAAAGACAAAGTGGGTAAGTATACAATAAACTGTGGATCTTAACGTGATAACTGTCTTTCAAGCATTATACCGATCACTGTCATATAGCTACAACTCCAAAACACATAGTTTTAATGATCCTCAATCTCGTGGATATATCTTTGGAATTCTATCGTAAAACTCAGTTGCTATTAGTATTTATATGCTAAAGAACACTGAGTTACAGGTTGAAGTGATAATACTGACACCGTGATATTCCATTATTCGCATGTGGCTAAGTCCATTCTCTGGACAGTGATTGGTTGCTGGCTCAGTGAATGGGTTTATTAGTATATATATACACCGGCTTGCTTCAGTCCTGTTTTATTTTGTCTGCCAGCTGAACGCTAGCTGGGACCGCTGAGTCAGTGACCATTGTTATTCTTGTTGTTTATTCTGCACGTTAGAGCAGATACTTCAACAATACTGATGTATTTCTATGTAGAAATATTGGTTTTATTTCGTTTGATGGAATATTAACCATTGGAGATTGCTTAATGTCTAGTCCTATTCATACATATATATGAAATATATGATTAGTAAACATTTTGTAAAAAAAAAAAAAAACATTTATAAATGAGTCTGAGTAATCCATTTTCAAAATATAAACTGTTCCCTGGATTGCTCCACTTGACCTTTGATACATACCTTATAATGCAAGAGGCTATCAAGTACCATTGTTTGTCTGCGGTATGACCCAACCTGGTATTGATCCCCGGTCTCTCGGGCCATTGGCAAACGTTCTACACTTTAGGTCTATGAACCGGTATATAAGCGTGTGTGTGTTCATAAAATAAATAGAATCTAAATCTTATCTTCATGTACAGAGCAAAGACGAATAAACACAACCTTATCAGAGAACCCATCTAACAAAATCTTACTAATTAAACATCATTGAAGATTCTAAAAACCAGTAAATAATAAAAACAAACAATTGTCCATAAAAGTTACTTGCATTTGGTTTCTCTTTTATTGCATTGGGAATCTTCAAAAGCACAATTTTCGTTTCAACAAAGAACGTACATAAAACATACGGTTTAGAATCAAAGAAAATATTCGAAAAATGAATTTTACAATATAAGTAAAGTTAAGAGCTTTTGTAAAAGGTTTATATACCATCACTACATTTCAATATATATGTTGTTATAACTTCATTGAAATTAGAGTTATATTTGTATTTTTGTATAAATAAAATTTAAACGCATATATGTTTATATGATTAAAGTTTCAATGCATGCTATAAATAATTCCTTTATTTAGAGGCGGGTAATTGAAACAGATGCCCCGGGGGAGCCATTGTGTGGTAAGCTGTCGTGTTAATTATTTTAGTAATCCATTTCACCCTCTGACAACGAGTAAATTCCGACGTGATTTTGTGTACAAGGTTTAAATTAGTCAATCTATGCTTCACTTCTTTGGGGTGATGCACACTAAAATCACGGGGATGGAGGTAAATAGGTAGTTACAACTGTAAAAATAATATGGGGGCAGATTTCTGACTTATATATCGTTCATATGATTTCTGTAGCAGTTTCTATCAGGCTTTGTAAATCGAAAGTTGTTTTAATATGCAACAAAAACATTTTTTTTTAAATGTAACACAATGATGATGTTGATAATAATAATAATAGAAGTTGTCGCATAAAGAGAACAGAAATAACAGATCGTTGCAAGCCTCGCCGACTGAAGGAAACGCTCTTCATAAATATTATTCACTTATTTGAAAATGAATATAGACACTGCCTCGTCGGCAATGAATAATTAATAACGTTCCGCTTCTAATGTTCTACATATGATCAAGACGCGTGACTCTTTCTGAGAAAGATATAGCGAAGGAATTTAATTAGAGGAAGGAATCTCCGGGGAAATCATGCGATCCAGAATTTAGGCTCTCCAGCGTCTTATAGATGAGAAGCATTCACTTTATAATTACCTTTCTTCTTTGGGTTGGATCATCGAGGTTTTAGCAACAATAACATAAGCATTGTTATTATTCTGTTGCTTGTGAATTTTTCACGTCTGCTTTAACTGGTTGTTCTTCATTACTGTTAAAGTGATAGCAAGCCTTCTCAGATCTACAGGATTTTGCTCTATCCAATTTTTCCCAACAGTTTTTTTTTGTGGGGGGGTGTCCTCGTGGTGTAATGGTTAAAGCGATGGACTGCGGAATCGTAGTACGCGAGTTCGTACTCCAGTCACGCTGTTACGTTCACTTCGGGCAAATACCCTTGGGAAAGGTATGAACCCCTTTATCCTCCCAGCTATGGGTTAAATAGTACTACTACTGTTCTTCTAGGAGAATAGATTTGGCATTAAATAACCTAAAAAGAGTTGATATGCCATTAAACAAAAAAAAACAAAAAAAAACCCAAACCAAACCTCAACTGTTTAGGTTTCTTTGTTTTAATGGCATATCAACTCTTTTTAGGTTATTTAATGCCTAGTACTCGCGTACTACGATTCCGCAATCCAACGCTTTAACCATTACACCACGTGGACACCCCCTTTGCTTTGTTTAGATTTTATGGCATATCAACTTTCGTTAGTTATTTAATGCCATTTTTTATACAAATAAACGCTTCTATTTCAAGCAATTCCTGGCAAGCGTAAGCGCACAGTTTGAGTGTCAAGAATATTTTTATTTCAAACAATTCATTGTAGCGTAAGTAGATTCATTAGTTCTATTTGACCCATTGATAATTCCCTATCAGGTTCTACCACTCTGGGCCAGGGAGGTGCCCGTGGTGTAGTCGTTATCGTCGTAGGAAATGAACACGGCGACTCGAGTTCAAATCCTGGACGAGACTGATTGCATTTCACATAGCACTATTACCCTTGGGAAAGGTATGAATCCAATTATTCTCCCCCCCCAGCTATGGGTAAATAGTAGGACAGACTAGGTTCTTCAGCCATGGTGAGGCAACTAGTCTAGGAGAAGGAACACTCTGAATTGAAACCTGTTAAACTCCGCTTCAAAACTGACCTTGTGTCATATCCTGCCCGAGCGGAGGGGTTGGGTAAATAGTACCTTGGAGCAATGGCAATGAAGGGTTACTTAACATTCCCCAAAGCTCCAGCATCACAGGAACCTCATCATTAGATTATTTAGTGCCATATGCAGGACACTAGGAGGGGGCAATCCATCTGCAGAGAAGTAGTCGACTGAGCAATCCATGTTTGGGAAGGACACGGCGACTCGAGTTCAAATCCTGGACGAGACTAATTTCACATAGCACTAATACCCTTGGGAAAGGTGTGAATCCAAATACTCTCCCTCTCGCTATGGGTAAATAGTAGGGCAGCCTGAGTTCTCCAGCCTTGGTAAGGCAACTAGTCTAGGAGAAGGAAAACTCTGAATTCAAACCTTTTCAACTCCTCTTAAAAATTGACTTTGTGTCATATCCTGCCCGAGCGGAGGGGTTCAGAAATATATGATAATTCTTGTATCTTTCCGTCGGTCCTTGATACTCTTGCAGTTTTTTACAGACAAAGATAAACGAATGGGGTAAGAAAATAAGTCAGATAACAATCATTTCCTTAGACACTTAAAATTCATCTACACTACTAACCTGAATAATAAAAACAAACCATTCTTACGTTCCATATTATCAAATTAATTATATAAAGATAATGCTAAAAATCATAAGTTAAAATCTGACAAATCTTTTGACTCAACCTGGTAGCTTCAAATAATACAAACCATTTTACTCACCGTAGTTATATCAAAAGTTTAAATCTAATTTATTTTATACCTTAAAGCAAAGTCCATTGTTTCAAATTTTAATAAAAAAATAACTAATAATAGCTACTACACCGAGGTGTAGGAGAAGGCGCGACTTCATTTCTTTGATTGCTCCACTTTACCTTATAATACTGAGTAATAAGCAAAGCGGCATCAAGTACTATTTTTTGAGTCTTTAGTATGACTCTACCAGGGATTGGTGAACGCCCGACTCATATATTCGTTACTTTCCTTCCTGTTTCTAAAGTGAGAATTTGTATCACAACATAAAGCATTTAATTGTTGGTATCTGGTAGCTTTACAGTGACCTCTAAATATAAAATTGATGGTTATGGAGAAGGAGTTACATCCAAGTAATGTCGTAGTTTATGTGACAAGAAAAAGAGAAAGAAGAGGACTCGGCTGTATTACGTAGATGTATCAATACAAGGACTCGAGGAGTACATTACAAAGATGAAAGAAAGACTAACTACATAAGCCATTAACAGCAATGATGACATAACAACAAACGCTAAAATAGGAAACAGAAATGGGAAGAAAAACATTCTTCATTCTTATGTATCCGTTCAAGTTTACCAGGAAAAAAGATCCTTGAATTTTTTATCTATTATTCTAATTTGAACTAATTTGACACACATAACATACAATTTTTTCCGGAAAAAATCAATTAATGTAATGAAAAAAAATTATCTTTATTTTATAAGGAAAATTTAGTATTTAAAAGAAGAAAAAAAGGGCCTCTTTCCCGTAAACAAAAAAGTAAAATAATTTGACGTTAACTGTTCAAGAAATGAGTTATCATTCTATATTGAATCAAAATGTGAAATAACCTATCGGGAAAGTGAAATAATTGCTTTTCGAAAAATAAGAAATTGCAATAAGTCTGAAGGTCCAATTAATTCAAATCACAAAATGAAATAAAAAATTCAAAAAAATAACTGAAAAACAAAAACAAAAACAAAAAAATTCCGGCGAACATAAATGGGTACACGTGTAGAAATTCCCCCAAATATCTATACGTATATTTCAAGGGAAAAACTGTCTTAAGTGCATACAAGAAGACCTTGACAAATCTAAGAAAGGGAAATCTCAAGAGAGAAAATGAATCTCTTTATAGCAACACAAAACAAGGCTGTAAGGGCCAGTTATATAAAAGTTAAATTTATTAATATGCAACAGAATGGCACGTGTAGGTTATGTAGAGAAAAAGATGAAATGATTAATCACATAAGCACATACAGCAAACTCGCCCAAAATGAGTGCAAGACTCGGCGGGGAAAGAGGATGAATTTGGAATTATGCAAAAGATTATAATTTGACCATGCTAACAAATGGTATATACACAAACCAGAATACGTTCCCTTGAATGAAGCGCATAAAATTCTCTGGGATTTTGAGATACAAACGGATTAACTAATCCCTGCCAGAAGAGAAGATTTAGTCGTTATTAACAAGGAAAGCAACTTACCGTTTGTATATTTTGCGTTGCATGTTAACATAAAATTCAAAAATAAAATAAAGCGAAATGATACACGAATACTTCGATCGTACCAAAGAAGTGAGAGAAACTGTAGGACATGGAGATGACGGTGACATCATTTATATTCGGTGCTCTTGGAACAGTCCTCAAATGCTTGGAAAAGTGACTTGAGAAAGAATCAAAACTATCCAGACCACAGGTTAGAATACTTGACGTGGCTGATTGCATTTCACATAGCACTAATCGTATTTACCAACCCCTCTGCTCGGGCAGGATATGACCCAAGGTCAATTTTTAAGCGGAGTTTAACAGGTTTCAATTCAGAGTTTTCCTTCTCCTAGACTAATTGCCTCACCAAGGCTGAAGAACCCTGTCTGTCCTACTATTTACCAATAGCCGGAGGGAGAATAATTGGATTCATACCTTTCCCAAGGGTATTAGTGCTATGTGAAATGCAATCAGTCTCGTCCAGGATTTGAACTCAAGTCGCCGTGTCCATTTCCTACGACGATAACCATTACACCATGGGCACCTCTATAGCACTAATACACTAGGGAAAGGTATGAATCCAATTATTCTCGCTCTAGCTATGGGTAAAAAAAGGGCGGAATAGGTTCTTCAGCCTTGGTGAGGCAACTAGTCTAGGAGAAGGAAAACTGAATTCAAACCTGTTAAACTCCGCTTAAAAATTGACCTTGTGTCATAACCTGCCCGAGCGCAGGGGTTGGTAAATATGATAAGAGCCCTGGAGACCTGAGGAAACTTGTTGTCCTTCAGGCTTCAGTGAAAAATCACCGGCTAACACTGGTGAGAAAAACTTACAAGACGTGATGTAATAATTATCTACAAACCGTTTTACGAATGGAAGTATCCATACATAATTGGAATATTTACACGAGTATAATATTTCAAGTAATTACATGGTTTCATGCAACAATTAATAATCATTTTAAACAATTAAAACTTTAAATACCCCATTTGACGGTATGCAAGGTGCACTTTTTTTTCTTAAGATATCTTTTAAAATTCCCCTGCGTTTAATATGCCATAAGTAGGTTTAAAATTCGTGATAGCCGAAATCAACTACTTTGCAACTCCCATTAGCTTAGACTTTTAAGTTGCTTTTCTATACCTGTCGTTATAATTTAAAAGGTTATTCAGATTAAAAGTTATCATTGATAATATTCATTATATTAATTTCATCAGGTTTTATATTAATACTTAGCTTTTTTTCTTGGTGTGACCAGCTGAAATTAGGGCGCGTCTTATATACCGTCAAATACGGTAATTAGTATTAGCACTAATCATTTTACTGTGATAATGCCTCAAGTATAGCTACTAAATTCTAATAGTTTTATAGAGATGTATTTGACTAATACGTGTCTTCCTAACCCTTAGTCAAACTGGACATGAGAGTGTCAGCATACGAACCCCTGTTGGATTATTTAAGTGGCTTTTAATGAAAATTATTTTTGAACTATTATATCTTAAAAAAAAAATCTTCATGAAAAAATCTTTGGGGTAGGGGTTTCCAATTGATTTAAGAATTGAAATGCTGAACTGTGGCCTCAGAGTAAGAGTTCGAAATCCATCCCCACTAGTACGTTCACCTTTTGACAAAATCCACTGGGAAAGGTACGAAACATTATCCCCTAACCCGCTATGGGAGAAATATTATTACTTCTTTAATACAGGAATGGCTTTAATAACGTATGCCGATTGATATGCCATTAAAACAAAGAAACCAATCAAGCCAAAAATAACCTGAACATATTCAGGTATTCCAATATTATCTAAGAATTATTAAATAAATTTATTTTACTAAGAGATTGTCAGGGTACCAAGTACTAACACTCCAGCTTAGTGTAGACCTGGAAGCATTGAAATTGAAAGCCTGAAGAAATACCTCAAACAGTTCAAGAACTGAAGTAGTACTTGCAGATTTCTTTAAGTGTCATACTCAGGACAGAAAGTATTTTACTGCATATCTTTAATGATCAATATTGCATATAGGAGTTTTAGTTGTTGGTGAACGTTTGGTTTTATGGCATATCAACCATTGTAGGTTATTCAATGCCAAATTCTTCTTTTGCATACATTACAGTTTATATTTCAAAATTTTTGTGGCTTGGTTAGTTGTTTTGGTTTACTGCGTATCAACCCCTTTTCGGTTTATTTGACGCCAAATTGAATTTACAACAATCCGGTTTAGTATAAGAGTAGTTTTTGTTTACAAACAGTTAAACATCAAAACGCTTCTATTTCAAACAATTCAGATTAGCACCAATATAGTTTCAATGTCAAAACGGTTCTATTTTTTTTTAAATCAGTGCACACTTTAGTTCTATTTGACCCTTAGATAAGGCCCTCTCAGGTGCTACAACTTTGGACAAGAATTAACCTGGGAGCGATGACAATAAAGAGGCAGTTGGCATCCCTCATAGCTCTAGCATTACTGGAACTTCACCCTCAGATTGTTTAGTGTCATAACAGGACATTCGTTGGGGCGGTCTTACACCCAGCAGAAAAGCAGTATGTATATTCTACAGCCCTATGCGACTGGGCAAGCATATATGAGTAGCAACTATACCATAATGTATAGTATACTGTGATACTATTTACCAACCCCTCCGCTCGTGCAGGATATGACACAAGGTCGATTTTCAGAGTTTTCCTTCTCCTAGATTAGTTGCCTCACCAAGGCTGAAGAACCTAGTCTGTCCTACCATTTACCCATAGCTGGAGGGAGAATAATTGGATTCATACCTTCCCCAAGGGTATTAGTGCTATGTGAAATGCAATCAGTCTCGTCCAGGATTTGAACTCGTGTCGCCGTGTCCATTTCCTACGACGATAACGACTACACCACGGGCACCTCCATACTGTGATATACTTTACACAGAATCATACAAAATAAACAAAATGTAACAAAGTGATCTCTATCCGAGTTGGTTTACACTTTATTTGCTTCTTAAATATCTTTATGCCAAAATGAACCTTCAAAATAAAAATAAAGTATAAGAAAAGATGAGAACTGAAGTTACAACAAAAAATAACTAAATAAAGTGAAAGAAAATGAAAAAAAAATCAAATATATTTTTTCGAACAGCCATTTCGACTGCCATTGTTTCAAATTGATCTCAATTGCTTACAAACGACGCCAAATTTTCGCGCCAAATTCACCATATTTGCACAGATTAGTCTCTTCTGCGCCCCCTATTAGCGCCAAGATGAAACAAACCACTAGAGCAATTCAAAATAGTGAAAACCTAATTCAGAATACTTATCGATAAGAATGAGTGAACACTATCTCTTTGCACTTTCTCTACACTGATCATAAATTAACACTCGTTTTCATTTCTTTCCCCCCTCTGACACTGACCTGATACTTATCCACTTAAAACGAACCAACAGAATTCTAGCCAAATACTTACGGGTACAATAATTTCTCAAATATATCGTGCTTTGCGGACTGATAAGACGATATTTTGATAAACTCATAAAAAGGGCAAATTTCCGCTGTATAAAATAGAGAGTTAAGGGATAAAAGTATAAAATACGAAGCATATGTGTCATGCATTCGCACGTTGTAAGCGAAAAGTAAAAGCTGATGTCATGACCAAAAAGACTGCATCTTTCATTCAAATAACATAATAAATTTAAAGATTATATATATATATATATATATATATATATATATATATATATATATATATAGATAGATAGATAGATAGAGAGAGAGTAAATTTGGAGGCGTTCGGGTGTAAAGGGTATCCTCATAGAAAATGAACACAACACGAGTTGAAATCCTGAACGAAGCTACTTGCATTTTGCAGAGCGCTTATCCCTTTGGTAGAGGTATCAATACAACTTGGAGTAAACAGTAGGGAATACTGCTTCTTTAACCTTGATATTGCAAACACTCCATATGAAGAACTGAATTTAAAACTGTTAAACTCCTATATATGTATAAAGTAAGTACAGTTTGCGACCGTAGTCGAGAGCAACCCGAAGGCTCCCTTTTCAATAGCTACTACACCGAGGTGTTGGGGAGTTTTCTACTCCTTTCCTTTGATTGCTCCAACTTACCTTTGATACGTACCCCATATTGCTGAGTGTTAAGCAAGGAGGTATCAAGTACCATTTTTAAAGTCTTTGGTATGAGGCGACCTAGGATTGAACCCAGGTCTCCTGGCCTATTGGCAAACACTCTACCCGCTATTAGTGAGATATAGGCAGATTTATTACAAGCCAATATGATTTAATCCTCACAACAAATGATTTAACATGGACATATAAAGCTTATATAGAAATTGATAGTAAAACATGTATGCATAACGCATGTATATGTTTCCATTTCCTTTATGTCTCTTTTCTCTGTCTATTAATGTGTGTGGATATAGAGTTGGGGGGCGTGTCTATCCAGTTCCTTGTGTATTTTTGTAAATTCTTAGTAGATATAAATAAAGGAAAATAAAATCATCCGTCAAATGTGAAGCGTCAAATGACCGAGAACAACGAGGGTTTAGTCGTCAAAATATTCGACATTCCAACCTTTTTAAAGGACTAGAAATCCTTCACATTCTGCTAACATCCTCCCAGCGATCAGTAAATAGTTGGACAGACAGAGTACTTTAGCTTCGGTAGGGCAACCAGTCTAGGAGAACAAAAATTCTATATTCAAACCAGCTTAGCTCAAATAAAAATGACCTCAAAAATCTTGGAAGAGTCGGGTTAATATTAGCATACAGTGGTGGTTCAAAAAGTTCTAAGCTTCACCCAATTTTTAGATTTCTTGTCTTCCTATCACCTGCACAAACATTAAGACAAATGCGAAATTTTCCCCCATTTTTTATGAAGTGGTAGATTGTGTTACAACAAAAATGCTCTGTATCATCTTCCTTCAGGGGGAGGCTAATAGACAACGTTTGGAATGACCCTCATTCAAGTACATGAACAAATCACCAATATGGACAAAAATAATTATTATTACCCTTTTGAAAAGTATCTTATCTTTATAGCGGGGGAGAAATAGGAATGAAGACTGGATTATGTACCCTCGTGATAAGGCAATCAGTCTAGGAAATTATAGAACGTAATCTTTGAATTCAAAACAGTGAGTTTTGTCGCATCATTTTCGTGGTGGATGTGTTGGATAATTATATAGATTAGTAACTTATGGAGGTGCCAGTGGTGTTATGGTTATCGTCTCAGGAATTGGACACGGCGACACGAGTTCAAATTCTGGACGAATGGCATTTCACATAGCACTAATACCCTTGGGAAAGGTTTGAATCCAATTATTCTCCCTCCAGCTATGGGTAAATAGTAGGACAGACTGGGTTCTTCAGCCTTGATTAGGCAACTAGTCTAGGAGAAGGAAAACTCTGAATTGAAACCTGTTAAACTCCGCTTAAAAAATTGACCTTGTGTCATATCCAGCCCGAACGGAGGGGTTGGGGAAATATGATATTGATTAGTAAGTTAAAGACCAAAATATTGAAAAGCCTACATTCTAATATTTCTGGATTTTTTTACTAAAATGGTGAGACTCATCATATAAAATTTCTATCTATTTATCACCTGTCGTTTTGGTCATATTCAGAAAGTTTTTAAAAATGCATATGTTCCTTACTAACGATAGCAAGTAATGAATACGGCCACTGGTTTAGAAGATATATGTATATGGCTATCTTCATATTATTCTAAAACTATCCTTATGGTATCCTGGGTTTCGATTTGAGAAACAGGCCGAACGAACACACACACACACACACACACACACACACATATAATATGTAACGTTCAAATACAAATAATCTGGAAGCTATACACAAGAAATAATTACGATAGAATTGTAAAAAATATGTTAATCGAATAATTTTGTTTGTCTTGGTTTTCCTTTTGTTTTAACTAGTAAAGGGAGCATTATTTGTATGAAGCTTATAATGTCAAACTCTTTTGACTGTTGAAGGTAATATTGTGAGCACTGTTTTACAGGTATGTATTCTCACCCAAAATTACACGTAAAACCACCCTTATAAAATGAGCCTTATGAAAATAATAAAACCATAATTTTTAAAGAGAGAAGATTGGTATTGGGTTTAGAATATTTCATAGTATTGTTATATTTTGACCTTCGACCCGGCCAAAAAATACTATTCCAAGGTGATACACCGGAAGGAAGTGACACATTCCAATGGCCAGTAATCGAAAGAGATCGCGTAGGCGGATTAAGGCTTATGATATGGGACAAGGTGAAGGTCCCATTTTGGCCACTACAGTGATTCACCAGAAGAGAGTAACCTCTGAACTGCATGACAGTTATTTCCGCTTGATGACGATTAAACATTCGATTTCAAAGATCCAGTGGGCGATCGTGTGGGCGTTGAATTATTATATAATTGAGTTGAATTGGGTGCCAAAGCAGTTGCCAGCAGACTTTCAGAGAGTTAGAGACGAGATGTGGTAAGGAAAGCCACAACAGGCCGATGGGGCTTGAAGCCCTGATGAACTGGGGTCCAGAGAAGATGCAGATAAGATGCAGTAAAGAAAGCCAGCATCCAGCAGTGGACCCCAAGACCTCTGGTTGAGCATCTAAGAGAACAAGAAGGACACAACGTGACGGTCATAAGTAGTGGAGGTCAAAATATGAAGTTTATGTTCGGTCTCCAGCACCTTCTCATACGCAAACCTTACAAATAAAGTGAGAGGTAAATATAATTGTAAAGAAGTCTTCTTGCGTCGTTTCTTCCTGCGTTTTCCTTCCTGCATCTTTATTGTTACTGCGTGCCTCGTTTATTCATGCGTCTGTCTTTGATGTAGTGTCGTTGTGATGCTGAATGATGATGTAGATAACTATATAACAGTATCTCCTATTCATTTCATATTTTTGAAAAGGTTTTTCTGTATTAAATGATCCTTGTGCGTTTAAATTTCTATTTTATAATAGTTATCTTTTTTAAATGGACACACACATGTATATATGTGCATGCGCACGCACACACCCACACACACACAACAAATATATATATGACACATATCAGGGTTTTAAAATTATATAGAGGAAATGTGTATTTATCTTTTAATCAAATATGCTTAAATGAAACACTCCTACCTAACTACACACACATGTAATATACACATTACATATATAAGCTTCGGCACAAATAACTCAAACGTTTTACATAATCATCTGCGTTGTATTAGTGAATTTATGTCAGTGGTAAACATATCTCCGGCAAGTTAAAGTCTGACCATCTAATTTTCTATTAGATAGGATCATTTACTATCAACGCTTGGACCAGTGTATAATATGGTTTTGATGTTGTAACGCTATCTTTTGACTTATTTTTTTTCTTCCAACTTGTTAATCTGTAACTGCTGGACAGTTCTTCGTGCTTCTTTCATGTTAGATTGGAATAATTTTGTTCCGTATATAATGGTTAGCAAAAAGAGGCCACCATGTAAAGAATGTCATTTTTAAAAGCGAATGAATAAAAAGTGTATTCCTTTAATTTAATAACACTGAACTTTTTTTTGTATCAGTTACCTTCGTATTTTTTCCACTTTAAAAAAAATAAAAAACAAAGCAAAAAACACCGTTCTAAGTCATGCTAGAAAATGATTTTTTTTTTTTCAGATTCGATGGAGCTACCATTGGTTCTTTCCTAACTTCAGTTCCACAATAGAGAAAACAATATAAAACGTGGTAGTTATTTATGCTTTTCTCTCTCTTACATATAAAATCAAGAAAGAAAGAGAAATAGCTTCGAGTTGATATGTAAATTACTTATTGTTGCCTCTGTGTAAGCATGCGTATAAGCGTCAAAATATTTCTTGATTAACCGCCATTTTATACTTCCGACCCAGTGAGCAAAACTCCAATTTTTCATCTTTAAATGAATGCTTTTCATGTAGCCAGACTAACATTGGAAATTTATGACATTGCTTTTATTTCTTGCGCACCATATACAGATAAATCTATTTTGTTTACTTATGACGGAAATGTTTTCATCCACATATAAGAAAAGGAAAAATAATCCGTTCCCTAAAAGTTCCCTTTCATTTCTCGGAGCACAGGGTATTTTTTTTTTTTTGTTCAGTGTCAGCCTTCAACTGCAGATACCAAATTATTATAAGGATCAGATTTAGTTTAGGGACTGCATTATTCTGATAGTTGGTAGGCATAACAATGTATGTGGACTCTTGATTTCGGTTATATATATATGTGTGTGTGTGTGTGTGTGTGTGTGTATGTGTGTGATTTGTAAACGGATAGTTGTTTATCAACATTTTGAAAGAGCCAAATCTCACACATTTAAATGGTTCCATGTGTTGCTATTTATCACTGATTCAATTTAACATTAGATATTTGCCAGCACACATGATTTCAAATAGAGTAAATGATTAAATAATTCTTAATGACCCATGGATAAGACCCAAGCAGGTACTACTACTCAAAATCAGATTGAACATGGGAGTAATAACCATGTAGAAGTACTCTAAATTCCCAAAAGCTCACGAATTGGAGCCTAGCTATCAGGTGCAGTTTAGTTTCATATCCAGCGCTCTCGTTGGGGGATCTTCTCCGCTAGAGAGATGTAGTCAGTATAGTCTACAGATCCAACCAACAGTGCTGTTGGATTTTCAAGACGAATTATATTCGAGAGAAGAAGGAGACTTAGTGGTATTTATTTAAACCGTTCAAATAACTTACCGTCATGAATATTTAAAAGAAAAGAGTGTATTTTATAAAGAGCCAGTCTGCCCTTCTATTTATCTATAACTGGAGAATAATTTAATTCAAACATTTTTTTACCGCCATATGAAATACATATAAATAAAGAGTTCGTTACACTTGACACATATTTATTTAAAATTAAGAGATACCTTTTGTATAACTGTTATCGTTATAATAATTTAAATCCTTTTCTTATAAAAAAAATGACTTATTCAAAATACAAAATAGATAAATCTTTGAACCAATAAGAAAATAGGCAATGTACGCACAGTTTGGGGTATATATATATATATATATATGTTTGGACATGAATAATTTGTTTTTTAAGGCATAATTCAAGAATAACTTAATCATTAATTATTTTCAATTTGAAGTGTATTCACTTTTATTTTGAATGATCTATTGCCGTTTATCGGGTAGCCTGTAGATTCCCCTCCAACTTTAGCTGGTTTCGAGCATAAACAATTTTTTTCACAAAAATTTACACTGTATCTTACAGAATTTTTTTTTTCTTTCGAAGCATTTTGAGAATAAAAAGATTGAAATCACTCGTACAGTGCCTGGTGAACATGGTTGATACGATAGAACATAGCAGCCTAAATCCAAAATTCTTTTCTTTCTTGATTCTTGCTGAATGTGACCGATTTAGCCTTATCAAATAAGAAGCACAAACTTCCATTAACGAATGTGTAGTGTTTTCATAGATTTTCATGCGCAAGTTGTGACTGTTTGGACGATAACTATGCAATGAGTGTTTGATTGCGGTTTTAAAATTCAAAATCAATAATACTTCGAGATTCTTTATATATACACAGCAAAAATTTTCTTCAGTGATTTTATGCCTTTGGAGAAGGCAGCGGAGATTAATTCTTGTCAATCTATTGCCTTTTGCATTGAACACTGTTCTAAAAGACCCATTTTTTTTTCTCATTTGTAATCATATTTTCAAGAAAAAGGTCATTTCCATGCCTAGAAAGAATAGTTTTGGCTATAGATATGCAATCATTCGTAAGAGTATGAAGGATTCAAACATTAAGCGTACTCATTTTCCAAATTTTTGTTCGGTGGGCAGCAGATTGTAGATTGAGAAATGATGAGGTAAAGTCGTAATTCTCGAGGATTTTTGCAAGGATTGCAATTCGTCAGTTCTCCTAAGGCATCTTGACCGAGGTCTGACGAGCTTCCATAATCTGGGTCATCTCCCTATAAACTGTCTCCAGAGGAAAACTTTGAAAACCAGCTTCGGGCTTGGCAATCAGTAATATTAGCTTGGCTAGAAACAATAGAAATTTTGTTGACTGCTTATGAGCGTTTTTATTATTCCTATATTCTAACAGCAGTACACTTCGAATATACACTTTCAGTTACTCCATTTTGGGGGCGGGAAATAATAGATTAAATTATGATGAACACATTTTCATTAATGAAATTAAAATAACCATTGAGAATGACGCTTAACCAGTGGGTTGTTTGTTTTGGTTTTCAGGCATATCAATCTTTGTAGGTTATTTGATGCCAAATCCATTATGTATAAATAATCAGTTCTATTTCAACCAATTCAGTTTCGCATAAGTACACAGATTACTTGTCCAAAAAATGTTCTATTTCAAGCAAATCATGTTTATTTAAACAGTTCTAATTTAGTTAATTCAGTTTAGTATAGACTTTGTTTATTCACAGTTAAATGGCATAAAAGTTCTATTTTAAACAATTCATTTTAGCGTAAGTACTGTTTCAATGTCAAAAACAGTTCCATTTCAAACAATTCAGTTTAGCATAAATACGCAGTTTAAATGTAAGCACACGGTTTAATTGTCAAAAAAAAAATCTATTTCACGCTATTCAGTTTAGTCAAACAGTTCTAATTCAAACAATTCAGTTTAGTATGAGTATGCAGTTTAGCTCTATTTATCCCAGAGATAGGGCCCTATCAGGTGCTATCATTCCACGCCAGAGTGGAACTGGGAAAAATGGCAACGAAGGGGTGCTCCATATTCCCTAAAGCTCCTTCATCACTAGAACCTCACCATCTCAGATAGTTCAGTGTCTTACCCCACTGCAGAGGTGCGGTCGGTGTATTCTACAGCCTCAGCAGACTGGGTAATACACAGAGATTATGTCAAACTGTTCTATTCTAGATGATAATTTTCTTTCGCGTAAGTACACAGTTTAAATGTCAAAACAGTTCTATTTTAAGCAATTCAGTCTATTAAGCAGTTTAAATGCACCCCCCCAAAAAAAACTCAAGAAACCAGGTTTTAGTTCTATTTAACCTATAGCCAGGACCCTATCAGGTGCTACCACTCCAGGCAGAGTGGACCTGTGAGCAATGGCAATGAAAGGTCACTCCGCATTCTCTAAAGTTCCATCTTTACCTCACCATCATATTGTTTAGTGTCATACCCAGGACACTCGTTGGGGGGTGTTACCCCTCTGCAGAGGTACAGTCGGTTTATTCTACACCCCCAGCGGACTGGGCAAACGCTTGACCAGGTAATTTTCTTATTTTTTTTAAGACATTACAAGTTTGAAATGCTTAGTTACAACTTACTTTTAAAATGAGAAAATCATTTAAGACTTCTGGTCTCCCTCTCTCGCTCTCATATATATATATATATATATATTTTCAAGCATCAAAGAATATGTAACCAGATGATCCTGCGAGTTGAAAACTTTTTAAAATCCCAAGTCTCTCTGAAAGACCGTAGAATTTGTTTTTTTTAAATTTCCTTAAAAGGTTATTAGCCTTTCTAAAATTCGGACAATGTGTTTGAAACAGAAATTTTTCTGAAATCTAAAAACAGAATATTATTTATAATTCAAGAAAAATAACCAGAATAAAACTATGAAAGAAACCAAAAAAACTAATTACTTACATTGAAATTATTCATTGCTAACATTACAATCACTTGAGTATTAAATCAATCAAATAAAACAAAGAATGGAAAAAAACATTACCGTGATCTAAAATTCTGATCTTTTAAAAGATCCAAATCGCGACTAGTAAAATACCACTGCTTATAGTAAAGGAAAAACATTTCTTTCGATAAAAAAAAAAAAAAAAAACCTTTTGTCTTGCAATGGATTTTTTCAACGTTTAATCGCTTTAGAAGCCAAAGTGCAAACAGCATAACATTTTTTTTTCATTACAATTCGAGTGTTGGTCATTTTTTAAATAAAAAAAATGATTGAATTGGAATAGAAATTAATTGAAAGAAAAATAGATTTATGTGATTCGTTATATATATATATATATATATATATATATATATATATATATATAGTTCGATAGATAGAGAGAGGCATTTTTACTGAACCTTCTGAGGCTCATTTTTTTTATAAAATTAGTACAATGGCTATAGCGATTAGCAAAGAAATTTAATCAAATAAAATGATTAATATGGTCAATATTTACCTCAAGTTTTCTAAAAGGACGCATCTATAATTTAAATCATTTTTTACGTAGGCTTGAAAGTATTTATGGAGCCAAATGGTTATGATACTGGACTTCTATGATATCGGTGAGTTTTCAAATAGAGAACCTAAGTAGGTAATTTTTATCATCATACAAATATATATATATATATATATATATATATATATATATATATATAAGAGATATCGTGATAATTATGGGTTTGGAATAACATCAGACTGTACCTAAAAGGGAAGCAAGTATAGAAAATCTGATTCACATGTTTCTGTCGGAGAATGGTGACGTCATAATGAATTTATCATTTAACAAGTAACGACATCTCACAACAACAAGGGGTAGATTTTTTCTAATTATATATATACATATTTTTTTTTCACTCAACGAATCGATAGGCTACGTCAGAAGGATATTTTCGTTAGTTCTCTGAGCATTTTAGACATTAAAATGTTTTTTGACACACCATTTAACGATGCTCTATTATTACAACTTGAGAAAAATCCCAATAACACAAAAAAAAACCATTATTTCTTGTATGATTTTGCTTTATATATATATATTATATATATATATATATATATATATATATATATATATATATATATATATATGAGGGATATTAATCTTAATGTTTAATTGTTTCTTTCATTTTTGCTTACTCTAATTTCAGAGTATTCTTTCTCCTAAATATGTTGTTTCATCAATGTTATGGAATTCAGTCAGCTGGGGAGAATAGATTAAATCCTCTCTAAAGGTCACTAGCGCATAGCTAAAGGAAAACAGCATCGTTCAGGATTTGAATTTTGGTAACTGTTCCCAGTTCCTGTTATGATAAACGTTGCGATATATCTTATGGGGATGAATTAAAATAATAAAGAGATACAACTAGGAAAATAATTTAAATTTATGAATAAACGTATTTGTATATTGATAATATTAAAGACAAGGGATATAGTAAATGACAAACATGAATGATAATAGTAATTGAATCGCTAAAAGATCGAAAATGATTTTATCATCATGTCAGCTATATCTTTTAATAGTACTACTATTGTTTTCACGAAGGAGGCTCTGTTTTTCAATCACCCAAAAAGTTTGATATGCCATTAAAACAAAGAAATAAAACCTCTGCTATGAACATTTTTAGAGTAAGAAAGGAACGATTTGGGCAAATATATTTCCTTTTTAGATGAAATGAATGTAGTAATCGACACAAAACTATCTCAAATTAGTCCCGAAAAATAATTGTAATTTATCTCTACAGAACTTGACTGCGCAAAACTACTTCTGCATAGATGAGAAGTTTGGAATTCATAGACATATTGACCAGTTATAATAACTTCAGATTATCATTTTGTCACAGTCTTTTGAAAATTCTCAGAATTCATTTTCTCCATAATGTTTAAGCAAAAAAATCAGTCTAGATGACAAGACAAACTGTAGCTCTTAGTACTTCTACTTGGTTGCATAATTTGGACTATAACGAATTTCCTGAAGAAATCATTTGATGACAACTTCACAAGATTTGTGCTATTTTGGATAAATCATAAAAGAAACAGTGTATAAAATAGCAGCACTACGACCATCTACCAACCATCAAGTGGTACTCGAAACTTAAAACCACGAGTGAGGCCTTGTGGACCGGCCATACACTGGTTGACCGAGTTAGGCGCGACGTTTGCCGGCTCGTGTGGTCTTGTCCATTTGATCTTTCACATGATCCTATGTTGGATGTCTTGGTCCTCAGGGAATGTACCTGCTCCAGCAGGGCTTGGTTTATCGCCTGGTGCCTGAGGTGCTCTTTTTTAGGGGTATGCCGATGGGACCCAAGGTAGTTTTGGAGTCCCTGGGCGTGTCTTTGATATGAACCTGCGCCTGTTTCCCAGGTTTTAAAAAGCCTTGTGCTGAACTTTTGGGTTTGTGGGGCACCAATCGAAAAGCATCATCAGATGGCAATCATGGCATAATGATTACTGGATACGGAGGCCCAAATTCAAATTCTGGACGAGTCTGTGTTTCATATATTGCTTATACACTTCAAAAAGGTATGAATCACACACGGCTAACGAAGGCATGGACAGCTATCGATAGGCTTTCAATCATATGGAAATCAGACCTGACCGATAAAAGGAAACGCAGTTTCTTCCAGGCAGCAGTCGTATTTGATACTGCTATATTGATGCACAACTTGAGAGCAAACAAAACGGCTGGAGAAGAAGCTAGACGGCAATTACACAAGAATATTGAGAGCAATATTGAAAAAGTCATGGCGGCAACACCACACAAGGCACCAACTATACGGCCACTTGCCTCCCATCACGAAAACTATCCAAGTTAGACGAACCAGACATGCAGGACACTGCTGGAGAAGCAGGGAAGAGCTCCTATGTGATATACTCCTATGGAACACCACATATAGCCGAGCAAAAACAGGACGGTCAGCTCGAACATACATACTGCAGCTATGTGAGGATATGGGATGTAGCCCTGAAGACCTGCCAGAGGTGATGAACGATAAGGAAAAGTAGCGAGTGAGGGTCAGGGATATCCGTGCTAGTGGCACAAGACGATGATGATGATTCTCCTAACATCTAAGACTAAACAGAGTCGAATTGACACCTTAATCATTGTATAAAAAGCGGTAGAGGAGAAGGGAAACTTCGAATTCAAACATGTTAAAGAGCGATTAAGATAGTTGATCTTGTGCCATAACCTGTTCTTCAAGGAAGAGAGTTACATCCATACCTTCTCTCTCAAACTCCCCCACAAAAGGCAAAACATTTTGGAAACCGTCAGAGAGGGACAAACGAACTCATAATCGACATTCTCCTCCTGATTCCAACAGATTGACACATTAGGGTTGACTGACTAGCAAAGAAACTCACATTCATCAACTCAGTGCGGAAACTGGATGCCATTCAGAGGATATGCATGAAGCAATGATCAATAAGGACGAGTCGTGAGAAAGTGTCAAGAGAATTCATGCTGCTGGCAAGCTTTGATGAGGTCTCACATCGTATAGATATTGTTTATGACTATATAGTGTATACACGTAGTCAGTGTTCATTAATATAAACACGAGTAGCTTTGGACCTGACCGATGGCATCTTAAACTCAGCTTTGAAATAATAACAAATATAGGAAATACTGTCAAAAATAAGAAACGAACTCGTAAAAATGGAGGGAGAAAGGAAAATAAAGAGTGTGCGTGAGAGAGAGAGAGAGAGAGAGAGAGTGTGTGTGTGTGTGAAACAATGAGAGAAAGCGAAACAAAACGGTGTGTATGCGAGAGAGAGAGAGAGAGAGAGAGAGAGCGAGACTGGCCGATATATAGGTGGGTACAGAGAAAGTAAGACTAAGTGAAATAAAACTGAGTTAAAGTGAGTCAAAAAGAGAAAATAAAGCACAGATAAGAAAAAAGAGATAAAGAGAGAGTGAAAAAAATGAGAGAAAGCAAGACAAAGTGAAATAAAATTGAGAGAAATTGACATAAAACAAAGAGAAAACAAAAAATAGAGAGAAAGAGGAAGAAAACCTTAGAGTAAGCGAAATAAAACTGTGTAATAAAAAATCTGAGAGAAAGTGAAACATCGTAGAAAAAGCGAATAAAGGAACAATCAGAGGGGAAAAAACAGTGAGAGGGAAAGAATGAGAGAAAATAAGAGAAATATTTTCGAAAATGACAATGAGAATCAGACAAAAGATATATAGGGGAAAAACTATAAATTGCTATACATAAAAAGCAGAAATATTGACAAGTTGAACGAAAATATTTAAAAAAAAGAAATAAGAAAATGTTTTTAGAAAAAATCTTTTAGAGAAGATAAAAAAAAAGGGAAAGAAATGAACGTTCGGAAAAAGGAAGCGGAAAATACCATTTAGTAGAAAAAAGTAAAGATTGAAGCGATGAAAAGCTGAGTTGTCAGAATTATTATTTGTCACGTTGGAGATATCAGCATCGACTTGGCGAAACCAATTTCTTGCACATGACTGAAGCTGTCTTCCTGTCACAGAGAGACGCTGGCTTGGTTGACAAGGAAAATACATATATCTGCCTATCATTGCAACTTACACAAACACATTTCAGTTTTCAATGGATACATACATACATGGACATTATAGATGAGCTTATATGCAATCATACACTCGCACATATAACTGTCTTTTTCTCATATAACATACATATATATACACACACAGACGCACGCTTGCCAGGGTGACTACAGATCTTACGCAAGAGACTGATCTGACGAAGTTCAATTCTCGCAACTCCCTATACTTCTTGCCTCATAGGCATCTGGATGGATATAAGTACAAATTCAATGTCAAAAACTGTTCCATTTCAAACTATTCAATTTAGCATAAGTACGTAGTTTAAATGTCAAAAACCTTTCTATTTCAAGCTATTCTGTTTAGCCAAACAGTTCTTATACAAAAAAATCAGTTAAGCATAAGTACGCAGATTTGCTCTATTTAACCCATAGACTCGGAGGCAATGTGGACCAGGGAGCGATGGCAATGAAAGGGATACCCCACACTCCCTATAGCTCCACTATCACTAGAACCTCACGATTAGATCATTTGGTGTCATATTCAGGAAACTTGTGGGGGGGGTCTTACCCCTCTAAAGAGGTGCAGTCGGTGAATTTTCCAGTCCTAGCCGACTATGCAAAGGTCTACTCTGGCTTGGAGTGGTAGCACATGACACGGTCCTATGTATGCGTCAAATAGAATTACTTGAAATTTAAACAGTGTACTTAGGATAAATTGAATATTTTGAAATAGAACTGTTTGATTATTTAATAGTGTGTAAACAAATGACTGATGTTTAACTGGATTGTTAGTTATACATACCAATACTTGGAACCATTTTACTGTGTGCGAAAAAAATGAGCTGAGGCTCGTGTAAAAACGTTATCAACAAAAATTTATTTACGAAATCATATATATATATATATATATATATATATATATATATATATATATATATATATATATAAACAGGATTTTAGCATTGAATAACCAACTATTCTTGATATGGCATCCGACCAAACATTGCAAAAAGAGAAGAAATTATTATTTAGTAAATTTTGTCGTTGCAGTGAACCATAAAATAAAATTAACTGAAAAGATAATCAGACTCTTGAATCTTAAAAGAAATTTGAAAAAGCGGTGGGAACATGAAGATTATGGTGATACCAGTTGTATTAGGAGTAATTGTAATAAACCCAAAGTTCCTGGAAGAGACCGAGGTGGAAGTCGATATCAGAGCTCTATTAAAATCAACTAGAACACTAAAAAAGTCATCTTCGGTTTACAGGACTTTTCTTTCACTCAGACTTGCAAGAAAAAAAAAAAAAAAAAAAAAAAACATAAGAAAACCTGGAAAGAAGTAAAAGGATTTGAGTTGTCATTTTTTTTTTTCATTTCTATATCATTTTTTTTCCAAGTCTGACAAACTGGCAGCGAGTAAACAGAAACATTTTTTCATTAAATTTTATGAGTTTTGTCCCAAAAAGTTACTAATGATATCTATTCGTATTTACAGTAGGCACTTGTCATTTGTTGGCGGTGTTCAAATGATTTACAATATTTTCGTTTCGAGCAAAAGGTGATGCACTACGTCTTGTGTATTTTTAGGAGGGTTTCAGAAAAAAGTCTGTTTTAGACCGTTGAACCATTGATTCCAACATGTGTGACACTATTGATGGTGGTATAGAGACTTAGCTCTGTGTGGGAGGGCGTGAGTGCTTGCGTATGTACGTGTGTATATATGTTTATGGTTGTGGATTGAACATGGATATGTATACGCTTATTTGTGCATATATGTACATATAGGTGCCGGGAATTATTTGTGTGAATCCCTGATTATTCCCAGCAAAAATAAAACGCAAAAAATTGGTTCAAAGACTTAAAAAAATATCACCCTTTAAAGGGTCTCCCGGATTCTCGTTGTCTGCTGTTTTTTTGGGTCCGGTCTTGGATGGTCGAAAACTATCAACAGAAAGGTTACCCGACCCTGGATATATAAAGAAGAGGGAGTCTGCCACAAAGAGGTGGTTAAGAGACGGACACAGAAGGTCATGTCAGAGGAGAGTCAAAAGTCAGTCCGCTACTAGAAGTAGATGATATATACAACTACAGGGCTGATAACTGGGACCACAGACATAGAGATTGACTGAGATAACAGATAGAGAAAAGACAGGGAAAACAAAGATAAAGAACAGAGATTGACGGATATGCAGATTGGCTTAGATGTTTTTTAGTTAAGGGATTTCGTTGCGAAGGGTCACTCGAGCGTCTTCCTTCTCTTAAACATTTATTCCAATTTGTACTTTACTTGTGGTTCGGTTCGTTCGTATATTCCCACACTTGCATTCCGAAAAGCTGACAAGGGTTGGATGCTATTGTGTGGCAAAACTATGTGGCACGGGTTAAGAGAAATCGAGCCTTTCGGCTACCAATCAATGAAATACCTCATACTGTTAACCAGCTTTTAAAAATCTTCAGTTTTACCACCTTGATATACTTTTTATAGTTTATTTGGGTTTTATGGCATGTCAACATTTGTTGGTTATTTAATGTCAAATAGTTTTAAACAATTAAACATTTTTTTTCAAACAATTCAATTTAGCAGAGGTACACAGTTTAATTGTAAAAAAAATGTATTTCTAGCTATTCAGTTTAGTCAAACAGTTCTATTTCAAACAATTTAGTTTAGCGTAAGTACACTGTCAATGTAAAAAACACTTATATTTCAAACAATTCGGTTTAGCATACAAAAACTGTTCCATTGCAAGCATTTTGGTTTAGCATAAGTACGCAGTTTAAATTTCAAAACAGTTAAATTTCAAGCAATTCCGTTTAGTTCTATTTGACCCATAGATAGAACCCTATCAGGGGATACTGCTACGGGTCGAAGAGGACCTGGAAGCGATGGAAATGATGGGATAATCCACATCCCCCAAAGCTCCAGCATCACTGGAACCTCACCATTAGGTTGTTTAGTGTCATGTCCTGGACACCCGTTGAGTGGGGTCTTACCCCTCAGCAGAGATGCAGTCAGTGTATTCTACAGCCCCAACCGTTTCGGAAAATTTTCTTTTAGTTTTAGCATAACTGAAATATGATGGGTTATTTGTACAGGTTGAATATAAACGTATCTTTTGCACCTATTCTCTTTCCAAATGTCGTTAATTCTTCGGATGTTAAAATGCTAACAAGTGTCCCCTTCCTCTTCTGCACTATTAAAGTGGACCTGGAAATAAGGACAACGAAGGGGTATTGCACTTTCCCCATGAGATTCTGACCTGGAGCCTCATCATCAGATGCAGTTTAGTGTCATACCCAGAACTTTTGGTGGTATCTTATTCAAGCTCAACTGACAGGGCGGACAGCAGATTTCTTTTCGTTACACATTCTTCAAATGAAAGAATCAGAAAGTTTAGAATTTTTGAAATGTCCAAAAAATAGCGTCCCCAAATTTTCTCCAAAAATGAATAAAGCCTAAAATCATATACAGAAAAAAAACAAAATATTGTGTAATATATAAAGGAAAAAAAAAAAACACCCAGAAAAAGAGCATATATGCTGGTGTAAAAAATGACTTTTTAAGACTATTTTTACCTCAAAATAACTTCATTACACGAGATATGTTTTTGGAATGTCGAAGGTTAATGTTTCTAGGATTAACGTTGCTTAAACTTCGATCCGAAGTTTCTCGGCATAGCCTTTACCTAAATAAAAACTATTAAGGATATATTATGGTTCGCAAGCGCACTTAATAACATTGGTAATTCTCATTTTATAAAGCTATTTTCATAGCGGAGGGAGGATTTTGCTATGTTTGAAATATCCTAACAAACATGGCAGGCTTCAGCAGGATCTAGACGACATTGTTTATGTCGGTAAATTTTGATTATAGTTTGGGCAATAAAAAAGTTTATGAATGATTCTATTCATGTCATTGAATGTTGTAGAAAACATTTTAATAGTTTAGCATAGCTAAAATTTACAGGTCGTTCTTAAGACGAAAAATATAGTAAGACCAGATTTTCATGGCTAACAATGTGATGTCGTTCATTACTCGAGTATATACGATTTCTTCCTATCACCATTAATGTTGTCAACGGAAGATCATTATATATAGGATTTTTCAATTGGCCGAAAAATTTTGACGCTCTCTTGTCAAAATCAACATTAATCTATTTTTGAAAACAGGCACTACAATTGGCAAAAAAACTGACAAAAAATCTAAGATATATTTTCTCTTCGCTAGTGAGCATCCTGAAAACTTATCTGTGACTATGAAAAATTGATCAAGCAGTTCTCTAAGATTTCGCAATAGAATTGTTTTTTTTCTTTTTATATATATATATATATATATATATGGGGTGGCTTAAAATATATATATATATATATATATATATATGGTGGCTTAAAATACATTAGATATTTGTATGGTTGCTTGAAACACATTCCTTATGTATGTGAATTTGAAATGCATTATATGTAAGTACGTATGTGCGTATCTAAAATTTATTATATATATATATATATATATATATATATTTGTGTATTTAAAAGGATAGACTAACTACTCCATGCACTCTTTTTTTATTCCTCTACTTTTCTGACATACATAATATATATACTGTATAATTTCATAGATACATTGTGTAAATAAATACACTTAGGCACTTTCTTCCGAAGTGAATACTAAAGTGAAAAGACAACCGATTCACTTTCTGTCTTATTCATACACACATTCATACACATGAGTAGTGAATTGATGGTATTTTGGAATGCAGCACATGCACTTGTGCACAATACTAGGCACAACATAGTCTGTATTGCGTCAGCTGTGCACATGCAGAGCTGCACGGAAATGCAGTTCATGTTATGGATTTTCAAGTTACTCGTCAGAAATACATAACAGTGACAAGTTGTCATTTTCTTTTCTAAAAGGAAAAAAAAAGAAAGACAAACTTCGAACGGAAGTAAAACAAAACTTTTATTGACTGATACAGGTAGGCCTTTAGGATAAAGCTTAGTCGTAAAGTTTCAGACAGAAGGACACCGTGCTCGAATTTCACTGACATTTCTTTTTGTTTCCGAGTTGAGTGTTGATTATAAACGTTAAAAAAGGAGTTAAAGAAGAGTGAAAAGAAACTTAAAGAACTAAGAGAAATGGATAGATAAAAACAGGAAGAGATAAAGAGAAACATTAAAAAAAGAGAAACTGATATAGACGAAGTGTGTGTATCTGAGATAGGTAACAAAAGTGAAAAAACACCAAAGAGATACAAAGGAAAATACAAGAAATCGACGAAGACTGAGAGAGAGAGAAAAAAAAAGAAAAAAGGAGAAATCAGAGAGAATAGCCAAAAGAAAGGAAGAGTGATGTTAAAAAACAGACACACACACACACGTGTGTGTGTGTGTGTGTTAGAGAAAGATATGTGAACTGAAGAGATATGAGAAATTATAAGAAAAACAACATATCAAGAAAACATTTCTTATAAAAGGAAATCTCAGAAAAAAAATGAGAGAACTCTGAAAATGCAACTGGAGAGTCGAGGTTGAAGACTGCGAAAAGAGAAATAGACAAACAAAATGTCAAGGACAGAACGAGAAAAGCAAACCTGTCATGAAGAAAAACCTGGAGGAGAGAGAGATAGAGAGAACAAAAAAAAGTGAAAGAAATGGTAAATCTGAGGTGGGGGGGGGACGAAAAAGTTTTAACTGCCTTATACGTCGTGATAGTTGTAGGGTTTTTATTGAAGGAAAAGGGATGGTGCCACAGATATAAGAGTACTGAAAAGGAATCATTAAATTCTCACACCTCTCTTCAGCTGTTAAAGATTTACTCAGTCATCGATTAACGCAATTAATCAACATTGAGATGTGCCAACAGCACAGATCCGCTTGAACCTTTCTCGCCATCTGGGTTGCAAGGTCTCTATTCGGTATCCACTAAGCTGATGAACGTAAGGCTGTGCTTTGTGAAGTAGTTCGTTGGGAGAACCTCACTTTCGTGTTCGTTCTTAATCCTTCAGCAATGTGCAACATATCATACCCGTCTTACTTGGATAGTTTGTGAGAAGAGAAGTCAATAGCTGTATAGTTTCTGTTTTTTAGTCAGTTACTTTTAGGGGTTGTCTAAAATAGCATATAAAATCTTTGTGTAGTTCCTTCTCTCAATTTTCCCAAGTATTTCCCGAGAGTCTAAATGGTGCAACCATATATTAGTATTGAAACGATTACAGCTTAGAATCCCCGTTTTATTTTATAACAGATCATATTTCTATATTGTCATTAACCTGTCTATCGCAGCCTATGGTTTACTTATGCATGTGATGATATCGCTTTTAGTAGATGAGATACTGCTACCGTGGTATATGAACTGGTCAACTATTTTCAGATGCTTGAAATTGAATTAGGATATGACATCATTTTGATTAAAACACAAATACTGTTTTATATCAGTTTAGGTAGAGACCAACATTTCCTGTAGCCTGTTACGCTAAGAATGGAATTTGGAAGTGCCCGTGGTGTAATGGTTATCGTCGTAGGAATTGGACACAGCGACACGAGTTCAAATCCTGGACGAGACTGATTGCATTTCACATAACACTAATACCCTTGGGAAAGGTATGAATCCAATTATTCTCCCTCCAGCTATGGGTAAATGGTAGGGCAGACTAGGTTCTTCAGCCTTGGTGAGGCAACTAGTCTAGGAGAAGGAAAACTCTGAATTGAAACCTGTTAAACTCCGCTTAAAAATTGACCTTGTGTCATATCCTGCCCGAGTGGAGGGGTTGGTAAATATGGTTACGCTAAGAATGGTAATCAAAGTTATTTTAAAGGCGTATAAAATCTCAAATGGTCGATTCTGCATAATTAGTCATTCACTTACTGCAGTCAAGTAAATTCCTAAGATGATAAAAGTTTCACCATAAAGTGAATCTATTGATATATTTCAGTCAGTCTACCAGAAATAAAATTTTGACTGTAACTTTTTCCTCTTTTCTCTCACATAACATACTATATCGATAAGTTTTTGACAGGAGGGCATTTGTCTTATGAAAGAGATTAACAATTAAATTTTTAAAAAATACAGATTATGAGCTCGATTATATCCTCTCACAGAATGGGTTTGTTTTTATTTTCGGTTTTAACATGGACATAAAGGAATATAGGGGAAAACATAATTATTGGTTTAAATTGTATTCTAAAGCTTTCAAGAAGCACAAATAAATTGATCGAAGGAAATATAATCAGTTCCTCAAAAATAGCTGCTGTGGTTAGGTTGAATTTTATGGTATATCAAGCATTTAATGACAAATCTTCTTTAAACATTATGTGATTTCTAAACGCCTTATTTGTAGATAACATTTTTAAACGAGCCACTGATCATTTGGTTGCATACAGATAAATGTTTATACATATGATGTGTGAATCAATAGTTTGTAGGTAATTTCATTTTAAAAAGAGTCAGAACTATTTTGTTTGTGCACAAGTATTACTATTGTTTGCACAGAGTTAAATGGTTCTAGATATCTTAACACGAATAGTTCTACTCAGTAATAATCAATTGCTTGCTCTTATTTAAGTGGTTTTTAACTAATCAAGCATAAGTAGTTTATTTGCACACAGTTGAATGGATGTCAAGTATTGCTATGTAACATTATCAATTTATTTTAGTTTCACGGTTAAAGAGTTTAAGGTATTACTAATAAACATTCTAAATTCTATTCTGCATTATTCATTCTTTAGCACACATAATTGTGGTAAATATTGCTTTTCTCACATAAAATTCAATTAAATAGTCATTTAAATGGTCAAATAGCTCTATTTCGAACAATTCGATTTAGCGTAAGTCATTAATTTGTACACATTTTAAATGAAAAATATTTCTATTTGACCCACTGAGAGGACCTTATCTGGGAGCTATCACACTGGGCCAGAGTGGACCTGGGAGCGATGGTAATGAAGGGGTATTCTGCATTTCCCAAAGCTTCAGCATGACTGAAGCCTCACCATTTGATGGATTAACGTCATATCTAGGATATTCATTGGCTAGGTGGGTCTTATCTCTCTACAGAAATGCATTGGGCATTTTCTACAGCCCCTGCCGACTGGGCTAAAAATGAACTAGAAGATAATAAAATATATAATTAAAAAGACAAAGACAAAAGGGGATCACCGTGGTGTAATGGGTAACGTGCTGAACTGCGGTCTCAAATTTAGTGAGTTTGTATTCCAGTCACGCTATCACGTTCAATTTCGGACTAATATATTTGGCAAAGTTATGAAACGTCTAACACCAATCAAACATGGGTTGAAGAGTATCACTGCTATTCTAAAAAAAATTAAAAAAATATTATCAGCATTAAATAACCCAGGAAGGTTGATATACCATTAAAAAAGTAAACGAAAACAGACACACAAAAGCTATCTGGTTACAAGCGAATTGAATTTTGTATTTTTGCTGGATAGAAAAATTCATAATACACTCTCTTTAGGTTAAAAGAATATACAATCTGTTTGAGGACTTGAAAAACGTTTGGGTCTCTATAGGTATATAGAGATATACTAACAGAAAGAAGATACAAACGACTCCCAAGAAAAAAAAATAAAGTCATATTTTTATCGCATAAATATAATAAGAGAATTAAACATTCCTGAAAAAACTCAGGAATAAAACCCCACAAACTGTCACCCCATAAAAACCAATTTTTAAAAATATACAGGAAAACAATGACAATTATTTTTTAAGAAAAGACGAGGGAAGCGCCAAAGCCATTTTAAGGGACACATATTATTTAACAAAATCCAGAAAAAACTCAGGTATAAAAACAAAAATCATAGAAACAAATAATATCAACAAAAAAAAAATGACAAATTCTGCACAAAACCCAATTAGTCATTAACTAAAAAAAGAAACACTCCTAACTAACTATATACTAAAACCGAGCAACTTTTACGAATTACAAAAAATTGGAAGAGATAAAAATAACTTGAAACAAAAATCTTAATACATAAAAAAATCCCAACATCAGTAACCTTAAATCTAGACCTCTTCTTGGGTGTCTTCGTGGTGTAATGGTTAAAGCGATGAACTGCGGAATCGTAGTACGCGAGTTCGTACTCCAGTCGCGCTATTACGTTCACTTTCGGGCAAATACCCTTGGGAAAGGTATGAACCCCCTTATTCTCCCTCCAACTATGGGTAAATAGTAGGACGGACTAGGTTCTTCAGCCTTGGTGAGGCAACTAGTCTAGGAGAAGGAAAACTCTGAATTCAAAACCTGTTAAACTCCGCTTAAAAAATTGACCTTGTGTCATATCCTGCCCGAGCGGAGGGGTTGGTAAATAGTACCTCTTCTTGTACTAGTGGGTAGAGAGTTCACCAATTGTCTGGGAGATCTAGTTTCAATTCCAGATCGCGTCATGCCGAAGACTTTAAAAATGGTAATTGATACCTCCTTGCTTAACACTCAGCAATATAAGGTACGTATCAAGAGTAAGGTGGAGCAATCCAGGGAAAAGAGTAGCGACCTCCCCTACGTCTTGGTGTAGTAGCTATTAAAAAGGGAGCCTTCTGGTCGCCCTCGATTACGGTCGCCAGGTTTACTTTTTACTATACCAACAAACTCAGAAAAGTAATAGATTTTTATTACATTCATTTCAATCTAAGCTACATTAGAGATAACACAGATTTTTAAACTCCTTACAACAACAAAAGAAATTATCTCAGCACACTTATGGTTTCATTTGACGTGACAAACCTGTTCAAATACAAATAGTTGTATTTCAAACGATTCAGTTTAGCATGAGTACACAGTTTTATTGTGAAAAACGTTTCTATTTCAAGTCATTCAGTTTAGTAAAACAGTTGTAATTAAGCTAATTCTATTTAGTATAAGTATAGATTTTGTTTATACATAGTTAAATGCCAAAATAGTTCAATATTAAACAATTCAGTTTAGTGTAAGTAGAGTTTTAATGTCAAAAACATTTCCATCTTAAACAATTTGGTTTAGCATAAACACGCCGTTTAAATTTAAGTACTCATTTTATTTGTCAAAAAGCTTTCTATTTCAAGCTATTCAGTTTTGTCAAATAGTTATATTTCCAACAATTCAGTTTAGCACAAGTATGCAGTTAGTTCTATGTAACCCATAGATAAGGCCTATCAGGTGCTAACATTCCGGCTCAGAGTTGACCTGGCAGCAGTGGCAATAAAGGGGTGCTCAGCATCCCTAAAAGCTCTAGCATCACTGGAAACTCACCATCAGATGGTTTAGTGTCATATCCAGGAAACCTATTGGTGGGATAGGGGGTCTTATCCTTCTGCAGAGGTGAAGTCGGTGTATTCAATAGCCCCAGCTGACTTGGCAAACAAACCTGTTCAGCAATTTCAACCATGAATTAGGAAAACAGGCTATTTCATTTTGTATTGAAAAATACTCCCGAAAACTACACCGAACATTATAGAAAAATATATCTGATGGTAATGAATTAATCCTAAATAATAACTCTTCAATTCGACAAGGAGTACACCCAAATCCTTGGAACAGCTATGGGAACTAAAATGGTACCAACGTTCGCCACCATAATCTTAGCATACTTAGAGGAAAATCTATAGGTAATAGTTGGGAAAATACGGGAACAATATAAAAATAGAACTTATTCTCTCATGGAAAAGACACCTTGATGACCGTTGCATAGTTTGGAAATGTTCATAAGACAACATGAACGATTTATGCAACTTACAAAGCCAAGAACGCCAACCCACACCCCACAAATTCTCCACAGAACACACTTTCAAATACCCAGTGACTTTACATACCCTCATTAAAAATCAAAATGGCTAAATTATCTCAGAAATTAACTACAAACACATACATCGAACAACACTTCCCATTCTAAACGTCGTCACTTGCAAAACTCTATGAAATTCATCCCTTACACTCAAACACATAGAATATGCACTGTAGTCGCAAAGAAAATCTATTGACAAACCCGCCTTGAAGAATTACATGTAACTCTTCACCAATAAGTAAGAGATTCAATTAGAAGAAAAAATATGACTAAAAAAACTGGGAACCTCCAAAATACATAGCAACGCACAGCCCTTTGCATAAGTGTCAGTATACAATGAAAACAACCCAAAACTATTCACTGGAATAACAAAGAAGGTAAAAAACACTTTTTAAATCTGATAAATTAAAAACATACAAGACAAAAATATTATTTAAAAGGCCAATGACAACCAAAAATCTAGAAAGTAAAAAAAAAAAGTAAAGTTAACGGCCTTAGCCCAGGGTGATCCGAAGGCTTGCTTTTCACTAGCTATTACACCCACGTGTAAGAGAGGGCGCTACTCCGTTGCCTGCATTGCTGCACTTTACCATTGGTCCTTAAATTATAATGCTAAGTGATAAGCAAGGTGGAATCAAGTACCATTTTTTTGGTCTTTGGTATGGGGATTGAACTCCGATCTCCTGGGCTATTGGCAAACAACCTACTAATTAGGCCAGTGGCCCGTAATTTCATCCAAATTTTGGGAAAACAGCACATTGAGTCTCGAAATGCAAAAATTAAAGATGCGCAGTAATATAATCCAAGAAAGAAAACAAGAAAACATCATTCATAAAATGAAGAAATTTTACCTGCACTTCAAAAATATAGACAAAATTATCAAAAGCAGAAACTGCAAGAAGATATACACTGGCTACGATCGTACACTGAACATTAGAGTCTTTTTACATAAAAATAACATTAGATTGCCAGAAAATAGATTGCATGGTGTCAAATGCATGCTCTCACACAAAACACCCATCCAATACCACCCATCAAAACAAAAAAAAATCAAGAGTATATATATATATATATATATATATAATATTAATAAAGACTAGAGGAAAAAGGAAGGGAAAAATATCAAGGAACCAAAATCCTCTCATTTCTCGGTTTGTGTAAGAGTATGTGTGTACATACTCACAGAATATTTACTTCTTTATACACACAACAATCGACAGAGATCTGGGACCAGAGGCCTTTAGAGACAAATAACTCCAAAGTGACAATCCCAGAAACAAAAATCTGAAATTAAAATCAAAACAACTTATGCAAACAATCTATACCATAAAAAAACAGCCAGAAAATAACTTAGGCTTTCAAATCTCTAGAAAAAGACGTAAGGACCAAAAATATGACGAGTGTCACAATATAGCATAAAACAAAAAACTTAAATTCTAATTGGTAAATCTTTTGCAAACATAATATATATATATATATATATATAAAGAGAGAAACTGAGAAGTTTTAAAAAAGCAATGAAAGAACGAGACATAAAACGTACTTGCTATTTGACATATTAATCCCGCAGTACAAAACTCTTTGTAGGAGGTCTACTTAATAATGAGCGATGTCATAAATCGTTCGAGGTTTAATGGTGAACTTCGTAGGAAATGGATCCAACAATATTTGTTCAAGTCTTTACATAAGCTGTTTCTGTTTCACAAAATCCTCATGCCCTTCGGAAAGATACTAATGCTACTATTCTCCCTCCATTTACGGTTAAATAGGAGAGTGGTATGGGCTCCTTAATCTTGGGATGGCAACCGATCTAGGGGAAAGAAAATTCTGAATTCAAACCGGTCAAACTCCGCTGAAAACTGACAGTGTCGAAGACAAATTATGGAATTAGCACAATTTGGCTTTGAAAAAAAATTACAGCTTCAATTTAAGCAATTTAATCAAGTTTTATTGTTATATTTTTGGAAGGAAGAATATTTAGGTATTAAATGAGAATATTTTCTGCCTTATTTTGTTTGCCCATTTACTGGTAAATAAACAAATAAGATAAACGTCCACCAAGTACGTTAATTAATACCTTTTCCCGAGGTTATATATATACACCAACATACAATGGTCTGCTGAACGTTTTGATGCTAACAATGTTACTTTCATGGAATGTGATCAAATGAGCTTTGATTCTAACAATATTTACCTCTGTAGTCTACACACTTCTATCCGTATTTCGGTTCTTGGATTTCATTGATCAAAAACGTCATTATCAGCATGGATAACATCATAAGAACTATTCAGCCTAGGGACCTTTTATCCTACTCGTATATATATATATATATATATATATATATATATATATATATATATAGAGAGAGAGAGAGAGAGATAAGTCATCCACAAACAGATCCATTCCGTTCTATCAGAACTCATCAGTGTGGCTAGACATACTAGCTTCGCGTAGTTGGGATCGAAACCCATATATATATGCTTAATACTGTATAAAAAAAAGAAAGAACCCACAACGAAATACCACCTTGATTACGCTTTATCAACTGATATTGAAAAAGATGTTTTCAAGGGAAGACAGCTTGTAAAGGGTCAAAAATTGAGGAAGGTGACAAACGTGGTCAGTGCGGACAGTGAGACGCAAGATATTTTTTTAGCATTAAATGGTGATTGGTGCTAGTATTAATACTTCACGGTAAACATTCCCAATATTTTATCATGAATATCGTAGAAAGAATGACTGGCAATGGCAAAGGAATTAGATTATCTACTTAATGCTGATTAGTCTCAGAATGGGCAAAATAATAAAAACAAATTCGTCGATGGTATCGACTCAATCATCGGTCTTCAAGAGAAAATAAACACAACTGTGGACCGGTTCACTACAGCGATAACTATGTCACGACGAAGGAAATGCAAATGTGTATGGTGTGAGGTTTGATATTGAAGAGAGTGGAAAATCGACAAAGTTCTAGATAATCAATCAAATTCGTGTTGGATAATTTTAGAGTGAAACATTTCTAGAAATGGTGATGAAATTATATTGGTAGTTTTAACCTTTTCCAGACTAATTTTACTTCTAGATTTTTACCTGTATCGAGCGAACTCAAATTTAAATTTAATTATAAAACAATAAATCAGTTGGCATCTCGTAAAAATAACGCATGGTGTTATTATATACTTCTATTAAGAAAGTGATGTATTTTAATCAAAAATGTATTGTTATCCTCGTCATTTGTAGTATTAGTATTTATTGTTTGTACAGAGTTAAATTGTTTCAAGTTGCACTATTTATTTTTTTAAAAAGTTTCATATATAATAAATGATTAAACAATTGTTTGATCCAAAGATGGGACGCCAACTGGTACAATCTTCCAGGTTAAAGTGTATCAAGGAGAAATCGCAATGAAGCTCCACTCGATATTCCTTAAAGCTCCAAGACTGAAACATCACCATGAGATGGTTTTGCTTCATATCCAGGACACTTAATGGAAGGGGTCTCACTCCTCTATAAGATATTGTAGGCGTATTATAGAGCTTCAGTCGAATGGGCTCGGGGGAGAGTTTGGATAAATGTATACGCAGAATATTAACTACTAAGACAAATATTTCATCGTAGACTGATCAATTGCAGCAGTCTCTCGTCTTTGACAAGTGTCGATTACAGATATGTAAATTCCGCAAGTCTCAGTGAGAATTTGAAGTCGAAAAAAGAAGTATGCTACATTTTTTACTATCATCGAATGCCATGTAGAAGTTAATGAACAGATTGAAATTTGATTAGCCCAGCAGGCTGAGGCTACAGAAAATGCTGATTGTATCTCAGCTGAGGAGTAAGTCTCCCCAGTAATTGTCCTGGATATGACTCTAAAAAAATCTGATTGTGAGGTTCTGGGAATGCGCAGTACCCCTTTATTTCTTACACACCAATAGGGTCCTATCCATGGGTTAAAATAAAGATAAACTGTGTAATTATGTTATGTTAAACAGAACTGTTTTTACATTTAACAGTGTGTAGACAAAATATAATGTTCTTATGCTAAACTGAATAGTTTAAAATAGAACTGTTTTTGACATTTATACAGCGTACTTATGATAAACTGAATTTTTTGATAGAACTATTTATATGCATGAAAATGGATTTGACATTAAATAATCTAGGATGTTTGATGTGCCATAAAACCAAACCCAAATTTGATCTCTCTGATAAAACGGCAACTTTTCTAAGCTATAGCCGTTTCCTTTTGCGGTATAGTTGCGAAACGCCTGACGAAAAGGCTACATGCTGAGTACTTAAATATTCTTAGGGCTTTTTAAAAAAATGCTGGCTGAAGTATTCTTCAAAAGAATGATTGTTTGGAAATTTAGCTTTCATCTCACAAACCGTCAAGTAAGACGTGTTATACATTGCAGGGAGTTTCTTGAGAAGTAAGGACGCACTTATACGTGATATTTCTAAATAGACTCCTACGGATGAACAAAGTTTATCGAACAGTAACACTTGAAATTCGTCAGCCCTATGCAAAATATCGGTGCCATGTAGTGGATTGCTTTGGTGGCATACCAACCAATGTATGTTATTTAAAGCATATATATAAATATATCTTTGGAGAAATGGTAGATTTGGTGAAACCGAAAAGAAGTGGATAAACCGAAACACTAACAATAGATTCAAGAAATATTATTTTTGAATTCGTTGGCAGTTTGTCGATTTATTCACTTATTTTTCCGACTGACAGACTTTGTATGATTTATAAACACATTTTGTTGATAACAATTACTAAAATGAGTGAGCTTATTTTCCCACACAGTTAAATGATTTCAATTATTGTTATATGATGAGAATAATTCTATTTACTATTAATCATTTGTTGCCTGTCCATTGGCATGATGGTGAGAGTGTTCGCCAATGCACCGGGAAACCTGGGTTCAATCCCAGGTCGAGTCATACCAAATACTCAAAAAATGGTACTTAAAGCCTCCTTGCTCAACATCCAGCATTATAAGGAGCTGATCAAGGGTAAAGTGGGGCAATACAGGGAAAGAAGTAGCGCCCCCCTACATCTTGGTGTAGTAGCTATTGAAAAGCAAGCCTTCGGGTCACCCTCGAATACGGTCGCCAACTTACTTATTTGTTTGCACACAGTTAAATGGTTACAAATACTGCTATGTATCAGTAACAATTCAAGTTAAGGTCATTTCTTAAGTAGTGTTTAATGATCAGACATTTCTATTTCAAGCAATCAATTTTGCGTTAATTTTTTGTTGACACTCAGTTTGAATGTAAAATAGTTCTATTTGAGACAGACAAAGGGCCCTATCAGGTTTTATCATTCCGGGCCTGAGTGGACCTGAGAGCAAAGCAATTGAAGGGGCTCTCAGCTTTCCCTAAAGCTCCAACGGTATAGGAGCCTCCCGATGAGATGATTTAGTGTCATATAAAAGGACACTCGTTGGGTGAGTCTTACAAATCTGCAGAGATGTAGTCAACTGGGCAATGGCATCTTGCTGACGTTATTTTGTTTTTTGGCATATCAACATTTGTGGGGTATTTAATGCCAAATCCATCCTTCTACAAGAGCATTAGTGGTACTATTTCAGCCTTAACTCGGAGGATAAAGGGCGTTCATACCTTTCCCAAGGTTATTTGACTGGAAGTGAACGCAATGGCATGACTGGAATTCGAACTCACTCACTACGATTCCGCAATCCATCGCTTTATTTATTATACAAGGACAACCCCCGCCATATAGTTGATGATAACCAATAGGAACGTATGGGGTAAGAGAGTAAAAGGGTTCTGTGCTATCGGCCCGGCTTGATGATGCTTATGATGAAAGACCAAAACGACACAATTATCTCGAAGCACTACCGCGTTGAATAAGAACTGTGTTGCCTTCCCTCCGGAACCAAGTTTCGACTAACCTAATCAACATGCACTGAGTCTTCTACTCCCGTTGAAGAAGTCTGGCTTGTCACTGGAATTAAATTCATTTATTTCTCTGTCTTTAATCACGTTATCCAAATAAAGATTAGCCTGCAAGGCCTCTTTTACATTCACAAGACTATGCCTGGTTATCATAGTGTCAAAATTTGATTATCGATAGATAGAAGAAAAAAATTACAAAATATAATGCTAATTCAAAAGCACTCCAACATAATAGACAACTCGCTATGATTCTAGGTCTTAATCGAATTCTAAACTTTATCTGTAGTCGAAAACTAATCACTTACTTTTGAAAGAATAATAAAATTATTTGTTAACATATTACTTCCCACATTTGGCCTGAAAAGTCTGTCTATTTTCGGCGTTCACTTTTTAGGCGCTAAAGATAAAATGTTTTATATATATTTTCCCGAAAAACTCGGTCTAAATTAGTTGGTTAATCGTTACCTTCATTAAAAAAAAATTCAAGGACGTCTTACAACTTTTTTTTCTTGGATCAATCAACTGAAATGTATCGGCGAAAACTTGTTATGGTGTCTATGATTTACTGACTCTTATAGACAAATAAAACATTTGTCAGAGAAAAAAAAGAGCAAACAAACTATAAGATAGATTCATATTTGTAAACTGTATTATGTAAATTTGCTTAAAGATACTTTTAGTGGAGTGAGACGTAACAGTTGTAATCGCGGGAAGTGGGTTCTGCTACACATGTCCAAATTATGAACAAGGCTGTTTCTATTATCACATTGCGCCAATACTCTTGGTAAAGTGGCCCAATCGGCTGAGGTTGCAGAATACACCGACTGCAACTCTGCAGGAGGGCAAGAACCCCCGCCAACCTGTGTCCTGCATGTGACACAAAACAATCTGATGGTAAGCTCTGGTAAAGCTTGAACTTTAGAGAATGCGGAGTATCCCTTCATTGCCACTGCTCCCAGGTCCACTCAAGCCCGAATTTGTTGCGCCTATTATGGTCCTATCTATGTTTCAATTAGAACTGCTTGAAATAGAAACTGATTGCCAACAAATGACTTATGCTAAATTAAATTGCTTGAAAAAGAACTGTTTGATCATTTAACAGGGTGTAAACAAACGGCTGATGTTTAATTGAATTGTTAGTGATACAGAGCAATATTTGAAAACATTTAACGGTGTGCAAAGAACTGATAAATATAGAATAGAATTGTTCGCGTTATATAGAAATGAATGAAACCATTTAACAGTGGGCAAAAAATGAGATGTCTCTTGTATATATGTTCTCTAGAACTGTTCAGAAATCATGTATTTGATACATATGTATTAAAACGATTTGTGATTAAATAACTTACAATGGTTGATATGCCATGGAACCAAAACTTTGCAAGGATATGAATCCATCTATTAGTTCTCAAGCAATAAATAGATAGTTGATATGACTTTGCTCTTGAACCTTAGAATGACAACCGGTCTAAGAGACGGAAAACTCTAAATTCAAATCTATTGTAGATCTCGAAAGGAATGGACTCCACCATGCAATTCCTGCCTGAAATACACTACATGTGACGCCTCCACAGAATCAAACCAAATAAATAATTAGTCGAACCAATATTCCTTTATCTGAAGATAATAAAAGAAAAGTATTTTTCAATACCGGTTTCACCTATTTGATTAATAGCATATCAAGTATTTAATGCCAAAATTTGAGTAATTTGTTAATTTTTTAAAAGTAATCATGGCTATTTTATAAATTTCCATTGAATTTGTATGTGTCTATAATAATTAGTTTGTGCAGTCATTTGATGATATTGTAAAATTGGTGGCCCCAGTATATGTTGGTTTTGTTGAAAACAGAAGAAGGTATAAAGAAAATATTTTAACATATTGGAAGTTTAGTTGGATTATATTAGTTGCAAATAAAATGCTGTTTGCAGCTATATAATATTATACGAGAATAATCATTATAGTCCTCTGTACAGAAGTCCATGAGTCGTATATACCAAAAGTTAACGCACTTAACAAGACCCTATAAAATCACTGCTGTAATTGTTGCAGAGAATTTTAAAGTCCACTGGTCACGGAGATCGTTTTGATAAAAGGAACAAGACATGTTTTTCTCTGGCACCAACATATGGAAGCCAGTGATTTGTTTGTTTGAAAGATTTACCGACTATACATGTCTTTTAGAAAGCGGATCGAATAAACGAGACAACCTACTTACATTAGTTATATAGATTTTTTTTATAATATCAAGTAATCTTATCTAATCCAAATAATTTGCACACTGCTGTATAATTTATTGTAACTATCTAATACTAATCAACAACTGTATTGCTTTAAGCAAATATTACTTTGTGCATAGTTATAGTGCAACGATGCATTTCGATTGATTTTGATCGAATGGTATATATATGAATATATTGGAGATTTTTTGTTTTATGAAATATTGTAAATATTAGTTGTTTTTTCTTGTAGGCACTGGTAAATACTTGTAGAATCCATATGAAACCCCTTTGTAATTTGACACCCAACAGAGCAGAGATGAGATCGGTGTAATGTATCATGGCTAAGTGATGTTGGCGCCGGTCTTAGGATTAAACGAAACAAAACCGTAACCCTTGGTAAGCATGAGGCAATACGCCGGAAAGAAATCAATGAAACAAGTTATCAGTACGCACTTACCGATTTCAAATGTTATGGGATTATAGAAAAGATTTAGAGAATTATATAGCCATGTGGTGGATATAAAAGCTGGTCCCATCAGTGAATTAGAGCAGCACTTCCGTACGACGGAATGGAACAATTCTTGGCCCAAGTGTCGGAATCGTGATTTTTAGCCGCTTGATTAAAAAAAGACAAACAAAAGCGAGGAAGAATACAACTCCCGTCTCAGCCGCGCCCGTCAACCTTTCTGCATATGCGTCAGTATCATACGGTTAGATGGCTTCAGATATTTCTATTTAACAATAATAATTTGCAATCAATTATATTGTTACAAGTAACTCAAGAAACAATTACTAAACAGTTCTTCGTACAAATAACTAACCTTAGTATAATTGATTTGCACACGTTAATATGGTATCAAGTATTCTATCTACTCCGTATAATTTTCAAAGAAACCTATGGGACCATAAAATACTCCTCCTCCGCAGGGCCAAGGATTAATAGCAATGACGCCGAGTCTCCACTCAGAACAGGAGCTTAACCACCGGAAGTAAATTAGCGTTACACCCCGGGCACCATACTTTGTAGCCTTCGAGATTTCTGTGGAATTACTGCTGGTCTAATTCTTATCGGTGTTATGAATGAAATCAGTGTAACAAGTTCAAATTCTAGGTTACCTCCGTGTTCACTGAGTGCTGCTGCAGATCAGTTCTAGCTAGCCGTCAATCACTTTCTCGTCCGTGTGAAGGGGTCCAGAGAAGAACGTCACTTATTAGTTTGTCCTGATTTCATCAGCAGTGTCCAACATGTCTTGTTTGTTGGACATAGATGGTTTGAGATTGGAAGCAGGTGGTCGTATAGCTGTTACTTTGTTTGATATTGTTTCCAGGATTTGGTCAATACTGCTCGATAATTCTTGTTCAAGTGTCAAGCCTTTACTCTCTACGCTTGGTCAGGGTTCATATGGTGCATCCATATAGTAGTATGGACGTGATCACAGCTGTGAAAATGTATTTTTATCAGACAAGTCTGATCTCCATATGACCGATAACTACCCATGCCTTTGCTTATATTTATAAATATAAACCAAACAACCAAAAAAAAAAAACATCCTCAAAATTTCCCCGCACCTGAAAAGGTATGACTTAGAGTCGTTAAAGTCGCGAAAAAAAATGAATAAAATAGAAAAAACAATCCTACATTGAAAAAAAAAGGGCAAGTCGGTTGGTGGATTTTTAGTCTTTAACTAAACAGTTTCAATTGGATGTGTTTAATTTTGTCCTGACTGTTCATATCGTAAGGTGTGATTCTATTTTACTCTAGGGCTTACGTATGCATTCTTGCGCACGGCCAGATACTGAAGAGCCTATATATATATATAGTGAGATGAACCTTAGCTCGACGTGTCACGCTCTTCGTGTTCTAACTGCGAACCATTGCTTGAGCTTTGCAAAAATGTTCCAACAACATTTGCTGTCACATTTTTGTGGGGAGGGGATAGAAATTAGCAGATTTTGTCAAACACGGGATTACAAGTTTATGATTGATTTTAACGGCATTCCAACTCGTCTGGCGTAATTTCATGTCTAGAACTCTAGGAAATTGCGCACATTCTATGTTATATTTACATTTTTGCGCAGCTCAAGTTTAAAAAAATTTTTTACATGGTTATATTTTTAAATTGCGCGGTTATTGAATGAATAAGTCGAGTTTTGCCAAAAAAAATTGAAAAAAGAAAAATGTGTTTATTAATATTTTCCTTCAAAGCTGACTTTAGCATTAAATATCCTAGGGAGGTTGATATGCCATTGAAGAAAGAAACCAAACCCTAATTAGCTTAACTACGTGACAGAGTAGAAAAGGCAGTTCATAAAATGGAGACATACAGACCCCGATAAGCAATTTAAAGGCCATCTAAGACATGGAAGTTCCCATGGCTTGCTTTTCTTGAAAAAGTTGCAATAAGAAACAATGCTACCTGTTGTAAACGCTTAGGGCAAACTTCACATTTTATAATGACCTCTAGTCATATCAAGTTATTTGTTAAATGTTTTTAAATCAATGCTGAAAAAGCTGGAATAAATGTAGTGAATTTCAATCAAACTCCTTTTTAAAAAAATAATCTTTTTTTCCTGTCCTAGTCAATTAAATCCTCGATCTTTCTGAAGTCCTCTTGAAACATCAACCGTTGATGTACTCTTAGTGAGTTAAACTGCTTAACGCTGCTTAAGGCAGGTCAAAATTTACCGAAAATAGACGAAGATGCTCAAAGGTAAACGACTGATTTCTGTTTCGAAGAGAGCTAGATAATTCTACTGAAATTAAGACACGGCGTCCTTCATTGAAGCAGCAAAATAGATTAATCCGTTGTTCATTTCCGACGTTATCATTCCTCATCGTCGATCATAAGAACAAACGGTCATCATATTTACCCTGGACGCAAACATTAGGTGTACACACAATTTACTTTACACTTTGTACACGGCAAGATGTCTTAACCGTACAATTTGGCACCAGTAAGCAACAGGCCAGTAAAAACATTCATCAACAGCGACAGAAGCAATACTTGGAAGAAAGATATATGAGCAAACTCCTCCTCTCGGCGTGCAATCAGCTTGCTTATAGCTTGGCAACAGTGGTTTGGTCATTTGGGGGCCCGTGGCAAACTATAAGGGAGAAATGTGTTGAAAGCTGGGATGGTAGTTCAATGATAAATTACCATGCTTTTCAGGCCTTTTGATATGCAGGTTGTGTGGCGTTATGAGAGGCTTTTCAACCAATCAGTGGGAAGAAGTAAACAGGGGATCGGATTGCCATTTCAACGGACGGAAACTAGTATAGATAGATAGAGCTTGATTTTAATGGCATTTCAACCCATCTACGGTTATTTTATATCTACATGTATGGGAATCACGTTCATTTTACGAATATATTTATATTTTGTAGTTTGTTTCTTCAGTTGTTTCTGAATTTGCACATGGTCTCATCGAAACAGTTAATTTTAGATATATGTATTTGGCCATAAAATGAGACAGTAACAAATACGACCACTCCGAGTCAGGGTGGCTATTGGAATAAAGTCAATGAGTCAGTTTAGTGTCATGCCCAGGACACTCAATTTACCTGGTTGGAGCGTTGTCAGTGTTTAAGTGTTTCTCACTAGCATTCGTTCCATATCTTTAAAAAAAAATGTATTTGTTGTTATAACATTTCATCACCTTATCTTAGTCTGTTCGTGTGTGTGTTTATTAATCTGCCAGTATCAACGTCTATTTGTATGCGTCTACCTATCAAGTTGGAGTCCCCGTGACGTAACGGCAAATATGCTGAACTGCACCGTCTTAGTAAGCGAATTCGATATCTTGTCGCATTATTACCACTTCTTCTCTCCAGTTATTGGTTAAATAATACCGCCACTGATTTGACTTTACATAACCCACGAAGGTTATTTTATAATTAAAAAAATCAATGTGTGTGTATGTTTAATTCTTTCACGATTGCTTTAATTCACCGCTATTTTTGAGCCTGTTACCTTCTACATATACACGCATTGACATTCTTAATGATTCATTCAATTTAGTAAAAAGGAAACTTTTCAGAAATAGATACAAAAACAAATATGCGAGCGGTAACCAGAAATCCACAAGAAATAATCACTAAGTTTGCAGCATCATTAGGAATCAAGTGCTGTTTTTTTTCTCACAAGAACCTATTTTCTAACAAATACCTTCCATGTCATTGAAATTAATTAATCAGTGGTTATTAACGCAGACTGTCGAATTTTCTATAGTGAATTTCAATTTAAAATTCTGGTAATGACGTGTCGAGCTGCAGACCTAGTGATGAACTTCAATAAAAAAAAAAAAAACTTTTGATATTGAATTGCAGATTTGAACTAAGAATTTCTGAGTGAAATTTGAAAGGGAATGTTTCAAGTGTTATTTTATATATTTACTAGAATTTAATTATCCCTTTTATGTCCTTTTACTTTAACTACATCTGTATGAATTCGTTCATCAGTTTCTTCCGAACTTTTTTGTTTTAACAACGGGTGGTCTTAAAATGTTATTTGGATTGTTAAATCATCTTTTGTTTTACTTTATTATTATTGTATTGCTTTTTCTTCCAATTCCTTTTGTTTCTTTGATCTTATTTCATTTTTATTACTTTAGTCTTTTATCTTTTCAAAATTGTTGTCTATTTTACATTTCAGCTTCTATTCCTTCCTTTCTTTCTTTCTCCCTCCAATTCCAATTTTCTTTTGTTCCTTCTCATTCTTTTTTTCAATACATATTTCCGACTTTCTTTCAATCTTTTCTTATCATTTTCATTTTTTTAAAAGTCTTCTTTTTGCATTAAATACTTTTGTTGTTATCCTTTAGTTTTGTTGATTTTTAACCCAACCTTCCTTCATTCATTCCATTCTCTTTTCATTCTTCCTTCCAACGTTCCATTATTCATTAGGTTGGCCATTTTTTTCTCTTTCAGACCTTTCTTCTTTACTTTTACTGTTTTATACTTTTTCCCTTTATTCATTCAATTATTTTATCGTTCTTTCCTTATAACAGTTAAGATTTCTTTCTTTTATTCTTTTATTTCAGTTTGTCTCTTTTCAAGCTAGTAAATATCAAATTAAGACAGACATATAAACATTACATCAAATTTCCACCATAGGTTCATTTGAACACAAACATGAACCACAATTCGATAACTACACGTCTCCAAGATTTAATTAACGTCTCATAAGCAAGGGAATACACTCGCCACTATTTTTCAAGAGGAAACTTATTCGGGAACTTTTTTCTTTTATTTCTACCAAGCTGTCAGTAACTCCTCAATATCTGCTTAAAAAAAAAAAGACCCACCCTTCCACATACATAATCTACGGCAGAAACGTTAATGACGAGGATAATTGATTTTAGCAACTATTTACTAATAACCGTACGAAATATCAACAACATCACACTAATTATACGGTTATTAACGTTGGTATCATTATCACTGGTAATCAGGAAAACAATTTGTACATAGACTAAAATATGATTAGTATTGATATGAATGGTAATTCAATCTTTTACATCAATAATATTATCTGGAAATAATACAAGCGATCTCAGATCAAACGATTAGATAGACGCATATAATAAATTTCATTTTCTAAGTAGATGCTTATATATATATATACATATGTGTGTGTGTGTGTATGTGAGGAAGAAAATGGTGCTCCCGTGGTATAAGGGCTTATGTGTTGGCCAGCGACATCGTAGTGAATTCGAACTTCAGTCACACAACTGGGTTTTCTTTTGAACATCCTTATCTAACTAACTATGAGTTAAATAGTATCGCAATCGTTCTTCTACAAGGATGACTTTGACAATAAATAAATTATGAAGATTGATATACCATAAACTTCGAAACGAAATGTAGAAATATTCTCATGCATATATTAATTCACACACATCCTTGCATAGATTATATATATGGGTGTATGTGTTTTGCCTTATCTAGGTGTTAAATATTGGTTGTTTGGGTTTTATGGTATATCAAACTTTGTTGGTTATTTAATGCCAAATCCATTTTTATCCAAATAATCAGTTCTATTTCAAACAATTCCGTTTAGCAAAAGTCCTCGTTTCAATTGTCAAAAACATTTTTATTTCAATCTATTCATTCCAGTCAAACAGTTCTAATTCAAACAATTCAGTTTAGAATAAGAATAAATTTTGTTTACACACCCTTAGATATAAAACATTTCAATATTAAACAATTCAGTCAAGCGTAAGTACATTTTTGATGTCAAAAATGGTTCAATTTCAAACAATTCAGTTATAGCTTTATTACGTAGTTAAGTTCCATTTAACCTATAGATAGGGCTCTCTCAGGTGCTATCACTCAAGGCCAGAGTGGACCTGCGAGCGATTGCAATGAAAGGGTACTCTACATTCCCCAAAGCTCCAGTACGACTGAAAACTCACCATCAGGTTGTTAAGTGTCATATCCAGGACACACGTTGGTGAGGTTTTAACCGTCTGTGGAGGTGCATATAAAAATGTGTGTTATTTAATACTAAAGCCTAGATGTAGATCGGTATTTGCGTGACTCGTGTTCAAACTTGCTTACTACGATGTTACAGTCTTGCATGTGAGCTCCGACACGACGGACAATGCCTCACTCCAGTACCTAAGCGCATTTCATGGTTTGAATTGATTCTAGTATCAGCCAACGAAAGAATTGCGGTTATACACCCATTCACCTTTTAAATCGCAAACCTTAAAAAAAAAATTTAAACAATGAAAAAAGAGCAAATTTACAATTACGAACTCTACAGTCATGTGCCCGTCTACAAGGCGACGTTTGGTTTGGGTTTATGGCATATCAAACATTGGGTGTTATCTAATGCCAAATCTTGTTCATACATATATGTATTAAACACATAATTTGTTAACATGTCAATAACATTTTAAAACGAAATAAGACTTTTTTTGTACACTAAGTGGTTTCAATTTTTTTGCTATATGACAGTCACAATTAAACATCAGTCATATTTTTCGCAAACAGTTTGTTCTATTTCAACCATTGATAGGACCCTATCAGGTGCTCCTATTCCTTGACTGTGTAGAGATGGAAGGAATGACAATGAAGAGATACTACACATTCCCCATATCGCCAACGCTGTAGTCTCGCTATCAGCTGGTTTAATGTTATATCCAGGATACTCATTAAATAGAATCTTACTTTTCTGCAGTGATGCAGTCTGTATATTCTACGGCCCCAGCCGAGTGGGCTGTCATCAAGATTTAACTAGTTTGATGTCCGATAGTGACAGACGGATCGAGAGAAAATGCCAAATGTATCTGTGCTATTGGCGTGCCAGGAAAATTATATGCATATACTTGGTTTTAGTGGCATATAAACCATCGTTGGTTATTTAATGTTAAAGCTATCTTTGTAGAAGAACTGTTCTCGAACTATTTAACCTTGTAGTGAGGGGAAAAAGTGGTTTTATTCATTCCTCATCATATTAGTCTGAAAGTGAATAGAATAGCATGACTGGGGCTTGAACTCGCTTACGATATCCCAGTCCATTTTCTTAGTCACTAAGCCACTGACGCACTCTCAGATTACATGACATGAGGAAATGATCTCTGGGTATTAGAAATTTAAAGGGACCTGATTAAGAATCTACAAGAAAAAGGCAAGCAAGGCCCACAGATTTTTGTCTCTAAAATTCGATAATGGTCCGGGAGACCTAGGTTCAATCCCAGGTAGCGTTATACCAAAGACTTTAAAAATGGAACTTGATAACTCGTTACTTAACACTCAGCAACGAGTAGCGCCCTCCCCTACACCTCAGTGTAGTAGCAATTGAAAATGGAGACTTCTGGTCACCCACGACTACGATCGCCAAATTTACTTATTCTTTAATAAACAAATCTGGTTTACAACGGCGTTCGCCTCCTAGATAAGTTCCTAAGTGCCTGTTTCTTTAATTTTGTAACTATTATATATATATATATATATATATATATATAAGAGAGAGAGAGCAGGTGAGAATAAACAATATTTTCAAAAGAATTTGATAAATAAAACAAGTATTCAAATGTTTGCCAATAGTCCAGTAACAGCATGGGAGAGCCCCTTTTTGACCCGACAATTTTACATATCTGAGAGTAGAAGAGATTAATACGTACATGTTTCACAGGGATTAGAGGAATGAGAAATAACATGAGAGTTGAAATATTTCAAAATAGACACCATGATACGTAAGAAAATAATGTAGGCTTCTTTAACTTTTGAATTCTATATACCTCAGAGAGAAGGGTTTAGGTTCATGTTTATTGATGCAAATCCCATTATGAGATGAGGTTAATCGATACAGTTTCCTTTTTGTTGTCTTTTTTCTCTCCATCAAAGACATTTTATATATTAAAGATCTATACTCTGCTACTCAAGTTACACATTCCCCCAAAAAAATAATGAAAAAAAATAAGATGAACACGACAATATATAACAGTAGACTGAAGTCATTCTGGTTTTCAAATAATTTCTACTTTTCTGAATACTTTCAAGAATATACTTCAATGCATATGAAGCAATATATAACTCTGTGTGTGTATGTGTGTGTCAATCTTAAAATCTTATTATCAGCTATCGCAGATTTCACACACCTGTGTCATTTATTTTTTATAAAATAAATCAGTTGAATTTAGGAGACTTTGGATTTTTTTTTTCTTTCTCAATAAACAATATTACTAGAAAGCCATATTCGTTATATACGACAGCATTGATCAATCTCTTTTTACCTATCTTTCGTGCATAATCTACATGAGATATTAGTGAAATGTGAAGCCCACCAACCCTTGTCTAGAATTTAAACTTGACTCGATCAGTCCATTTCCTTAGTTGATAACCCCAGCTCTATCCATGCCTCACACAAATGAGAATAAATCTAAAAATGTGACAGTGAGTGAAAACTACAAAGTTCTCTCCGACATGGCACTTGTCCAGTGCTTTATCTGCTAAATGGTGACAGATTTATGAATTGTCTTTCTTCTGATTGATCTGTCGTAATAACCTATGTGACAAAGACACCACGCCGCTCTTACCGAACTGCTCTCGTCACACCCTGACACATCTGTCACTCTGCAACGGGAATTTATTTACTTTGGCGTCTCATCGCAGGAAGACATCTTGCTGATGACCCAATACACTTGAAAGAGATGTAGCATTTTCCTTTCTTTTAACAGTGAATACTCCGTATAAGTGGTTCATAGTCGAATATCGAATGACATATACGGGTGTTGACTGATTCTTGTTCATTTACTTTTTGAAGTGTTGATACCCGAATAGTTTAAAAGTGTAGAAACAGCATTCGTGAACTACTTTAGATTTTAGTAGAGTAAATACTTTCACTTCTCATTAATATTCCTAGATGAGGTATACTAACACGAACAAAGATTTTGGAATCAATACACACAGATAAAGTACACCTTCCTCTAAATTTATTTAACCCACATATGTGTGTGTGTGTGTGTGTGTGTGTGTGTTCATAATTGTCATCATCATCATCATATCGCGCTGGTAGCACGGATATCCCTGACCCTCTCTCGCCACTCCTCCCTATCGTTCATCGCCCTAGGTAGGTCTTCAGGACAACATCCTGTATCCTCACATAGCTGCTGAATGTACGTTCGAGCTGGTCGTCCTGCTTTTGCACGGCCATGTGTGGGGATCCATAAGAGTACATCTCTTATGAGTTCATCTCTGCTTCTCCAGCAGTGTCCTGCATGTCTGGTTCGTCTAACTTGGATAGTTTTCGTGATAGGGGTAGGTGGCCGTACAGTTGGTGTTTTGTGGGGTGTTGCTGCCAGGACTTGTTCAGGATTGCAGGCAGCATTCTTGTGTAATTGCCATCTAGCTTCTTCTCCAGTCGTTTTGTTAACGTCCACGTAGTGCATCCATATAGCAGTATCGATGTGACCGCTGCCTGGAAGAAACTGCGTTTCATTTTATCGGTTAGGTCTGATTTCCATATAATCGATAGCCTATTGATAGCTGTCCATGCTTTCGTTGACCGGCTCATTGGACTAGTGGGCAGAGTGTTCACCAATGGTCCGGGAGACCTGGGTTCAATTCCAGGTCGCGTCATACCAAAGACTTTAAAAATGGTACTTGATACTACCTTGTTTAACACTCAGCAATATAAGGTACGTATCAAGGGTAAAGTGGGGGCAATAGCGCCGTCCCTTACACCACAGTGAAAAGGAAGCCTTCGAGTCACCCTCGACCATATATATATATATATATATATATATATACGCAAACACACACAGAAGTGTAGATATGTAAAATTAGCCAAATGGAGGCATATATACGCTCATACTCATCCTTATAAAAATATATGCACCTGTAGATAGATGTTTTCCCAGTTGATAAAAAAGCGGATGCGTCTCAGATCTTCCTTGTTGACTTTACATTCTTTCTAGATTATTGCTGGAAAGCAGTTAACATTTTGATATATTTACCAAAATGTTATGAAATCATGACTTGGACGATAGAGAAGAAAATCATTTGTGTGAAGATAAATCATGTAAAAAAAAAGCCTTTCATAAGTGTTCAAGTAAGATACAGAAGGAAGTTCGACCAATTTCAACATTTCTTGCCATCAGAGCCTTCGACAACAGTCAAAACAATCAGGAAGAATATATACGCGTTACTAAATTTACACATAACAGTGACTTCAACAGTGGACATCTGGAGCATGGACTCTAGGGCTCCTCTTGAGATTACTCATCCAGGTTTCAGACTACATGTTTGCAAATATAAAAATAGTATCTATTACCGTTTTTATATGTGTAATTAACATTACTCTATCCTTCATTGTCTATGATTTTGGCCGGATCAGAGTATATATATATTACTCACACACAGATGCATATATAAGCCCAGTCTCCTTGGGCAGTAGAAGACACTGACTGCATCTCTGCATTGGGGTAAATTTCCCCAACGATTCTCCTGGATATGACACTAATTTGTTATTGAGACTCCATTATTGGAGATTTAGTGAAGGTAGAATACCCCTTCATTGTCTTTGCTCCCAGATCCACTCAGCTCCAGTGTGGTAGCCCCAGACAGGCTCATATCTATGGGTCAAATAGAACCATTTGACATTTAAACTATGTGGAAACAAATGACTTAAGCTAAATTGAATTGTTAGAAATAGAATTATTTAACCTTTTAACTGTGTAACCCAATGACTGGAATTTAATTTTTAGTGATACATAGCAACATATAGATCCCGTTAGCTGTGTACAAACAAATAATCAAAAGTGAATATAATTGTTTGTGTTAGATAGAAATACCTGAAACCATTTACTTGTGTGCATAAATGGGCCGCTGAAAAAAATTAACAAAATGTGTTTACAAATCATTTCTTTTATATGTCTGTATAGGATTTGGCGTTAACTAACCAGAAAGGTTGATATGCCATGAAATTCAACCAATAAAACCAAACTATACTATTTGGTCACCAAATTATACTTAAGGAAATATTCAATGTCTAACATACAACTTTAGGTGAATAAGAAGCGTTTTTGTTTCTTATTTTTTGCATATGATCAACCTCAGCAAGGAACTCTTAAACTTTCCTAAGAAATTAATTCATTGACCAATTAAAAAAAAAATATGTCTGATGTGTTTGCCAAGGTTTTCATTATCGAATAGCCTTATCATATTTGATCGATTGCACCTGTCTCCCTCTTCAGAAAAATAGTATGATCTGGTCAAAAAAATTCTCCAAATAAATTAGTTGCGGATTTTTTTTTTGTTTGTTAATTTTTTTTTCTGGTGTTTCTTATTTTTTATGTGTCTAGATTTCGTTTAGAAACTCCTTTAAGTCTTCTGTAAGAGATGAGTCAAGTGCTCTGTTTCTTGTCACTGTTGTACTAAATAGTTGATAAATAATTTTTCAAATTCATTTTTATTGCTGCAAAACACGATTAAATAACATTAATTTAAATCACCCATGAAAGACGTCAATTTAAACTCATTCAATATTTAGCAAAAATGACTTTATAAAAATTCAATTCGGAATCAATTGATGCTTTTTGGCCTGTGCTCAAGTCCCACTGAAAGTGCTGGTTCCTGTCAGATAGTCCAAGTTAAGCAACGGCGAGCCTATTGAGTACGGTTACTATTTCGATACTTGTGATTGATTGCGCAAACTTCCCCATCCGTGTCAAATTGAGACAAGCTTACTAAGTTACAAGAATTAATTCTATTGTTTTGTTCCAATAAAAATATTTAACACGGTTCGCATCAAATATGTTGAACACGCTCTGAAAGTGTTTCTGTTATCATATAAATCGAAATAATATTTCTCGTTCACGAGGATTCACTCGCTCCAACCCCACGTCGTAACACTTAACCAAGTAAATATTCAAAGGGAAATCAAATGTTTGAGAAAGAAAATCTTCTTTCAGTGGTATATTTGTTATAATGATGATATAACCATAACACAATGAAAAAAAATTGCTTTCTAGCGAGATTTTTGTTGGTAAAACAGGTTAAAACTGCAGATTAGCACGGATTAGAATACGACAACTTTAAATCGTGCAGAGGTTAGATTTCATTCAAAATAGGTTTTTTTGAAGTGATAATAAACACTTTGTGATCGTAAGACTCGAGTTTTGATGATATCAAGAATGATAAGTGTCTATTCATTGCCATTACTAACAAGTCGACACTAAACTGGATTAGTAATACCAATTAGGTTCAAATAGAGTAGATTTTTAAAAATTATTAGTATTTGATTTGATTTTTAAAAACCATATATTTATGAATTATTAGTGCTGGATATGGATATATGAAAACAATACAAGTGTGTTTTATTTATTTGTATGATATATGAACAAAGAGCGATGGCAATCAGGGGGTACGCCTCCTTCCCAAAACCTCCAGGATTGGAGCTTCACCACCAGATTTTTTAGTTTCATATCCTGAGCTCAAAGGATTTGGTTTGCTTGTGCAGGGTAATTATTAAATTACATGCAATAACGCATTTCAATTTGCCGTCGACTCTTGAAAATCCAGTATGTTAATGCTATACATCGTATGAGATGACTGACCAATTTTTATGGTTTCAGTTTCAAATGAACAGCTACAGCAGCTTGTGGAATAAACCCTACTAAATCCTGATTGTCACAGCTGGTGAATTTAAAAAATGCATCTGGACGTGAGGAAGAACGATATGCAATAAACTTCTGTTTTCAACTTGGAAAAAAAATGCCACAGGAACGTATGGAATGCTTCAGACTGCTTTTGGAGCATCTTGCATGAAACTTGAATCAGTTTTTCAGTGGCATAAGAGATTCAAGGAAGTCAGAGAGTCTGTGAGGGATGATGAGAGGTGTGGGAGGAGTAAGGAAGTCAATACACCAGAGTTGATTGACCAAAGGGTTAGACTTAAGGTTACTATGTTGAGGTTTTAAGGGAGTTCAGCAAGAGATTCCGTCGGAAATGGCCAGCACTCTTCAAATCGGGTCAGTGACATTTCCACCAGGACAATATACTAGTCCACAACTCAATCCTTATCACAGACTATTTGACCAAGATTGGCATCAGCCTCCCTATTGTCCAGACCTTGCTCCCTGTGACTTTTGGTTATTCCCTAATCTCAGAGGCTGTCATTATCAGACAATTGAGGAGAAGAAAGAGGCTGTGACGAAGGTCATTGACACGCTCACACAAGAGGACTTCCATGGGGCCTTCAAGAATTTGTTGGAAGGGTACAAGTGCATTGCATCATGAGGAGATTACTTCGAAGGAGACTAGAGTGTGCTATCAATAAAAGAGCACATACGAAAAAAATCTGGAAACTTATTTAATGATCATCGTATCTTAGTTTTCGTTATTCCATAAATTTATTTTATTTATAATGCAACTCTCGACGATTTGGTTTGGTTTTGTTCCACATCAACCATTGAAGGTTATTAATACCAATTTTTTTAATACATATAAAGAGTTCTATTTCAAACACTTCACTTATAGAGTTTAGTTCTATTTGGCCCATAGATTGAACCCTATCAAGTGGTAGCACTCCGAATCAGAGAGGATCTGAGAGCGATATCAATGAAGGAGTACTCCGCATTCCCCAAAGCTCCAGCATCACTGAAGCCTCACTATCAGATTGTTTAGCGTCATATGCAGGTCACATTTTGGAGGATCCTTAACCCTCTGCAGAGATGTAGTCGGTATATTCTACTGCCCAAGCCGACTGGGCAAAACTCTCGACGAGATTGTTAATAAACAATTAGATCTTAATATAAAAGAATATGGTCGAAGAATGGCAATTGTTAGAAAATATTTTGAAGACTTTGAAAGTAAAAATGAAGGAAAACTAGTAGACATAATAATGTTTTACTTTCAGTATTAAAATTGTAAGGGCCGTCGCAGTGGCAGTGAGGCTAACGTGCTGGACTGCAACATAGTAGCTACCGAGCTCGAACTCCAGACGTGCTAATACCCTTGGGAAATATATGTCGCTGCAATTCGGTATTATTAGCTCTACTATATTATAAAAGGATGGATTTAGCATTAAATAACGCACGAATATTGATATACTATTAAAGAAAGAAAGTTTCTCTGTCAGCAACAAGATTCTAAGAGTAATCTTTTCGTGAAATATAATTTAGCTAATTAATCTTACAGCCCGAATACAGCAATAAAGTGTGTTTGAACATCACTGGATATCCGTATTTGATGAATTGTGATAAATCTAAACACATTTTGCGTATTAGTTTCCTAAAACCAAATAAGAGCAATGAATTGAGTATCGATGTTTCTAGACCAAATATAAGCAATCATTTTAAGCACTAATTTTTCAATCACAAGCAAAAGCAATCATTTTGTGCACTGACTTTTCTCGTCCGAGCAAAAGCAATCATTTTGAGCGCTGATTCTTTAACTCCAAGCAAAAGCAATGAACTTGAGTACCGGGTTTTCAAGTTCAAGTAAATGGAAATATTTTATTTTTTTCCTTTTGATGGTTAAATGGTCAGCAGACTTCTCTGGCGAACCATGTTAGTTAGTTCGATTCTCGCTAGGTGCTGATTTTTTGCAAACTAACCTAAGTTAAATAAACAACGGCTGTGAATAGTGTGACTCTTGCAGTTCATTTCTTTTCTTTTATCATCTTTCCGTAAATTCTGCTTAGGATACCCAGCCAATTCCACAAGCAAGTATCAGAATGTAGTATCTCTGCATGTGACAATCTATTTGAATATATTAAAAACAAAACACATTCAAATAAACATTCATATAGACAGATTGATCATAAAACATCCTGACTGAAGATTTAGTTAAATTGTTGATTTTAACGGTATGTCAAAATGTTCAGATATTCAGTGCCTAGAAGTTTGAGAATTGTGTTCATTCTATGTATCATACTTAAATCTATCGTGCATTTTTTTAAAAATTTGACTTCTTATGTAAAAATAATTGTTTGAAATCATTATTATTTGTTTGAGATTAGTATATTTGAAACCATAAACATTGTGCAAAAACACATTTCAGAAACAATTACACTAATAATAAAGATATGATCGTTCAATAAACGCGCCTTCTTAAGCTATAGGCATTTAACCAGTGACGTGTTGACATGTCGTTAAAATCAAACCAATCAAAAGATCCCCGGATGTTCAGTGCCTACAGGGGTCTATAAATATCTTTATGGTAGAAGTTAGTTATGCATATATCGTTTAAAAAATAAAATGCCCATCTCTCGATCCTTTTTTTTTTTTTTCAGACCTCGCTTGTTATGTATCAATTATCAAGTTATGCAGATGAGAATAGTCAAGAGAATGTACGCTCTCACATTGTTTATCGGCTGTCACTCTTGATTTGTCCTCTAGGCGGTATCCAGTTTCCACACAGAGCTGGTCAGCCAATACTGGTGTGTTTCTGTGTGGAGTCCAAAGGAAAACGTCACTAATGTATGCGTCCTATATCTTTCTCGAGCAATGCCAAAAATGTGTTGTTCATCTTACTTGGATAGTGTCGTAAATAAGAAGAAAGTAGCTGTGCAGTTGTTGTTTTTTGGGGGATTGCTGTTTCTAGGATTCGTTCAAAACAACATACAGTATCCTAATTTTGTTCCCATTGAGCTTTTTTTTCTCGCACTTTATTTCAGTCTCGATGGTGATAAAAGTCACTCTGTAGTAAACGTTACTGACGGTTTTTTAATGGCAAATCTGATAAAAATAGTGCTACGGTAGGAACCTTATTCTATACTAGTCATGTACTATATCTTAGCTTAGTTTAGTTTCGAAGAAGATAGCAGTAGTGAATTATTGAGCAAGACGAACATCATGTAATCGTGTGTAATGTCTGGCGCCTAGAGTGTGAGCATTTGCAGTCGAGCTGAAAAAACTTACAATTAGAAGACACAAAGTCGAAAAAGAAAGGGGAATCTATATGTTAGAAGCAGGAGTGTTAACAAAAGGAACGGAGATAGAGGAACATAAAACTGGAAAACAGGAAGAAAAGATTTTACCGCCACTTCAATAGACAAATGAATTTTCCTTCTTGGGAAGGAAGGTGTTTCCTATGTTAAACGCCCGAAGCTTATTGGTCTCCGTAGCAAGTCGTATATCCGAGTTGTACTAAAAAAAATTGTGTTCTTTATATTCATCCATTCATTCATTCCCACAAGTTCTATCTTCCTCTGTATTTCCTCTGTATTGCCCACATGCATAAATACGCACAATGTACACAGATACATACAATTTGTGTCTGTCTGGCCTCTCTCAAAATATATATATATATATATATATATATATATATATATATAGAGAGAGAGAGAGAGAGAGAGATAGATAGATAGATAGATATGCTTGAACCAATCATTCAAGTGGTCACATGGAACAATGAGGAAATGACATATAAAAGAGGAAGTAGAGAGAAATAAATAAAGTTAGAAGGAGGTGCCCGTGGTGTAATGGTTTTCGTCGTAGGAAATGGACATGGCGACACGAGTTCAAAGCCTGGACAAGACTGATTGCATTTCACATAGCATTAATACCCTTGGGAAAAGTATGAATCCAATTATTCTCCCTCCAGCTATGGATAAATAGTTGGGCAGACTAGGTTCTTCAGCCTTGGTGAGGAAACTAGTCTAGGAGAAAGAAAACTGAATTCAAAAATGTAAACCTCCGCTGAAAAACTGACCTTGTGTCATATCCTGCCCGAGCGGAGGGGTGGGTAAATATGATAAATAAAGATAGACATCAGGTCCGTATTACAAAATCCCCCACCTGATTCTTAACCCACTGTATGGTGTTCAATCCCATACTACAACAAATGGAAATATGTGTAAATTTCTTATTTTTCTAATATAGCACACAGTTTTATTTCTACAAGTACCAAAATTCAACGATTTTTCAAAGCATCTATCAAATCGTTGGTTGAGTTTTAGGGCATATTAAACTTTTAACTTATTGAATGCCGAATCCTAAATTTGATTCGTTAACGAACAGCTTGCAGGTAACAATGTTTAAATGAGCCGGAGTTCATTTGCTTTAACGCAGTTAAATGTTTCCGTATATTCATATCTAAACTAATACTCGTTTGCACTGTTAACTGGTTTCAAGTCTTTTTTGAACCCATTGATGGGACGCTGAAAGTTACAACCTCATCGGTTAATATAATTACTAAATCAAAAAACAGTTACAAATATAAATTTATTTAATCGAGCTAAATATTTACTTATACTAAAACCCAAAAGTACATAGAATACTTTCTCCTAACATTCAAGACTATACAGTATTAATTTTGATTCTTTTTCAAATATATATTATATTACATTATCTTTTTTTTTAAAAAAAGCATTTATCTATACTCTTTTAAAAATATATATTCTTGTTTGTAAAAAACAATCTATATTTAAAATATTTATTTGAATTTTTGATTATACATCAATATTTCAATAATTAGAATTAATTGAATAATTTGAATATTTTTTACAAACAAGAATATATTTTTGATAGACAGAGTATTAATAAATGCTTTTTTCAAGAAAGATAATTTAATATATATTTGAAAAAAGATTCAAATTTAATTCTATAGTATTACATGTAATAAACTATTCTATGTAATACGCCGTTTTAGTATAAGTAAACAAATATTTAACAACTCGATTTAATAAATCTATATTTGTAACTGCTTTTTGCTTTAGTAATTATATTAACAGTTTGGAATAACCTGAGATGCCATGACGTTAAAATCAATCAATCAAGTATTCTGTCGATTATCCATAATTAGAGCCAGCAGTGCGTTCACTGAATGCAAACAACAACAATAGGTGTTGGAACTGTTCGCCGAATCCTCTCACCATGCCGTTAATCATTACGTCGATATTATTACTGCTTTAAATCAGTACATTATATTAGTGAAAATTAGATTATTATCAGAAAATACAATGAGACTAAAATAAAAATAACAAATGAATGCGACTAGCGAAGTGGTAACCTCTGGTCGTCTTTACAGGTATTTAAAACAGAGAAAAAAAATAGTGGACATTTTTCATTCTCCTTGTCCATTTAACGAGGCATTTTCTCTAATTAAGTAGAATTTTGTGTTGCGTCCTACCAACCATTATTGATAAGTCGCCATAGATTACTTCAGAACAATCATTATTACATGCGTCTATGTATTATCCAGAGGCGGAGATTGCAGAAGTGAAAGTGAAGCGAAAATAAAATCGAAAGAAGAAAAATTATTTCAAGTTTATTAATGGTTGGCATTGCGTGTACGTTGGGCAGGGAATTAAATAATTATCAAGAAATATGAGGACAGAATAAAACTTTAGCCATATAACCATTTTTCCTATTTAATTCCTTTAATTATTCAGCTTCATCGATTCACATTTATTTCTATATCCTGTTAGTCCAGGTTAAAAGCGTGATAAGGGCAACCCGAAGGTAAATATTTTTTACGGCTTGTTTTTTTTTATGCAATTATCATTGGGAAACGTGAAAACTTTAGATGCCAGGTCAAAGCGTGGTCATTTTATCAATACTCCTCTCGTAATAGTTGAATCGAAAAAATAAGGGCTACAAAAATGTTCGGGGTCTAGTTGCCCCTACAGCTGTACCATAGGACCAACGTTTTGTGTTGTCAAGTAAGAAGTCCACAGAAAAAGAAATACTCAAACTCGAAGGTAAGGGAAGAAAATATAGCAGCCGTTTTAACTCAGCTATGATCACAGTAACACAAAAAGTTCCTTCTTCTCCCTTCCTCTCGGTGGTGACGGGGTATGTGTGAGAGCCGGCTGTTTGACACACGCCTGTCACAGCAGATCATATTTACCAACCTCTCCGCACGGGCAGGATATGACACAAAGTCAATTTTTTAAGCGGGGTTTAACAGGTTTGAATTCAGTTTTCCTTCTCCTAGACTAGTCGCCTCACCAAGACTGAAGAACCTAGTCTACCCTACTATTTACCCATAGCTGGAGGGAGAATATTTGGATTCATACCTTTCCCAAGGGTATTAGTGCTATGTGAAATGCATTCAGGCTCGTCCAGGATTTGAACTCGTGTCGTCGTGTCCACATCCTGCGACGATAACAGTTACACCACGGGCGCCTGTCACAGCAGATAGACCGTAGCAGACTGGGGTATGACGGGTCGGGGCCTCAGGAACCTTTAACATTTTGACAACTGCTTCAACTTATATAGAGATTTTGGAGAACAAACAAAAAATCCGCGAATATTCGATGTCACTAGTGAAACACGTGATATTACATCTGTGATTATTTTAAAATCACGTCTAACTTTGCAGGTCAATCTGCCCGCACGAGTTAGTCTCGTGACACCTTCACTGATTGACGACAGCGCCCGTCCGTAATATTACACAGCGCTCTCAAACTGAACAACTTCATTTTGATTTTTCATTATTTTTTTATGGTTACATATTCTATTTTCTTACCTTTGAAGTCACGTCTTTATGACTACACTTGCTCAAGATGTGCGAGATATTTTTTCTCAAAAAATACACCAATGATTATCATCCTACTCTCATAAGTTCAAGGTCCTGATTTAGGTTACTGAATAATTGTTTGTTTGTTTTCGTTTTATGGCATATCAACCTTTGTAGGTTATTTAATGCCAAATCCATTTTTATACCAATAAACAATTCTATTTCAAAAAATTCAGTTTAGCATAAGTACACAATTTAATTGTCAAAAACATTTCCATTTTAGTTTAGTATAAGTATAATTTTTGTTTACACACAGTTAAATGTCAAATATACTTCTATTTCAAACAATTCAGTTTAGTATACAAAAGCAGTTCCATTTCAGACTATTTAGTTTAGCATTAGTTTGCTGTTGAGTTCTATTTGAGCCATTTCAGGTGTTACAATTCCGAGCCAGATTGGACCTGGGAGCAATGACAATGTAGGGGTACTCTGTATTCCCCAAAATTCAGGTTTACTGGAACCTCGCCATCAGATTGTTTTGTGTCATATACAGGACACTCGTTAAGGTGTGTCTTACCCCTCTGCAGAGAAGCAATCAGTGTAGTCTACAGTCCCAGCCGACTGGGCAACTGGCAAATGGTGTTTTAGTGCGATAGTCGACCTTACATTAAACTGCTAACATCCCCACAAATATAAACAAGTAGCCGTAATTCGTAGCACCATTGCTGGAACGAGATAAACCTATTTTACTTATGAAAACATTAATAAATATATAAGCGTTTTTCTCTGAATATTTTTTATGAAATTAAAACGAGAAGTTTCTTCCAAAAGAAGAAATTAATTCTAAACTTTATTTTTACTCATAGTGCTACATATACGCAATATTTATTCCTTATTTCCCTATAATATAACCTCCTCTGGTCGACAATACATAGCCTTGTCAATAAAATCTACAATACCATATCAGTTATGAAATTTGCTACCTGCAGAAAGCCAAATAAGTCACTGTCCCAATTATAATATTGAATATACAATGCCCATGCACCCTGATTTCCTTACATCTCCAGAACTAAAATCTCTCTATCGGAAGCAATTTAGTGTCATACCCAGGACTTATTCTTTCAAACTTTTGTTGGGAGCTCTTAAACCCCTGAATTTTTTACAGTGTATTCTAAAGCCCTCTGACAAATATTTCCTTTGAGGTCATTTCTACTGAAAATAACAAGCATGGTACTTGATTTACGTCTCTCAAAATCCACTTTCAGTAAAACATTGCACTAAATCAAAAGTTCTTCGACAGAGAATTACTTGGACTCTAATAAAAATGTTTTTGTATCACTATATATATATATATATATATATATATATATATATATATATAGTGAATATGTGTATGTTTTCTATGACGGAAAAGAAACCAGATTCCACTTCGCACATCTATTTAGAACTTCCGTTCCACTTTTTCACACATCTTTTTATCCTGTTCTTTCATTTTTTTTACCTCTAACATCTGTCAGTATCTTCCATTCACAGTATTTTCTGTTTTTTTAAGTCGATTTCTGTTGGCGGAAATGTCTGTCTCCACAGTTCGGTATCTTGGCATTCAGATGCGACCATATTTTCATACATGATTTTCCCTTCTATGCAGCTGCGTTAGTTGAGACGAATGGGCTTCTTCAATACCCGGATTTCTTTGTACCTTTACATGAATTATGCGCAGTTGGGCATCCATCGAGCGTTACTAATTTCATAAGTTGGTCAATTAACAGACATTTCAATATCGGAGCACAATAGCGTGCAGGTTGTCTGATTTGGGCCTTTCGATAGTTGTGTAATAGAAAAAAAATAAGAGAAAAATGACATTGATTATATTCACGACTACACATCTTACCCTCTGAATCTTATTATTTCATTCTGCATGTTACACCTCCGTCCCAAACATATTCTATATAAGCATACAGTGCATGTTTGTGAGTGAAAGAGTGAATATAGGACTTTTTATTTTTCACTAATCCTTTCATCTTTATACTTAATTTGTGCTTTTACGCGCGTTCACACACACACATATATATGTGTGAAGGGTGTACACAGTAAAGGGAGAACTAATTATGAAAAAAGAACAAAAACCGAAAAGCAGCAGGTACGTGCATAAGTTTCTGCACACACACACACACACATATATATATACATATGAAGGGTGTACACAATTAAGGGAGAACTAATTATGAAAAAAAAACAAAAAACCCAGAAAAGCAGCAGGCACGTGCATGTCTCTGAGCGCGTGTGTGATTTATATATGTGAATGAATAAGCACAAATATAGAAAAAATGCATCAATTACTAATATTGTCACATCTCAAGATTGGTATTTATTATTATCCCTCCAAGTCCAAAATACGACAAGGTTGGTTTTCTGTGGGGTTAAACTGCAGAAATAGTGACCCCAACGGAGCAAACGATCTCAGTAAATACTACAGAAAAGGTTCGAGATATAAAAATTTCTCTCTCATATATATATATATATATATATATATATATATATATATATATATATATATACACATACACACACAAAGGAAGTATTCTTTCCGTTCTACTCTCCCATAACTTTGAGTTGCATGATTTCATGATCGTTCGAACAGGCACATGCTAAGATTGATTTGGTTTAGTTTTATGACCTTTCAGCCATTTTAGTTTATTTAATGCCAACTCTTGTGTATATATATATATATATATATATATATATTTAAATGTATGATTTGTAAAAAGGTTTTGCAGATAGATGCAAATAAATATTCTTGTTCTAACAATTCAATTTAACTTAAGTCTACATGTTGAATGTTTCCAAGTATTGCTGTGTATAATTAACTATTCAACTAAACTTCAGTCATTTATTTACTCAGCAAAATGATCCATCAGTTCTATTACTAACAATTCAATTTAGCGAAAGTCATTTTTTGGCACTCAGTTTAAATGTCAAACAGTTCTATTTTACCCAGATAGGATCCTTTCAGAAGCTACCTCTCTTGACCAGAGCGGACCTGTTAGTGATGCCAATGAAGGGGTACTCTGCATTTTCCAAAGCTCCATAATTACTTGAACCTCGCCATCAAATTATTTAATGTAATACCGAGACATTCGTGGTGGGGTCTCAATCTTCTGCCGACACGCAGTCAGTGTATTATAGAGCACCACCCGACTGGGCTGCACATGCTAAAATCAACCAATATTACACGTGATTAAATCACAACTTCCACCCAACGTGAGATTAGTGAAGCACTATGATTGTTACATTGAATAAGTGCGGTGGGAAGGTCCTAATGCTTATTGGCTAACCTGCTGGTTTGTGACAGTGAACTCGAACTCCCATCACGCTATTACATTCACTTTTGGGTGTATGCCCTTCGGAAGCGTATGAAATAACTTATCCCCACCCACCTGTGGATTAAATACTACCACCCTACAAGAATGGCTTTGGCATTGAATAACCCACAGAAGTTGATATATGATTAAACGATTTTTGATTACCTTGATCAGATTTTGAATTTAATATCTAAGAAATGCTTTTCTCACAAGATGAAAAGATAAATAATTGATATGAGTAACAAAAAAAATCAAAGCTTCTGAAGAAAGTTGAATTAGTCGTGAAACTATTAGCAGTTGTTAGAAAAAGCAAATTCTGAACTAAGAGGATAGCCATCAAAGCAGCCCATGAATTATTCGTAATATTGTCTCCATATCTTTTTTTCCTTCAACACTTGTGTTTGTAGAATCTAATCTCTCATAATTTTAGTGCACCTTTTTAAAACAGGTTATTCCTCCGTTTCATCTCTTTAATATTTCATATCAAACCAGGCAGCCGCAACATACCTCAAAATTAATACTGATGAATGTATCGACCGAGCAGCATTGCTTATTAAAAGATTTAGACAATTTAAAAGTATTATTAATGGCCAACCAGAAGGGAGGGCCGGGGCAATCAGGGGAACTCTTGTAGTGAGTACGAGAAACTACTAAATATTTGGGACTAGCAAAACTCACTCCTTGTCCTGTGTGGGCTACTATTTAACAATACCTTCATCTACACTATAGTACCACTTCATGTCTTCCGAATTTGAGACTTGTCTCGAGGAAGGGTGACAAACAGAAATAAGAGTGTTTTTTTGTCCTGTGACCCCTTGTCTGCCTTTTTCCTTTTCCACTGGAAGAACTCGTGTTAGTTTCGGAAAACTTTTGGTGGGGCAATGCAGCGAGACATGAGTCTCGCAACAGTCCAAACAATATATTTCATTTAATAGCTCAAATATATATATATATATATATATATATATATATATATATATATATATATATTGAAATATTTTTAAATCAATAATTGATATTTTTTCAACGTAAGGTAGAGAAACAAATTATGAAATCAGTAAATATAGACGTTAACCGGTAGCTTTTCATGGTATATCAACCCCGTTTTATGTTATAAAATTACAAATTTCTTCATATATATATATATATATATATATATATATATATATAAGGTTATAGTCTAATTCCTGCCCATGAGGTTATAGTCTATGCTGATGCCTAAAACCGACTTCGGAAGACGTAGCTGTAGAGGTGGTCGTGTCCTCGCGTAAGGTAAAAACGTGTATATATATCATCATCATCATCATGTCGTGCCACCAGCACGGATATCCCTGACCCTCTCTCGCCACTTCTCCCTATTATTCATCGCCTCTGGCAGGTCTTCAGGGTTACATCCTGTATCCTCACTGCTGTATGTAAGTTCGAGCTGGTCGTCCTGCTTTTGCTTGGCCATATGTGGGGGTCCATAGGAGTACATCACTTATGAGCTCGTCCTTGCTTCTCCAGCAGTGTCCTGCGTGTCTGATACGTCTAACTTGTATAGTTTTCGTGATGGGAGGCAAGTGGCCGAATAGTTGGTGTCTTTTGGGGTGTTGTCGCCAGGACTAGTTCAATATTGCTCCCAACATTCTTGTGAAATTGCCGTCTAGTTTCTTCTCAAGCCGTTTAATTAGCGTCCATGTAGTGCATCCATATAGCAGTATCGCTACCACCGCTGCCTGGAAGAAACTGCGTTTTATTTTATTGGTCAGGTCTGATTTCCATATGATCGAGAGCCTATCGGTAGCTGTCCATGCTTTCGTTAGTCGTGTGTCGATGTCTTTTTTGGTTGATGAAACGCTACTTCCTAGGTAGGTGAATTGGTCTACTAGTTTCTGAGAGACTCAGTCTAGTGTGGTAATGTTGCCTGTTTGGTTGTAACACATATATTCAGTTTTGCGTGCATTGACATAGAGGCCAATACCTAAAAACGTATATATATATATATATATATACACGCTATTACTTTGGGTAAAAGTGGATCTGAGACTAATAGCAATCATGAGGTACTACATATACCTCAGCGCTCCAGGACCGGAGCCTCACCATCTTATGCAGTTTGTGTTATATATAGGATACTCTTCAAGATATTAGGCATGCGTACAATGGAGCTATACTCGTTCGCAATACAACATACATATATAGCACAAGTATTTCATGTTTCTCTCTGTAGTATCATATATCCACACACCTAACAGCTCACGCACATCATTATATAAATATATGTCCATATACATATTGTGTCTCTTTTTGTATGCAACTTCTTAAGATATCAACGTATGTTCTTCATGGATTTTGAATACGTTCATCGGCATTGGTAGAATATATATCACGGTTATGTCTTAAGTGGGCTTGGGATTATTAAATCAGCACTTAGAAATAAATGCATCTAATGCTCACACCATTAACGCCATCAGAAGAACACTTTAAAACACTTCTTCCCAACAGGAACTCATAGATTCAATGAAACACATTTTATCTTTCTCGTGAACGCACGCACATGCATATTATAAAACCTCCGACAAAAAGGGTACAACGTTAATGATGATAAACTGATTGTGTTGGAGGTGCCCGTGGTGTAATGGTTATCGTCGTATCGACACGAGTTCAAATCCTGGACGAGACTGATTGCATTTCATATATTCACTAATACCCTTGGGAAATGTATGAATCCAATTATTCTCCTACAAGCAATGGGTAAATAGCAGGGCAGACTGAGTTCTTCAGCCTTGGTGAGGCAACTTGTCTACGAGAAGGAAAACTCTGAATTCCAACCTGTTAAACTCCGCTTAAAAATTGACCTTGTGTCATATCCTGCCTGAGCGGAGGGGTCGGGTAAGTATGATAAACTGATTGTGTTGGTGAGGCCACAGTTCTAGCGATCTGCAGATTACTCCATTGATATTACATTCAGTTTCACTCTTACCTGGAATCGTTGTATCTTAGTATACTATCTATGGTTCAAATGTATCGACTTAAAAAGATTTGTATCTGATAGGACTGTTCAGAAATCGATTTAGGCGGGAGTTCTGGTGCTGTATTCGTTAACTTCCTTCCTCCCTATCCCTGCAGCTATGTCTTAATTTATACGCCAACCTTTTTTCTTCAATGATAGTTTTGGCATTAAATGAACCTTGAATATTGGTACGCAATTAAGCAAAGAAATCGAAAGAAAATCTATTACCAAAATATCTCAACATAAACACAATATCCAAACCTTTAAATCTAACACTAGACGATCAATTGGGTTCGGTTTGGTTTGATTTTAAAGCATATCGGAAATTGGTCTTTTAATACCAAGCCCTTTTAAAACATATATATATATTCTAAACATTCTGAAGATAACATTTGAAAAAAACCCGAGTCCATTCTTTTGTACTCACTTAAATGATTTCATTTTATTTCAAAAAACCCAGTTTAGTATAAATACAATCTTTTGATTAAATACAGTTTTTTCTTTACACGCACAAATGGGCAAACAGTTAATTTCAACCAATTCAGTTTACAATAATCATACAGTGTATTTCTATTTGACACATAGATACGACCCTATCAGGTGCTACCACTCCGGACCAGTGAGAACCCGGAAGCGATGGCAGTTAAGGAGTAATCCGTATTCCCCAATACTCCATCATTACCAAAGTCACACTATCAGATTATTTAATGACATAGCAAAATATCCGTTTGTGAAGTCCTAACCCTCTGCAGAGATGCAGTCGTCGTATTCTACAGCCCCAGACAAATGGGCAATAAAACTGGACGAGATTTGACATCTAATGCTAAAATCACTCAATACATTTTACCATCACAATTTGGTACACTTTACTTTGGAGTGGTAATTACTAGTTCGGTCGCATCTTAATATTAACAGATCTCTCTGAAAAGTATTAGTATATCACACAACTCCCTAAAAATTACTGATATTATTGTCAGAAAAGAGATTGCACAAAATCGTATTATTTCTAGAATTATGACTAAGTTCGGTTTTATGACATTAATAATTGTAGGTTATTTAATGCCAAATCCTCTTTATATATATTATATGTTATTTGGAAACATTGTTGATGACATCTTTAAACGAGCCCGACCTCATCTTTTTGACACAGTTAAATAGTTTTAAATATTGCTATTTTATACGAACAAATTCATTCATTACAAATCATTTGTTTGCGCGCAGTTAATGGTTACTGTTAAACATTTGTTTGCACACATTTAAATGGATATACATGATAAGTAAAAAATTAGTTTGTTGGTTATTTAATTTTAAAATGCGTTTGGACTAATTTGTTTTCACACGAATATTGCTATTATCCATAGATAATTAAATGGTTTCAATTATTGCTATCTAACACTCATAATTCTATTCAATATTCATCACTTGTTTGCACACATTAAAATGGATTCAAGTATTGCTATTTAATACGTATCATATCATTCAACATTGTTCATTCGATTGCACACATTTTAAGACTCATGACGTATCTCAAATAATTCATTTAAACATCAATCATTTGTTTACTCACAGTTAAATGATCAAACAGTATTTTTTCAAGCAATTCATTTTAGCATGTCATTTCCACGCACTCAGTTTAAATGTCAAACAGTTCTCTTCGTGCCATAGATTGGACCTTATTAGGTATTACTACTATCCGGGAGAGAGTGGACCGGCGAGCTGTGACAATGACAGTGAAATCCACATACCCCACAATCAGACCGTTTAATATCATATCTAGAACACTCGTTGGTGGTGGAGGGGTACTCCTCTGCAGAGATGCTGTTGGTGTATTCTACTGCCTCATCTGACTGGGCTGTAAATTATTACAATTAGATAAGAATACTTGATATTACATGTAAAAATAAACATGCGATCATCAAGGAGTACAGCGAGCTTGGATACTCTTGACTCTTTTTCAACCATACAAAGTGATTTTCATGCTTGGAAAACGTCTTCTAGACGCCACCCATTACCTGCAGAAAACTAATAAAGCAATTATTTTTGTTGGTCAGCAAACATCTGAGTTTCCATGTGTAGGAGTCCAAGTGGGAAGGCCATTTCCGCGTTCCATCTTGCTGCCTACCATGTCTCAGATGTTTTACTTAGGTTTCTGAGATGGGAGTTAGATGGCTGTACAGTAGGTTCTTTAGTAGTGTTGCATTCTGGGTTTGTTCAAAAATGCATACAGCATCTTCGTAGAGTTTCCATTTTGCTTTTTGCTCAAAGCATTTCTAAGTGGTACCATTATACTCAAGGACTGACTCGGCTGCAGCTTATAAGTCAGTGAGTCTTATTTTATCAGGGATTGGATTTCTTTTTGTTCGTTTACGTGTCATGCTTTGCAATGTGTATATTAACATATCATTCAGCAGATGAGATATATGAGGTATATTAACTGGTGTACTAATTTTAGCCACATTTCAAGGCGAGATGGCACCATCTTGATTAAACGTCATGAACTATTTCCTATCTGAATTCACGTAGAGATCAATGATTCTTGCTGCCTGCTCCAGGCTGTGCAGCCGAGATTCGGCTTGAGTAAGTTCATTACAAGATAAATACCGTCCAATAAAAATACTGAATTCTAAAATATTATTTTTACAATTGCTTAAAATACAAATTTGAAACAGAAAAAAATAATGAAAAAGTAAAATTGAAATATGATGCAAACAATTCTAAAATCTAACATCTAAGGAGAGTTCCTAGTGAGAAATGGCTGACATACTGGACTGCGGCCAAGAAGTAAACGCGCTTAAACTCAAATCGCACCATTACGTTCACTCTCCAATTAATAACCTTGAAAAATACATGGACATCCTTCATCATCATCATCATATCGTGCTGGCAGCACGGATATCCCTGACCCTCTCTCGCCACTCCTCCCTATCGTTCATCGCCCTAGGCAGGTCTTCAGGACAACAACCTGTATCCTCACATAGCTGCTGAATGTACGTTCGTGCTGGTCGTCCTGCTTTTGCGCGGCCGTGTGTGGGGATCCATAAGAGTACATCTCTTATGAGTTCATCTCTGCTTCTCCAGCAATGTCCTGCATGTCTGGTTCGCCTAACTTGAATAGATTTCGTGATAGGGGGCAGGTGGCCGTACAGTTGGTGTCTTGTGGGGTGTTGCTGCCAGGACTTGTTCAGGATTGCACGCAGCATTCTTGTGTAATTGCCATCTAGTTTCTTCTCCAGCCGTTTTGTTAGCGTCCATGTAGTGCATCCATATAGCAGTATCGATGTGACCGCTGCCTGGAAGAAACTGCGTTTCATTTTATCGGTTAGGTCTGATTTCCATATAGTCGATAGCCTATTGATAGCTGTCCATGCTTTCGTTAACCTCGTTTCGATGTCCTTTTCGGTTGATTCGACGCTGCTTCCTAGGTACGTGAATTTGTCTACTAGTTTAAGAGGGGTTCCTTCTAGAGTGGAGATGTCCCTCGTTTGGTTATAGCACATATATTCCGTTTTGTGTGCATTAACATGGAGGCCTATGCTTGCTGCTGCTCGTTCCAGGCTATGCAGAAGTGTTTCGGCTTGGTCAGGTGTATTTGCCAGTATCGCTATGTCATCGGCGTAGTCGGCGTCGGTAATTGTTGTTGCGGGATATCTTCTGCTTCTTTTCTTCGTCAGTTCGAAGCCATTCTCTTTGATTTTGTCAATCGATGTTCTAAGTACGTAGTCTAGACAAATGATAAAGAGATACGGAGCCAGCGTGTCCCCTTGTAGTACTCCTGCTACAATGTCGAAGTATTCTGTGTCTCCATCTGGTGATCGTACTTTTACTTTAGTGTTTCTATAGAGAATCGTTATTGCCGCTACGGTTTCTTTAGGTATGCCGTACGCTAGTAGGATTTGTTCCATCTTTCCTCTGTGAATGGAGTCGAAAGCCTTGGTAAAGTCGACAAATATTAATGTCGCTTGTAGGTTCTTTGCCCGTACACCTTCAAGGATTCTGCGGATGGTTAGTATTTGTGAGGTCGTAGATCTATTTCTTCGGAAGCCATTTTGGTTTTTTCTAAGTATGTTGTCGATTTTGGGTTCTATGCGGTTTCGTAGTAGGGCATTGTAGATTTTGGCAGCTATGGATGTAAGTGTTATGCCTCGGTAGTTTTTGGCTAATCCGAGGTCCCCCTTTTTAGGGAAGGGGAGTATGCATCCCTTCGTCCATCTATCTATCGGATTTTGATTGTATACTGCGTTGCAGTGTCGGAGCAGTATGTCGTCGAATTGTCTGGTCTTCCATACTTCCGGGGGAATTTCGTCCAGTCCTGCAGCTTTCCTATTTTTAATTTTTCTGAGAACCGAGTCGAGTTCTCCTTGTGTGAACGGTCCAAGTTTAATGTCTAATTGTTTGCTAATTATTCTGGTGATTGGTTCATGCGTTATTTTTGGTGGGTTTCCAAGTAAGTTTTCGAAGTGCTGTTTCCACAGTTTTATTCTTTCTTGTTGGTTTGCTGCTTTAAGTTTTGCTTTGGCTGTGTTCTTTCTTCTGCTCACTTCGTTTATTGTTTGCCAGGCAATTCTAGATTGTCTATCTTCTACCGAGTCTCTGATCTTATCTATCTGATTTTGAATGTATTCTGTCTGTTCCTTTATATATATGCCTGCTAATTGATATTGTGCCGTTTTTAGTTTTAAGGCATTTGTGTTTGTTGGGTTTTTTCGATAGTTTTTGGAGGCTGTTTTCACTAGTGCACGTTTTTCTCCTCCATATATGGGTAAGATAATATAACAGCTATTCTTTTTAATAAAATAATTGTAACGAATCAAATTGTATGGATGATATAATCTGAAAGCAATTCAAATATCTCGATGTAACACTATCAATTTAATTCAACATCTGTCATTTCTTTGCTCATAGTTAAGTGGATATATATATATATATATATATATATATATATATATATATATATATATATATATATATAATTTATGAGAAAATAGTTTGGATATGATTTTATTTTCATTAAGAACTAATTTTTTAGCACAATTAAGTACTGTTCTCACTGAAAATTATTTTTATTATTTATTTGCACTGGCATTTGACTAATAATTCAATCCATCACGACTTTATTTGCATACAGTTAAATCGTTCCAAGTATTGCTATGTAATACCAATAATTCAATTTTGGCACTGTTAAACAGTTGTATGTATTGATATTCAACTCTGATAATTCTATTAAACATTACTCATTCGTTTGCCCACGGTTGAATAGTTCCAAACATTGATATGGAACATGATTTTATTTACCATCAGTCATTTGGTTTCACACAGTTAAATGGGTAAACAGTAATATTTGACCTATTGATAGGACATTAACAGATGCTATCACACCGGATCAGAGTGGATATAGGAGTAAACGGCCATGAAAGGATAGACCATACTCCCCAGAGCTGGAGGACTAGAATTCCACCATCAGGTAGTTTAGTGTCATATTTGGGACTTTTATTAATGGGGGTGGGGTCTTACGCCTCGGCACAAATGCAATCGGTGTATTCGACATTCCTACTCAATTGGGCTGCAGTCTGAAGGGTCGATCATGGGGGTAGTAATTGAATTCAAAGCTATTTTAGACACTTGTCGCATTATAGTATTGGATGCATTTGTGGCACTGTGGTTATTGTCATAGGATGTGGTCTGTTACTAGTGTTAAAATTGACGAAGTGGCCTTCTTTTCAATAGCGAAAATAATTTTAGGAAAGGAATGAATCCTAATATTTCCCCATCTATGAATAAGTATTTAGTGTGCTTTTGATATTGTATGAAAAATAAAGTTGGCGACCAGAAAGCCCACTTTTCCATATCTACTACACCGAGTTGTAGGGGTGAGTGCTACTCCTTTCCCTGGTTTGCTCCACTTTACCCTGGATACGAACCATTTATTGCTGAATGTTAAGCAAGGAGATATCAAGTACCATTTTTAAAGTCTTTGACATGACTCGACCTGGGATGGTACCCAGGTCTCCCGGACCATTGTCGAAAAAAACATACTGAATTCAGAAAGCATTTGACTTAGAAAGGGATGGGCTACCCCAGGTTATAACTGCTATAGATTTGGTTGTAAAGTTGCAATTCATATAACCCAACTTTATTATATGACTCAACTGAGTATTATTCATGCTCTCGAACATTAGGTTTTAAAGCATCAGGAGCGAGATAAAAGCATCAAAATTGAAAAGAAAAAAAAATCACTTCAACGTTGTAGAAGTTACGAACTATATGTGTTAAAATAAAACGCAGTTAGAATTAGAACCAAACATATTTCTGCAGAAGATTAATAATAATGACTAACTTGGTTTGGTATTTCAGGGCGTTGGTAATTTCGTATATTTTTTCTTGAGTATGTTAAACTTAGCAAAAACCAAGTTTCCCGCCTCCTTTTCAGAGGGTAGATTATCTAGCATTTTCTTGTCTAAGTTACTAACAGACGTCCACGCTACGTTCATATTAACTGTAAATTACGATATTAATGTCTCGGAGACATGTTTTCAGGACGTCAGATTTGATTAAATTCGTTCGACCGTGTTGTGAAGCAGTCGAAGTGTGTGCCAGAGAGAGAGAGAGAGAGAGAGAGAGAGAGAGTTTTGTAGCTGTCAGCGGGTTTTTGATATTTGTCTGTTATGCTTTCCACTTTCCCACTTTTTCCCGCCTCTAATGGAACTACTTTATCAAAGTAAAGCCATGTATTTTTTCTATTCTTTTAGCGATATTCGAGATTGTTCGATGTACTTTGCGTTCCCAGGATGCATCAAAAAGTGTCTGACTGTATGTTATGTAGTTTGTTTCAACCAAACACTTAAATGTTTATTTTTCTTAAGATTTCATTGTTTTTTCGTGCGCAAATTTCATGTAAAATTGTGAAGTATCAAAATGCAACTTTAATCTTTTATTTCCTTTACCACACAGCACGAGTTTGTGTGTGAGTAGAAGCGCTTGAAAGGTTTGCTTGCACGTATACGTAAGTATGTAGTATATTTAGGGTGTTCGCTCAAATTAGTAGACATTTTTACGTTCCTCGGCAGCGGAGTCTCATCTATTAAAAATGGTGTTTATATTCGCCGAGTGAATGTGTGGATTGCTATCGATGGACTGTCGATGAAATGGATGCTTGATTTATCCGATACTGTCAAACAGGATATTTTCCAAGCAGAGGTTGTGTTAATACTACACAATGGATGTACCACATGGACTTAGACAAAACGCCTAGATGCGAATTGCACAAACATGCTACGAGTTACATTGAAAAAATCTTCGAAAAAACAGCCCACTAAATTACAGATGTATAGCCGCCTGCCTCCCATCGCCAAAACCATCTAAGGAAGATGAACGAGACATTCGGGACACTGCTGGAGAGGCAAGAATGAGCTCAGAAGGGATGTTCTCAAATGGAATTTTACACAGTGCTGGTCGATCAAGAACGTTCTTACAAAAGCTATGGGCAGACACAGGAGGCAGTTTAGAGGACCTACGGGAAGCGATTGGTGATATGGACGGATGGAGAAAGAGATTGACTTATACATGCAAGCAGCGCTGCTTGATATCACACAGGAATAAATCATTCACCATCACGCATGAACACTCTCACCAAAACACATATACACACATCCGCACAGTTTGTATGTTCCCTTGGTGGGTCACATAAAATTCGCAGTGTTTCTCGCTGAAGGTTAAGATGATTTGGTTTGGTTTCTTGTTTAATGGTATATCAACATATGTAGGTTATTTAATGCCAAAGCCTTCCTTCTAGAAGGACAGATGTGGTACTATTTAACCCATAGTTGAGAGGATAGGGGGTGTTCATACACTTCCCAAGGTTATTTGTCCGATAGTGAACGTTGTAGCACGACTGGAGTTCGAACTCTCTTACGTTGATTTCGCAGTCAATCAGTTTAACCATTACACCACAAGGATTCCCACTGAAGAGGATCAAACACCTGAAAAACGCTAAAAAGTAAGTCATTAAATTTCATCTGATGAGAATCCAGTCTTGGATCTCTTGGGAATGTAGATTACCTCTTTACTGTCAATTGCTCTTAAGTCTACACACACTTAGAGTGGTTGCATCTTTTATTATCCCATCCATGGGTGAAGTAGATCTGTTTGAAAATCATTGGTTTTAGACAGGAATAACCATCTATAATTTTTTTTCCAAAAAACTTGAATTACCCCCAAAATGCAAACCTACAATCTACACAACTTTAGGCATAAAATAATCCCAAATGGATTGAAATACCGAGAAAATCAACCCATCCATTAATCAAATATAGGCATTAACGACCATAAAGAAACTCATTGCAACCATTTTTAATGATAAACGTATTTCTATAATGAAAGATACCGGGACTTTATTACTTCGTATTGAAAATGATACAATTCAAATGGACATATTTAAGAAATATTTATTACCTAAATCTTCAATCATTGGATCTCGGTAACGCAAAATGAAATTATCAAAAAATATATATATAAGAAATGTGCTCACTTTTGGTGTCAAATATATGTAAGATCAATTAATATTAATTATTCTAATGGTGAAAATGTTATTCTTACAACACTTAGTTTTGGCTTCTGTTTTGACGCTTTTCCGTAAAAATGGAAATCGCTAAATATTTTCCTATACTCAACAGATTTGTACTTATGTCTATCGCATATTAATGAAATTCAGACGCTATATTTGTCTTTAGGATAAACAAAATAATGGCTGACATAAACACATTAATCTGTCAAGGAAAATTCTGTCTAATTTTTAGGGAATTTCGAAATTGTACATTATTATTTTTTGTATACTTCTCTCTTGAAAAAAAATCATAAAAAGGTACATGATATCAATAGTCCTATATAATGGGAAAAAATTACGCATATTGATAAGGTTCCAATTTGATATGGACCTTTTTAAATCATATTTGACTCCGAAATGAAACCTTAAAAGGTACGACAACTCCGGTCCAATGTGGACATTGGAATAAAAGGTTACTCCACGCTCTCCAGAGCTTCGAGAAAGGAACCTTAACACTAGGTGAAGTTTTGTTTCATACCTGTTTTAAAGTTTATTTTAGTTAGAAGTCGATGTTTCCTAATTGTAAAATGAAGTATATATTAGTAATCAAATACTATTAAGGTATTTTGAAAATTATACAGTCGTCTATCAGAGAGTACTATAACACATTTAAAACAAAATGGTCATAAAAATTGAAAGAAAGCAGGTTCTCTTATAACTATCTGCAACACAAACTCTTAAATGCAGAGTAAAATTGCAGAAACATATATAATAAATCAACTTATGCTTTGATTGCTAAATATAAACATTTCAAAGATGTAGAGATTGGTCTTAAGTAATTACTAATGTAATCTATTTTGACGTGGTACTCTTCCCTCCATTTCAAACAATTCAGTTTAGGATGAGTACACAGTTTTTAATTGATACACAGTCATGTGTTTAAATACAGTTTTTGTTTACACTCAGTTGCATGACAAAACAGTTCTATTCCAAATACTCCATTTAAGCATTAGTGCAGTTTAAATGTCACCAGTTGTATTTCAAGTAATTTACGTTAAATACATTTTTGGTGACATACAGTTAAATGTAAAAAAAGTTATATTTCAAATAATTTAGAGAATTCAGTTTAGCTAAAGTACAGTTTTGTTTACGCACAAATAAATGTAAAAATATTTCTTTTTCAAGCAATTCAGATTAGTACAGAGTTTAAATGTCAAATTATTCTACTTGACTCGTAGATAAGACCCTATCAGGTGCTGCCAGCTCGGGTCAGACTGGACCTGGGAGTGGTAGAAAAGACGGAGTACTTCTCATTTCACTAAGCTCTAGCATTACTGAAACCTCACTATCAGATTGTTTAGTGTCAAATCCAGGACAATCGTTGGGGGAGTCTTACCCCTCTGCAGAGATGCAATCGGTGTATTCCACAGCCTTAGTCAACTTGGCCAAGATAACACATGGTTATATACATTCAATCAGTGAGCGGATTATCATATTTACCCAGCCCCTCCGCTCGAGCAGGATATGACACAAGGTCAATTTAAGCGGAGTTTAACAGGTTTGAATTCAGAGTTTTCTTTCTCCTGGACTAGTTGCCTCACCAACGCTGAAGTACTCAGTCTGCCCTACTATTTACCCATAGCAGGAGGGAGAATATTTGGATTCATACTTTTCCCAAGGGTATTAGTGCTATGTGAAATGCAATCAGTCTCGTCCAAGATTTGAACTCGTGTCACCGTGTCCATTTCCTACGACGATAACCATTACACCACGGGCACCTTTCCATATTTTCAAATGTAGAATGGAAAAAAAAAATCACTCTAATCTTCAAATACTGATTAAATATTAAAAAAAAATACATTTGAGATTGGCCTTCCTGCTTAGAATACCTTCGAGAAAAAAAGAAACTATAAACAAGATCAAAGTTAAAGCTTTAAATCGCCAAGTTTCGATGTTCAATTTTTGTTCACATTTGCAGTTCATTGTGTCTTAAGATTTTTAATCTTGAAATGTGAACAGTCATGAAATAATGTTTAGTTTAGTTGGGCTTCTTGGAATACCAAGTATTTTAGGGTATTAAGTACCAAATCTTATTTATTACATATATGAGTTTTAAACATTTTTTATATATTATTCTCAAATTAGACCGAGTTCTTTTTTTTTAATTTTCAGCACATTTAAGTAGTTTCAAGTATTTCAATCTAACACGAATAATTTTATTTATTATCAATCACTTGTTTCCATTTAGTTAAATGTATTCAAGTACTGTGAAGTAACAAAAAAAATTTAACATCCATCATTTGTTTACACACATTTAAATGGATATACATATATAATTGTAAGTGAATAGTTTGTAAGTAATTTCATTTTTAAACGAGTTACCTACTTGTTTGCCCAATAGTATTGGTATTGTTTCTACACAGCTAAATGGTTTCAATTATTGCTAATCCATATAAGTCTAGAAACCCATAAAAACGTATGGTAGTGAGTAAACATTTGCATTAGCGAATACGTTTTTTTTTTTTTTTGTATTTTCGTCAGGTGCTGAGATTACAACAGGGATTCCACTGACACTTAATACGTAGCGCTATAAATGTCTGCCGAGAATCGTGATAGTACAGTCGCATAAACATCTCCCGAGACTAAGCTGAAGTCTGACACTGAGAACAAAATAACAGTTAATTCACCTGGTTCCTCAAGTAAACAGAACCTAAGTACTTTCGGAGGAAATGCCACATAAATTGCATCAGTGGCATACCATAAGAAAGCGTGATCACGTATATTTTGTGGGTGGCATGCTAGAAGAGGTTGTGTTCACGTGCAACATATAAGTATCTGGTTAGAGATGTGACCAGGAGAATTTGTATAAGCACAGAGAATATTTTACAACCAGGGAAATTTTGACCATCTTCGTGTGCCCAGCTCAGCCACCTTCGATTCTCTCAATCTCTTCAACCGTACATTTTGGTTAATAAAAAGGAAAAGTAGATTATATTTTTATATATCAGCAATGTGGTTTTCTCTGCTAAACATCATTGCTATGAATAACTAACAATTAGCATACAGTTAAATAACCAAAGAGTCTTATTTCTACCAACTCAGTCAAACATAAGTCTTTCGTTTGCACATTGTTTAAACAGTTCTAACTTGACCCATAGATTAGATTCTATTAAGTGCAACTACTCCGAGCCAGAGTGGACCTGGGAGCCATGGCAAGGAAGATGTATTCCACATATCCCCAGATCTTCTGGAATTGAGCCTCACTCTACAGAGATACTATGGGAGTATTCTATGACATAACCTGACTGGGCTTAGATAAAATGTAATCAGTGCTGGAACTTCATAAAAGTTCAGTGCACTCAAACGTAATACATTATTTATTCATATATTCATCAAAACACACACACACATACATACATATAAAGTGAAAATCAGTGTCCGTTCTAGAGGGCGATCCGAAAGTTCCTTTTTCAATAACTACTACACCAAAATGTCATGAAGGCGTTACTCCTCTCCTGTATTGGTCCACTTTATCCTTTTTACGTACCATATAAGGCTGAGTATTAAGCAAGGAGGCATCAAGTTCCATTTTTTGAGTCTTTGGTATGATTTGATCTGGGACTGAACTCGTGTCTCCCGGGCCATTGGTGAAGACTCTGCTCACTCTCTCTCTCTCTCTCTCTATATATATATATAAATATATATATCCAACATCTCTGCACCAGCAAGGTGTGATAAATCCTTATCTTTAAATGAAGTTTGTAAGGTTTGAATTAGTTTTCATTCTCCTAGACCTGTTGTCTTAACATGGTTACACAGCCCAGTCTGTCTTTCAATTTACCCATAGCTGAAGAGAGGATAGTTACATTCATTGGTTTACCGAGATTATTAAGATTATGTGAAATATAAACAGATTCGTCCAGAATTTGATCTCGGGTCGCCGAGTCCATTCCCAACGGAGATAACCGCAAGTGCCCCGCTATATCTTACCCAAATGTTTGTAGAGAAAGCCCACTGATTTCATGTAGCTTTGGGTGAAACTCCGCACAGAGTTTGATGATTACCGAAGTATAAAAAAGGTCAGAATTAACAAATATATGAATACACATTTTTCTTCCAACTTTGTGTGTTGATTCTTTAGTTCATTATATATATATATATATATATATATATATATATATATATATATATATATATATATATATATATATTACATCGTGCATCATTAGGAACACAAGTATTGCTACATATCTAAGGCGCCGAGGTCAGTCAGGTACATCCAGATATAAGCGAGTTCAGACGTGTTGCTTATCTGCATAGGAAACTAATTATTTGGAATCATGTGTGCATGGATGCGTACTGATTGGTTGGGTGAAAGATGTCATGACCAGAAATACGTAAGAATTTTTTTTTAAGTCGAGGCAGTTGGAGTTCAAACATAGAACAAAGCTGTCCCAGCATTTAGATCTCCTTTGGATGATTTGAATCTGCCGTAGGTCGACAGTTGGAGAAAAATAATTATTACTTCGATTTTTTTTCCTTCCTCATCACCGGTATAACCATATAAAATCAAAATCACTCTTAGAGACAGCCTAAATATGGAAATATCTATAGATAAAGTTGCTTATTTCGTCAGGAGAAATTTTGCTTCTCTTGGCTCTCATAGCACACTCATCTACAGAGAACGGAAAGAGGTCAATGATAATGGCAATGAATAACATTTGCGACAAGTTAAAAGGTACCAGCAAATGAGTCAATAGTAATCATTGAAGTCTATAATTATATATATAATTTAAAATCCTCATGTTTTAATGTAAATCTTGTGAGCCTGTCGTAATTTATCTAAGCCAACTACTGGACCTAGTGAATACTTGTTAGTCTAAAGATTTTGGGAAATTAAGGTATACATTTTTATCAGTTTCTTTCGTCACTTGTACAGAAATGAGGATCAACGTATTTTGAGTAATATCAGTAAATATGGAGTAAATACTTAGTGAATATGACATTTTGCTTGCACAATCAAGTGTAAGTAAGATGTCATATTCACTAAGTATTTACCTTAGGAATAGAATTGATCAAATTTTTTATCTTTAGGCAACTTCGAAAAGAGTTGATTTTCTTTTAATAAATTTATGAATCTACATGTCTCGCCTCTTTCTTTTTTACGGTATGACAAGATTCCTGCTTTCACGAAATTGTTACTTTTTACCCAATGGATTTCAATGATTTTGAATGAAAGTTTTCATGACAAAATGTATACATATTTTTTTTCTGAATTGATCTTCTCTTGTTACAAAAGCTTTTAAACGATCAGCATGAAATTACCCCTGAAATGTTAACTTTTCAGACATTTAGCATGAAGCTAAAACCAGTCTCAAAACATGGTTCGACAATATCCAGACACAATAATTTGTATTACTGTTTAGATTCATAGAAAGCCGTTTCACCGAGCCATGTTCAAATCATGGACGTTTGCGTTTCACTTTACACATTTGTCTTTGAGCAAAAATATAATCAATCTCTTCTTCCCGACTTCCATGTATTGGTTTATAGGACAGACTGAACCTTTTTAGCCTTGAGTTAGAAAAACTGTTTCAAATGATGATTTTTGAATTCAAACCAGCTATCTTCTATAGGGACATTCAGCTAGGTTGCCTTTTTTTACCTGCCGTTTTTAGTACGTGGCTGGTATGGGATCTTTTGTGAAGTATGGGTCATAGTCGGTCTAGACTGATTGAAAGGATTGCTGGGTAATCCCAGCAGTTAAATATCGCGGACGTGACTAACCCACTCACTCGAGACTCAGGGGACCGTCCCCTTGCTCTAACCCTCCCTGGAGGAGCTAGGTTTGTCACCAACTGCCTGAGAAACCTCTTTTTAGGTGAGTGTTGGTGGGGTTTGAGGCATTTTCGTGTTCGCCAGGTGTGTCTGGGCTACGGCCCTGTGCCTTGACCCAACTAAAGCGCAGCCTTGTGCCATACTTGCTCATTCAGTGGGGCGTTCGACAAATATTTGTAGCAAAGTTGGCATGTGGTTAAAAACATGCCCCTCTTCAAATCGAAAATTTGTACTAGTTGATTAATGTCCATTGACGCTCACTTCAAATTTTATGTTGCCTTCTTCGTCGATTAACATTGTGAGCAATGTATTACCCAACGACAAAGTGTCAACAATGAGAACTAAAAAAGACGTTAAACACGAATGATCAATTTTTTTTTAAAGACAGTCAGTCAGAAAATAATGACCAATAGAAGAAAAGGAAATTAAATTCCGGAGCTGGCGAACTGTCGCGCTTCCATAAAGTTGGGTTTATGGCATATCATCTATTGTATGTTTTTTTAATGCCAAACTCCCTTTATACCTACATGTCAAATATCATTTGTAAACACATTTTATTGATATCATGGTTAAATAAATCTGAACACTTTTTTTTTTTATTCATAGTTAAATAGTTTCAAGTATTTCTGTCAAACCCGAATATTTCTATTTACTATGTGAATAGTTTGTCTTTAATTGGAATCATTTTGAGATGAGGCTTCTTAATCTGAGAATTAATTTTTATTTATTGCCGACTTTTTGTCCTCATCTTGGTAGTGAAATTTGGCCGAAACGTAGTGAAAGAAGAAACAACACACAAATAAAAAACTACCAAGAGGAGGACAAAAAGTCCGCAATAAATAAAAATTAATGTGAATAGTTTGTTTGTAATTTCATTTTTAAACGAGAACTAACGTTTTTGTACATTAGTGTTACTATTAATTCTTGCAGTTATATGGTTTCAATTATTGCTCTCTAAAATTAATAATTCTATTCGGTAATTGTCTGCATATAGTCAAGTTTTTACAAGTATTGCTATTTAAAATTAATTATTCTATTCGATATTATTCATTATTTTGCACACAGTGGAATGGCGCCCTGTCAGCTGGGGCTGTAGAACACGCCGCCGGCAGCACTACAGAGGGGTAAGACCCCCCCACCAATAAGGCCATCTGTAGGCCGTGGGTGGCGACCCGTAAGGCGCTTAGACGGATCCCTGGTGGTTGAGCAGTCATTGGCCCGGCAACAGAGTGATCAATGGCTTGTAACACACCACTTTGGCCCTTACTTGGTCTGATTGGCGATCGGATTAGGCCCGATCTGATCAATCAGCTGGTCATGTCCAGCCCTGGCATCTATGTATTTTATCTTTATACTTTTAAATCTGCACTTGCAGTAAGTTCCCAACCCTTATCTTGTCCAGTCGGCTTGGGCTGTAGAATACGCCGACTGCACATCCGCAGAGGGGTAAGACCCCGCCAACGAGTGTCCTGATATGACACTAAACAGTCTGATGGTGAGAGCCCAGTAACGCTGGGGCCTTGGGGAATACGGAGCAGCCCTTCATTGCCATTGCTCCCAGGTCCACTCTGATCCATTGTGGTTGCACCAGCTAGGGCCCTATCTATGGGTTAAATAGAACTACAGCATACTTATGTAAAACTGAGTCGTTTGACTAAACTGAATAGCTTAAAATAGAAATGTTTTTGACAATTAAACCGTTCTTACATTTAAAATGCGTGCTTATGCTAAACTGAATCATTTGAAATAGAACTGTTTTTTGACATTGAAACTGTATTTACACTAAATTGAATTGTTTAACGTAGAACTGTTTTGACATGTAACTGTGCGTAAACAAAATCTGACCTTATTATTAACTGATTTAGAACTGCTTGACTAAACTGAATCCCTCGAAATAGAAATGTTTTTCACAATTAATCCGTACTTACATTTAAACTGCGTGCTTATGCTAAACTGAATTATTTGAAATGGAACTGTTTTTGACACTGAAACTGTACGTACACTAAACTGAATTATTATATATAACTTCTTGAATAGTTTGAAATAGAAATGTTTTGGACAAATAAACTGTGTACTCATGCTAAACTGAATTGTTTTAAATAGAACTGATTATTTACATAAAAATGGATTTGGTTAAAAATAACCTACAAGGGTTGATATGCCATAAACCCAACAAACCAACCAACACAGTCGAATGGTTACACATATTGTTATATAATACACATGATTCTTTTTAGGCACACTGTTAAAAGGTTTCAAGTCATACTATTTCGCTCCAAAGATTCTATTCAACCTTACTCGTTCGTTTGCACGCAGTTAAATGCTTCAAATAATGGGTATGAATTCTTCATACTATAAACATCGCGCATTTGTTTACACGCAGTTAAATGGTAAAAGGGTTCTATTTTTACCAAATCAATTTTCCCTAAGTCATTTCTTTGCACACAATTTAAATGTCAAGTACTTCTATTTGACCCATAGATAGTATTATTAGGTGCTTCCACTGCGGGCCAGAAAGGACCTGAAATCGACGGCATTGGATAGGGTACTCCTTAGAAGTCTAGGACAAGAGCTTCACCATCAGATTGTTTAGAGTCATATCTAGGACACTTATTGTGGAGGGAGATAACTCACTGCAGAGATTCAGTCAGTTTAATCTACAACCCCAGCCGACTGAGCAAGTTTCCAGATGAGTAGGCTTCGTTTTTTGGAACGATATGTTACTTTTTTAATCAACAAAAATTCTCCGTCACATCTCCCTGATTTGAGACTGAGCCTGTGGTGGGCTGAAACTCTCTAAGAGGGTACTATGTTTTTGTCTTGGACCACGTTTTTGACTTTTTCATTTTCTTAGACATCCACATCGTTTTTTTGTTGTCTCCTACAACTTTCCTCAAGACCCATCAATGTAACAAATTTAAATAGTGAGTCAGAATGTTTGAATTGAGCTGCAACGGATGATTTGTTGAGGACCTTAAGGTGACGACCCAAATCAGAATGCGGGAAGCCGAGCTCGTCTAATACTTTTGAGTTCAATTCACCTGATCTGCTTGGAGCTCGACTGAGGTAGGTCTAAGAGAGTAGATGTGGACCAGGGAACAATGGGAATGAAGGTTTACTCTGCATTCCCCAAAGCTCAAATACTGCCGCCTCATCAACATATTGTTTTCTGTCATATCGGGACACGCGATGAGAGTTGTCTTACCCCTTTGTAGAGATACAGTGGGTGTATTCTACAGCCCCAGTCGACTGGGCACAGGAAGCCTTTTGAACTAACTTGAAGTTACTTTGTAAATAAACCATTTTACACACGTATACATTTATTGTAGATTCAATCTAAATTGGCATATGCATTTATGCTTTTTAGGTTTGATCAGTTAATTTCAGCTGAATCACTCGTCGGTTAAAGACAAAAGAAAACATTACAAAAGCCTACAGGCTCGATGGTTGTTTGGGTTTTATGACATCAACATTTGTAGGTTATTTTACACTAAATCTACTTTAATACAAATGATCAGTTCTATTTTAAACAAATCAGTTTAGAATGAGTACACATTTTAATTGTCAAAAACATTTCTATGTCATGCTATTTAATTTAGTTAAACAGTTATAATTCAAACAATTCAGTTTAGTACATATATAGTCTTTATCTACATGCAGTTAAATGTCAAAACAGTTCTATTTCAAGTAATTCAGTTTAGCATAAGTACGCAGTTCTATTTGACCTACAGATAAGACCCTACAAGGTGCTCCCACTCTAGGCCAGAGTGGACCTGGGAGCGATGGCAATGAGGACGTTCTTCGCATTTTCTAAAGCTGCAAAAATACTGGAGCCTCACCATCAGATTGTTTTGTATCATATATCAAGACACTCGTTGGGGGGGATCGTACCCTTCTGCAGAGCAACAGTCGGTGAATTCTACCGTCTAAGGCGACTAGTCAAGCAAAGATAATGAGCGAAAATAGCCAAGTTACACCACAAATGTCTCCGTGTAGGTATGGATCTATGTATATATCTAAGTCTGTGAATATGTTTGTATATATTCATCCTGGTTTTAAATCATTCCTAAATTTAAAAGAAAATGAACCTGAAAACTTATGATGAACTTCTAACATATTTGTCAGTTCATTTGAGTAGCACTAATAGATAATTTCATTAATGGTCATTTTTGTAGACTTCTATCTGGTGCCTATTGTCTACGTACAAAGACCCTGTATGTATTAACACTAATGAACCTATTGAATCGCACGCGTGTCTTTAGATTTCATGTTCCCCTGCGGTGAACAGTCGACCTGAAGCCAAAGGCCACAAACAACGAAAAAGAGACCATAGAAAATCTCAAATATTATAACGAGTGAATTACATTAGTTGTTTTCTCAAGAAATATTCCTTTTTCAGAAGTAGATTATTATTTTAACGAATATATTAACACATTTGATATTTTCAGCATTTTCATTTGTTCAATAAAAACTCATCTTTAGGTGCTCAACTTAAAATATATATAAAGACAATTTCGGTTTGGCTTCGTTAGTTGAGAAAGTTACTTAGTTAACGATGTAAAAGTTAATTAAATTGTGAAAATAAGCTAGAATTTAAACAGACGCAGGAGATAAGGTGGAGTAGGAGTAGAAAAAACTATTGGTGTGTAAGGTGGTTAGTTGTAATATCAGACGTGTTCATTGAGAAAGAAGGAGGAATACATCGACATTAATAAGAGCTAACAGGAAAGGAAAAAATAGAAAGAAAACAATGGAGGGGGCAAAGAAGTGGACGGAAAGAAACCAAACAATAAGAAAAAAAAGATGGTAAAAAAAAAACGAGTGAATAAAAAAAAAAAACTGACGAAAAAACTAAAAAAAAAAAAGATGGTAAAAAAAAACGAGTGAATGAAATAAAAAAAAAAAACTGACAAAAAACTAAAAAAAAAAAAAAAATTGCACGGAAAAGGAGACAAAAAAAATAAACGAGGAAAAAGAAAAAATATGTTCAACTGTGAAAGACAAAGAAAGAATAATAAAAAAAAAAATAGTAAAAAATCCTAAAAGTATCTTGAGAAAAAGGAAAACAAAATAGGAATGAGAGAGAGAGAGAGAAAGAGGGTGGGGGTGAAAAGCTTGTGAAAGGTAAGGACAAATGAGAGAAACAAAGAAGAAAAATGTAAAAATAAAAGGGATTTAAGAAAGAGAAAAGTGAAGAGAAAAAATAAAAGGAAAACAAAATTAAAAAAAAAAAATGAAAAATAAAAGATAAGAAGTAAAACTTAGAGAAGAGCGTGAGAGAAAGAGAGAGAAATGAAAGAGAGAGAGAGAGAGAGAAAAAAAGAAGAACAATACAATGAGAATAGTTAAAGCAATAATGAGAATGAACCCCTCTCAACGAAACGCACTCGTTTAAAACAGTCGAGATAAATTTTCGGTGGAGTCCCGAGATTATAATTATTTTATGTTCACATATTTACCCAACCCCTCCCCTCGGGAAGGATGTGACACAAGGTCAATTTCTAAGCGGAATTTTACAAGTGTGAATTCAGAGTTTTCCTTCTCGACTAGTTGCCTCACCAAGGCTGAAGAACCCAGTCTACCCTACTATCTACCCATAGCTGGAGGGAGAATAATTGGATTAATACCTTTCCCGAGGGTATTTGTGCAATGGGAAATGCCATCAGTCTCGTCCAGGAATTGAACTCCTGTCACCGTGACCATTTCCTACCACGGTAACCATTTCACCACTGGTTCTAGCGTCAACAATTGCAACATGTAAACACAATCCAAAGAAAGTCAGTGCAGATATAATTTTTTTCTGTTATTCTCTTCTTTATTCAATAAGCGAACAAGTAATATATCTCTATGATGTTCATTTTCCTTTGAGCAATACAGGGAAGATTTTAATGTCATTTTGTAGATAAAATGTGGATCAGCTCCTATCTATCTTAAATAGTTAAAAGGAAATTGATTGACAACGTTAAAATCCAATTCGTCTATTTCCTTCGCCATGCACATTTATAACCAGTGATTTAGACACGAAAGATTGTCACTGTCTTTTTATATCGGTGTTAATTGGTTAGTCTGGGATTTATGACATACCATTAATTGTAATGCCAAATCCATTTTTATTCAAATAATCAGTTCTATTTCAAACAATTCAGTTCAGCATTATACTGTTTAATTGTCAAAAACATTTCTACTTCAAGCTATTTAATTTAGTCTAACAGCTTTAATCCAAACAATTCAGATTAATCTAAGTACTGTTTCAATGTCAAAAACATTTCAATTTCATCAATTCAACTTAGCATAATCATGCAGATTAGTTATATTTAACAAATATTGAAAGCCCTATCAGGTGCTACAACTCCGGCCCAGAGTAGACCTGGGAGCGATAACAATGGAAGGGTGCTTCACTTTCCCCAAAGTTACAGTATCATATTATTTAGTGTTATATCCGTGATACACATTGGTGGGGTCTTACTCCTCTGCAGAGAAGCAGTCGGTGTATTCTACAGCCTCAGCCGACTTAGTAATCATATCGGTGTATTTCAAAGGAAATATCTGCCTTAGGCTTTGGTCTAACCAGACTACGAAATACATTGTACTGCCAAAGACACATGAAGCAAAAATCTGATACCCTCATTGTATCCCTTGAAAGGTTTATCACAAATATTTACACCCACAACGAATTTAGTAAGAAATTGTCTTTTGAATTTAAGATTTTCATAATTCGACGGGTACATTAGAAAGCAAAAAGCGATACTATTAGGTACCATAGCTATATTCTTTAGCATTGGAATTCTGGTTCGTTATTGGTTTTAGTGTTTAATGGCATATCAACCTTCGTGAGTTATCAAATGCCAATGATACTATTCAACCCCTACCTAGGCTAATAAGGTTGTTCAAACTTTTAGTCCCAAAGTGAGCGTTAGAGAGCAACTGGGGTTTGAACTAGCAAACTTCGAGGATGCAATCCAACATTTTAACCATTATATTACGTAGACATCCCCTTTGGAATCTTATCTCCAATAAAATAAATATATAGCCGTTAATTAAGTAGGTAAACCATACAATTTAATTTTAGGTTACAGAAGCGCTGCAGTTTTATTTTACTTAGTTATGGATTATGTATGAATACACACAAACTGTGTTTCACAATTGTTGAAAAAAAACAAAAAAAACTTTGGCCGCTCATATTTTCCCCTGCTGATGTTATTCTAACTCTTTCTAGATTATCGCAAGAAAATAATTAAAATACTGATGTATTTAACTAAAAGGAGCAAAATCATGCCTTGGATGAATGAGAATATTTTTTGTCTCCTGACAAATTACAAAACTAAGTCTTTCGAATATGTTCAAGTAATTTACAAAGGACGTTCAATGTGAACAGATTTTCAAACAATTATCAGATTGTCACGCTGCCCAAGCAATTTAAGCTCCTGACACTTGTTAAAAGCGTAGAGCAAAGAGAAGATTCAAGAGATCATCCAGGAGGAATGTAAACGCTTTACCAACAAGTTTGCTCACCACTGTGAACAGTGGAATATAAATGAACAATGAAGGCCAAGGTTAGTGTTATGTATAAAATAATATTAGACGAGATGACATGCCGTTTAGGTCAGTCAATAAATGGAAAACAAAGGGAAAAAAAAACAATTGTATATGATCCCCTCAAACAGAACGTAAGTACAGCATCTATTTGAACAAAGCATAGAATGTTGTAAGAATGTGAGGCTGTTTTCATTTTCATATATATTTGAATTTTCAAAGCAATAAACCTGCAGGAATAGACACAATGACATTGCCCAATCGATAGGAGATCTGCAAAGTTTCTGGTAATTGTTTCTTTCTGCAGAGTTTCACACAGTTCCAGACAAAGTTCCGAATTTTTTCGCATCAAGTAAACCAACGCTGTAATACAATCAAGCACATGGAGATTTATGAATTGCCAACTCTACATAAAATTCTATACACTAGCAATATATAATGAATCTATTAAATACGAAAAAGCTATAAACACATAGAATTATATATATATATATATATATATATATATATATACACACACACACCGAAATACACTGATTTGTATGTACATAGAATATTAAAGTTCAATTATCTCACGTGTAAGTTTCAGAAAACTGACCGATAGGCGTGTATATATATATATATATATATATATATATACGAGCAGTGCTTTATAAGTTTGGTTTCTTTGTTTAATGGCATATCAGCCTTTGTGAATAATTCAATGCCAAGTCCATTCTTTTAGAATAAAAGTGGTAGTAGTAGAGGGCGACCCGAAGGCTCCCTTTTCAATAGTTACTACACCGAGGTATATGAGAGGACGCTGCTTCTTTCTCCGGATTACTTGATTTTACCCTTGATCCGTACCTTCTAATGCTGAGTGTTAAGCAAGGAGGCATCAAGTGCTATTTTTGAGTTTTTGATATGCTTCGACATCGGATTGAACTTCGGTCTCCCGGGCCACTGGCGAACACTCTACCAATTAGTCCAATGGGCTTAATTGGTTGAATGAAGCACAGTAGTGATACTAATTAACCCATACCTGGCAGGTAAATAAGGAAATGCATACCTTTCCCGAGAAGATTAGTCCGAAAGTGAACATAATAACATGACTCGGCTTCGATGTTGCTCACTTGGAGACTGCAGTCCAGGAATTTTGCCGTGCGCCTCGTCGACTCAATCCACTAATCATATATGAGTGTGCGAGTATTCGTCGATATATATCATGCGTAACGGTCAAATACTTACTGCTTTGTGCCAAATCTATTAAACGCATGATTGTGTAATTGTTAAATGGCTTGTGTCAAATGATATTTTCGACTGAGTTCGATTCTCATTAAGTACCAATAATTCCTGCCTTGTACGAATCTACTGATATTATCTAGATGAATTCATGGACCAGCTTATACTGCTGGGCAGATACTTAATAGGTCATTCATACTTGGAACCTTAGATAAAGTTTGTTTGCTTGGGTTTTATGGCATATCAATCTTTTTAAGCCATTTAAGGCCAAATCCATTTTTATACAATCAACAGTTCTATTTCAAACAATTCAGTTTAGCCTAAGAACTCAAGTGTAAAAATATTTCTATTTCTTGCTAGTCAAACAGTCCTAACTAAAACAATACAGTTTAGTATAAGCAAAGTTTTTATTTACAAAGTTAAATGTCAAAACAGTTCTATTTTAAACAATTCAGTTTAACATAAGTACACAGTTTAAGTGAGGTACGTAGTTTAAATGTCAAAACAGGCTTATGTTAAGTACACAGTTTAGTTATATTTGACCCATATATATGACCTTATCTGTTTGCTACCACTCACTCTGTGGCTGAGTTGACCTGGGAGCGATGGCAATGAAGGGGTATTCCGAATTCCTTTCAACCACACTGAATAGTATATAAACGCACGATCATCGCATGTGTACCGTCTTGTCCGATTATTAGACAGACAAGGAAATTACAGTCACCATTTGCTGTTGACAGTATTAGCACTATCCTAACTCAGATATATATGCTCATAGCTGATACTGAGTTACCTTTATTCATAAATATATCAAATATCGTGTGTGTGTGTATATATATATATATATATATATATATATCTCACTCAAAGTAGGTGAAACGAAGGAATAGCTTAGCCGACATATTTCCCAGACACTCATCCAAATTTTCTGTTAGTTAATATCTAACATTCCAAGACGGTTTCTTACGGTGAGGTAAACACACTCGGTTTTAATTCGTAAACAGACGGAAAGACGTACTTCTATCTTAAATTGTTTTGTTTTTCCTACTTTACTTAGTATCCATCATCCTATCTTGTAGATTCTTTTGTAATCATTTTTACCATTCTTTGTCAATTGATGGGCCGACTTGACACCGTAAATGTTTATCAGTCTGTGTATATAAATAAGTGCATACGTTTGTTCACAAAAACATAAAAAATACTTTATTGCCCACTAGCAATTTTGCATACAAAACATTTTTATACTCATTCTGGGAGGGACGTTTGAAAATCGACATTATGTATATGTCTGATTTAACATTCTCTCAGAAGTTAGTTGTAAAACCTTTTGGTCTAAATGCATTCGAAGCAGAACAAGTACGTACATTTCGATCGTTATATATATATATATATATATATATATATATATATATATATATATATATATATACACTCAGATATTTTTATTAGGTTACTCCTGCAGGCAAATTTGATGACGAAAACCTGGGTTAAGGCTGGATAACTAGAGCCTAATTTTTTTTTTCCGTTAGATTGTTTGGTTGGTTTTAACAACGCGAGTAGATAATAGGTTGGTTTGGTTTTATGGCATATACACCATTGTAGGTTATTTAATGCCAAATACATCTTTATTCATGTAAACAGGTCTATATCAAACAATTCTGTTTAACATGAGTAAACAGAACTGTTTTTGATATTTAAACCATGTTATACGAGGATCATTAAATAAGTTTCCAGACTTTTTTCGTATGGGCACCTTTATTGATAGTACACACATGAAACTCCTTTCCCCTTCATAGTGATATACTCCGGCTGCAATTCACTTGTTGTACCGTTCCAAAAACTTCTGGAAGGCACCATGGAAGCCCTCTTGTGTGAGCGTGTCCATGACCTTCGTTATATATATATATATATATATATATATATATATATATATATATATATATATATATATATACACACACACTTTCAAGGAAAAAAAAATCAGTCACTTAAGGATTACAAATTTATTTCCATCCAGCCAGGATCATTGATATGAATCAACAACAACATGTTGGATCTGAAGAAAGACTGTTAATTTTATAGCGGGGAGTTGTTAATTCATATCAATGCTCTTAGCTGGTTGGAAATAAATTTATAACACTAATGTGACCGAAGTTTTTTTTCTTGAAAGAATATTTGCTCTCCGATATTATTTACATAGACCTCTTTATCGGGAATATTTAAATATTCGAATTTTGAATAATTTAATTGTCCTGACGGAATTCCTCCCTACTCCAGATGTACTGGATTGAAGTATATATATATATATATATATATATATATATATATATATATATATATATATATATATATATATAAAATCCTCTAATTAAATTAACAGAACGGCTGGAGAAGAAGCTAGACGGCAATTACACGCGAATGCTGCGAGCAATCTTGAACAAGTCCTGGCGGCAACACCCCACAAGACACCAACTGTACGCCCACCTGCCTCCTATCACGAAAACTATTCAAGTTAGACGAATCAGACATGCAGGACACTGCTGGAGAAGCAGGGACGAATTCATAAGAGATGTACTCTTATGGACCCCTACACATGGCCGTGCAAAAGCAGGACGACCAGCACGAACATACATTCAGCAGCTATGTGAGGATACGGGATGTTGTCCTGAAGACCTGCATAGGGCAATGAACGATAGGGAGGAGTGGCGAGAGAGGGTCAGGGATATCCGTGCTACCAGCGCGACATGATGATGATGAATTAACTGAACTGTTAACTGAATAGTTTGAATTAGGCAGTACAGAATTAAACATGACACATTGTAGCTAATTCTTAATTGACTTTATATCCCTTTTGTTTAGATGTTATATAGTGTTTTTCTTCCTTTAACACAGGAATTAAGTTGACACGGCATATACTTATTTTTAATAGATATATCAGTAAATTATATGAAGCAACTTCAATGTTATAAGAATTTATGGTATATAATAAATACAGAATTAAATAAGTTATATTGTATTTTTTACTTTAATGACTATTATTTTAATCGAGTATTTAAGTTTACACGACCAAAAAATGGATATACATTATTAGCGAAGCCAACACATAAATCTAGAGGGAGGTTAATGGCGGCGAAATGGAGCCCATATTGGATTTCTTAAAAATTGACCAGTGGATAGTTTTCATTAGCCAATGTTAATCCCCATAGCCATAGGATTCAAAAATAGTTTTATCTGCATACACCATTAAGCGATTCCAGGATTTGCTATACCATGACAATGATTAAATATAGGCATACTGTTAAAGATTTTCAAGTATTACTGTTCAGTATTAATAATACTATTCCTTATTATTCATATATACACTTACAAGGTTCTAAGTCTTGTTATGTAATACTACAATTCAGTTAAACATCCGTTTTTGTTTTTTTTTTTGTTTATCACAGATAAAGGGTGAAAGTTCTATTTGACTCCTAGATGAGAATTTATCAGGTATTGTCACTCTGAGTTAGAGCGGTCATGGGATTAAGAGCAATAAAGAGGTACTCCGAATTCCCCAAATCTCCAGGGCTGAAGTCTCACCATCGGGTTGCTTAGTGTCAAATCCAGGGTATTCATTGTTGAGCGGAGACTTATCCATCCTGCAGAGAGGCACCCGGCGTGGCTGGACACCTTAGATCTTCTTCTAGTCCTCTGTGTGTGTATGTGTATATATTATATGAGAGAGTGAGAGAGAATTACCACTGGATATATAAGTGGAATGTTTTTGAAGAAAAAAGAAAAAAAAAAAAGAAAAGAAAGGTAATATTTCGGAATACGTTTCCATAATGTCTGTATTGTTTAGCATTCCATACGTTTTTGTGGCATTTTTTTTTTGTTTTGAATAAAACATTATTACAATTTCGCAAAAATGTCAGAAAATCATACAGAGTCCTATAATCAAATGTTTTTTTGAAGACCAAGTAGATTTTATAGAAGATTTTAAGATGTGTACAGGTAAGTATATTTTAGCCCAAAATTTATAGGAATGGGGGAAAATATGGGTCAGCCACGATGGGCCTTAGTAAAAAAAAAACAACAAAACAATAAAAAGCAAGCAAACAACGGAGAGAAAAACAGATTCCAAGGTAACCCCCCCCCAAAAAAAAAAACAACAGTTCTTCGTGCAGCGGTTGGTAAAGAATGCTATGCTGATAGTCTCCTGGGATATGAAAAGATCGATCACTATTGATTTCATAGAAAAAAAGTGGAACAATAAACAGTGCAATGGCCAAATCTTTAGGCAATATTCTCTTTATTTATTGAATGGTTTGGTTTTATGGTACCTCAACAATTGTAGGCTATCTAATGGCAGATCATTATTGTACATATAAATATATAAATATATATAAATATATTTAAAACAATTCTATTTCGAATAAGTACGCAGTTTCAATGTCAAAAACAGCTTTCATTCAATTCAATTTAGCATAAGAACATATTTTAGTTCTATTCGACTTACAGATATGCCCGAAAACTGGAGCCTCACCATCCGATTGTTTAGTGTCATATCAACGACACGTGATGGGGTGTCTTACCCCTCCCTCTGCTATGAGGTAGTTGGTGCATTCTGCTGCCTCAGCCGACTAGGTCTTATTTATTGAATGACCTTTTTTCCTAAGTTGATTGATTGCCTACTATAATGATTGTTCTAAGCCCTATGCTCGAGAAGAAAAAAAACAAAACTAAAAAAAAAAAAAAAATAAATAAAACAGCTTGCTTAAAAAAAGAATTTAGTAATTTGCTATCAATAGGTCAATCCAGTTGCTTAAATTTTCATTTTTTCTTATCCCCAATCCTCAACCAAAATACAGAGAGGGATGTATACAGGAAAATAATACACCTACCAAAAACCTATCAATCAAAAATAAAACAGCATAGGAAATAATATCATTTCTGCCTGGAGAATAAATTGTACAATCGATTCATCCTTTGATGTTAACAATTCAATTTTAAGTCTGACCTCTTGTTTAGTGAACTGCTTGAATCCTGAAATTTCAATACGGACAGTTTTTCTTCAATGAACAATCAGCAACCATTTTTAATTCCTTTGAACTTTTTTCACAATATGCCACTTTGTGACTGAGGAAGGGGCACACATTTACACATTAGGTTATGTTATAGTTATATTTGCAGAAAATGGACACGGTGACCAGATTTCCAATCCCGTACGGAGGTGTTTTTCACATTACGCTACCACCCTTGTGAACGGTATGAATTCAATTATTCTCCCGCAAGCAATGGGTATATATTTGGGGCTACTGTGTTTTTTTTTATTATAGTGGGGAAACAATCTAGGAGAAGAAAAACTGAATTCAAACCAGTTCAAAATCGGTTGATCAGTCAGCTGGGGCTGTAGAATACACTGACTGCACCTCTGCAGAGAGGTAAGACCCTCCCCACCTGCGATGAGTGTCCTGAATATGAGTCAGTGTATTCTACAGCCCTAGCCGACAGGACAATCTAAATAGAACCAAGATATAATTCATAATATATCAGGAAACATTTGCCAATATATATACTAGAGATATGCATTTGGCTTTGTTAAATTAAAAAAAAGGAGTGATTCAAATCCCACAATATACAGAGAATTTATATTAAATTAGTGTTTATAAATCACCACGGAAAATACAGCAAATCATTTCGTGGAATTTTTACCCTCTGCGATTGCCAGCAAAGCTCATAAGTCATGTTGCTATATATATAACTCCAGTCGCGCTATTACGTTCACTTTCGGGCAAATACCCTTGGGAAAGGTATGAACCCCCTTATCCTCCCAGCTATGGGTTAAATAGTACCACTGCTGTTCTTCTAGGAGAATGGCTTTGGCATTAAATAACCTAATAAGAGTTGATATGCCATTAAACAAAGAAACCAACCCTATATATATATATATATATATATATATATATATATATATATATATATATATATATATATATATATGGTAATGTTTGTATTGTGTATGTACCTGCTGTTAAAGTCTGTAGTTTAGTTGATAGGATGGCTAACTCATAAATGAAATGGATTCATGACTTCAAAAATAGCTAATCTCATATAAGCCTTCACGTTCACACACAAATATATCAGCCGAGAGACATTCGCATATGAATAATTCTGTTTTCCCGTTGAAAAAGGGGAAGGAAGATGATGTAATACAAAAGCATGCATAAAATAGAAAAAGTATAAGATCAGGTCTGAATTAATTTCTTATAAACCAATAACCTTAAATGAAGACCCTAATATGAAGAGAGAATTATATTCCATAGAGACAGATCGTATAAACCTGTCAGATAGAGGGAGATAAAACATTCTACCAACGAGGGTGCGATGAAATAGCTCATGAAGATTAGTGATGAAATATACTTTATAAAATGGAGCGATAAAACATTTCATAAACGGAGGGAGTGATACAACTGCGATTAAATTGATATACTGACGAAAAATACTTATAGTCTGGGTGTGATAAAAGAATTTATAAAAAGAGGGGTTGTTAAAATCGTATATAAAGATAGGGAGTCTGAAACAGTATATAAAATGAAGGGATGAGAAAGTAGTCTATAAAGAGAAAAAGTGTTTTTTATGGAATATCAACCCTTGTAGGTTATTTCATGCAAACTTCGTTTAATAAATTTGTACACATTCAATATCTATTATCGAGCCGTTTAAAGTTTATGCTTTCTAAACGAGCGATAGCAAATTTGATTTCACTGTTAAATTGTTTCAAATTTTGCTCTGTAACAGTAACAATTATTTAACACCAATCATTTTTTTCGCACAGTTAAATGGTTATACATCTGAGTTGTAAGGGACTAGTTTGTAGATAATGTTATTCTTTTAAATAAGGGCATATTTGCTTGCTCACGAGACTTGCTATTGCTTGCACAGATAAATGATTTCAAATATAGCGGTTTAATACATATAATTCTCTTTTTGCATACAGTTTAATGGATTCAAAAATTGTCACCTAACATCCAATTTCTGTTATAATTGCCATGTTCTTAAACAGTTAGAATTTAAACTGTTCTATCTGACTGATAGATGTGATACTATTACTCGATGGTCAACGTTGACCTGAGAACAATGGCAATAAAGAGGTACCCCAAATTCACCAAAGATCCCGGATTTGAGCCACACTATCACATAGTCTAGTTTTACATCAAGGGCGTGCAATGGGTGGAGATTTTGGTGTTACCCTTCTGTAGAGATACAGTCGGTATATTCTACAGGCCAAGTTGACTGGATTGTGAAGAGGGGTGAGACAGCATTCTACGTGGAGAAAGAGTTGTAAAAGTGTTCAGAAAAAGAAGGACAGATAAAACAGTTTATAGGAGGTAGGGATTGATAAGATACTTCATAAAGTGAGGGAAAAATAAATATAATTAATAAAGAGTAGGAATTATGAAACCGTTGATCAAGAGAGAAAGCAATAAACCATTGATTATGAAGAGATGGGGAGTGATAAAAATATTTCAAAAAGGGAGGTTTCAATAAGCTGTAGTTTGTTGATAGAGGGATTGATAAAAAACCGTTCATGAAATAAAAAGAAAATTTAAAGCTTACCAGAAAATCGATATGTTAACAGGAAGAGAAGTGTAATTGATTATCGTGATATTTTGCGTCAGATAAACAGATTGATTGTCACCAAGTATTTGAAGTTCTACAATTTTAGTGTGTGATATAGCATGCTGAAGTTTATATGAGAGAGGAATAAAGGGAATATTTCCGACTAATCTAGTTTCATGAATTTTAGACAACAGAAATGAAATAGATAAGAAAGTAATTATTTTCCGGTTTAAATATTTCCATGCTTACTACCTAACATAAGCCGGCGTGCAGCGTATATATTTTAATGGACGTTTGTAATCTGTTAAATTACATCATGCTATCTAAACTCATTATGTTATGAACAAATTCTTGTTCTACATTTAAGTTCCTAAATATTGCAATCCAATTTTCCTTCCGGAATCTACATTACTCATATGGAAGTAGGGGGTGTCCTCATGGTGTAATGGTGAAAGCGATGGACTACGGAATTGTAGTACGCGAGTTCGTACTCCAGTCGCGCTATTACGTTCACTTTCAGGCAAATACCCTTAGGAAAGGTATGAACCCCCTTATCCTCCCAGCTATGGGTTAAATAGTACCACTACTGCTCTTCTAGGAGAATGGCTTTCCCATTAAATTACCAAAAAAAGATTGATATGCCATTAAACAAAGAAACCAATCAAATGGAAGTAATATATCTTAACATATACGGGAAAGAAAGGATATATGTGAAATAGAAATTTGAATCGAATGGTAAATCACGAAAAGAGTGCCTGCTGGTACAAAATCGGGTATATTTTGGTTGGTTGTTTGGGTTTTATTTAACGCCAAAATACTTTTTAAACAAACAATCACTTCTATTTCAAACAATTCAGTTTAACATGAGTACACAGTTTAATTATCAAAAACATTTCCATTCAAAGCTATTCAGTTGAGTCAAACAGTTCTAATGTAGCTAATACAGTTTAGTATAAGTATAGATTTTGTTTACACACAATTAGATGTCAGAACAGTTCTATTCTAAACAATTCAGTTAAGCGTAAGTACAGTTTCAATGTGAAAAACAGTTGCTTTTCAAACAATTCAGATTTGCGTATGTACACAGTTTAATTGTCAAAATATTTATAATTCAAGGTATTCAGTTTATTCAAACAGTTCTATTTCAAATAATCCAGTTTAGCATCAGTATCCAGTTTAGTTCTCTTTAAACCATAGATAGGACCCTAATTGGGTGCAACCTCTCCGGGCCAGAGTGGACCTTGGAGCCATGGCAATAGAGGAGTACTCCGCATTCCCCAAAGCTCCAGCAATATTGGAACCTCACCATCAGATTGTTTAGTGTCATATCCGGGACACTCGTTGGGGGGGGGTAATACCCCTCTGGAGAGAGGCAGTCCGTGTATCCTACATCCCCAACCAACTGGGAAAGGGTATAAAGTGTTTCAAGAGGGAAAATTTGTAAAATGACATTCCCTGAACAAATTAAGTCCGTGAGTAAACATTCAGAGTTACGGTTCAAATGGAGACACGAAGTCAAATGATTCTTTTCAAATTTACCGCGTAACTAGTTTAGATCAGGTGACATTTCAAATTTTCAGACTAAAAACTTGAACGAAAAACATGCTAATCGCCCTATCAGTTTAGATCATGTGACATTTCAAATTTTCAGACTAAAAACTTGAACGAAAAATATGCTAATCGCCCTATCAGTGTAGATCATGTGACATTTCAAATTTTCAGACTAAAAACTTGAACGAAAAATATGCTAGTCGCCCTATCAGTGTAGATCACGTGATATTTTGTCAAGTGACTTATAACATGTCGCATCTCTTTACGTCAAAAGAGTAAAATATTCACATGAAAATATCTAAATGGAAAAATAATAACTCACATATTCCCATTTGCCGTCTATCTGATAAGTGACATCCATGAAATTCGAATCGTAGAAAGACTTACATTTTATATATAGTATATATTGTTCTACTCAAAGTATGGAGCTCTGCTCTTAGTTTTTATGAGACATTCTATAGCTATTGAAAAACTTTAAATTAAAAGACAGACAGATGAGTATATTTTGAAAAAACACGGTGTAATTAGCCCGTACATAAATGAATCGATTAGTTCGCAGAACGATAAAGTTTCTTGGCTTAAAGCAACTATGAGCAAACTAGTTTTGTAGACTTTTACTACTCAAGAGGGATAGATACACAATGAGACTACGGTTATTCTAACCAGTGACAGACGAAATAATGTCTAATATGGAAAGGGCAATACTTTTCTTTAAATTCTTTGGCTCAACAGGCGTTCGCACATGATGAAAGGTCTTAAGTTGATCAGCTGATCCCAGAGTGTCTTTCTTCCATCAATAATTGCGAAGCAGGGCTCAATTTACGGCTTAACACCAAATGCTTTTCTGAAAGAGAATGCTGAATGGACACGGCAGTTTTTGTAGTGGTCTCGAACAAGTCAAGATTCGTACATAATCCCAACGACAAAAATCCCTTAATCCAATAACACTTGGTCACACGTCTGGTAAATCTCATCTGTAACGTACAGTGTTGTGTAAAAGTCCCCAACCTTTTTGAATGAGCGACTCTTGGCTCCCAGATAATATATCTACAACCCACCTCACTTATAATTTTTTTTTCTTTATATCAGGTCTTCTGCATGATTAAATGTAGAGTACGTTCTTCTATTTACCCTGTCTCTAGATGGATATAATCATGGACTTATTATTCCTGCAAATTATACTCAAAGATAATTAAGGTTATGTTAGTAATTTTATTTTGAATACATTTTTAAAAATGTTATATCTTCAAAGAAAAAATTATAACAAGGTAATTCAAGTAGAAGGAGAGATTTATTGAAATGCCAAGTCGACACTATTGCGTTTCGTTTCTAATGAACCTTCATCAGGACTATAAGGGATGATATTAGTGATGTTAAATCAACAATGGTTGTGTAAAAATTGTAAAATAAAAAAAAACATAGGGAAAATTTGTATAACACGAAGAAGTTGGCCGTTTGATTGGTGAATCAACGGCCATCTTGCTCTTGTTGTACAAATTTTTCCATAAGTTTTTGTATTTTGCACTTTTTAATATCCATCGTTGATTTAACATCACTAATATCATTCCTTATGGCCCTGATGATGCTTCATTAGAACCGAAACGCTGTAATGTCTACTTGGCTTTTCAATAAATCTCTCCTTCTACTTGGATTACCTTGTTATCAATTTTTCTTTATATACTGTCTGATTACAATCCATTATTTACTGCGATATTCAAAAAAACAATTTTTATTAAGGTGATTAAAAATCAACAAGTGAAGTCGCCGTGACAAAATGGCTAATATGTCGTATTGTGATATCGTAGTAAGCGAGTTTGAACACAAGTCACGGTATTACGTTTTACTTTAAGACTAATACCCCCAGCTATATGTTTAATAGTATCACTACTGTTCTTCAACAAGAGGACTGTGGCACTAAATGACCCTCAAAGGTTGATATGCCTTTGAACAAAGATAAATCAAAATATATCGGCATCTGCTTATGTTGGCTATCGTTTTAGGTAAGTACTTTAGACATTATCCAGTGCTAGCGCAAAGATGTTGAATGTAAATCTTTTCTAATTGACCAATACTTGCTTGTCCATATTTAAGTGAACACAAATGAAAAGCATATCTTGCTCATCTTACTTGGATGGTTTGTAAAATGGAGATAAGTTTCCATACAAATGCTCTCTTGTGGAGTGCTGCTTCCTGAATTTGAGAACAGCCAGCAAAATCCTTGCGTAGGTTGCATTTAACTTAATCATCCAGGCGTTTGTTTAGGTTTGGTTTCTTTGTTAAAAAGTATGTCAACTCGTTTGGTTTTGTTTTGTTTTGTTTCTTTGTTTAATGGCATACCAACATTTGTAGGTTATTTAAAGCCAAAGACATTCTCCTAGAAGAACAGTAGTGGTACTATTTAACCCATGGCTGGGAGGATAAGGGGGTTAAAACCTTTCCCAAGATTATTTGCTCGAAAGTGAACGTAATACCGCGACTGGAGTACGAACTCGAGTACTACGATCCCGCTGTCCATTGCTTTAACCATTACACCACGAGGACAACCTCACAACTTCTTTGGTATTTCAGGTAAAAATCCTTCTTTGTAGATATGCATGTGTGGTTCTATTAAACTCATTGCTGAGGAAATAAGAAGCTTCATATTTTTCTAAAGTATATCAGCGTCGAATCAACCGAAAAGGACATCGAAACGAGGTTAACGAAAGCATGGACAGCTATCAATAGGCTATCGATTATATGGAAATCAGACCTAACCGATAAAATGAAACGCAGTTTCTTCCAGGCAGCGGTCACATCGATACTGCTATATGGCTGCACTATATGGACGCTAACAAAACGGCTGGAGAAGAAGCTAGACGGCAATTACACAAGAATGCTACATGCAATCTCAAACAAGTCCTGGCGGCAACATCCCACAAGATACCAACTGTACGGCCACCTGCCCCCTATCACGAAAACTATTAGACGAACCAGACATGCAGGACACTGCTGGAGAAGCATGGACGAACTCATAAGAGATGTACTCTTATGGACCCCCACACATGGCCGTGCAAAAGCAGGACGACCAGCACGAACATACATTCAGCAGCTATGTGAGGATACGGGATGTTTTCCTGAAGACCTTCCTTGGGCGATGAACGATAGGGAGGAGTTGCGAGAGAGGGTCAGGGATATCCGTGCTACCATGATGATGATGATATTATTACAAGAGTGACGGTAATAGTGAAACGATACAACCATGCCTTAGTACGATCACGATTCAGCACGAATTATTTATTAATATAGCTGAATAAAGATAATTCTAGAAAATACTCACATTGAATAAAATATAAGAATTGAAAAAAAGAGCACACTAAACATATTCCGTCTTTGAGATAATTTTAGCCACCATACCTTCATAAATCGCAGTGTTTTCTTGGTTGGGGACAAACTATTAGAAATCATAGGCATCGAATCCCGCTTTACAACCGTATCATTAGAACATTTAATGCTGCTTTGACAGTGATAGACTTGTGTTACCTCACAAATTCGAGCTTGTGTCAGACAAAGTTATATTTTGTATATACTAATAGAAATAGACAGAAAAGAGTAAAAAATATCTTGAACGATAAATTTAAATAGAAGTTAGCACAATATAAAAGGCGTTAGAAGTTTGTTATGCGCACGAATATATACACAAATGTGAACATGCACAAGAGATAATCAATAATTATTCGAAGAGGCATGTATTCTTTAACTTAATTTTAAACTAAGATGCTCTAAACCTGTGGCAGATGTTTACCAATCTATCGAATGTATTTATGTGTAAGTGGATTCAGTGGTGTATGTATGTCCATATATTACCCTCTGTCTCTGTCTGTCTGTCTGTCTCTCTCTCTCTCTCTCTCTCTATATATATATATATATATATATATATATATATACACAAACATACACAAACACACTCACTGAAATGTGCTCCAATGAAACACATCATGAAAAAGTGGGCAGGAAAAATATCTTGTCATAGAAATAAATATATGGCAGTGCATTTTGAAAGATATTCTTATATAAGAATATCTTTCAAAATGCCCTGTTGTATATTTATTTCTATGATAGATTTCTCTTGTCCACTTTTTCATGGATGGCTATATATATATATATATATATATATATATATATATATATAGCCATCCACTGACTGTTTCATTCGATCAACTTATCAGTGTGGCTATACACACGAGGTGCTTCATGTTGTGATTGAAACCTAGGTGACTTTACGCCAATCGGATATCTTACCGCAGAGTCACCAACAACATCAGCATCAACGAAGGCATTTTAACGAATATTTATTTTTTTATAGTTTACATATGCGTTTAATAGCTACTTTGCATTAGACAAATGGCAACCGGTAATTTCTGCGCAAATGTACTCAACTCCCGCGGTGGGGGTAGATCATCCTTACTTTCCACACAAACAAGATGCACATTGGTTTAATTTTGATGCGATATTTAATCATTTGGAAATCAAAGTTTTCCTTTCCATTCATGTTGACTTAGAGGAGGTAAAGAGCTCTATCTGCCCCCTTTTTTAGACATAGTGGGAAAGAGAACAGTTAGACGCAAAACTTTCCCAAGAGTATTATTGCTACAAGAAATTCAAACAACTTTTTAAATTATTTGAACTCGTGCTGCCCAGCCTATTTCCAAAGACTACAACCTTTAAAGCACACACACACACACACATATATATATATATATTAGTGTATGTGTGTGTATGTGGAATCGATCATTAGGTTCCTTTTTTCCGTCTGTATCGTTGATTAGAAAAGACGAAACTTAGATTATTCGGACGTTAGCCTGATATGCCGATTAGGGCATTATTGAAGAGACGACACTTTAACAATTTCACTAACTCCCTTCAGCTTTGAGGTTTGATTTGGATCGTATACGCTGATCAAGTACAAGCTAATGCTTTCTGGTAAACGATGAATGTGCGTAATGAGTCGACTGCGTTAAAAAGAATATGAAGATGGAAACATGCATCCTAATGACATATCTCTTGTTATTTTTGCGGCATAACATGGTTATAATTTCTGCTGGCTTAAAGAAGCGGCGTTTTACCCTAGCAGGCATCTAATTTGTAGCTAATTAGGTGCCGGCCGTCTTTCTTTTGCTTCCCATTCATATCAAAGAGTCTCTTGTGTCTGTTTTATTGTATTTTTGTGTTTGTATATATATATATATATATATATATATACACACAATCTTGTGTGTGTAAGTTAATCAAAGCTAAACAACACAAACATGTTGATTTGTTGGTCTTTCCTATCAACCCTTGTGGGTTATTTAATGCCAAATCCTGTTTATATAGGATTTGTGAGTGAATTTTTAGTCGGTAACTATCAATAAACGAGTTGTCAGTGCTCACTTGTTCGCTCACAGTTAAAAGTTTTCATGTATTCCCATCAAAAACTAAATAATTCAGTTTAACAAATTATCATTTATTATGCACACAAAGGATTTTAAGTATTGCTGCTTTACATAGATTTATCAAGTCTTTATTTTATGAAAATAATTGATACATGGATTTATAGTTTCCAATAACCGATAAAAACCCTTACATATTTAACCCACTGATGACACCCTTACAGATACAAACAATTCGAATCAGTGCGGCCCTAAGAGTAAGGTCAAGGAATGGGCCCTCTACATTCTCCAAAGCACCAGGGTGGAGTCATCCATATTTACCAACGCCTCTGCTTGGGCAGGATATGACACAAGGTCCATTCTTAAGCGGAGTTTAACAGGTTTCAATTCAGAGTTTTCCTTCTCCTAGACTAGTTGCCTCACCAAAGCTGAAGAACCTAGTCTGCCCTACTATTTACCCATAGCTGGAGGGAGGATAATTGGATTCATACCTTTCCCAAGGGTATTAGTGCTATGTGAAATGCAATCAGATTCGTCCAGGATTTGAACTCATGTCACTGTGTTCATTTCCTACGACGATAACCATTACACCACGGATTGAGTCTTATCTTAAGATCCAGTTTCCTGTTATAACTAGAACACTCGTTAGAGGGGGTGTCTTTTCGGTGCAGAGGTATAATAGCCGTATTCTAGAAGACCAATAAGCCTGGGCTCACATGTCTGCTATATGGAGGTTAATATTTTTAAGGCAAAACAGAAGTTTGTCGTAGAACACAATAGTGTTCTGTGGACCAAACAAGTCCAAGCAACTTAAACATCTGGATGTGATTAAGTAGAAACGTGCGACTCGTTGGGTGCCTATTTGCTGTGAAAATTGAGTTTTGTTTAACATTTAGGATAGAGGTTTATAGAATTTGATCAGCAATAGTGTGTAGTGGTATGTTACAGAGAGAAGGAAGGGGAGGTTGATTCTCCTACCCTTCTGTGTCTGAATCAAAAGGAATTTGAACGTTGAAACCTCATCAAAGATAAGTAGAAATCAAACTGTTTTCCATCTAGCCTTCCTAAATATTGGGGAATTATATGTATTCAAAAAAAAAAAAAAAAAAAAAAGTAAGTGAGAAACTGAAAGGATTCTGTTTCATCAATAGTAAATTAGTGAATGAACTTTGTTACATGCTTTAGTCCGGCGACTTAGGCATTTTCTCAAGTAAAAGAAAAAAAAGAAAGAAAGAAAAAATGAGAAAGAAGAAAAGGACTGGTGAGAGACATTTATGTTTGATACTTCCTGTTGGCTTAATATAGCCGGTATTTTAAAGAGAAAAGAAAAAGCAACTGTTTCTTAAATCTTATTATTCATTTGGTCGTCGTCTATTAAAACTTTGTTATATTTTAAATGCACCCTTGTGTTGAAACCTTTGGTTGTGTTATTTATCTACCGATTAGCCTTCTTTGGCACATATGTTTCAGTTTCGTATTGCATTCATTAATCCTCGCTAAATGTCTTATTCACCTTAAAAGATTACACGGGAATTTTGGAAATTTGACTACTGTTAATATCTTCCAACCTTGAAGTCCGTTTTTTTCCGCTATCTGAGGGGTTTGTAAAACGAAGGACTTGGTGAGGTATGTGAAAGTGAATCGGAAACCCCCTCCTTAGCGTCGGAGATCAGTCTAGCCCCAAATTTAACCCCCAATTATTTGCCAGTTTACCATATGCCCGAAATAGGAGTCTTGACAAGGACTTATTTTGCAGAGTGTCAAGTGCCAGACTGCCTGTGACGTCACATGCGCATAAAATGAACTCTCGTCCTGAGATAATTATTTATGCAGAGTCACAATAATGTTCAAACGCGTTTCTTTCGAAGTGACTGTCAAGCACTTTTAACCATTATGCCACGGCTCTCCTTCCTACCAACGTTGCTAATGTTTACTGGAAGCATCTTTTATGGCACATCAACCATAGTAGGTTATTTAATGCCAAATCCATTTTTATACAAATAAACAGTTCTATTTCAAACAATTCAGTTTAATTGTTAAAAATATTTCCATTTAGAGCTATTCAGTTTCGTCAAACAGTTCTGAATAATTTTTTTTTACACACAGTTAAATGTCAAAACAGTTCTATTTCAAACAAATAAGTTTTGCGTAAGTACAATTTCAGTGTCATCAACAGATATATTTTAAACAATTTAGCTTAGCATACAGAAATAGTTCTATTTCAAGAAATTCTGTTTAGCCTCAGTACTTTGTTTAGATCTATTTATCCATAGAAAGGAACTTATCAGGTAATGGGTACTCAGCATTCTCAACGCTCCAGCATTATTTGAACCTCACCACTAGATTGTTTCATGTCAAATCCAGGACACTTTTGGGGGGTATTACTCCTCTGCAGAGAAGCAGTCGTTGTATTCTACACCCCCTGCTGACTGGGCAAGAAACTTTCTTTTCACACCTCGAGTCTGTAATGGGAGTTGTAAGGAGGTTGTAAGCGGGTATCCTAACCCTGTCCGTATTGGAAGTTAGCTAACGAATTTTTAACTGAAATGAAATGTCAATAATAGAAAACAAAAATGTAAAATCTACAAATATTTTTGAGCTGCAACAAAGTTGTCTTTGTGTGTGTGTGGATATATATATATATAATTCAATTAACAAGAGGTCAAAGATGTGGTAAGCTTTCGCCCGTATGTTTCTAACGCTATCGTCTCCGCTACTAACTAAACGCTGTCATCAGTCCTGACCAAACGCTGTTGTCCGCAAGATATCTTCTCAAACCTCTCTTCCCTGTTCTCTTCAACTTCTTTTCTTTCTCTATTTCTATCTCATTTCTCAATTTGTTGATTACTCTAAAAGGTTTTTTTTTTAATTAGGAGTTAGCGTCGGTCAAATCCGTCATTGATTAAAAAAAATATTCTACCTATGAATCATTACAAATTCACTTCTAAATTTTAATTTTCACACTTTTTAAGTAGATATACTTTTGGTTATAAAATCATATGCGGCCTGTGATGATGGTAAACATTTGGCAAAACATGTTAATCTGATTTTTCAATGTATTTTTTCTGTCTTTCTTACACTATATACTCAGTTGATAGAGAGAGATAAAATGTACACATTGTTGTAAAATCGTTTTTCCTAAATCCGGATAACTCTCTAATAATGCCAAGCTAACTCGGATAAACATAGAAAGTGTTTTCTAACTTCCTAATGTCAATCTCATGACTGAACATTTTATGTGTTCGAAAAAAAAAAAGAAACTCAACCTTCAGATGAAACATGCATTCTCATATATATATATATATATATATATATATATATATATATATATATATATATATATATAACCGTATGAAAAAATATTCAGGGGATGTATTTGCTTAAACATAATATACAAAAGTTTAATGTCATTTTTAAAACGATCTTTAGGATGATGTTAGATGATAAAATGCGCCATAAAAATTATTTCTAAATTGAAAAATTAAACAAAAAAACTTTCCGCGTTCTACTGTCGTTAATAAAATTCCATTTCAAAATATAGTTACATAATTAGTGTTTGAATTCTTTTTCAAAGAAGATAACGTATTTCTTATAGATTAAGAAAAATTTAAAAGAATTAATCTTATATTCGCCTGGATTCAAAATATTTCCCTTCTATAGATAATATATCATTAGGATATCTATAAAATATTAACTTAAGAAAAAAATAGATATAAATTAAACAAGATAGAACTCACTATAAAGTTTTGGAATATATTACATGATGGAAAGTATCATTATATCAATGATGAAAATCTATATCCGTTTTTACTCACATGGCAATACTAAAATTATAAAAAAAAAAGAATAAACATTTTTACTCCCCAGTCATTAGAATGTATTGT
>OY757924.1:64903312-64913312 GCA_963585895.1 Sepioteuthis lessoniana | reverse complement strand
AAATTTGACCACACTTCCAAATGGTATATGCGCAAAGTAGAATTCGTCTAAGATAATGAGATTGGGATTTTGAAATACAGATGGATCAATTAACAGCCCCACCCACCTGATCAGCATACAGGGTAAAATTATCAGGAGAAATACTTATCAAGTGGATTGTGTCGTTCCGGCAAACCACACAGGGAAATTGAAATAAATAAAAAAAAATTGATGTACGAAGACCTTGCTAGAAAACTAACAAAAAAGAAGAAACTAACATGGTTACGGTGTTAACAACTGACAAAGTGTTCGCTTGGAACGGTCCACAAAAGCTTGGAGGTAAATAAGACATAGAATTTGAAATCGAAAAAAAAAATCAAAACTATCCAGACCACAGCAGTGTTTAAAATAACAGAATACTCAGAATAGACTTCAGGAAATTTCTTGTCACTCAGAATCCCTCCATATTTTATGTAACAATCCACATTTTGGACATCGTAATTACAATGATAAAAAAGACGAAGGAAAGGAAACTGACACCCCCCCCAAAAAAAAACTAACGACGAAGAAAAAGAAAAAAATAATTAAAGGTAAAGAAAAAACGCAAGCGAAAATGAAGAAAATAGCCGAAAAAGACAGGACGAAATATACTAAGAGAGAATAGTAGTTTGTATTCATTGTGAAATAAGCAAGTACAATGAAATACGGAAATTGGTTAATGCTCCAACCAGAATTAGTAACGAAAGAACCCCACCCAAGCCTAACTTTTTCTGTGACTTTGCTATCCAACCAGACAGAGAAATAAAGAGAACTAGACGAGCTATAGTAGTTAAGGACTAAAAGAAAAGCGTGATTTCTCATTAGAAAGGCAGTGTCAATTGATTACCGCCAAACAATATAATGAAAAAAATATAAATTGAGAATAGATCATGCATATTAAACTACCATCCGATTTACCCAACCCCTCCGCTCGGGCAGGATATGACACAAGGTCAATTTTTAAGCGGAGTTTAACTGGTTTGAATTCAGAGTTTTCATTCTCCTAGACTAGTTGCCTAACCAAGGCTGAAGAACCTAGTCTATCCTACTATTTACCCATAGCTGGAGGGAGAATAATTGGATTCATACCTTTCCCAAGGGTATTAGTGCTATGTGAAATGCAATCAGTCTCGTCCAGTATTTGAACTCGTATCGCCGTGTTCATTACCTACGACGATAAAAATTACACCACAGGCACCTCCTAAAACTACCATTGTACCTGTAAGGAGCCCGAGGTATGATCCAGAAAAGAACAAATAAACGCATTTGCAAAATTATCTGGCAGTTTCGGTCGATAGGAAATACAAAATTTCCACTTTGTGGAAGTATTCAACTCCTTAGCAAAGTACTATCAATGTAATAAGAAAAGAAATACCCATGAGAGGTAACAAATAGCAAATACATTGAATACATATAATTACTACCTTCATTCTTCCTTTTCCTAAAATGTATTGGGTAGAGACCTGGAAAAAAGATTTTAACAAGCCAAAAAAAATGATAAAAAGCGAAAAGAGATTAATTGCTAAGAGACCTTTCCAAATAGAGGTCCCCGCGGACTTTCTCGAAATCAATGTATGGCACTAAACCTTGCTGTCTAGTTCAAGCCATAACCCGGCATACGTGCCCGGACCCACATTTGGGTTCGTGAAACTGCTTGCCTCATCAGGCTCACATTGCACCAAGTGAGCCGATGAGCAGCATAGACCAGCAGGGTTTGAGTCTCGGCTTGTTCCTGACCTTCCCCTCCCCATTATCCCCACTTTAATCGGCCTTCGGGCTTTTGACCATGTGTCAAGTCGTGTCTGGTGGGAGGCAGCGACAAATAAAAAGAGATCTTTCCAAATAACTAAAAACATCTATTTAACATGAAGGTGATAGTGATACCAAACGTAATTGTTGTGGTCGGGATAATCCGCAAATATTGGTAAACAGAGTGAAGATTAATTGAACCTTGCTAGCGAACTAAAAAAGCTATGGAATACGAGGCTTGACAGTGATACTAATTATAATTGGCGCGCATAGAATGGTCCCAAAGGCTCGAAAGAGTGTTGGAAAAGGAGGAAATCGGAGGATGAATCGAGACCAGCCAAACTGCAGCATTGTTGAGATCGGCCAGATTAATGAAAAAGCCTGGGGAACAGAGATTTGTTGTTACTATGACTCCAGTGAAAGACCATCAGCTAACGCAAGTGTGAAAAAAACTCTCGGAGTATTATTAACATTATAAAGAAAAGCTAAAGGAACTAAGTAGCTAGATCTTGGTAGAAAACTGAAAAACTAATGAACAGGAAAATGACAGGGATACCAATCGAATTCGGTACGCTCGGTAAACTAATCAAATAAATGGTACAGGGACTGGGGGATTTGGAAAATAAAAGGACGAGTCGAAACTACAGCATTGAGATCAGTCAGAATACTGAGAAGAGTCCAGGAGAGACTTGCTGTCACTCGAGACCCCATCAGCTATCGCTTGTGTGAAAACTCAAAGGAGTAAAATAAATAAATAAATAAATAAAATAAAATGAAATAAAATAATAATAATAATAATAATAATAATAATGATGATGATGATGATGATGATGATGATGGGGAATCCACCACAGAAAAATAGGATAAATTCTCTGCGATTTTGAGATACAAACTTATCACCTAATCCCGATCAGAAGATGATATAGTTTTAACAAGACATAAAAAAAAAACTTACTATCTAGTGAATTCTGCAGTTTCAGCGGACCATGGAGTGAAAATAAAAGAAAGCAAAATGTTAGACAAATACTTTGACTTCGCAACTGAACTTAAAAATATATGGATCATCAGGATGATAGTTTTACCAATTATAATTGGGGTGTTTCAGACTCTACTCAGGAGATTCAATAGATAAATCAGAGAAGGAATTGAGACCATCAAGAATAAAGAATTTTTAAGATCGGCTCAAATACCCACAGGTTTCCTGGGGACCCGAGGAGACTTTTATCACTACGACTTGTGTAAAAAACTGATACTGTTTAAAAAATGTTACGTTCTGTTATATGGCTTCAGGTACTTCAAACTATATATTTTGGTTAGAAAATAATATAAGTTAAGTTGGCGAATGTAGTCGAGGGCACTCCGAAGCTTTCATTTTCATTAGCTACTTTACCGAGGTAAAGGGGAGAGCACGACGTCTTTCCCTGACCTGCTTCCCTTTTCCTTTTATCCATATCTTATAATCTTATAATTATAGTCCTAATACCAATATTTTGAACGTCTTCATAGGGTTTACGTTATTCTGATGTTAGACAAATGAGTTGGATTCCAATATATCGTTTGAAGTATTTAAAACTTTTATATAGTTTCAATTAAATTATTAATCGTATGTAAGCAATTACAGCTTAAATTACAGCTTCATTCCTAATATAAATTATTGACACAGAGTAATATGGTTTCAAATAGTCTTATCTAATAAGTATTTGAAACACGTTCCGAACAAACACTGCTTATCAGAGAAAAAGGACACTTGATAGCATTGTCAGCCAAGAAGACCTGCTCAGATGAATAAATAGGACTCCCATTTTTTTTTTTTTGTCAGGGGAAGTTAACACTTTTTAAGGGATACAGTCGTCTTTTCCTAAGCTACACCGACTATATATATATATATATATATATATATATATATATATATATATATATATATATAATGAACCGGCTCAATTGCCTAGTGCCTAAAGTGTTCGCCAATTTCCCAGTAACGATCGAGTCATACGTAAGACTCAAAAATGGTGCTTGTTGCCACCTTATTTAGTACTTAACATTTTAAGATACGGATAAAAGGTAAATGGAAGCAGGTCAGGGAAAGAAGTAGTGCTCTCCCCTTCGCCTCGGTAAAGTAGCTAATGAAAATGAAAGCTTCGGAGTGCCCTCGACTACAATCGCCAACTTAACTTATATTATTTTCTGACCAATTTCTTATTCAGATGACGCAATATGCTAATTAATCACATTTTTAGTTTAGAGTAGCTACTGAAAGGGATGTCCTCTTAGCCTCAACGATGATTTATATCTATTTCTTAATATTTGCAACCAACTTTCATAATGTTTGTTCACTTATGTTTAAAATGACCTTTTAATGCTGTCCGTGATTAAATAAAGATGAATGACTTTTCTTTTTTTTTTTATAACTAAGCCTTTCAAAATGCCCATTAGAAGTTATTCGTAAACTTTGTACGTGAAATACAACTCCACAATAAATAAACGTTATGCCTTCGAAATATCCGACACATGAAATAATGAATGCTCAAAAATGACTAACGTATGACTCAGTCATTTTAAATTCTAAATATCGTTGTCTTTGAATTATGTTGCATTTTAACTATTTTTGCTGCATGGCATTTTGGTAGTATAGTCAGCAACACTAATTACACACCTACCTTCAACGTAAATATAAAAATTAAGCAAACAGACATAAAAATGAAAAAGTAGACAATCATTATCAAAGAAGGATGGCAGCAGAGATCAAGAGAAAAAATGAATTTAAGATTTTGCAAGTCAGTCAGTTCTGTGTCCAAGTCCTTGTTTAACACACAACTTTATAAGGTACAGAACTAGGATAAGTGGAGCAATAAAGTCAAAGGGGTTACGCCTTCCCTCACCTCGGTGTAGTAGATACTGAAAAGAGAGCCTTTGAGTCTCCCTCAAATATGATGGGCCTACTTAATTCTATTCTTGTTCGTTTTACCTCGTTGAACCCTCGTTGCCAACTTAAACCCCAAACAGCTGAATGCCATTGTGCGGCGAAAACGCCCGATATTGGTTGACAGAGAGGAAGCTCCTCTGCAGCAAATACAAAACCTCACTCGATCAACCAGGAATAAACCCCAAGAACATGGTAGAAAGTGAACTGATATGACACCCAGCATATAGTCCCAACCTATTTTGTAATATTATCTAACCTGATACATGGCTCGCTTCCTGCCCTCGGAACACTGCAACAATAATTAAGTGGAAGACTCATGAATAAGTTCTTAGTCTCGAATTCTAAGAACTGGTTTTAGCTTGGCATAAAAACTGACAGTAAAGTTCCTTCTGAGAGTGCTACACTATGCTCCTTACCTTGAACGCTATTTTGTTTTAACAGAAAAAAAATTAAAAAAAGCTTCCCTAAATATTGCAAAACTTTTGACTCACCCAAGTATAAAACACAATTTCTAAAATCCCACTTCATCAATGTAAGGAAGAATTTTCCAATCTAATGCAGCAGATCAATTCACTTTCGTCCATTGCTAGAGAAAAGCTCCCCTCTTTATCTTGAAAGGAAGAAAACAAAGAAACAATCACAGTTCAAAAGTTCAAACAGATTTCTTTGTATTTTTTTTTTACTAATCCATAAACTTTTGAATTATTTCCTTTGATAAACGATTTATCTTTGCGATGTTTTCCTTCGATCAGTGCCAGAATTTATTTAATATCTCTTAACACTACAACACATACTCTACCAACTGATTATATTTTATCTTTAGTCTACGAAAAGCAAAAGCAAACATACTGGAAAACCATTGCAGATTTTGACGTAAGAATATTTACCACAAAAACGGCACATGTTTGCTATCTTCTCCCCGAACCGCAGACATTTGATAAAAACGTTTGTATTACAAATCTGTAAGGAAAACCAATGATTTTTCTAGTTAAGAAGAGACCTATCCTTTTCCCAACTTCAGAATTTTCTTATCAATCTCTTTGCACAAATCAAATCAACGCGTTTCCTATTGCAACTAGCATCGTACCCGTCATGAACAAGATTATTTAAGATTAGTTTGGTTGTGTTTTATTGTATGTCAACCGTTTTGTGTTATTTAATGCCAAATAATTTTTATACATATTATTTTTAAGTAAATATATTATACATAGCATTTTTAAATGAGCCAAATCTTATTTGTTTAGGCATATTTCAATAGTTTAAAGTATTATTATCCAACTCGGATAATTCCATTTGGTCTATTGATTTTACAGAGATAAATGGTTATAAATATTGCGCTCAAACACAAATAGTTTTTTTACATAAATTTCAAAGGTTTTTCATATAAATTTTTAACACCTATTCTATTTTTTGATAACCATTTGTTTGCACACAGTTAAATGTTTTAAAGTATAGTAAAAGACTGAATTGTCATATATGAAGAATAGAAGGGACATTTCAACTCCTAGTTAAAATGAAACTGGGAGTAATGGCAAAAAAATGCGCCACCTTCCTCAAAGTTCCAGGACTGGAGGCCCATTTTCAGAAGCATTTAAAATTGGATTAACTCGTCTATTTTATAGATCATGTTGGGTGCGTTCAAAACGCATGTCTAATGATCAATCAGTTATTTATGCAAAGAAAAAAAATTGAAAATAGAAACCTAAAACAGACTACATTGGAAGTTCAGAGAATTTAAATGAAGGGACGCAGCGAAGTGAAAGACTGGTTTTATGTAAACAGGATTCAAAGTAAGTGTGGGGAAAATTAGAGAACTGTAGAAAATAAGAACGCACACATTTATCCAGTTGTCGTTAGATTTTTGGGTCATCATTCCAATCTAGTTAACTTCCTTAAATCATTTCACCCCGGTTGCCGCATTAAAAGGGTTTCTATAAGGACTGATAGTCGGTTTTATTAGGGAGAATTTAAAGTGAGAAAAAAAATCAGAGTTGTTCATATATTATCCATGAAATATCAACGATATAAATGTATTTAAAATATATATATATTTTACGCACACACACACACGTGTGTGTGCGTGCGTGCACTTACACGTGCATATATATATATATATATATATATATATATATATATATATATATACATACATACATACATACATACATACAAACACATAAATGCGTGCACAAACATTTAGTCCTGAATTCATATACCCGAAAGCATCTTTGAAAATATATAACACCTATACTTGCATTTATAAATGCATAAATACTATCGATGCTCTTGTGCAAGGATACCTTTGACATTAAAAACACGTATGAATTCTAATATGTTATTAAACAAATATTCCAGTTCCTAGGTTTAACTAACTGGCATGACCATTCTTGATAAGCGAAGAACTGGGAGTAATGGTAATAAAGTGATACATCACAATTGCTATATCTACCGAATTGGTTGTTTGGCTGTTCATGTTTTATGCATTTAAATCTTTGCAGGTTATTTAACACCAAATCCATTTTCAAGAGAATAGTCAGTTCTATTTCAAACAATTCAGTTTCGCATGAATACACGGTTTAATTGTCAAAAATATTTCTATTTCAAGCTATTCAGTTTATTCGAACAATAACTGTTCGAATAAACTGAATTCAGCCAATTCAATTTAGAATAAGTACATATTTTCTTTACACACAGTTAAATGTCAAAACAATTCTATATTAAACAATTCAGTTTATTGTAAGTACAGTTTAAATTTCAAAAACACTTCTATTTCAAACAACTCAATTTAGCATAAGCACGCAGTTTAAATGTAAGTACAGTTTAATTTGCAAAAATATTTCTATTTAAAGCTCTTCAGCTTAGTGAAACAGTTCTAATTCAAACAATTCAGTTTAGCGTAAGTATTCAGTTAGTTCTATTTAACCCATAGAGAGGGCCCTATCAGGTGCAACTATTCTGGGCCAGAGTGAACCTGGGAGTAATGGTAATGAAGTGGTACACCGCATTCCTCAAAGCTCCAGCATCACTGAAACCTCACCATCAGATTGTTTAGTGCCATATCCAGGCCACTTATTTGGGAGGCTAGCCCTCTGCAGATTTAGAGTCGTCGTATTCTACAGCCCCAAAAGACTGGGCAATCTACCGAATTTGTTTCTTTGTTTTTAATGGCATATCAACAGTAGTAGGTTCTTCAATGCGAAAACCATCGTTACAAAACATTAGTCACATGAACCAACAGCTTCATGAATAAGAGGGTTCAGACATCTTTCAACGGCGTTAGTTCGAATGTGAAAGCAATAGAACGACAAAGTGAAAAGTGTTGGATGTCTCAGTCGAAAACGTTTGCTAGTTCCACCCCAGTGACTCCTCGCACTTTCTTGGAGATATTACATTACCAGGGGATACTGAAATAGTGTTTTAAACCCTGCAAAGAGGGTAGTAAAAAAATGAAAGGAATATCTATATGGCGGGGCTAGGTAATTTTATTTCTATTATAAGTAACAAACCTTTTTTTTTGGTTTGTTTATTCTGGATAAATATCACTCATGGTTTGGTTTCTTTGTTTAATGTCATTTTAAGTGTCTTAGGTTATTCAATGCCAAAGCCATCCTTCTTGAAGAACAGTAATGATAATATTTAACTCATATCTGGGAGGATAAAGGGGTTCATACCTTTTATATAGGTATTTGTCCGAAAGTGAACGTAATAATAACACTCATGAACAATGACAAACTTAATTCAAATCAGGGTTGGATGATTATTTTTTAGCACAATGTTTTCAGGAAATGCTGGCAGAAAAATATTTCTGTTTGAATATCAGTCTAATTTATGGAATAAAAAAAGAAAAAAAAGATATTTTAGTGCTTTTTTACGACTAGATATCAATATTTTCTCTCGCAACCAGAGCCACAATTGTATCGTTCCAAACGCCTTCTTATTCAACTCATTCATCTTCTGATTTACATTTGGTGAATAATAAGCTTTTCTTGAAGCCTAGTGAACATTCTCTAAGTATTTGATCAGGGCGAAGGTCAAGGTCGCGCTTTCCGGAGGAAAATGTCCCATCGATGTTTTATTGGTTTAAGACCAGGTTTTCTTGTGGGCTATAGGAAACGTTGTTTTGTTATACCACAAATGGTCCCTAACTGCACGTGCTTTAAATGCGCCTGTATTAAATAAAGGAACGCGATTCCACTGGATGATAATAAAACTAAGATACAACGCGTCTTTCGGTGACTTGTTCTTGCTATCTTTGGCCGTTAGATTTTGCCCTGCAATATCCCCAGGTCGATCTTGCAGTCATACAAGCAGCTGCCCTAAATCAAAATGGAAACCTTTCTTTTATGTTGAATCGATAATATACAGCTCTAACTGGTCATACTCGACCTCAGTCATCTGTGGTTTGCGATAGAACCTTACTTTCATCAGTCCAGTAAACTCCCTTCCAAAAGCAGGTGTTCGAACAAATTCTCCCATTGCCTGGGTATATTCATACATCCTCACATAATATTTTAGTTCTGTTTACTAACCCTGTGATAAAGTATATATATATATATATATATATATATATATATATATATATAGAGAGAGAGAGAGAGATAACGGGATAGATATGTTATTTTATCATTCAAACATTAGCTCTTCATTAATATGATAATGTGAATTAATAAATAGTACTGTCATAATAATCACCCAACTCATCGTGTCCATTCAACCTAATGCATGCTGTAGTTATAAGACCGTCTTAGTAATATATTCGAGTAAGTCACTTCAGAGATTCAGCTGTTTGATAAAGTAGTAGTTTTTCAGGGGTATTAAACAGGCGAAAAAAAATATAATTTACCCTATTATTTCTATAGCAATGTTAAAAATTAATCTGACCATGACTCTCATATGTGTGTGTGAGCGTATAAAGTATATTAATGCTTTTATTTAGGAATGAGCGAATGATAGAGTATTTCATAATTATTTCCGACATATCAAAAAAGTGTTTGAGTTAAATATAACATTCAATGTAAAAGCGTTCCCTTTGTTCTTATCAATCACTTGTGATTTCTGTTAATTTCTCTCTTGAGTATATATATATATATATATGTGTGTGTGTGTGTGTGTGTGGTGTTGACATGATTCAGCGAAGCAAGAAATTGTCAGTCACCAACCATAATCAACTGTGTTCGTACAATTCTAGTTTAGATTTATATATACTGTGACCAAAATTGAGCACTCTTTTAGTTTCGGTTGTTTTCTTTGTTTAATAACTTCCGTGGATTACTTAATGCCGAAGACTTCCAAGTAGAAGTTTAGTGGGGC
>OY757924.1:64650812-64898312 GCA_963585895.1 Sepioteuthis lessoniana | reverse complement strand
GCAATGATATATACCGCGATGCTCGTGTGAGGATACGGCTCAGTTGGAGTAAGTGTGAGTATTGGGTTAGGGCAAGCTTGGGGTCACGGAGAGCGACTTGCTATGGCCTCCGGTTGAGTACTCCCCTTGGCCGAGAAGCAGAACTGTATGGTCAAGAGAAATGGTTATGGGTTAATATAGTAGTCTGTCTCCCTGTCTCCATCACACACACCACAGAACTTTTGAATTCAAGAAAAATAAAGAGGGTTATAATTTTTATAACGTTTAAGGGTCATTCTTTCTCAACATACATTCAATATTCATGGCTGTACAACCGAATGTCTAGCTATTATTCTTCTTGAATAAGTCAAACTCTTAATCTGGAAGAGATTTTTCAGGCTTTAAATATCGTCATATACTCAACAATTTGATACATTTTCCTTTAGAGATATTTTTTGTGCACGGTCCATTCGAATATAAATAATTTTAAATATGTATTTAATCCATAGATTGAACTTTAATAGACAACGATTCTGGATAAGAGTGAATCTTTTCAGATTATAGACAATGATAGGTTACTCCAAACCCTTAGAATAGTAGCCTAACAATCGAATGCAAATTAGCGTCATAATCACGATGCCCTTTTTAGTGGGGGTCGTTCACCGCCACAGGGTATACAATCAGCGTAAACCAAGCCTCACTTACAGGACCTTGGTTTGGTTTGATGACATATCAACAATTGCTACTTGTTTAAAGCCAAATCCTGTTTTTACATATGTATTGAATATGATTAAACACATTTTGTAGATACAGTGAAATAATCAAACAGTTCTATTTTTTAACAATTCCTTTTGGCATAAGTTTTTCTTTTTATTCAGTTTAAATGCCAAGCAGTTCTATTTGACTCAGAGATAGGACCCAATCAGGTGCTACCAATCCAGGTCAGAGTATACCGAGGATCAATGCTAATGAAATGATAGTTAGCATTCCCCAAAACTCCACCTTTTCTTGATCCTCACTATGTGATAAGTTTAGTGTCATATCTAGGATCCCGGTTGAGTTGTCTTACCCATCAGCAGAGATGCAGTCGGTGTATTCTACAGCTCCAGCCGACTCGGCTGTGCCAGGGCCTAAATATCAGAAGTAACTCAAAAAGGGAAATAAATAGAAAGTGAAATATGTTTTAAAAGGAAAGAAAACGGAAAGAGTGCGTGAGGAAAGAAAAGAGAAGTGAAAGGAATTCTTATACGATTATTCTTATCTAAGTTTACCAGGTGCTTCTGTGTTTTGTTTTGCATTTTGAAAATGGTTGGGGCAAATTCTTTTACACACAGCACATTTTCTTTCCTTTCTTTTCTATGATCGTTACATGAGAGCGTGTTATAAATGATATTATTTATTAGTTCAGCTGGAGACCTGAAGTTACATTAAGGAATATGGCTATTGTCATGATAATTCTAAACTTGTTTGATGAAAGCGAGTGTTACTACTAGTGAGAACCCTGCCTGCTAAACAATGAACGATAACAAGATGAAAAAAATGTAATCTACGCACCCAACGATCTATTTTATATTAGACAATTTTAGACCACCGAACAAAAGGAAAAGATCAATACTGAAATACAATGGAGGTTTTGGTAAGATTTATCACACTGTTTTACCAACAAATGATTTAAGCATGAGGAAAGATCTTGAAGGGACTTTTCAAATTCTAAAATTAAAAAGAGAAAATTAGAAAAAAAATGTTAAATTAATACATGTCAATAGCGTTAATTTCATGAATATAGTAGTTTTTATTTGGTTCGTTTGGTTTAGTTTTATTAAATATCAACTATTGTAGGTAATTTAATGCCAAATCCATTTTTACACATATAAACAATTTTATTTCAACCAATTAAGTTTAACGTAAGTACACTGTTTAAATGTCAAAATAGTTCTATTTTAAACCAGTTTAGCATAAGGTCACTGTTTAGTTTTATTTGACCCATAGATAGGTGCTACCACTCCGGGACTGAGTGGACCTGGGAGCGATAGCAATAGAGAGGTATACTGCATTACTAGAGTCTTACAATTAAATTGTTTAGTGTCTTATCTAGGACACTAAATATCGTGGGGTTCTTACTCTTGCTAAGTATTTGTTCGCAATAACTATTCATAGGTTTGATTTATCGGCATACCAACACCACATGAGCTATTTAATGCAAAAGTTGGATTCATCGGAAAATATCTCATTATAACCATAACTGTAAGTTCGGTTGATTTTAAAGGCATATCGATGCCTCATGGTTTATAGAAAGCATAACTATAGTTTTGTTTAACCAATATATCATCCCTACTCTGTAAAATTAAAGATGAAATATAATTCATTTGTGGATTTTTCCTTGTACTCATAATTACTTTCGGTAGATCGGTGCATTTTTTTCGAAGTGCACTTTATCAGCAATCAATTCTTTGCACCCAATTATAGTACGAAATATTTCTAACACTGATAATTCAAGATTTTATATTTTCAAGTAATGATTTTTATTGAACAATAATTTTTCGTAGTGTTATGTGGGCTCAAAAATTTCTGTCCAATACTACACATTTTAAAACAGATCTTTTTATACTTTCAACGTTCCGTTGCTATCAGCTTTGAATCAATCTTTTATGTTTTAAGCTCAGATGAGTTAACGTTCATAAGATATTACTTATATTAAGCGTTACGATTTTAAAATACTTATGTTTTTCTTATTATTACTATCTGTACTTATTTGTCCATTCATAGGATTATTAGGATTTCTCCTAACTCAAATGATTTGCGCTCAAATGTTTTCGAGCACGTGTATTGTTTCTGGTAAATCAATTGTAATGATAATAATAATAATAATAATAATAATCGTTAAAAGTTCTAACTTAACGTAACTATTTTTAATATAAAAAAAAAATTAGTCTTTCAATTTAATATCAGCATTTAAAATACAATTTGTTATTTGTTATCTAATAACGAATCTGCTGAAATATCTTATACTTGAAATCGATATTTCTTTAAATTCTAATTTATTATTAAGAAGAAGAGTTTCTTGAAAAATTCAGAGTCAATGTGAAATTAAACTTATTACTTTTGCTGAGTGGAGAAAAAGCAAAACTTTAAAACGAATCGGTTTACGGTTGCTTGTTTAGTTGGGTTACGTGGCATGTCAATACTTGAAGGTTATCGAATGCCAAATCATATTGATGTTAAATGAATAGTTGGTAAGTTATATTTTAAACAAGTCATAGCTCATTTATTTGCACACAGTTAAGTAGCTTCACGTATTGTTAAGATCAATAATTTTATTCAATACTAATTAAACGTGCGCATACAATTTTAAGGTTTAGATTATTTGGTTTAAAGGCATATCAAAACCTGATGGGTAATTAATAACAAGTACAGTTTATCATATTTACCAACCCCTCCACTCGGGTAGGGTATGGCACAAGGTCAATTTTTGAGAGGAGATTAACAGGTTTCAATTCAGAGTTTTCCTTCTCCTAGACCACTTGCTTCACCAGATCTGAAGGACTTTGCTGCCCTACTATTTACCCATAGCTGGAGGGAGAATAATTGGATTCATACCTTCCCCAAGGGTATTAGTGCTATGTGAAATTCAATCAGTCTCGTCCAGGATTTGAACTCCGTGTCACCGTGTCCATTTCCTACGACGATAACCATTACACCACGGGCACCTCCAACTTTTACCCAACCCCTCCGCTCGGGCAGGATATGACACAAGGTCAAATCTTTGCAAGTACAGTTTATAAGTGTGTCATTTGTAAGTGAATAGAATATACGTAGTTTTATTTTAAAATGTGTTAGAGCTAATTTGTTCGCACACAGTTTAATGGTCTCAAATATTGCTAACACTAATAATTTTGTTCAATATTATGAATTTGTTTGCATAGAATAAAGGGGTTTCCAGTATCGCTATTTAAAACTGATAATTTTAGTCAACACTATTCATTCATTTGTAGGCAGTCATATGGTTCCAAGAATTGCAAATTATTATCAATACTTCAATTTAACTGCCATTTATTAACAAACAGCTAAATGGTTCCTAATATTAAAAAAATATTAAGATTTCCATTTGACTCATAGGTGGGATTCTAATTCTTCCGGTCAGAGTGGACCTAAAAGAAAGTCCGCATTATCCAAAGCTAAATCCTAACCATCAGATGTTTTAGTGTTAAAACCAAGAGAAACTTTGTTTGAACGGGGGGAGTCTTATCCATCTGCAGAGATTCAGTCGGCGTATTCTACAGCCGTAGCTTACTGGGCTGAATCAAATGAAAATCGAAAGTTAAGGTTTTAATTCCTGCAAAGTCCGTCTTTGTTTAACATCAAGATCCATTTCAAATGATTCTATAGGTAATTAAGAATACAAGACTATCAGTAATTTGTAAGGGACAATTCAATCCTGTACTTCCTATTTGTTTGGTGAAATTATGACTGTAAACAACAAAAGGAACATTGAAAATGAAATAATAATAAAGCTTATATAAGCAGTCAGTTATGCAAACAGATACAATTCGTGAAATTGTTTCTGAAAACAAAAAAAAATCAATTTTCAACAGGGAGTAGAAGTAATCATACATATACGAACTAGGGTTTAGAAATTTACATTGCAAACAAACGTCAATAATATTTGTGACAATAAAAGGAGAAATGATTTACCTCATAGAGCGAAGTGGTTTGCATGCAAAGTATCCGATACAAGAAACATGGACGTTCCTAATATCACAAATTAAAAGAAACAGGTTTCGTTCTCGAAGGAAATACCACGAGACAAACTTGTAACGCATGCGATTTTCGTCTCTTTCCGCTAGTTAATAGCAAGCGCATCAGCGAAAGGAGAATACCGTGTGACTTCAGCCGAGGAGAATCGAATACGTCACTTACCAAGAAAAGGTAGGTTTGGGTTGGTTTAATCGAATATCAACCCTTGATGGTTTTATTATACCGAATCCTGTTTATCCGTGATTTTTATGTTTATAGTTTGTTAGTAACACTTCTAAACGAGCCAGAGCTCATGTGTTTCCTCACAATTAAAGGCAATGGTATATAACACTTGTCATTCTATATAATATTAATCATTTTTTTTACACAGAGTTAAATAGTTTCATGTATAGAATAGGATTAAATATTACTATTTGACCTAGAGGCGAGACCCTAATAAGTATAAAACTCTGAGTACTCCAGGAGTTGGGCGTAATGTCAATGAAGGAGAACTCCACATTTTCCCAAGCCCCCGGACTGGACACTTACCATCAGAGAGTTTTACCTCATATCCACATACTTATTGGATGGCGTCTTATCCCGATTCAGGGGGCCTATTCCACTGCCTCAGCCAGTTGGGATTTATCAGTTTGTTTGGTTGGTTTTATGGCATATCAAACTTTATAGGTTATTTTATGCCAAATCCATTTTATACAAATAAACTGTTCTATTTCAAACAAATCAGTTTAGCAAAAGTACACAGTTTAATTTACAAAAAAACATTTCCATTTCAATCTATTCAGTTTAGTAATTTCTAATTCCAACAAGTCAGTTTAGCATATGTATAGTTTTAGTTTACACACAGTTGAATGTCAAAAAGTTACATTTCCATCTAATCAGTTTAGCATAATACAGTTTCAATTTTTAAAACTGTTCTGTTTCAAACAATTCAGTTTAGCATACAAACACAGGTCCATTTCAAACAAGTCAGTCTTGCATAAGTACGCAGTTTTAATGTGAAAACAATTCTATTTCAAGAAATTCATTTTATCATAAGTACACAGTTTAATTAATTTTTGACCCATAGATTAGAAAATAGCAGTTGCTATCACTCCGGAGCCAGAGTGGACTTGGAAGCCATGGCGATGAGGAGGTACTCCGCATTCCCAAAAGCTCCAGTATTACTGGAACCTCACCATCAGATTGTTTATTATCATATCAAGGACACTCGATGGGGGGTGTCTTATGCCTCTGCAGAGAAGCAGTCGGAGTATTATACAGCCCCAAGATTGGGATTAAGGAGTACTAGTAACATCATAATCAAGAAGTAGTTCCTCTTTTTGGTCAACTTTGACTATGTTGTCCCGAAAATTACCTCTGTCATCGGAAAGTATTTGCTGTTTCCTTCATGTTTTGGTCTGCTTTCAGTATCATCAAAATGTTCGTTGCGTTTTGATGGTGTTCCGCCGGCAGAGATCAGCCAAACAGTTGGAAAACAAAATGTATTTTTTTATCAACCATTTTTGTAATAGTTACTGTAGCTGAAGGTAGGAATGTTTAACACAGAGTGTAATAACATTTATCCCAATAATGGTGAATAGAATTATGTTACAAACAATCATAGATACTATTCGTGAAATAGTTTCTACAAAGATAGGAATTTTCAATAAAATCCTATTATTACGAATAAAGTAATAAATGCAAAATATGGAGATGGTCGCTGGAATAAATTCATGGATACCAGATACGAGCCTATAACTGCAACGGGATTCATGAATAACAAAATATATTCAATAATTTTGCATGTTCTAGAAGAATTATGCAGAAAATGTGTCCATCAAGATATTTTTGGGTAACAAATATCGAAGTGTAACTGAGATCAAATATCACTGCGTCTAAAACATAAAGAAACAGAACCAATTGTCTTTAATAAAGTTTGGCAAGGCTCGAGTTCTTAAAAAATGTAAATTTGAATAAAATTACCATTGTTTTGAAAAATAAACGAAGATATCAATGTGAATATCCATAAAATATGTGTAAAGTCTATCATAAATAAGAAGCTTTGACTAATATGAAAATAAAACTATGTAAATATATAAATAAGCTGTAAGCTTGAAATATCGGTTAGTTCTCATCTTACATAAGTGGATAGCAAGATGTATGGAATGCCGTACATGCCACAATGAAATAGAATACACCATAGCGTACTTCAATTTAGATAAACGTTGCAAAGTAACGTCTCCGGTCAAAGTTTTCAGTAGTATAATGTCTCTAAAAAGAATAAAAATGCATTTTTTCTGTTGAGATAAAACTGACTCACTGGTAAGATTTTGAATATAAGTAATAGTAATGATGTGTTGTTTATACTGGTTAGAAGTTTATTAAAAGTCAAGCGCTATCTATTTCTATCCAATACATAAAATTATACGCAGGCGTAAAACTTTTCCGAAAATGTGGTGTTTTGGTTATAATACAAAACTGCATCTGATGGCCTAACTCTAGTCTTTGGGATCTTGATAGTGTGGAATACTCCTTGATTACTCCCTGGCCCATTCTGATTCCGTTATATATCATTAGAAACGATTACACATAAATGGATTGTGTAATGAACTTAATTCACAAACATCTATAACAACAAATGCATTAATATTTCATCTAAATACCGAATATAAGGAACTTAGATACTGTTCGTGAGCTAGTTGTTTGCTGTTGGCCAAATTAATCCACATAGGTTTTCGGTTCAGTTCCTCCTGGGTCATCAGACATACAATATCTTAAACACATTATTAAAGAAAGAAACACAAGAAATATTCGTGTAAACGGAATAAACACCATATCATAGGACATTTCACGAAGTGTAATGGTTGCTTGCTAGATTAGTTGACCATTATTAGTGAGATCGATTCTAAGTGAAAGCACTATACTTCAGGTCTTGTACCTAAGCTAAGCTTAGTAAACAGCTAAAAAAAATGGCGGTTGTAGCCTGCCACAATGTTTCATTTTTCCTCATATTTATGCATTCTATTTCTAGGGGTACTTCAAATTAATATCGGGGATTGACAATCCTTATTTCAAAATGCATAAATCGACATCACTCGGCCAGATAGACCCCCCCCAAAAAAGTTAAGAACATACAAAACACTTCATATCTTGATTAATTTATTGACTTGCATGATTAAACAGTTTGGTTTAATGTGAGTACAGACGGGAAAAATAATTATCCGGCGAATGTAATGTCTGGAAAAAGATCAAGCGTTTTTGAATGGTACTTCAAGGCCGTTAGAATAATATCAGAGGGACTTTGGAAAAACATTATTTGGCCTTTTGTATATTATTCCAGGAACTTTGAATAATAATATGAGATTTTGCACAAGGTTTTATGATATAGATTATTCCTATCAAATTCATTTAATTCGTAAAGATATCTATTTGATTAATCGACTTGACCCTAAGAGGTGAAACCACTCACGTCAAAGTGAATGTATGAGTAATGACAATGAAAGTGTTCTCCACACTACCCAGCTTTAGGCGCCTCTGGTGGTGTAATGGTTAGCAAGCTCGACTAGCAAACCTACACGAGTGAGTTCGAGTCTCATTGGGTGCCCCTTTCATATGGCCTTGTGCCACATCTAAGCAAAAAGCTTAGTAAATTACCACACTACCCAGCTTTCCAGAATCGGAACTGCAATATCAAATAGTTTAATGACATACAAAGGACACATCTTTTTCGGGGATATGTGTGGGATATTACCCAGGATGTAAGTGTTGGCCAATGGTCTGGGAAGCCGGAGGTCAATCCCATGTGGAGGTGTCATCGTGGTGTAATGGTTAAAGCGATGGACTGCGGAATCATAGTACGCGAGTTTGTACTCCAGTCGCGCTAGTACGTTCACTTTCGGGCAAATACCCTTGGGAAAGGTATGAACCCCCTTATCCTCCCAGCTATGGGTTAAATAGTACCACTACTGTTCTTCTAGGAGAATGGCTTTGGCATTAAATAACCTAAAAAGAGTTGATATGCCATAAAACAAAGAAACCATCAATCCCATTTTGTATCATACCAAAGAGTTAAAAAATGGTATTTGATGCTTCCTTGCTTAACACTCATCATTATAATCTACGAATCAAGGGTAAGCAAACCATCCCATGGAAAGGCGCAGCTCCCTCTCCAATACCTCGGTGTAGTAGCTATTTAAAAAGGAGACTTCGGGTCACACCCCCCCGACTACATTCGGCCAACCTACTTATTTTGTTTCACAAGAAGCTTCTTATCCTTGTTTTCATTTCCATTACACTTGTATGTTTGTGCGTTTTGTTTTTCCTCAGAATAATTTCTCTTAGCTTGATTGTCTATACGAGGCGAAAAGAGTTCATTTTTTTCTGCTATTCACTCATTAGCATTCTCTTGCAGTGAAGTCTAACGGGTGTGATCGAATCCCTAAGTTCACCGTTTCATTCTTTGGTTTCTTTTTTGTTAATGGCATATCAACCTTTATAGGTTATTTAATGCTAAAGCTATTCTCGTAGAAGAACATTAGTGGTGCCATTTAACCCATAGCTGGGAGGATAAGGGGGTTCATATCTTTCCCAAGGGTATTTGCCCGAAAGTGAACGTAATAGCGCGACTGGAGTACGAACTCGCTTACTACGATTCCGCAGTCCATCGCTTTAACCATTACACCACGAGGACACCCCTTCTCACCGTTTCTGCTTGAGCCGATAAACATAATACCAACCTGTGAAGCATTACGTTATTCTTACATTTTTCAAAAAAAAATGTTAAAAAAAAGAAAGACAGAGATTGAATGAGAGAAAACTTTAAATATATTGAAAAAGAGTGAAGAAACAACAAGAAAAACTCGTTCAAACGAAGACGGATAGTTCAATATTAATAAGATTAATCTCTGTTGGTTTGAAATGGTTTTATCCTCCTGGAAATCATTATAGCCACATTATCATCAGTAAAAGAAAAAGGAGAGAAACATTATGAGGATATGATGGAGAAAAAACGCAAAGTAAAAACAGGGATGAGATTAATGAGAACGACGAAGAAGAAAAAACGATATGATAAAGAAGATGATGATAAAAAAGCTGTTTAGTAGAGAAGAAGAAAATTAGACGAGAGCAAAAGAAAAAAAAAAACCCCAAAAAAACAGGCATTTACTGCAGGAAAATCTGATTGAAGCTCCGTCTTGTCAGATAGCACCTTCTTCGGTTCATTGATGCATGAGATCAATGTTGTATCGGCGAACGGATTACCTGATGAGAGAGCAATGTGCATTTCCCAGAAAGAATGAAAAAAAAAAAAAAAAAAAAAAAGAAGGGACAAAGAATGATCCTCCCGTGAACACATAAAAAGGCAACATCCAGTGTTCAATCCTACGGAAGAGCACGTGATCTTGCCATTCATGAAGACAGAAGAAATTATGCATTTGAGTGAAATAAAAGGTTTTATTCCGAAATACCCTTTGGAATTTATCATATTTGATATTCTCGAGATAAAGGTGAAGATGTGTAGCAGTCGAAGCGCCAAGCTTACCCAGTAGCTCAGGAAACAAGTGCGAAAAAAAAACAAAAACATAATGGACTCTTAATGATATCCAGGTTGGTTGGTTGGTTTTTATGGCATATCAACTTTTGTAGTTTATTTAACGCCAAATCCATTTTTACATATAGTCAGTTCTATTTCAAAAAATTCAATTTAGTATGAGTACACAGTTTAATTGTCAAAAACATTTCTAATTCAAACAATTCAGTTTATTGTAAGTATAGATTTTCTCCACACAGTTAAATGTCAAAACAGTTCCACTTCACACAATTCCGTTCTGCAGAAAAAACAATTCTATTTTAAACAATTTAGTTCAGCATAGGTACGCAGTTTCGATGTCAAAACAGTTCTATTTTAAGCAGTTTAGCATAGGTACACAGATTAATTGTCAAAAACACTTTTATTTCAAGCTATTCAGTTTAGCTTAAGTACACATTTTAGTTCTATTTAACCCATACACAGAGTTGACCAAGGAGTAATAGCAGTGAAGAGGTGCACTGCATTCCCCAAAGCTCCAGCATCACAGGAACCTGCCCATCAGATTGTCTAGTATCATATCAGGATACGTGTTTGGAGGGAGGTCGAAACCCTCTGTAGAGAGACAGTCAGAGTATTCTACAGCCCCAGCCGACTGAGCAATAATGATATTCAAGTTCGAAATAAAGAAGAACTACTTTTTTTAATTCTTACTGTTAGATGAATGAAACATTTGTCAATTACAATGCTAAGTAACCCATCATTATGGAGCTTCCATCAAGTATCAAATCTACTACTGTTGGTTGGTTGTTTGGGTTTTATGGCATATCAACCTTTGAAGGTTATTTTGCGCCAAATCCATTTTATGAATACTTCTATTTCAAACAATTCAGTGTAGAATAAGTACGCAGTTTAAATGTAAGTACAGTTTAGTCAAGTAGTTCTAATTCGGCTGATTCAGTTTAGTATGAGTGCAGATTTTGTTTACACACAGTTAAATGTCAAAACAGTTCTATATTAAACAAATTAGTTTAGTGTAAGTACAGTTTCAATGTCAAAAACAGTTACATTTCAAATAATTCAGTTTAGCATAAGCACACAGTTTGAATGTAAGTATGATTTGATTGTCAAAAAGATTTCTATTTCAAGCTCTTCAGTTTAGTCAAACAATTCAGTTTAGCATAAGTATGCCGTTAGTTCTATTTAACTCATAGATAGGGCCCTTATCAGGTGCTACCACGCTGGACCAGAATGAACCTGGGTGCAATGGCAATGAATGGGTGCTCCGCATTCCCCACAGCTCCAGTATCACTGGAACCTCACCTTTGAATTGTTTCGTGTCATTTACCAGGAAACTCATTGGTAGGGGGGTCTTAACCCTCTGCCGAGATGCAGTCGGTGTATTCGACAGCCCCAACCGACTGGGCAACCTACTACGGTGTAGGGATTGATCTTCCAGACTAGCTTCGTAAACATTACAATATGACGTTGAGCATGTAGTGAATTATAATCTTAACAGGACCCTCTTACATTGAAAATTTGTCTTTATACACAATTAAAAATCAGGTTTTAATTTGATTTATTCAATGGCCATTTATCTTGCAGTTTGAATAAAACGGTTTACTAGTAAAGTGTGCCTAGCGAAACGGTTATCGCTGTTTGCAAATGGAATCGGCGACCCGGGTATTAACCCTGGATAAGGCTGGTATGAATTTTTAAAAGCTATGAATCCATATGTTCTTCCTCCGTTAGAAATTTGACCCAGTTGGCTGGGACTGCAAAATACACCGACTGCATCTCTGCAGTGGCGTAAAACTCCCCTAACGAGGCCTCCCGTATGTGACACATTGAATAATCTGATGTTGAGACTCCAGAAATATTGAAGCTTTGGGTAATGTGGAGTACACGCTCATTGCTATGGCTCCCAGGTCCACTCTGGCCTAAGGTGGTATCACCTGACAGCGTCCTATCTTTGGTTCAAATGGAAACGTTTGAGATTTAAACTGTGTACTTTGATATTTACGCTGAGTGCAAACAAACGAATTTAGTAGACGGTACAGAATCCCTAAATATGCAGTACATGCCAAGGGAGATTTGCAGTGAAACATATACTGATAGCCGGCATCGACTTTGATCTCGCGCGAGGAAAATAATATCTGGCGAGAAATCTTCAACAATATCATCATCCGGAATTTTACATTTCCTAAAAGAAGTGGGGGTGTATTAAAAATATTTGAAATTCAACAATAGTAGAATATATATATAGTCATCCACAGACCGATCTGTTTCGTTCTATCAGAACTCATCAGTGTGGCTAGACAGTATCTTCCCGAAGCTGGGATCGAAACCCGGTTGACTCAAACGTCAAACCAAAGCTTCTAACCACTCAGCCACGAGGAGATATTAGCTGCAAAGTAAATTTTAAACGGTTATGAATCACAATTACTATTGTTTACATACATCCGTTCAACGGTAGCCGAGACCTCAATTCAACTACGAAGAGGCTTGCAATAGACGCTAATGGCAACACGATTAGTTCTTCGCCAGAGAACTCAACCCCACGTGGGTAGGGGAGTATATATATTTGTCTATAGTCATCCACAGCATACTTACAAAAAGACCAAATTTAAACATGCTCAAAAAAAAAAGATGAATAACCGGTTTCGGTCTTATCTGGTCACAGTTTGAATTAGGACAATGATTAAAACACAAAAATAGGAAACGGACTCAGTAATGTTAGGGAAAAACGGCTGGGAGGGGAATGTTAAATGGTTATCAAATTAAGACCCAATAAACTTTTCTCTCTTTACAGAGGGACGGTATATATTTGTTTTCCATTATGAATTTTAAAAAAAAAATTTGCAACGTCAAATGACAGACGACGTTTATATGCCGTAAAACAAAATAAAAAAGCGAACATAATTGAACAAAGCAACTAGCAACTGCAAAAGCAAGAAAAATATTCATGGAAACTATGTAGGTGTTTTGATTGGAAGCGATACGTTTGGGTAATAGCATCATTTGTTCCAGAAGTGCTTTTGACTTATAGGGACCAAATATCAATAAACCACAAGACATTTTTCTTCTATATTGATTTTATTTAAGATATTTTTCGAAAAAGAGGGTAGCAATTGTTTTTTGGCAGGAGCATTGACTGGTCTCCCAGTGGAGGAAAAACAATGGTCACTTACCATTTTTTTTGGTTAAACCGGCCTTGATATCTAGTTCCTTCAAAGATATGTTTGCATTAACCTCTGTGTGAACTCATCAATTTTATCTCTCAGATCGATTATTATTATTATTATTATTATTATTATTATTTATATGCTTGTTTGTTTCTAACTCCTCTTCCTCACGTCAACTTTTAAAAATAAACAAACAAGCAAAAACAAACTTCATCTCAAAGCATAAAATATTAATAGAATATGCAGCATAAATACCTTCCACATCTTCATCTGTCACCTGTGTGGTGCCGGTGCACTTAAGCAAGAGGCAAATGTGGCTCCATCCAGCTAATGTCGTACCATATATTTTTTTAGTAGTGGATAATCTGAGATTGATACGCAGAACTTTTCAAGCTCATTTAAGGTTACGTCGGAATGATGCTCTTCTGAATAGAAATTTTAACTAATAGTTTTATCGATATTCTATTCGTGAGTAGGGCTGTTCTTTATTCCGCGACGTGGGAATATTCAAAAGTGAGAATTGCCTGAAGGAAATTTTAAAAACCCGTTTTCAGTTCTTGATAGACATAAAGAATAGCATCATATATCTGAAATATTATCACTTGAAATAGAAAAATGTTTTCACTGCACACGAAGCCACATAAATCATTCATTGGTCGTCCACGTATAGTCCACTGTAACGTATATCTCAGAATGTAAAAGTTATTATCATATAATTTGAATGACATACAAGTCGAACTGAATTCAATATTATTGAAAACTTGTAAAATTCCCTTCAAACAGGAGTACTATTGTTCCCTTCAAAGTTTCAGGGTTGACTTTGTAGGATTTTTTCATTTGCAGCTCAAAGGAAGCAGAAATTCTTACTTCAGAGATCTGAGCTTAAAATGCGAACTCAAGCAAAATCCTTTTAGGTTGAATAAATATACGTACAATATATTACAAAATACTCTGTAACTATGCCACAGCTACCAAAGTATTCGTTTAGTAATCTTTGGTTGAATATATATATATATATATATATATATATATATATATATATAGAGAGAGAGAGAGAGAGAGAGATAATTTGGCGTTAAATAACCTACAAGGGTTGATATGCCATAAAACCCAAACAACCAACCAACAACTGTGCAACAGCCAGTCAGCCAAAATGACAAATTGACCAGAGATTCGAATAAGAAAAAGGTCAATAAAATGCTTTGATTAAAAAAAAAAAAAAAAAAGAAAAAAGCAATTATCTGCCCGATTTTCTCTGAGTTATTACATAGATTCTGGGATATTATTTAAAGCCATAGTGTATTATTCGAAAAATCCTAGAATTGATCCCCAAGAAACAGATATATTATTCTAAATGTTATAGTATATTATTCTAAAAACCCGGGAATATTAGAAGAAAGACGTTTGAATATTATTCTAAATTCCCTGGATTATCATTGGATTGGTCCATGGATATTATTCGAAAATCTCTGGAATCATATTCTGAAGACGTTGGAATATTATCCGGAAAACCCTGAAAAATTACCAGACACTATTTACGCCTGAATGCTTATTTTCTGGGGTTTGAACTCATATTGAACTTCATTCGTTAATCATTCAAATACCCTATTCAACAGAGATAACTAAGGAATCCTAAGAAGAATTCTTCTGCTTTTTCTCAACCGAAGCATTACTATTATCAAATAGTGCAGTCTCCTTGCCTGGGAGTGGTCTTCTTAATAAAGTAGTTTTAATAAAATAAACACTAGAAACTTTTTCACACGCCTTATAGTCAAGGTTGAAAGTGCTGTAAGGTTTATTCGAAACCGAAAATTATTTTGTTAAACTAATCAGGCAGTGGTCTGTTTATTAAAACTTTTCTCGTCTTCTAATAATACCTGCGTCGGAAAAATAAAATCTAAAATATTTCCGCTTCGGGTGATCGTTTCGAAACTTTCCACAATATTTCTAAAATATTTGTTGAGTTAATGACAAGTACGACCATTAAAAATTAAAAAAAAAGTCATATATATATATATATATATATATATATATATATATATATATATATAAGCTGAATTAGAATAAGTATAAGAATAAATCCTTGTTTCCTTATAATGGAGACATTTTAAGTAATCTAAAAATATCTCGCTCACAAAATATGGTAAACAAAGTTTTGTTCATTTATACAATTCCTGTATTTTCAAGAGAATGAAACTTCCATTAAGTTGTGGAAGCGAATCCGATTACATAAGTGAGATATAAACATTTTATTAGAAATAAAATAACCTTTTCAAATGGATTGTGAATTGCAGAAATATACTTCCTTCTTTCTATTGTTCTTTTATCAATTTCTCTCAGTGATTCATCGGCTACTTGGATTCACGGAAACACCTAAAAGTTTAGATTATGGAAAATGAATAAATCACATTTTAAAGAAAGATAAAAAGTACAATTATAAACAAAAGGGATCTTGAAGCATGAGGGATAAAATAATTTTTTTATCCGTATGACACAGGAATAATAATCCAAATGTTTTTTGAATATTTTTCACAAAGCCTCAGGATGCTGGAAAGACATAGAAATATTATTTGAAATGTCCAGCAATATTCTTGGCAAAGCCTTGGGACATTATGTGTAGGGCTTTAAGATATTATTCAAATGATCCTGGAATATTACTTAGAGACGCTTGAATAGTGTCCTAAAGTCACTTGAATATTTCTAGCAAAGCCTAAAAAACATTATTCGAAGGACTTGGAAATATTATTCGAAATATCCTTGGATAATATTTGCAGGGCCTTTGGACATATTTTAGGATTTTAAATGTTATTCAAAAGACCCTGGAATATTGTTATAAATGGACTAAAATATTGCTTGCAAGGACCTATGAGATTAATCGGAGGACTTTAAAATATTTTTCGAAAGATATTTGAATTATGCTTAAAAGGATTGAAATATTACTAGGAAAGAATTTGCACATTATTCAAAAAACTTAGAAAAATTATTGAAAAGATCTTCGAATATTTTTTGTTAGGGTTTTGTACATTATTCGAAGGGCTTTAAAATAATAATGGAAAGGTCCTGGAATATTAATCAAAAGAATCTAGAATATTTTTGAAGGGACTGGATTATCACTTACAAGGCCTTAAGACATTATTCGAAGGGTTTTAAAATATTATTCGAAATATCCTTGAATATTGTTTTAAAGGGAATGGGAAATTATTTGCAAGGCCTTGGGTTATAATTTGTAAGGTTTTGCGATATTATTCAAAAGATTTTAAAATGTTTCTTGAAAGGCCCGGGAATAATATTCGAAGTCCCTAGCCTATTATTAAAAAACCCGGGAAGATTAATCGGGAGACGTAGGAATATTATGCAAAGTTCTGTTTAATTTATCAAAAGGTCTTAGAATATGCTCTCAGAAGGCCTGGTAAAATTATTTGGAAAAAAGCTGAATACTATTCTAAAAGTAGTTGAATATAAATAGGAACATGGTGTAATATAAGTTAAAAGACCATGGAATATTGCCAGATATCTGTTCGCTTGTGGGCAATAAAAAAAGACCCACAAAATCATTACAAGAGGAGGGTTAGTATTTAATTTTAATCAGATATTTTCAGTGTGCTCAGTGATCGCCGCACACTCAACAAAGATAGGAAATTTATCACCAAAATTAAATTTCCCCTATCATATAGACTTAGATTACAATATGAAACTACCGAAAAAACTAGGGCAAAGTCGGTATTTTGAAGAAATAATCTACCTGACGTTCACTTGTTAAAAGCATCAATAATTTTGTAAGGAAAAGATTTCGGTATAAAGAAAAAAAAAAAAAAAAACCCTTAGCTTTACAAATTAATTCCGTATCATATATTGACCATAAAAGGAAAAAATATTTTTATTTTTTATATTCTTTTACTGCAAAGCATATTTCACGTCGAATTATAAGAGTAATGAAATATAACCTTAAAAGAAAGCCAAGGTTATAAAAATTGCAATTTGTTTAGATGAAGCCGTATATTCCATGACAGAAATAAATTGTTCATTTCAACAATTCAGTTTTATCTGTACGTTTTATTTTTGTAGATATTTTGCTATCTTACCAAAATTATTCATTAGATATAGCAACTAATAACGACTCCACTATAGTATTAATATTACACATCTGTGAATTAATAAATAGTTTAGAAGTTGTTCTCAGAAAGTGCTGCATACTCCAACTGATTTTGGTCCCATTCTATGGTTTTGGGTGTGTAGGACGATACAGGAAAAAGAAAAAAAAAAGCCGATGTTTGAGCAACAATGCATACATAATGTAGATTTTGTAGAGTGACAATGTGTGTATTAATTCCTTTAAATAATTAAGAAAATGCTGGAATGGGTAATTGCAAAAAAAGCAAAACCAAAAGAAGTACAAAACGAAACAAAAAGGAAATAAAGCAAAAAAAAAAAAAAATTGGAAGTATTTTTGCAAAATTTCTCTTTCACAGTTTTTAATTTTTCGGGAGGTCCTACTGATGCCTTTTTCATGGAAGGGAGATTACATATAGTTATTTACCAAGCATTTTGCTTAGATTTAGCGCAAAGCCGAATGAATGAGTGACCCAGTAAGACCCTAACTTTTTCGTGAAGGTTTTCCAGTCTACCTGGCAAACGATTACACATGCACACACACACACACACATATATATATATATATATATATTTCATTAAACATAATAGACATTTTATGTCTACATATTTTCTTCTGGATCCGTTCGAATTCCCGTATTACTTTTATCGTATTCGGGGGGAATTGATTTATGTATTGTCCATAGTTGTAGGTATCCCTAGTACTTTCTGCCCGACTTTTGGCCTTCATTCGGGGAGGATCTATTACAAAAGTGATGTAACTTTTGTTTTAGCATATTACCACTATGTAAGAGCGTTTTACTGTTGAAGATTATGACATTTGCTTTTAAATGGGTTTCTATAATTAGTGACAGTAGCTAAAGACATTTAAGTACATTAGCACTGGTTTGAAAATCAATTCTATTAAGTGTCGGTTGCATGTTTCTAATATGTAGTGCTTCGAGAATCTATACTTTTTGTTTATTATTTTGATGTTCTAATATTGTTGTGTTGACGTGAGAATTTTCCGTAATTGTGTTGTTGGGCATGACTAGCTCAGCATTAAAAAAACATTCATGCCCAACAACACAATTACGGAAAATTCTTTAATTTGTATCAAAGAATAAATGCTGCCTATATATATATATATATATATATATATATATATATATCCGATGAAATTTTTAGGAACTACTCTCTGAACCCTTAAAAACAGAATTTTGTATAAAATCAGAAAAGAAAAGAGAGACCGTGGAATTAATTAGGAAAAGAAAAAAATGGTCACCAACAAGCAAATAGGTTTACCAAGAAAAGAACATATTGTTTTGCTCTTTTTTAATCTTACTAAAATTATAATGCTCGACCATGAGCAATCTCGTGAACCAGCCAAAACGACACAGAGGAAAAGAGTGTTCTTTTTCACTATAGATATCTCTACATCCACACCTTGTTTGCTTCTGAGTTAAAAAGATCAGGATGTTAATGCACTCAAAAGAATAAGGTTTTTATTTCCAGTGGTTAATAGGTTAATACGACTGTAGTTGTATACGGCTCGGCGTCTGGGAAATAGTTGTGATCACATACAGTAGTAAAAGGGTTAAGTCAACAAGCAGCCACCGACTTTAATTCACTTTCCTGAAAATTCGGGTAAAATATAGTTTATATTAAAGATACATTTTTGAGAGATACTCATGAGAGAGTAATGGGTTCAACAATGTTGTTCGTCTTTTGACAAAGGCTATTCTACGCCGCTGATAAATATCTAAAAGAATTACAGTTCTACTGTTCAAATACAGTTAAAAGACAGTAAGAAGCCATCACAGAATATACGAAGGCAGTTATCACTGTGAATGTCATTGCTGGAGAGGTAAAAATATGTCTGGTTTCGCAATATAACTTGCTTAGAAGATTTGCACTGATAGTGATCACGACGGTAAATCTTAGGAAACTGCGGCAAAGATAAAGCTGGTAGGGTCGAGTGAAGAAATTCCGATATAGGTACATTTCATGTCTCTACAGATAACGGAAGGGGAAAAGGATGAACAAAAAAGGAATCTCATTTGTTCTTTTCTACCCCGCCGGGTACAGTTCGTGACGTCTCTTTTTTGAGACACTCTGATTTGGTCTTTTGATGTCCCCATTGAAGTGCCAACATCCGGGAATCTACCGACGGATTCGTTTCTAAAAAGTTTGCCAGATTTTGCTAGCCTAAAATAGGTGTCTTAATTCTTTTATTAAAATTTCAAAATATAGGAAATTAAAAAAAAACAAAAACTTTTTAAGTGTCTTGTTCAGAGAAAAGTAAGTTCAAATTCAGATTGAAAATCAAAGGTCAATAGTGAATCAAAAATATTGTTTTGCTTGTTTTTTTAATTACATATGAACATTCTTGGGTATTGTAATGCCAAACCAATCCTCTTAGTTAGGCAGTTATGGTACATAGTACCATAACTGGGAGGATAAAAGGGTTCATATTTTTCCCAATGTTATTTCTTCTCAAGTTTGTTGAGACAAAAATAATTATGGCTTTTAAATCATCTGAACATTCCAAGGAAATTTCAGAAGATCTTCTGCCTATTTAATGACTGTGTAAAAGGTGATTCATATGATATATTTCCATCGCTTACTCTTATTAATACTATAACCTGTTTTTTTTGTTGTTGTTTTTTTTTTTTTGTCGGAGTGTGCGGGCGGTGATTTCATGTAGCATTTCTTGGGCACAATTTAAGGATTATAACTGTTTTTTATTCAGAGTATACCTTCTCCTAGACTGGTTTCCAAACGAAGGTTAATGAGCACAGTCTACCCTACAATTTACCCCTTGCTGGAAAGAGGATACTTGGATTCATACCTTTCCCAGTGGCGTTAAAGTTGTAATTGTTCATAGGTAAATTATTTTTATCACGGACGCATTTAGAAAACAAAGGAAAGTATACTATTCTAAAAATAGACCGAACAAGACAGACCGACACCAACTCTCAATTCAAAAACATCTTGAGTAGCAGAGACTTCTGCATTAGGAGCACACGAAAGTACGCAAGGTATCAATTTAATAGGCTTATCATCGAAGAACCTTAGGAATGGTAGCCAAGTAAGTTTCTGGAATGTTATCAAGACTTTACATTCAAAAATTCGTAACCATACCACATCCTTTTTGACCTCTTACTCATTGAATAATAATTATATATAAGAAAAAACACAAACCGGTCACATTAGGGTTATAGATTTATTTCCATCCTGTGTTTTTGAAAAATAAAAAAAAACACGAAAAAAATTAACAGGACTTCTTCAGATCTTATTTTCTTAAATTAATTTACTATAATTCTAACCGACAATAAAATAAAAAAAAAACGTAAATGGGCTAAATGAGGAGATAACTCTTCACTCCTCTTCTATCCCCTCCCACCTTATTTCCTGTGTCTATTCTGATTTACTTTATCCGTAAAATCTGTAGAAGTCATGTTCATTTTTTTTTCGTGTTTTTTGATTTTAGCAAAAACCCATATCAGGATGGAAATAAATTTATAATCCTAATGTGAATGGTTTGCGTTTTCTCTAAATGAAATTATTGCTCTGTAATGTATGTTACATTGAGCTCTTTACCAGGAAAATTTAAATGTTCACTCTTGATTAGTTTTCTTGTCCCGATGGAATTACTCCCAACTTCGGTTTAACTGGACCAAATAATATATATATATATATATATATATATATATAACCATTGCAACTTAAATTTCTGGGCGGGGGTTGTTGTTTTTTTTTTTTGGTACTTTTACTTTTTGCTTCTTTTATTTACACATCACTTCACTTGAATTTTTTTTCGCTGCTTTTCAATACGAAATCGGTAAACATACCCCAACAACCACCTCCACACGACCCAAAAGAGCTATTAGAAAATAATACAGCCTTGTTCACAATTTGAACTCAGGTGGACAAGTCCACTAAATATGATAATAACCGTGGTATCATGAGCACCTCCATTCGGTCATACGAATGCACATAATTATTTTGATTGATTGGGTACAGAATTTCGTTGTACTTAATTCTATTCATTTTTTATCAAAAAACAAAATTTTTGTCAACAGATCTTTATAATGAAGTTCAACATGCATTCTCTTTCCTTCATAACATTGCCTTGATATCATAGACATATAGTCAACTCCACTTTTTTATACAATAGTATTGTTACATGGAATAAACAGTTGAACTCCATCACAGACTTTTGAAATAGTCATACTTCTTCAATAAGGTTACCTGTTAAGACTTGTTTACGAGAGAGGAAAACTTTATATATATATATATATATATATATATATATATATATATATATATGAGAGAGAGAGAGAGAGAGAGAGAGAGAGAGAGAGAAAAGTGGTTCATTGTGATAGGTTACGTATATGGTGATTTGTTGGAAATAAAAATTATTCTTGAGAGAATCTACGTTTGCTTTAAAACTTTCTGCCTATCTCCCTGATAAAAACGTGACTGACCGTCTTGTTGCCCGTGATAGTTAAACATTTAGACTTGTAGACCATTTTAAATTAATTGTCTACTCAGGTTTTCCAGAAAGGACAAAGAAAGAAAAAGGAAAAGAAGGAGAAACAAAAAAAAGGAGAAAAGAAAAGGAAAGGAAAGATAGAACACTGTACATAAACTCGTTAAGTCATTTCCTAGTAATAAACTTGTGATTGTTTTGATCTACTATTTCTGATTCCACAAACATTTATACTAATCTTCACGTTTACAAGATGACTGAACACTCCGTGGGGTGTAATAGTTGGCCAGATTAGCTAGTAGACGATTTGAAGTGACTTCTTCAAGAAATCTTGTATGCAAAAGCCAGGATTGATAATAGGATATAAAATTAGGAAGAAGTATATGGATAAAGTAGCCAAAGGAATGCAAGAAAAACATGAAGAGGAGAGCTCCCGTGGTGTAATGGTAAACGAGTGGGAATGTGACATCTTGGTTTGCGAGTTTGTATTCCAATCGCTCAATAACTTTTACTTTCTGGCTAATACTCTTCAAAAAGGTATGAACACTGTAGTTGTGTGTTAAATAGTATCACAAGGGTTCTGCAGCGATGATTTTGACGTTGGTTTGATTTTACGGCATGTCAAACATTGTTAGATATTTAATGCAAAATCGTTCTTTTATATATATATATATATATATATATATATATATATATAGATAAAATATATGATATGTAAACACACTTTGCTGATACAGACAACTGAATGATTAAACAGTTCTATTTTTTAAAAATTAATCTAGCATCAGTCAACAAAGTTAAATGGCTCCAAGTATCGCTATGTATCACTAACAATTCAATTAAACATAAGTCAATTCTTATATGCAGTTAAATGATCAAACAGTTTATTTCTAAAAGTTAAATTTAGCAGAAGTCATTTGTTTGTATTCAGTTTAAATTTCAAAGGTTCTTCTTTGACTTATAGATAGGAAACTTTCAGGCGCACCAATCAGAGCCAGACTGGACCTGGGAGCAATCTCAATGAAGGGGTATTCCATATTCCCAAAAGTTCCAGTATTACTGGAGTCTCACCATCAGATTGTATAGTGTTATATCCAATGCACTCGTAGGGTAGGTAACCTTCTGCAGAGATGCAGTCGGTGCATTCAACAGCCCCAGCTGACTGGGCTGCTTTACTAATGAATAACCTACGAACCTTGTAATTAAACAAACTAAACCAAAACACAATATGACATGAAAAATTATTAGTTTTTTTAATTCATTTATTATAAAAATTTCGTCCGTTATGGGCTTCATCAGAAAAGGATTTGGAAAATAGATCTCTAGACAAAACTGTCGACGTGTTTGTCATGATTACGTTTTAGTAACGTCAGTCATTCTAAAACTTAAAATATAAGAATAAAAAAAGACTGAAAAAGTGCTTATGAATCTAAAATTTTTATTAACATCTTAATTTTATGGACGTATTAAGAAATAAAAACGGATTCTATATGTTTTTTTTTATATTCATTGTTATTCTTTTAAAGTAGCATGCGATTCCCTTTTAAATTAGAACTGCTGACTATTTAGAATTGACGTATGACGAGTGAATTTACATAATCTCCCCCTTTTTATAGTTCTCCCATGTTTTTGTTGACGTTTTGGAAGGGATCAAGATTTGATTGATTGAGTTCAAGGCAACGAGAACCTGTCAGATTTTCACTTTTTTTGTCCCCGAGTGTTTGGGAATCGTGTTCATTTTACATTTTTATTCACATTTCTTGTATAACTGTCTCTTCGAAGATGTTTTCTTTTTCTCACAATAACACTACATAAAGTATTTTTTACCAAATATTGATAATATATCATTGATTGATTGATTTTAATTGTACGTAAACCAATCAAGGGTTATTTTATCCCTAAAGATAACAGGATGGCGCTCATTATACAATGCTTGTGTATTTGTTTCTTAAGTTTTTATTTTTTTTAGTCAGCTGTCTTATCGAATACTAACCATTTTGAAACTGGTCTATTTGACCCATAGATGAGATCCAAACAAATGCATTCATTCGGGGTCAGAGATGACCGGAGAATAATAACAATGAAGGGTGTCTCGCTACCCCGCTGGCTGCTCACCAATTGATGTAGTCTGGTGCCATATCCAGAAAACCCAGTCCTAGTTGATTGGGACTGCAGAATATACCGACTGCACCTCTGCAGAGGAGTTAAACTCCCACAACAGGTATCCAGAATATGACACTAAACAATCTGCATTTAAACGGTGTACTGATTTTTTAAAAATAGAACTGATAATTTAACTGTTTTAACAAAAAACTGAACTCTTTGATCATTTAACCGTCTGTAAGCAAGTTACTGACGTTAAACTGAAATGGAAATTCAATTCACAATTTAATTGAAATGTTAGTGATATATAGCAATACTTAAAAACATAAAACTGTGTGCAAACAAATGATTCATAATAAATGGAATTATATGTATAAGGCATTAGGGAAACCATTTAATTGTGTGAAAAAATGAACTTAGGGTCATGTAAATATGTTATCAACAAAATGTGTTTAGAAATCTTATATTTAATAGATATGTATAAAAAAGATTTGGCATTAAATAACTTACAATGGTTGATATGCCATCAAACCAAACAAAAAACAGAACACCCGTTTAGAAGGGGGTCTTACCGCTTTGCAGTCGATACTGTCTATTCTAATCCCTACTGGCAAAGCGAAAGGGATCCGAGAAGTCTTATTGACATAAATATTTTTACAAGTCTTATAAATATAATCAAATTTATATCTAATAAAGATGATCTTATAAAAATAATTATTATTGTATCTCATAAATGTAATTATTATTCTATCTTGTAAATATAATCTTATAAATGTAATTATCTATACTTCTTCTCGGTTCCCGGTTGTCGATAATACACAGTGAAATTTCTGAAATTCCTCCCGATATCATATATTGCATTTACTTCTTGCTTCTCTCAAATAAACTGATCATCTCCCACTGTTCATACTTCATAGTTTTAATTTCTCTTAATTTCGTTAGCATATTATTTGTTGTTTATTTTCCTTCTTCCCTTTATTCTAACTTTTATCTTCTATCTTGAATTAGCTTTCAATACAATGCAAAATAAAACACACTAAGCAAGTCATCAAAGCCTATTTTATTTAGTTTTATTTCTCGCGAGATTTCATGTGAAGCGAGGTTTATAACAATGGCCAAATTTGAAATCCCCACTTAACGATTGTCAGGGTAATAACTGTAACAATAATTATAGTTAAAATAATGATAACAATATCCCAGATAATTATCAAACTGATTCAGATTAATGCAATTATTCCACGCTACGGTGTAGTGGCCATCTGAGATAATCTAAAATGAGAGACAAGAATAACTTTCTTTAGATACGCCCGGTTCTAATTATTTCAGTTTCGACCGTGTCAAACAGTTCTTTGTTCGGGATAGAGCAGTAGCAGTAGTACGCAAAATCCAAGGGGTTTCTGGGCCTATCATTCACAGTAACTAGAAAGAAAAAGAAACTAGTAAAATCTTTTAAAAACATATTCAGTAAATTTATATTGATTAATCAATTTTAGCTGTATATCAACCCTCATAAGTTTATTGTATTCCTATAAATTAGCAATAACTAAACAAAAATATGAGCATGATTCTCTAACGTCTATGCATAAAATAATCCTTGACAAGATGAATTACCGTTAAAACGAAACTGTCAATTAAATATTTACATGTCCGATAGGATTTCACGTTTAAGAATCTAACATTGCCATCATTATCAAGGCACAATATTTCTCTCTTGCTATTCGTCCTCATGTGTCATCACTCCTAGAAAGTCCTTCAGATCCAGTATCTACACTAAGATGATGAATGAAAATCTTTGCAGGTCCGCCGACGTCAGTGGGCCCATAGGTAGGAGCCCAAAGAAGAATTTCGATTATGGGTTCATCCTTACTCCTTCAGCAGTACACCCCATGTCTTGTTCATCTTTCTTGCATGGTTTGTGAGATCGGGACTAAGTATCCATGCAAGTGTCGTTTTGTGGGCTGCTGCTGTTTCCAGGATTTGCTGGATACAAAACGCAGCATTCTTGTGTATTTCCTATCTTGCTTCTTCTCCAAGTGTTTCGTTAGAGTCCAAATAATGTAGCCATACGATAATGCTCACAAAAAAATGGAGGAAAACCTGCATCCTTCCTTCCACGATGAAAGGTAAACTCAGAATCACTAAGAATTAAAGATATTTAAGTCTTAATTCACCCTTGTATCCAAAAAGAAATTGGAAAAGTTCTTCGGAAAAATCAGAACGGCTTTTGGAAAAATCAGTCCCCAACTTCTCTGATTTTGACTATTATATGAAACATCGAAGGAATAGAAGCGAAGATCTAAAAGCAACACGTTTGTTCATAGAAATAATCCATTAAAGGTTAATATCATCATCATCATCATCATCATCATGTTGCTCCGCGAGTGAGCATCTCCCTGACCCTCTCCCTCTACCATTTTCTATCGTCCATCGCTCCCGGTAGGTCTTCAAGGCTACATCCTGTAACGGCATAGAACTGTTGTATGTAAGTTCTAGCGGGCCGTCCAACCTTTTCTCGTCCATGTGAAGAGGTCCACAGGAGTATGTCACTTATTAGTTCGTCCCTACTTCTCCAGCAGTTTCCTGCATGCCTTGTTCGACTAATTTTGATAATTTTCGTGATGGGTGGTATGTGGCCGTACAGCTTCTGCTTTATGGGGTGTTGTCTCCAGGACCTTTTCAACGTTGCTTTCAACATTCTTGTGTAATCACCGTCAAGCTTTTTCTCCATACGTTTAGTTAGCATCCATGTGGTGCATCCATACAGAAGTATCGATACGACCGCTACTTGGAAAAAACTGCGTTTTATTTTATCGGTTAGTTCTGACTTCCATATGACCGATTGCCTATCGGTAGCTGCCCATGCCTTTACTAGTCACGTGTTGATGTCTGTCTCGGTTGATAAGACACTGTTTTCTTGGTAGGTAAACTTATCTCCTAGATTCTGAGAACTACTGTTTAGTGTGGAGATATCGCCTCTGATTAATGTACATATATTCCGTCTTGTCTGCGTTGACATGGAGCGGGGGCTATGCCAGTAGCTGCTCGCTACAGACTATGTAGCAGGGTTTCGGCTTGTGCGAGTGTATTTGTCAGAAGCGCTTTGTCATCAGTGTAGTCCGCATCCGTAATTGTATATACAGGGTATCTTCTGCTTCTTTCCTTTATCTGCTTGAGACCGTTCTTGCATTTTATCAATAGACGTTCTAAGCACATTGTCTAGCCAGATGATAAAGAGGTATGGTGCTAATGTGTCTCCTCGCAGCACACCTGCTACAATGCCGAAGTAGTCTGTGTCTCTTTCCGGGGAGCAGACTTTTACTTTCGTAAGGGTTGATATACCGTTCAATAAACTAAACCGAATCACTTGTAGTCATTACCTGGAAAATATATTCCATCGTTGGATATTATTTTCAAATACATGTTAATTGTTGTGTCAAACAAACAGGGTTACAAGAAATTATAAAAAGGACCTGTTATATACTGACCCTCGACCGAGCCGTCAATCAAGAGATGGACCTGTGTAAATAAGCGGAGGAACAGCGGAAGCAAGTGAGCAAAAGAAAATCATATAACCAGATGTCACAGACGGCTTGAGTCGGTTGCAGTTGGAGTGAGTTGGGGACAAGATGCCAGCGTGAGAGCCACCAGCAAACAGAGGGCTTTGGGCCCTCTGTGACCCACGGTAGAATAACCCCAGCTAAGATGAGAAAAAAGTGCTGCAATGGTCAGAAGAACTTTGGGTCAATATGTAGCAGTCTGTCCCCGTCTCCAACTCACCTCTCACACACAACCAACATCAACCCTTTCGACAATAAAATTTGAGAGATATATTTTTTATAAAGATCAATGTTCGTTCGTTCATTGAAGTTCGTATATAATGTTTGATTATGTTTCTGCTTATATTTGTATATGTATATGAATGTGGCTATACAACAGACCAACAGGAAGATAAGTTATCACGTTAAGTTATGAATTAAATATCATTCTATACAAAACGACTAATTTGTTAATTTTCACAGTATATCAACTCCTCAAGGGTGAATTTCCAGACAGTGGTTAAAGAATCCTATTCATAGTGCTCGGAAACTGAGAACGGATGATGTATAAAGATAAACACCATGAAAGAGAAATTAAGAAATAAGGACGTGAAGAATTTGTTTAGAGAGAGGGATATTAACAGAATCACACATACACACACGTGTCTGTGTATGTCAGTCTACTTCTGTCTATCAATGTATATATCACTACGAATGTGGTGTTTCTGTATGTATGTATATAAGTATTTTATATAAATATATATATTGGGAGAGAGAGTGTTAGTGGGAGAGAGAAAGAGATTTTAACAGAATGGCACATTTGCGCGCGTGTGTGTGTGATTCTATTCAAATCTATCTATGTATATATGTATCAGTCCGTATATGTGTGTTTCTGTGTACGTATGTCGGTCTGTTCATAGATCGATAGATAGAAAGATAAACTGAGATAGAGTGATATATATATATATATATATATATATATATAGTGACCTTTCACAAAGACAATGCATATGATTTCCACTTAAGAATCAAGTTTTAATTAGTCCAAAATAGGAAAAGTTCTTATGAATTATAGCTAGAAATTTTCATTGTTTAAATTATTGAAATCCATCAATTATATTAGCTACCTTTCACTTCAGTTTCTCGGAATATTAATGTTTGGTACAAATGCTAGACGAAAACGTTCCTGTAGTGTTACACATATTCCACAAGTGTCTGTCACCATGGCAACATTTCAGTGCTTACAAATGTTTACGTTTGAGATATATGCTTTCATCTGCTATCACATTTTTCTTCTTTTTTTTTCTTTTAGACAAGAATAACATTCCTGGTGTTATTTTACTTTTACTATTGAAAAATCAATTTCACTGTGTTTAGACCTGTCCTTCATTTTATAATTATAATGAACATATTTTTATTAATTGTGAAGATGTTTAGTCATTGATTAATAATTTAATGAACTTTTTTTTCTTTTAAGGAATATTTATAAAGAATAGTATATAAAATGTCAAACGTTATAAAAATATAAAAGTTGTAATTTGATAGAAAGAAATCACCAAAAATCTGTAAAGAGATATGAGATTAAAAGTAATAGAGAAGTGAAAAGGATAAAACAGAAAGGATAAAAGAAATAGAGATTTAGAAATAGATAAAAACGTGAGAAATTCATGAAGATCGATAGATGTGAGTGAGGAGATACATCGGAATATAGAGGTAGCTACATTTCTAGAAATAAATAGTGAGAGAAAAACAGATAATTAAGTGCCAGATACCCAGAGATACTGAGATAATTATATATATATATATATATCTCTCTTTCTCCCCCCTCTCTCTCTTTATATATATATATATATATATATATAGATAGATAGATAGATACGTGAGAAATTCCTAGTAGCAATCTTCCTCGAAATAAATAAAAGAGAGAAAAACAGATAATTAAGTGCCAGATACCCAGAGATACTGAGATGATTATATATATAGATATATATATTAATCTCTCTCTTTCTCCCCCCCTCTCTCTCTCTCTCTATATATATATATATATATACATGAAGATAGATAGATAGATAGATAGATAGATACGTGAGAAATTCCTAGTAGCAATCTTCCTCGAAATAAATAAAAGAGAGAAAAATAGATAATTAAGTGTCAGACACATATAGTTATTAATCTCTCTCTCTCTCTATATATATATATATATATATGTATATATATATTAATCTCTCTCTCTCTCTCTCTCTCTCTCTCTCTCAGCGGCCGAGTCGATACTGCTGTATGGATACACCACTTGGACGCTGACAAAACGACTGGAAAAGAAGCTGGACAGCAACTAGACAAGAATGTTGCAAGCAATATTAAACAAGTCCGGCGGCAACACCCCACAAAGCACCAGCTATACAGCCACCTGCCTCCCATCACGACAACTATCCAAGTTAGATGATCCAGGCACCCAGAACACTGCTGGAGAAGCAGGGACGCGCTCATAAGGGATGTACTCCTATGGACCCCCACTTATGGACGAGCTAAAGCAGGACGTCCAGCTAGAACATACAAACAGCAACTATATGATAATACGGGATGTAGCCCAGAAGACCTGCTAGAGGCGATGAACGATAGGGAAAAGTAGCGAGAGAGGGTCAGGAATATCCGTGGTTGCGGCACGACATGATAATGATGATGATTATATAAACACGCACACATATATATATATATATATATATATATATATATATATATATATGTATATATTCATACACACATTTAAGGATACAAGTAAGTATACTTACACACACACACACACATATATATACGAATATATATATATATATAGACTTACGCGCACGTATACATATACATATATGTATACTTACACACACATATATATATATATATATATATATATATATATATACTTACACACAGTCATGCGCATACATATTGAAAGGGATACTTACACACACACATACATATATATATATATATATATATATATATATATATATATATAGGTATAATTATACACGAACGCATACATAAACATACGTACATACACACACATATGTAAAAATAGTGAAAGGGAGGAGTGATGGCAGATGGAGAGAGAATGAATAAGCTGAATAGGGTAAACTATTGATATATGTAGTGAGACGGTAAATGTCAGAAATAAAGGAAGCGGTAATGTAGTCTCAGTTTATCGGATTTTAGAGTCAGCTGAGTGTTAGATTCAATTTACAAAGTTTAGAGAAAGACGTTGATTCATTCCTTTTATAAGGTAAACGGGTGGGCTTTAAAAGCCAGTGCATCCGGTTTATGTGCTTATAGGCCATGCCAATGCAATGTCTTCACGTCTGGTACCATATAACCCGGTACAACGTGTCACATCTTAGTTGCAGAAAGGAATAAAAAATAAAAAATAAAAAATAAAAAATGAATAAAAAAAGAGTAACAAATGATAAGATAGACACATGGATAGATAAGAAATAAATTAAATATGGGATATATAAATGACCGATTTATATATATATATATATATATATATATATATATATATATAGGGTTCATGAACATGCAAACACACACTAACATAAGGCAATTAGAAGAAAGCTTAAACCTGGTTAAATTGTCATTATAATTTTATTTCGGCGAAGAACATCATTATGCTCTTCGTCTCATCAAGTGACTCTACGCGTTTAATTTGAGGCTGAAAATAGTGGAGTCATCTGATAATACGAATACTATAATGATAATCTTCGCTGAAATAGATTTATAATGACAATTTAACAAGGTTAAATTTTCTGCTAATAACATTGTATACGCACTGTATATGAGTTTTGTCATATAAAACTGGATAGAGAATATATAACAATTGCCATACGTCGAGCATTCCCATAGATTTATATGAAATTCCTCATATATTCTAAACGCTAATAATCCACACCCACTGTCTTCAGACGCTGACTGGATATATATATATATATATATATATATATATATATATATATATATATTTGAAAAATTGACGTAGGAGTGACTATATATATGTGTGTGTGTGTGTGTCTTTCCAACCTCAATATTATATATATAATATGAGAGAGATATGAAGAGACAGACTGACAGATAGGAAACATCAAGATCGATCGATTATAGACATAGGAAAAAAGTTAGATAGAGAAAGGTATATTTTCAGAAATTAATTAATATATATATATATATATATATATATAGAGAGAGAGAGAGAGAGAGACAGACAGAGACAGAGACAGAGAGTGAATTTCATCTTACATCGAGAATTTATCCAAAATAGATCAATGTAAGGATCAGAGCATTATATACCTTTTATATTGAAAGGATATGAGTCAAGCTAGTAAATTCCCATTCGTATGAGAGATATTATGAACGGTACTTCTATGGCATCATTTATTCGGTGAACCTGGTATATCTTCGAAAGGGAGGAGAGAGATAAAGATATAAGGATCTTGAGAAAACACGCAAGAATAAGATATGAGTGGGCATTTAATCGTCAAGAGAAGTCAGAGTGAAAGGTAATAATGAAGCGAGAAAGAAAAAGAGAAGGTAAATCACAAAATAATTTGTTGAAAGGCAGAAAGTCGATAATTTCGGCTCCATTGTCCCTACATAATCTTTAAATTTGGTTATTTTCATTTCACAGCAGAAGAAATGATTTTAATTCAGAGATAACCAGTGACAAGAAAATGGAGAGCTAATGAAATTAAATTTCATACGAGAAATGTTGCACACAAATGACAATTAAATAATCAAAAAAAAATTACTCAATAACGCGCGACTTAAATTTTTCATAATTTCTAATAATACAAAAACTTTCATTTTCTTTTTTATCTAAAATAAAATAGAATAATAATAATAATAATAATAATAATAATAATAATAATAGGGTACTTCAAGCAGCAGAATGGGGAAATTGTGCACAAAAAGAGCTGGACGTTGTTCAGAAACGGAAAGCCCAAGAGAGAAATTGAATCTCTTTTAATAGCCCTACAAAACAACGCCTTATAGACTAATTATATTAAAGAGAAAATTTATAATATGCAACAGCAAAGTCTAGATATTATCGAGACAGAGAGGAAATGTTTAATATCATTAAAAGAGAATGCAGCAAACGAGCACTGAAAAAAAGACAAAAGTTTTGCATGATTAAATGGGAAAGTTCATCCACGGGGAAATGCGCAAAAAATGAAATTTTAACTATAGTACCAAATGGTATACGCACAAGTCAGAATCCATAAGGTGGAAAGGGACTCATAAGATTCTCTGTGATTTTGAGATATAAACTGATCACTTAATCCGGGCAAGAAGACAGGACCGAAAATTTATCAAAATAAATAAATGAATAAAAAATAACTAGTAATTTATTTAATTTTTCTGTTAAAGTGAACCACAGAATGAAAAATGAAAGAAAGCACTAAGAAAAATAAACCCATGGATTTTTGCTGGGAGCTAAAAAAGTTATTGGAACAAAAAACACCGATTGTATTATGTGTGGTTGGAATGGTCCCCAAGAGCTCAGGAAAAAGAATAAAAGAATTAGAAATCAGAAGAAAAATCGAGGTCATCCAGAACACATCATAGAAAAGATTGACAAGAATAATCAGAAGAGGGTTGGAGACCTGAGAAAACTTGCTGTTAATTAGTCTTCAGTGAAAGTTTATTTTAAATTGGTAAGAGAAAATCCTAAGGAGTTAAATAATGATGATTAATACCCAAACGACCGATGTCCGAAAAAAACGTTATAAGCATAAGCCCGAGTACGCACGCAGTTTAATGATTATATAATAGTATACACATTTAGCTTTTCACTGGGTGTGTCATAATACTGTTCTTGTGCACGACTGTGTTAAGCTTTGTAAAATAAGGTAAATTGGGTAATAACTATCGGACTATTCCGAGTTTAATTTCCATCCCTTTACACATAATTCTATCACTGAATCATACAAAACTGAGTTTAGTAAATAAATGCTATGTACAAAAGTATAATTATATAGGACTAAATGGGCCAGTTTTTATAAGTCCAAGACACAACTTAGTCGTCTAAGAAAAAATATACTATCCAGATTTTACAAGAAACTGAACCTCGAGCAGTGAATTCAGTAGAAAAATAATTATGCTTCAAATAATATTATTAAGCTAGGAATGTTTTTTTTTTAATGTGGTATTCCCAAATAGCTATTTATCTATAATATGAAAAAGCTCGATACAGCTAAACATGAGAAAACACTATTTTGATTCAAATAAGATTTATTTTTATTTTTAACGATCGTAAACGATTTAGTTTTCTTAAAGATCTAAACATTACGTAAATATTTCCTACTGCCAGCATTTAATATATATGTTCCTCTACGCCAGAGCCCAGCACAGATATCAATGCAACAAAGTAAAATACACTTTTATCAACTGAACAGTTGATTATATGACATCTGAAAGGTCTTGCCAAATTTAAACTATTGTTCTCTATTTTGCACAAAAATTTGGCTATAAAAGTCTCTATTTGCAAACCAGATTTTTCTTTATTATCATTATTATTATCATCATCATCAAAACCACAAACTCCAAGCTACTCTGTGATGTTTTTTTTTTTATTTCTTGTCATCTGTCTCTTTCAATTCAACTATCATACTCAGTCTAAATGTGTATAAAATAGAGATTAGAATAGCTTTTTCGGATCCTTGTAACGTAAAATAGAGGGCATTTGTCATGTACACTTGAACAGATATCTTTTAACGATCAAACCAGGCATAATATTTTATGCTAGGAATCGTGTCCGCCATTTGAAAAAAAAGAAAAGAAATTGTCAGCAAGGTTTCTATGGTGCGAAAGGTTGATTATTCTAAAAGCGTTAACAAACAAAACGGAAAAAAAGCAAGGAAACGAATCGCCTTTTTAAGTGCCCAGTTGACAGTAGATTCTTGAGGGAGGTTTTTTTTTTTTTTGTATATCTATTTTTGTAAGTATGTACGTATGAACACATCTTTTTTATTTATTCTGTATCTGTCTTTGCTCGTAACTATTTCAAACTAAGTGTTCGTATTTTTACATCTGTCTGCACATTTGTATCTTTGTTCCTCTTCCAACTTAACAGTTTAACGTATTTCTTTGTCTTCTTCGAAAAATAGTGTCAAATCTTCTCTTTCTTAAATCCCGTAACTAGAACCCATAGAGTTGTGGTAAATGAGCTGGACCGTAGTGAGAGAGTTCAAATTCCAGTCTCACTATTACGTTTAATTCCGGACTAATACCCTCAGGAAAGGTATGAACGCCCTTATATGGGTTAAATTGTGGAGGTGCCCGTGGTGTAATTGTTATCGTCGTTGGAAATGGACACGGCGACACGAGTTCAAATCCTGGACGAGACTGATTGCATTTCACATAGCACTAATACCCCTGGGAAAGGTATAAATCCAATTATTCTCCCTCCAGCTATGGGTAGATAGTAGGACAGACAAGGTTCTCCAGCCTTGGTGAAGCAACTAGTCTAGGAGAAGGAAAACTCTTAATTCAAACCTGTTAAACTCCGCTTAAAAATTGACCTTGTGTCATATCCTGCCCGAGCGGAGGGGTTGGTGTATATATATATTGGTTAAATTGCACCACTAAGATACAAACTATACTGAACAAATCCTGGAAGCAACAACTCATGAAACAGTAGTTGTACGGCCACTTACCTCCTATCCTTTAAACCACTCATTGGACAAACAAGACATACGGGATACTGCTGGAGAAGCAAGGACAAACTCATAAGCAACGTTCATCAATGGACTCCCTACACATTTACGTGCCACAGTTGGCCGACCAGCAAGAACTTATCTACATCAGCTCTGTAAGGACTCTGGATCATGTTCGGAAAAGCTGCAAGTAGCGATGGATGATAAGGACGGATGGAGAGAGAGAAATAGTCAGGGAATCCAGTGCTAGCAGCGTGAACTAATTATATATATATATATATATATATATATATATAGTGATTGTTCTTTCTCATCTGAAGATTGCCATCTTTTCACTGATCATTGCACGACCATTTGCGGAATTCTTCTTCAAGGATCACTTAGGAGCTAGATAACTTTCAAAGGTTGATATGCCATTAAAGAAAGAGACCACAGGAAGCTAAACGTCACCAATCACTAAAAACGAACAACTTTCCTTATCTTTTTTAACTTCCATTGGCTTTCATTAGAATGTTTCGCATATAGACTTTTGAAAGGATTTCTGAGATAAGGTGTTTCAGCTTAGTAAAAGAAGTGATCACCGGAAGACATCGTTGTTGGGGGTGTCAGCAGCTCCCGTGGGTTGACAGCTAGAACGTAGCGGCGTGGGGAAACTGTATATTCAGGGTACCCACATCAACGAGCAGTCACGCAGTCACACCGATGGTGAGTCACGGCCAGCGAGTGTCAAGCAGTAACGGGGGCTGTACCTCACAGTGGCCCCTGGACGAGAAGCAGAGGAATTGCTAAGTGGGGCCCTGAATATGTAAGCACAACATGGTCAAGAGTAAATAATCAATATAGCAGTCCTCCGCTTGTCGTTCGTCTCTCTGTCTCTCTCACTCTCTCTCATTCGTATCGAAGTTTCAACCCTTACGTAGGAAATAAAAATGAGTCATATATTTAGAACAAAGTATGGTAGTTTATACAGTATTTCGACTAACTGATAGTCGTGAATTCAATCCCTGGGGCGGGTTATGCAGTAAATTTTAGTTCATTGTTAATGAGTGTTTTTTACTGCATATCAACTCGTTATGCGTAAATGTCAATATATCAATAAAAAGAATATTTGTTATTTAATGGAATTTTCTTCTTCAACGAACTACTCAGGGAATATATATATATATATATATATATACAAACACACATACGCGCGCGCGCATGCACACACACACACATATATATATATATATATATATATATATATATATATATATATATATATATATCATCCTCATCATGTCGTGCCGCTAGCACAGATATCCCTGACCCTCTCTCGCCAATTCTCCCAATCATTCATCACCTCTGGCAGGTCTTCAGGGCTACATCCCGTATCCTCACATAGCTGCTGTATGTATGTTCGAGCTGGTCGTCCCGCTATTGCTTGGCCATATGCGTGGGTCCATAGGAGTACATCACTTATGAGCTCGTCCCTGCTTCTCCAGCAGTGTCCTGCATGTCTGGTTCGTCTTGCTTGGATAGTTTTCGTGATGGGAGGCAGGTGGCCGTATAGTTGGTGTCTTGTTGGGTGTTGCTGCCAGTACTTGTTCAATATTGCTCGCAGCATTCTATGCGTACACAAATATATATATATTTATAAGGGGAGTGAGACAGAGAAATTACCATCATCATCATCATCTTGTCGTGCCACCAAACCAATAACTTCTTTGAATGTTACGTGTACGCATGCGTAAATGCAAATATCAAGCAAAAGCTGTCAATCTATTTTACGTTATCTGTCAGTCTATCTATCGGTCTACATCTGGGAGTCTCTGTGGTTATGTGTTTACATGCTAACATAGTAGAGATTAAGTTCGATCTCTAATCGCTTCTTTAACGTACAGTTTTCGACTTGAGAAGGGTATGGACTTCTTTATCTCTTATTTATGATTTAAATTTTATAAGTAAAATTATTTTACAAGCATGTCTTTTCCATGAAATAACATACAAACCTTGGAGGTGCCTGTGGTGTAATGGTTATCGTCGTAGGAAATGGACAAGGCGAAACGAGTTCAAATCCTGGACGAGACTGATTGCATTTCACATAGAACTAATACCCTTGGGAAAGGTATGAATCCAATTATTCTCCCTCCGGCTATGGGTAAATAGTAGGGCAGCCTAAGTTCTTCAGTCTTGGTGAGGCAACTAGTCTAGCAGAAGGAAAACTCTGAATTCAAACCTGTTAAAATCCGTTAAAAAAATTGACTTTGTGTCATATCCTGCCCGAGCGGAGGGGTTGGTAAATATGAAACGGAGGTGTCCGTGGTGTAATGGTTATCGTCGTAGGAAATGGACACGGCGACACGAGTTCACATCCTGGACGAGACTGACTGCATTTCACATAGAACTAATACCCTTGGGAAAGGTATGAATCCAATTATTCTCCCGCCAGCTATGGGCAAATAGTAGGGGAGACTAGGTTCTTCAGCCTTGGTGAGGCAACTACTCTAGGAGAAGGAAAACTCTGAATTCAAACCTGTTAAACTTCGCTTAAAAATTGACCTTGTGTCATATCCTGCCCGGGCGGAGGGGTTGGTAAATATTAATTTACAAACCTTGATATGACCGTAAAAACACACACGAAAAAAAATTTGGTCATAACTAACCCCTTTTTTCAACATCTATGCATTTTTTAGAATATTTCGATCATTTTTTTTTTCCATTAATCTATTTTTGTTTATCACAATCTTATCTTCTTATTTATGTTTGTTCATATCTATCTATCTATCTTTACATTTCGATCAGTTTGTTTCTAGTTATCTGTCTTTGTTTATAACTATCTTGTTGAATATATCGTTGTTCATATCTATCTGAAGCCATTCATATCTATCTGTCTATCCAGCCTATCGTTTATGTAGGGTAGGGTAGATATAGGGATTTTTTTCTTCTGCTTCCTGAACGCTATTACATTGGCACGGTCACAGATTCGAAGTGCGTGTGGGGTTCAACGGGAGGTTATGGGTCCAGCATAGACGTCAGGAGGAGACAATCCCAAGAACACAGTGATGCAAGTACCGAACGTGACGTGTGTAAGAATGGATGGGCATATTTCCATTCAAACTGGATTTGACAAAATTCCAACAGATAAAAGACACCCCAACAAAGCAGGTTTGAACAGCTGTCTAACCTAACCTTCTCTTATTTATCGAACTAGACTTTTCTCTCTCTCTCTCTCTCTCTCTCTGTATATATATATATATATTTATATATTGAAGAGTGTATATTTAGGCAGTAAGTTATTATTCACACACATTTTTTAAAGACGATGGAATATTTTTTTTCAAGTCTCCAAGTTATTTTTCTTGTGTTGGGATCTAGATGTTAAAAGATGTCCAATATCTTCTACCCAAGCGCTTTCCAACCGACAACTTCAAAACAAAACGCTGCGAATAACTGAAACTGTAAAAACTCAAACTGTCAACTCAAAACTACACTACTCCTGAAAAGTATGGTGTAAAGAGCTGAATATATATATATATATATATATATATATATATATATAGTTTTTTCTGTCTGTCTTTATTGATCTTTATATATGAATATACATATAAATAAGAATATTTCTATCTGTATCTCTCTCTCTCTCCCTCTATCTCTCTCTCTATATATGTGTGTGCGTGTATGTATATAATCTTCATGAATATAATCCGATTCTGTTCTTATCGACTTTATTGTCGAAACTTCAACAATTTATTGACCGAAAATATATCAGGTGATGTTTAGACTGCAGTAAAAATAATTAAATCAATATTATGGTAAAACTTAAAGTAGAAAAATCAAGCACACACGACGGATCCCAATGGGGATAAATAGCAACTCATCTTAGAAAAAGATGTGTTTTTAAAAAAAACATACCGTTATATACTATTAAAAACATACGCTAGGCTTTAAATGATACAATTCTATGAACATATATACTAATATACAAGTATATTCATAGGAAACTAAATAATGTCATAGTATCAGAAGGATATACGAAAGAAACATGGATATAAATAATAAGTCGTTCAGTTAGCGTTTCAGAAAATCAAAGTAACACACCAAGCTAAAATCTCTGGGAATTTTTCTAGTGTTCTGTTAACCTTCAAAATATATTTGGAAAGGGATGAAAATGAGTTTTCTCTCCCTACATTGTACAACTAAAACAGTAGAATAGACATAACTCTTCAGTCCTGGTGGGGCTTACAGTTCTTTTACCAAGGGCAACATAACTTGGTATTGCCAATAACTCGTCATTTATCGTTTAGGTTTCAGTTAAGCAATGAAAGGATAAAATGGTTTATTATCAAGTGATGTTATCACCGAGTTTCTTGACTCTGTCTCTCTTATTAATCGATACTGGCTGGTTCTCTAAAAAACATTCTCTGTACACAATGAGCTGATGTATAGAGGTCCCTGTTTGTAGACCAATACTGGCGCTTCTATATGTCAGAGTCCATAAGAGAACATTACTGATAGTTTCGTCCTTATTTCTCAAGCAGAATCTAGCTTATCTTGGTCGTATTTCTTGGATGGCCAGATAACCCGTCCACATTACTCGTTAGCAATATCTCCTCTACTGAAATCGAAGCCAACATACACAGAGAGAGACACTGAGTATTATTGGCAGATTTTCGATCAAAAGGATATTTGTTCGATCTGATAAAATTGAACGGGATTTCTCTCAAGTTGTGTCGGTTTCACAGCGACCCTGTGTATGCAACACTTTGTCTCTAACAAGACGGATGGAGAAAAAGTTAGAAAAGAACTAGTTACGAATTGCAGGAATGGTTTAAACTAATGCAGAAGTCGCAAGATCGGCAGTACAAACACCTTTTTCGCATGGCACAAATCGATCCACGTACACAGAAAAAGGAACAAATATACTCACACTTATGTAAGTACATAAACTTTTTTGGAAAGAGAGTAGCATTATGAAATACAAAATATGAGATATGTATTTGAATGCCACTCAAAAACTGATGCTCGATTCATGCAAGACGGTCCAAAAGCAGTCTGAAGCATTCTATACGTTTCTGTGGCATTTTCTCCAAGTTTAAAACAGAATTTTATTGCATATCGTTCTTCTAAAATGTCAGATTGCATTTTTGAAATTCACCAGCTGTGACAATCAGACTTTAGTTGGGTATATTTCAATTCCTACAGTAGCTATTCCTTTGAACTTAAAATCATAAAAACTTGGTCAGTCATCTCATAAGATATATAGCAATAACATAGTGAATTTTCAAGAGTCTACGACAATCTTAAATGCCGATACAAAAATGTGTGGAAACTTACTGAATGCACCACGTATATAATTTATATGGAAAGCAAGTTTTATCTAATATGACGGAGAAGGAACATCCTATTATTTTTTTTTAATTCTGTTGGTGTTGTTTTCACTTAAATGGGTTGATATAAAAATCAATGTAGTATAAAAACATTTCATAGTGTATTTCTCTAACTCAAAGTTCTTATGATTATTTTCTGGAGAGTATCAAGATCAAAAAGTAAATATTGCCGTTTTTATCTTCTTGGAATAAAATGACATTTTTTCAATGTTCTTTAGTTCCCCTCCCTTCATCTCCCTCTCTATCTATCTATCTATCTATCTCTCTTAAGATCTAAACTTAATCGGCGAATGCCGAATAATGGCTAAAGTGTTTGACTGAAGCCTAGAAATAAGCAGATTCGAATTTCAAACGCGATTTTATGCTTACTTTCAGGATAATACCCTTAGAAAGGTGCAAACCACCTAATCCACCCAGCTCTGGGTTAAATAGTATTACGACTGATCTTTTAAAAGGATGGCTTTGGCATTAAATAATCTTTGATAGCTGATATGCTTTCAAGTCAAATCTTTATTTTATACTAAGATAAGAAGGTTTTATTAATTTAAATTGTGTACATATTAAGGCCTTTTCTTACAGGTATTGCAACTTTGCAAGACATCAGTTTAGGTTCCGTACCTTTATTACTGGATATTTAAAATTCTTCCCGCTCAATTAGGACTGAGCAACACTAGGTCCTCCTACATTAACTCTAGAATACTACATTACGTCTCCCGGTTTCGGGAGGTTGCAAAACTGATAATAAAGTGTCATTATAACTTGGACTGCTTTTGTCGGTTCAATTTGGGTGTGGAACACTTAAAGTTTGGGCCAAGTACATGTTATTGAGTTGATTGCCTCAACTGAGGGGGCTTCAACCTAGGCATTACCTAATTAGTTTGGCTAAGATTATCAGCCGGCACGTGAGACCTCTCTAAATAGGAATGCCAAGTTTGTTGATGGTTGATTGGGTTTTATGGCAAATCAACCTTTGTAGGTTATTTAACGCCAAATCCAGTTTTTTTTTTTAAATCGGTTCTATTTTAAACAACTCAATTTAGTATGAGTGCACAGTTTAATTGTCAAAAACATTTCTATTTCAAGCTTTTCAGTTTAGTCTAACAATTCTAATTCAAACAATTCAGTTGAGCATGATTATGCAGTTTAGTTCTTTTCAATCAATAGACAGAGCTCTATCAGGTACTACCATTCTGGGCCAGTGTGGACCTGGGAGCAATGACAGTGAAGGGGTGCTCCGCATTTCCTAAGCTCCAGCATCACCGGAACCTCACCATCAGATTGTTTAGTGTCATAAACAGGATATTCGTTGGGGAGGAGTGTTACCTCTCTGCAGAAATGCAGTTTGTGTATTCTACAGCCACGTCTGATTGGGCAAGGAATGCCCAAGAGAATAAATACTTTTCGTAATAGCCATGTATCAGCTTCAGCTTTGGTGGTCCCTCCCACAGGAAAATGACCTTATGTCAAATCTAGACTGATGGAAAGTTTGATAATTCCTCCTGATAACTAGGTATCTAGTATCTTTCTGTTACCAGGTGCGTGATTTTTCCTTTATCCTTATGAAAAACTAATGATTTTATTTAAATCTATAATTTGTTTTCTCAGCGTTGAAAGGTTTAACAGTTCTATTTGACTTATTAACGGGATCCTAACTAGTACTACAACTACAGGCCAGACCAGAAATAGAATGTAATGAAGAATTACTCCATATTCCACGAAGTTCCAGGATTGAAACCTCACTATTAGATCATTAAATATTTCATTCTGGACTCACAATGGGGATAAAGGTCTTATTCCCCTGTAGAGAAGCGGTCAGCTTTTCACTAGCTCCTCACCTTGAGGTGACTGGATTTCTCGATTCTGAGGGTTTTGTGTCGGGGACTTTCCCTTACTCAAGTTAATCCTCAGACAAGGGTTCAGCACACCTGGTTTATAGTCAGTAGATTGTATTCCTTCAGAATGGTAGTTAACCAAGTCAAGAGAATAATCTTGTTTGTTAGTTTACTGATAACTGAGGAGAAGTATAGAATCAAACCGAGATAAACTGCCTTAAACTCACGTCGGCAACCATATGTTTGTGCCGTTATGCCATCCTCGTGTGTGTGTTTGTGTGTGTGTCCAATTGTGCGTACAAAAATTTAGAATAGCTTCAAGTAAAGCTTACATTGTGAATTCTAAAAACAGGTCCATTAAGTTGGTTAAGTCTCGTCAAAGAAACTCCGTGAAAGCGAGCAATAGCGACGAATAAATCAAGGTAGTTGACGATACAGGAGATAAAAAAAAAACAAGAAAATAAAAACAAAAATAAAACAAAGCAAAGTAGAAGTACCAATCCCTCCAGGTAAAGGATTTTTCTTACTTTCTCCCCACTTTGGGGTTATTTTTTCTTATTTTTTCTTTATCTCATTTGGCGTCAACTGCCTTGATTTAATTCCCATTTCTGCTTACTGTACGGAGTTTCTCTGACGAGACCTGAACGTATTAGGATCCCTTTTTAGAACTCACAATATATGATCTATTTAAAGCATTTCCAATATATATATATATATATATGTGTATGTGTGTGTGTGAGAGAGAGAGAGCAAACACTCCGCTACAAGTAGTGTATGACCAAGGTCGATTTTAAATGAAGTTTAGAATGATGATTATCAAATGTTTTCTTCTCCAAGACAAGTTGTGACACTAAGATGAAAGAACACATTCTGTATTCATAGATGGAGAAACAAGTGATGTATTCTTGCTTTTGCCGAAGGCATTAGCTCAAAGGGAAACGTTAACAGTTCCGTTATGGAATTGAACACAGTTTGAAGTTTCCATTTAGCCCTTACAATAAGGTTTAAGTTTTAGGTTTGGTTGTTTTTATGGCAAATCAACATTCTTGGTTTATTTGATGCCAAAGTCATCTTTCAAGAATAATTCATAGCTGGGGAATAAGGGGGTTAATAACTTTTCCAAGGGTGTTTTTCCCCAAAGGTGAACGTAATAGCATGACTGGAGTTCGACATCGTTTACTGCCATTCAGCATCCAAGCGCTTTAACCATGACACCACCACATCATCCACCCTTTTACTGAACGCACCTTCTATGAGTCTCTTTAAAATACATCTGTGAATTTATGTTGATACGCGTATTTATTAATCATAAGGAATATCTATATATTAATAGTTAGTTTTGTATTATTACTTGTAAAACACACAATTATCCAGGATAGATATTCAAGATAAAATGTAAAGGAAAATCTGTTGAATTCAATCTTAATAAACCTGATAAATTACTAAATTAATTGTATTTTCCTGATAACGTTTCAGAAATGATTCTATACAAATGTGGCTTGCAAAACAATTACGATTCTTATATTTTCATCAATGATTTCACGTCATAATTAAGGTAGTTCCATTGTTAAGATTTTGATTAGAAAATAATCCTGATAATCCAAACAAACTCTTTAAAACCAATGGAAAATACAAGAGTCATTCATAAATTTCAAAGTCATACCCAGAAAGAAGAGCCATTGCTGAATATTTTGTTATGGCAACACACTATCACTAATTAAGGTGTAATTTTCAATTTTTGTGCTGGTGAAGTCTATAGAAATGTGAGATTTCCGCGACAAATCTTAAAGTAAACAAAACAGAGGTTCAAAAAGCCATGAAATACCTGAAAGAAACGTTTTACAGCTAAAATCCATGAGGAATTATTAAAGACTTCTCTTCCTATGCAAATGTGAAAAAGTGGGCGGCGGAATTCAAGCGCAGCAAGGACAGCACTGAAAATGAATCTCAGTCAGCTTTTTCAAAAACCCAAACTACTTATGAAGAAGTTGTTGCAATTCATCACATGGCTTTGTGTAACATACCTTTTACAGTTCAGCGAATAGCTAAGTTCATTGGGATTAGCACTAGTTCAGTTCATACTATTTTGAATGAGATCTTGGGAAGGAACAAGCTGCCTGCAAGATGGGTTTCAAAAATATTGACGCCATTTCACAATAGGATAAGGGTTGATATTTACAGGATATTTCTGAAACGCTTTCTCTCTTTTCCAATGCATTTCCATCGCAGATTAGTAACTCAAGATAAAACCTGGGTCCACCACTTCGAACTTAAATCAAAGATGTCAAAGCTAACAGAGAATTATTCTTACGGAAATGTAAGGGAAGCTGTGGGCACGTGTTCTCCTACTCCACGATAACGCATTCATTATTAATGTGAAATTTGAAGGAGTATTATGGTTAATTTCCATAATTCCAGTTGATTTTCATTACAATTCACATGGGTTGTCACTTCTAAGAAAAAGAACGTCAAAAATTTGAAAGATGAAGATACTACACCAAATGATATGAATTGATACTGTCACATTCCTCTCTACACACTCATTATATGTGCACACTGTCAAAAAATAGATGAAGCAGATGATGCTACATGCATAGATAAATGCATACACACTCATAATATCAGAGAATGATTGAAATAAACGATTATATATTCATTCATTCATTCATACATATATACACACTAGAAATTTATCTTTTATTCACACACACATATATATATATATATATATATATATATATATATAACCATAGAATAGTTGAATAAGAGGAGGATTATATACTCAAACTGCCCTTATATACAATCATTGACAAATTTGAAGCAGAGGATTTTGTCAAAAGAAAGTTTCAAATTGTAAAGAATTACAATCGAATCCATTTGTTTCTAGGACCCTGGAAAGAGATAGCCATCAAAATGTTCCTGGCTTTTCCCAGAAAGAATAATTCTGGATGACGATATGTTGTAAATCTTTGAATGTAATATAAATGCCAGTTGGAGAGAGATGTACTTCGGAATACTCCTGGATACGACAATGTATTAATAACATATGAGGATGTGACCAAGCGAGTGAGAAAATTGTCAAATTAGAAATCACTTGGCTCAGATAGTTTTTATGGTTTCTGGTTTAAATCTTTTCATAAAAAATGGCCAAAAGCCCCATTGAGTGTGTATAAAATGGAATCTTTCCAACATTGACAGTAACTGATACAATAACGCTAATAATGAATTTGAGTGAAGAAGGCTTGGTTGGGAATTAGAGATCTATCGCCTGCCAGTATTTATTTTGGAAAGTGATAAGATTCTTATCTGCCCACCATTGAACAATTCAAGAGTGTACTGCTATAGAAATGCGAATTAATTATTTTTCCATCAGATACATACAGGGAAAAAAAACACAGGATACTTGCCTAAACAGTATATAGCATAGTGAGTTTGAGAGGGATACACAGACTGTGAAATATCGAGGCAAATCAAGTTTAGGGTTGAAGCCAGGAAACTTATAAAGAAGCTCAGAGGGTATATGACACCTGCTCGGGAGTTGACACTTAATAAGGAACACAAAAGCATAAAATAAATATCATACACTGAACAGCAGAGACTGAATGCTTCTATGTGAGTCACAGAGAATGTAACTCATTAACGCTCACGTATTGTTTCTGTCACATTGTTTAGTAGTGTGGACGCAACTAATGTTGCGTGTCTTTGGTTGAAATAAACTCTAAAAACCTGTTCCTATCCAGATCTATCATCATCATCATCTTGTCGTGCCACCAGCACAGATATCACTGATCCTCTCTCGCCATTCCTCCCTATCGGTCTTTGCTTCTGGCGGCTCCTCAGGGCTACATCCTGTATTCTCACAGAGCTGCTGTATGTAGGTTCGAGCTTGTCGCCCTGCTTTTGTTCGGCTATGTGAGGAGGTCACAAGGATAACATCACTCATCCTTGCTTATTCAACAGTGTCCAGCATATCAGGTTCGTCTAACTTTGATAGGACTTGTTCAATATTGTTCGCAGCATTCTTGTATACTTGCCGTCAAGCTTTTTCTCCATCCGTTTAGTTAGCGTCTATGTAGTGCATCCATAAAGCAGTATCGACACGACTGCTGCTTGGAAGATCCAGATCTCTAACAAGCTTGAATTTAGAGTTTTCCTCCTTCTAGAATGATTACTTTTTCAATAGTAAAGAGCTAAGTCTGTTATGCTATTTACCCCGAGCTAGAGGGAGAAGAGTTGGATTCAAACCTTTCTCAAGGCTTTTTGTGCGATGTAAAATGCATACAACCACGTCATAGATTTGACTTCTGGTAGACGATTTTATAAGTCTTATCATAACTGTTTGGGAAGAAATTTAAAATAGTGGTAAGTAATCCGAAATTCGCCATCAGATTTGTCGAAACCTTAATAGCGTTCGGAATGTAAGAAATGGTACTAACATTAACCTACTTAAAACCTAATGGGAGAAGAGCTTAGATTTATAATTACAATAACAGTATTTGTCGCACGCCACACCAAACGGACAAGTGTGGCACAAGGTCTTCTTAAGGTGGGTCCGTGCGAAGGGACGTAGCCCAGACACGCATAGCATTCCCAATAATACCTCAAGTCCCGTCGGCATTCCCCTATTAGGTGTGCCTCAGGCGACAGGCGATAAACCTAGCCCCTCCGAGGAGAGTTAGAGCCTGGGGGGGACAACCCCCTGAGGCTCGAGTTATGTCAGTCCAGACACATTACACACCCGACCAGATCCGTGCCGCTAATACCACTGCTGGCCGAAGTGTGACGCATCTACGGGATCAAATAGATTAAATCAAGCCAATATGACGGTCGTAGGAAATAGACTCAGTAACTCAAGTTTAAATCATGTACGAGGATGTTTGACTTTTATTTCTTGCAGTAAAGCTCCAGGGAAAGGCATGAACACATCTACTCTTCCAGCAGTGGGTAAATTGTTGGTTAAATTGAGTTCTTTCATCTTGGTAACCCAACTAGTCTATGAGGAGGAAAACGATGACTTCAAACCAGCTGGACTTGTCTCACATATTTCACGTAGCGGAGTGTTTAGATAAATAGCTATTTAAAATATATTGGCAAGAAGTTTCTGCTAGCGAGACAGAAGATTCTGAATGTCATAGTAGGAGTACCTCCTATTTATTCTCTTTCAACACAATGTTATTGATATGTTATTTGAGGTTAAATCTTCTCACCAATAACAGCCTGCAAAATGTAACAAGGTGAAAGCAGTGAGTTGCAGTCTGGAAAATTGGCGTCTATCTTGACAGTAGAGATGCGTCATTGAATTCTGCTAATCGGAAAAATTGAACCCACTGACATATGGAATCTTTTCGGACATCAAACAATAGACGTGATCTCAGTTGGGCGGTGGGTAATGGGTTTCCACAGTGGGAAGAGTGATATAAGGGAAAATATATATTCTGAACAAGTGCCTTGGTCAGCGAAAATCAACCCAATGAAAAATGGACTACAATAAGAAAAAACTTTCTGACAAAAGCACCACTACAGTTGCCGTAAAAAGGATGGTCAACGACTTAGTTTCAGATTTTTTACGAGCGTCACATACGAAGTCTTTTTTTTTTCGGGGAGCACTCTTACCGTAACGGTTATGGTCAAAGGAAATGAAATTGGCGACAAGTATCTGTTAGCGTTTCTCTTGGCGCTAAAGTTCTTAACAGAGGCAAGGGTGAATCTGCTCTCTCCACAGCAATGAATAGTTGGGCAGTCTGATTAGTTAACCTTGGCTAGGCAACAAATTTGGGGAGATATTAAACTCCAAATTGAAACCAGAAATACTTCCCTTAAAAACTGACATTATGCTACTTCCTGACTTTGCCAGTGGATTTAGGTGTATACACACACACACACACACACACATACATACATATATATATATATATATATATATATATGCATTTCTTTTATTACAAGTGGAAATTACATTAGCGCATTAAGTGTATAAATAGTTTAATGCTGGGGAACTAGCTCTATCCAACGATTTAAATGTTCTCCTATATAGAGAGAGATATTGTAGTTTTCGCTGAAATAAATTGTAGGTATTACATTTGGAGCATCTGTATTATATGGATAATGTATAACACAGTTTTAGATCGTTACTCCTGATTTAAAGAAGTTTATATGTAACGACGTCAGCATTTAATCACCAGAAGCCGATTGTAACCGGTTTAAGAGTTTCTACTTTCTCTTCTGTATTCTATAATAAATATTTCACATTTTGACGGACAAGAAATATATTGGAGGGAACTGATAATAAAAGTAAAGCCAACTGATTTATGAAATAACATGTGTATATATCAGTCAGGTTATTCCGCAAAAACACTCTTTATATTCATCAAATTGTGATGTATCTATTACAAGTACCCCATTTTTCTACTTTATTTATTATTTATGCATATATCTAAATAACAGGATATGTGCATATATATATATATATATATACACTCACGCTGGACCTCATATACACATATACACCAACAAAAAAGATGCATACTCACACACGCTTAAATATATGCTCTCTCTCACACATATATATATATATTTGCTTTAAAAAAATCCCATCACAAATCATGGTGCAATTTGAACACATCAATCATTATTAATCCGTTTTTTTCACATAGCAACAACCAAAAGCCCCGATAAAGACTTCTAATTGAATCAAAATTTATCTATCATGATTATTCTTAATACTAAAATAATTTCGATAAAACACTTTTGCATTCAAAACAGATTGAAGTCGAAATGAGTTGGCAAATAAAGAAACCATCAAACATATTTTTCTTCTGTTTTACTTTTTCTATGTAGATTCTGTTCGATTCAACTCATTTCTTCCTTCATATATATATATATATTGAATAAACGAGAGGAAATTAAATATATTAAAATCAATAGGTCTGCAAATGAATTTGAATATGATACTTTAGATTTCATATATTACTATGTCGTTAAAACTTTATAGCCCTCTTTAAGTGACTAATAATTGTTAGGGCAGGCATTTTTTCTGACTTTTATTGTGCATATTTGTTTTCACTCACTTATGATATTTTTAATTCCAGGATATGTGGCTATATATATATATATATATATATATATATATATATATATATATATATATATATATATATATATATAACTATTCTATGATAATGGTGTCAAAAAACAAATGATACAATTTGCAAATAAAAAATATTACACAAACTGATATCTGCTAAAAAATTCCGTGAAAAAAGAAAAGGCAAAAAAAATACATACTACTTGAAAATAATCAACCATTAACGTATGTCTAGCCCCCCACCCTAAAAAAACACCGACAGAATTCCTTAAACTGAACGTAAGAGTGCTCAATACACTAAGTCGAGCAAAATATGAATGCCTACAAACTCTGTAAGCATACACACACACACACTCGCTTATATATATAAATATATATATATAATTGCAAATTTAATGTTCACGGTCTTTTGTTGAATTATTTTCTGTGTCCGTGTAGCACCGGACATTGGCCAAGCGGTTAGAGTGTTCACCAATGGCCCGGGAGACCTGGGTTCAATCCCAGGTTGAGTCATATCAAAGACTCAAAAAATGGTACTTGATGCCTCCTTGCTTAACAATCAGCATTATAACCTATGGATCAAGGGTAAAGTGAAGCAATCCAGGGAAGGAGTAGCTCACTCTCCTACACCTTGGCGTAGTAGCTATCGAAAATGAGACTATGGTCGCCAAACAACAACATTTTCCGTGTAATGATAATATGCGACTCAAAATCTTCCAGCCAAAAATGATTTTCGAAGGAAAAAAAAAGATAATTCTTCGCGTTCTCTTACCGTTTACTGTATTCTGTTTGAAAATGTATGCTGCATAATTTGTGTTAGGTTTCTTATTTTAGTTTTTTAAAGAATGCATCATCAAATAAATATTTTTTGTAAGGTGGGGTTGCTTGTTTATTTGTTAATTTTTCAACTAATCACTTCATTTAGTTCTGAATAGTCACAATATCTTATTCAAATTAGTTTTTATCAATTACTTATAAATCATACGTGCTTTTGATAGTTCGATATGATTTCTGATCAAAATATTTTCAAAGCAAGATTTTATTTTAAGTAATAGCCTATGCCGGCTGGATACAAAATAAAACTGAAAGAATGTGAAAAGAATGATAAGTACCTCAAGCTTGCTAGAGAATTGAAAAAACTGTGGAACATGAAGATGACGATTATACTAATTGTGCTTGGTGCTTTTGACACAGTAACTAAAGGATTATTAAAGGGTCTGGATGACTTGGAAGTTGGCGAACGATTGGAGACCATCCAAATGACAGCATTATTGAGAACGGTCAGAATACTGAGAAGAGTCCTGGAGATTGCTGTCCCTCAAACTACTGTGAAAAACCTTCAGCTAACGCTGACGTAAAAAACTCTTATTCAAAAGAATAAATACAAAGTAAAAATCAAAGAACTAGCGCACTTGGAATGGTCTCCGAAGACCCAATAAGGTGGTTGGAAGAGTTAGAAACCAGAGGATGAATTGAAACCATTCAAACTCCAGTATTACTGAGGTCGGTCAGAATACGGTGTAGAGTTCTGGAGACATGAGGACACTTGCTGTCTCTTAGACTTTAGTCAAAGAACATCCGCTAATGCTGGTGTGAAAAACTCGCAAGGAGCAAAAGAAAATATTTTTTAAGAAATAAAAAAAAATAAAAGTTCTAAACGACATACTTATAAATGTTATTTTGAGGTTTAAAAACAATCGTTATTCTTATAAGGGCTTTAGTTTGTTTTTGTTTTTTTTTTCATGATCACGAACGAATAGTTTTGTTTTTCTTCTTTAATCGTAAACTTATTTCGTCTCATAAATTTTGAAAGATTACGGTTTTTGTGATAAGAAAACTCATATAATATTCTTATTTTGTCTTTTCATTAAAAATAATTTTTGAACTGAATATTTTAATATCGCATTCTAACCACACGCTAATGATGGTTTAGTAAAAAAAAAAAAAAGGCAAATATTGAAAAGTGACATGTTATATACAGAAATAAATGCATCCTCTGAATATTTCCTGGCTTGGTTCGGTTTTATAGCACATCAACCTTTGTAGGTTATTTAAGGCCAAATCCATTTTTATACATATAACAAGTTTTATTTCAAACAATTCAGTTTAGCATGAGTACACAGTTTAAATGTCAAAAAAAACATTTCTATTTCGAGCTATCAAGTTTATTCAACAAAGTTAAATAATTCCAATTATTGCTATGTATCAGAAACAATTCAATTAAAAATCAGTCATTTACTTACACACAGTTAAATGTAAAAACATTTCTATTTCAACGATTTTAGTTTAGCATAAATATGCAGTTGTAATGATAGAACCATTCTATTTCAAATAATAGGCACTTTTGGTGGTGTAACGGATAGCAAGCTTGACTAGCAAACTTACACGAGTGAGTTCGATTCTCATTGGGTGCCCCATTCATTCGGCCTTGTGCCACATCGAAGCAAAGAGCTTTGTAAATTACTATTTCAAATAATTAATTTTAGCATAAGTATACAGTTTAGTTCTATTTGACCTATAGATAATACCTTATGAGATACGACTACTCTGAACCAAAGTGGACTTTGGAGTGATGGCAATAAAGGTGCACTACATATTTCCCAAGGCTCAAGCATTGTTAAAGCCTCATCATCAGATTGTTTAGTGTTATATGCAGAACACTCAATAGAGGAGTCTTATCCCTCTGCCGAGATGCAGTCAGTGTATTCTACAGCCTCGGCCATCAGGGTAAAGTTTTGTTTTGGTTTCTTTGTTTAAAAGCATAATAACCTTCGATGTTTTATAAATCTTCAAACCCTTTTTGTAGAAGAACAGCAGCGATACTATCTAACAAAAAGATTGCTTTTTTTCATTGTATATAATTTTTTTATACTTATTTCTATAAATCTAGCGGCGTGAAAAAACAAACAGAGAATGCAATTAGTAAATAAAGAAAAACATTTCACAAACTTTTTTCCTGCGAAAAATAATTAAAAAAAGACATCAAAGACTAAAAAACATTCGCAGAGATTGAAAATTATCCAACAGCACCGCAATGTCTTGCTAAAGATTTAAAAAAACCCACACAGACGTAGACACCTAAGTTAATACGTAAAAGTTATCAATACACTAAATAGAGAAAAACTAGAATACCTAAATAAGTTAGAAAATACCTACCTAGGTTTAACCTAATAGATCATTACAATAATTCTGTCTTTTGAGGGTTTGCCAAAACAACACTTTATTGCATATAAAATGTGGTTCAAGCCAACCGCCATTTGTCAGAATAATCCTAAATATCCTTGGGGGAAACCTCGGCAGGAAGTTTCTGGGTCTTTTAGGTATTATGTATATATATGCATATATGCACCTTGGCAGAATTCCCTCATTCAAGCATGCCTGATCAAATAACCTGTCTATACAACCCCATCAGAATCCTTTCGAGTTTCCCGAAAAAACCTGGTTTCAGGCCGGGGTTTGTAATCAAATTCATAAAAATTGTCCCAATCGCTTTCAGAATACGAACAGGCCATCAATCAGGAGGTGTTTTCAAATGAAAACATTTTTTGTTTGTTCTGTTTTTAAGTGTTTTTTTTTTCTAACCACTGGCTTAATGTGTAGAATGTTAGCTAATTTTCCGGCAGACCAGAGGTTCAACCTCAGGCACTGTCATACCAAAGACTCAAAAACTGGTACTTGCTTACGCCTTGTTTATCACTCAGCATCATAAGGTTAGTATCATAGGTAAACTGGAGAAATCCAGGGAATAGATTAGCGCCCTCCCCTACACCTTGGTGTTGTAGCTATTGAAAAGGGAGCCTTCGGGTCGCCAACTCTACTTACTTTATGTTATAGTTGGATTAGACTGAGATGCTAATGACATCCAACAAATTTAAAATGGAAAGCTATTAGAAGAAATAGAATATTTTTATCAAGATAAATAGAATATTTCAACATGTTTTAATGTTTATTTCTTCGTTAATAACGCATGAAAATAAAAGAACTAAAGACATTTCAAAACACTGTCGCCATTTTCCAAGCCAACACCATTAATTTCAGGTTTTCCTGTTCCTACAAGCAAGGCTCAAGGATCTGTAGTCGTGACCTACTAATCTCGTGTGCTATCATAGAAATATTTTCGACTTGAACCGGTCGAAATTTGGACCTGGGAAGAGAGTGACCTTCAAGATTCAGGGACACAGAACTAAAATCACCAAGGTGCATAGCAAGACGTTCCGAAAGAGACACAGTGGCAAGACCAACATATGTACCACTTTCGTTTGGGACATAATCCCGCAAGGGACACCTGAACACGCACGACGTCTATCCCACTAAGAAACACAGTGGAGTGGGAAAAAAAACATTGGAAACAATAAGATTGGAAGTTCTAAATCTTTTACAGCAAATGACAAGTCTCACCCCTCCGGCAGGACCAGGAGTGACAATACCCCGCTGGACAAGGTTTCCCAACAAAAACACATACACATATAAAATTCTAGGATTTTAGATACAGAAAACAAGTTATATGAGCTGACATAGTCTGCAGCTGAGCATAATATCAACATTATTTACTTACAGTAATATTGAAGCTAACATAATGAAGTAGAAATAACATGCCATTATACTGTTAATGGATGGACATTTATTTCTGCATTTTCATGGAAAGAACTCAGTCAATGCCGTCATAGGAGTTGTATAAATGCTTCTCATTTCTCGTGTTTTAATAACAGTTAATTGTACGGACAGAATCCTACCAGGAATGATTCGTTCATAATTAAATTGCAGCCCCTTCACAAAAGGTTGGGAACTATGGACCTCTACCAACCTAACTAACTTTAAAGCACAAAAATTACATATTCATGAATAAGAATGGGAGAAATAGCTCTTTAAACTGTGGGGAATTCTATCTCCTCTGAAGTAGTATGTTCTGATCACACAATCGTCATAGCAAATATAGACCTAGGTCTACGTAGAAATAAAACAAACATATCCTGATATGCTTGGTTCGCACTCCCTTGTGGTCATATAAGGAATCAATATACGGTACTGTAACAGAGTTTTGATACATTTCAGGAGATATAACTCGAATGAATGGCGAACATAAAAACGTTGATTCCACCCATATATAAGCAACGACCAGGTGCATTTCAATCAATGAAAAAACTATATGTTGACGGAATACCTCCTGATTTATGGAAATCAAGAAAATTTCAGGACATACTTCTTTGGTTGTTGTCTTAAAACAAAATCCAATAGAGAAATTGACAAAAGGCTGCATCCTTCTCTTCCCCAAAGGTGACCTTGGAATCACCCAGAACTACACTGGTATAATCCTTACTGCTGTTCTTGATGTTTTTTTTAATTCCATGATACTCAAGCGTATTCAACCGACAATCCTGAAAATTATTTTGAAAAATCAAAAAGCGTTTCAAAGATTTATATATAATCGATGTTTGAGTATTGTTTACATTTATTCTCAACATCAGAAAAATTACTACTTCAATGGTTATAATAGTTCTTTTTTCTAACAAGCATCGTCTGCATCCGCAGTTAAAACGATTTATCAATGGGTTCACATGTTGTGTTGTACCAATTATTTTGCTGAGTATAGATACACGACATATTTCACAGAATAATGTAAAAGAATACGTGTGGGCAAAGCAAAAACTTGCCGTTTGATCACAAAATACACCAAGGGTTTTATATCTGAATGAGACTTAAAACTTGAAACCTTAATTTTCATAAGTGTAGTGGGTGTTGACATTAACATAACATTTACATTCTCGCATTCTCTGCAAAGAATCAAAGTGGAGCTGCAATCACCTAAGGGGTTTTATGAGATACGGTTATCTATCATGGAATGTGTTCTTCAAAGAGAATCAGGTAACTACGAAATTATGAGTATATATATATATATATATATATCATTATTATTATCATTATCAACAGTAGTATTCATAAGCCCTGTTTCCGCCATTTCTTTTATCTTTCTCTCTCACTATTTCTGTTTGTCTGTTCTGTTGTTTGTGTTTATGTAGATTTTAATCTTTATATCTAATCTATAATTCTGTTGGAGTGGAGGAAGAGCTGAATTTATGAATTGAAGTATTATGATGAGTATTATTATGTTTATATATTTTCGGGCTGTTATCCTCATCTTTATTGTGGTAATAAGATCTTCATAGTTCATGAACGCCTTGTTTGATCAAAAGTCATAATTTTAAGATGATATCCTTGGTTGAATCATTTCTGTGCCAAACAATGTTCACCCGTGTTTCAACTTACTCATAAAAAGATGAAGACAACACTCCGATTATTCAAAAAACAAACAATTATTTCTCTTTCAAGTGTAATAAAAATGGAAATGTAGAAATATTAAAAAAGGATTTTCAGAGAATTATTTTAATTATAGTTTAATTTACTTTTCAAGTTTTTAGATTTTATCAGGGCGTATGATTTTTTAAATCGGACGAAGAGATGAGACATTTTTAAATATTCTATTTCAATCGGTTGCCTTCAGTTTAAAATATTTGTGATGTAATTAATGTTAAAACATTTAGCCGAAAAACGTAAAATAATTCTTATTTATCAACTTCCTAATTGTTTTTGAAGAGGTTTTAACGATTTTTATTCCAATGTTTGGCATTTTTTATGATGTTTTTGGTAATTTTTTTCAGGAAAATAGTAAATCTATGTTATGAATTATTATTCGAAGATTTACTGTTTGAAATTTTTGTAAAATATTAAAATTCATGAATTTTAAGAGCTTTTATTTTGGCACGTTTTTGGAAACATATTTTTTTTATTGATGTTGAGCGAATGAATTTTCCATATAGTCAGAATAATCATTTAAAACCTTGGGGATGCAAATCCTAAGAGCTCTAAGGTAAAAAAAATCTATTATATACGTTATATACTTTGGTGTTATAATGTGAGTAAAATGTATATGGCTATTTTATTAGTAGATTTGTGATGAAATTTAAGTTCTAACTTATTACTGTTTAGGTTTATGGTAGGTTAATTTTGTTCAATCTATCCCTAGTTTCTGTTTATTTGGTTTGTTGTTTGGCTTGCTTTTATGGCATATCAACAGTTGTTGTTAATCTAATGCCAAATCCTTTATATACGATTTCAGACAAGCCTTTGCCCAGTCAGCTGGGGCTGTAGAATACACTGACTACACCTCTGCAGAGGGGTAAGACTCCCCCAACGAGTGTCCTGGATATGACACTAAACAATCTGATGGTGAGGTTCCAGCAATGTTGGAGCTTTGGGGAATGCGGAGTACCCCTTCATTGCCATCGCTCCCAGGTCCAATCTGGCCCGGAGTGGTAGCAACTGATAGGGCCCTATCTATGGGTTAAATAGAACTAACAGCATACTTATGCTAAAATGAATTGAGTAAACGAATAGCTTGAAATAGAAACGTTTTTGACAATTAAACCGTACTTACACTTGAACTGCGTGCTTATGCTTAACTAATTTTTTTCAAATAGAACTGTTTTTTGACATTAAAACTGTATTTACACTTAACTGAATTATTACATATAACTGCTTGAATAGTTTGAAATGGAAATGTTTTTGACAATTAAACTGTGTACTTATGCTAAACTGAACTGTTTTCAATAGAACAGATTATTTACATAAAAATGGATTTGGCGTTGAATAACCTACAAAGGTTGATATGCCATAAAAACCAAACAAACCAATCAGACAAGCCTGAGCTCGTTTTTTTTTTTTTTTTTTTTTTGCACACAGTTAAATAGTTTTACTTAATTCGAAACAATGCTGTTTATCATAAGTACAGTCTTTATTTTATACATAGTTATTGGTTTAAATTGAATATTTGTTTAAATGCAGTTAAACGATCAAAAACTTCTATTTCAAACAATTCAGTAGAGCAAAAGAACTCAGTTTTTTTTTTGCTTACACATAGTTAAATGTAAAAACAGTTAATTTCAAATAATTCAGTTTGACGTAATTACACAGTTTAGTTATATTTGGCCTACAGTTAGGACTCTGTCAGGTGCTACCACTCCGACTCAGAATGGACCTGGGAGAGATGTCAATGAAGAGGCACTCTGCATTACCCAAATCTCAAGCATTACTGATGACTCATCATCAGATTCCCCAGTGTTATAACCAGGATAATCGATGGACGAGTCTTATCCCACTGCAGACATACAGTCGGTATATTCTACTGGCCCAGCTGATTGGTCAGTATCCCTAATTTCGGTCAAGTCAGTCTTACGTAGATATGTAAGTAATATATAAGTAATATATCGTCTATGTAACGGAAATAGTTATAACATTTGAATAATATTTAATCAATGGAACCAAATTCTAGAGATTTAGCGAAAAGCCATGCAAGGATTCCACAAAGCGACGAGCTAATGAGTAAAGCATATTTGCTTTTATATACAAAATACAGTTAAATCGAAGTAGAATTGTTTAGTACATAATTTGCAATTTTTAATTCATTATATTAACAGATAAAGGTAATTTAATGTCTATTTACTTGAGGTTGGCCCAGCGGTTAGAGTGTTCGCCAATGGCCCGGGAGACCTGGGTTCAATCCCAGGTCGAGTCATACCAAAGACTTTAAAAATGGAACTTGATACCACCTTGCTTAACACTCAGCATTATAAGGTACGGTTCAAGGGTAAAGTGGAGCAATCCAGGGAATGGAGTAGCGCCCTCCCCTACACCTTGGTGTAGTAGCTATCGAAAAGGGAGCCTTCGGGTCACCCTCGACTATGGTCGCTAACTTTACTTACTTACTTAAACTTCTAAATATTTTATACATTTTTGACATGGACTTTAGTATATAATGATTTTATGTCGATACTGACAAGCGATTTATTTTCCTTGTTTAGACTTTTCATTTTGTTTGGTAAATCACCAGTGCTTTTCGATCTGAGAAATGCTAATTGCATCCAAAAGAGGGGGTTAATATTTTGGCTTATAATTTTTCCATGTTATGGGAGCTGTTCCAGTCATAGAAATAATTAGTCGTAAAAGAGTTCGAAATTCATGACGTATTGGAAACCGATAAGCTCTGGAGACTGGGGGAGTGATAATTAATTGATGAAGACCAAAATTTGTCTTTAGTAATTTGGTTTTGTGTAGCATTTATTACAAACGTCTTTATTTTAGTTATAGTTTGCAGAGAAATTTGTTAGTATCTGATAATGTCATTTAATAATTCCATTATTTTCTTATAATGAGTAGAATCCATAAAGACAACACCACATTAATCAGAAAGTGTGATAATAATGTGATTCTTGGACAAATCTCTCAATGTAGCTAAGAATCTCCTAGGTAAATAGAGGTCATCTGAGTAAACCTGAGGGTTCACAGCGATTTTTTCTTAGCAAAATCCTTTATTGAAATTAGATTAATTGTGTCTATCGTTTAACTTTATTAAATTTAATCGGTTGAGGCTATTGACTTCAGAGGCAAATATAAGACAACGTTGAAAGGCTTCTGTTTTAACTGAGCTGACTTATGCAATCTTTCTTCCAGTTATGTTTCCAACAACTGTTGTTACATAAAAAAAAACTCTAATGTCTTTTTTGATTAGGAAATTTGGAATTACATCATATAAACTTGAAAGAGAATACCACGAACAAAAATAGGATGTTTAAAACGTCGACATTTATTGCTTTCGTTAAAAAATTCATGCCTAACCCTGATGACAATGTGTAAACCGAAACGTTCACAATAAATTCAAATTATACAAAAAATGTCAGGCTCTAAAGAGATTGGATTTTTTTCATATCTTCACATTTTCTACTTCATTTATAGTCACATTTATTTACCGTTTTCCCTGAATGAAAAACAAAAACATATATATATATATATATATTCAGTTTGTAAAGGTCAAACAATTAAACGCACTCACACACGCATATATATATTTTTCCCCAAAAAAATAATAATAATCGGTCAAATTATGATAATAAATTTATTTCATCCTGTTAAAAATATTGATATAAATCAATGATCTAAAAAAAAATTAACGGACTTCATCAGATCAAATACGAAATGGAAAATATCTAAATTTATTATTCTATTTTTGAATAATTTATTTGTCCAGATCGGAATTATTTCATATTCCAGATTTACTGGATGTAATATTATATATATATGACAGAAATATCTGGAAGTTTGGATAAATCAAAGACTGAACACAGGTTTAAAACTATCTGTGATATTCCGTTCTTTTATTTTAAAAAAATTCAGGCGAAACCATTTTATGAGATTTTCAATATATAGGCAAATGAAGAAGCTGATAAAATGACGAAGAGGATTAAAGTGTAGCAGAAAGAAAGAAAAAGTTTAGAATCAAACGTATCAGGGTTCATTAGGGATTTTTGATCGTTTGAAAGTGGAAATAATTTTAGGGATCTGACGGCAAAAGAAATAGGGGGAAGGGTTTTGGCATATCCTGTTTCATCAAAGACTCTGAGTATAATGTGATATCTAGGTTTAAGGGGAGCGAAAAAGATGGAAAGAGGAAGTGATAAGGAAATAATCCTCAAAAGTATGGTGGCACAGATTGAAAAAATGTCCTTTTTTTTCAACCTGTTTTCTTTTTATATTGTTTTCGTGTAGTAGGATGTCCCTCAGGTGTTTTTAAATCTGACATAATCCTGGGTGTTTTCTTTTATTGTTTATTTTAGAAATAACTGCAGATTCTAGTAGTCTGCAAGATTTTTTGCAATGTATGGGTTTGATTAGAGTGACTTGGGAAAAACGAAGGTGCGTTTGATCTTTAATGTGTGGGAGATTAACCGTTTGTGTTCGTCGATTATTTTTTCTACACTGCATTAGGTTTCGCCTATGTAGTGATTGTTGCAGTCTTTGGATGGGATAGGTATGAAACCACTCGACGACAAACTAACCAAATTAGGAATACTTATCATATAAACCATTTATAACCTAAGAAACAGCTTAAAACGAACCAACAACGAAACCACTTCACACGCAGGCATATACTCTATTCTTTGCAAAGCCATATTCTTTCATCGTTGACATATATATATATATATATATATATATATATATATATATATATATATATATATATATAGCTTCAAAATAAATTCAATGAAAGCTAGATTTTGAATTATAATGTCTGTTAAAAAACTAAAATGGCACAGCTAATTGTACCAAACAGAATGGCGTTCAATGCTTAAAAATTATATTAATAATAATAATCAATAAAAAAGACAATTTGAAAAATTGTCGACTTCGCGGACCCGGCTGACCACAGAATAAATATGAAAGAATGTGAAAAGAAGGATAAGTTCCTCGACATTGTTAGGGAATTGAAAAAAAAACTATGGAATATGAAGGTGATAATTATACCAATTGTGATTGGTGCTTTTTGTACAGTAACTAAAGGGTTATTAAAGGGACTGGAGGACTTGGAAGTTAGCGGATGAGTGTAGACCATCCAAACTACAGCATTATTGAAAATGGCCAGAATACTGAGAAGTGTCCTAGTGTCTTAAGGAGACTTGCAGTCACTCAAACTCCAGGGAAAGATCATCAGCTAACGATGATGCGCAAATCTCTAATGAATCAGAATGCTAGGGTCTCACTTACTGCCACTTCTTATAAAAGTAGAAAAAAATGTAAATGAATTTTTCTAGTTTTATGAGAAGAGGTAATGTGTTAGCACAGCAAAACTTTCAACTATACTATTCTTTCTTGATGAAGGTAAGACATTTTTTAATAACCCTTGTAATTGTACTCCGGAAACAAATACTAGTCGAAACCTAGATACATAAACAGGTCTACAGTTAAAAGACAGTTCTTACTGTTAAATTGACTGGTGAGGCTTAATTGAAAACAAACATAGCTTCAACAAAAAAGCTGCTATTTGAATCAATAAACAGGAATGGAAGTTATTCAAAAAGTTAATCCAGTGCAGAGTGTGAGGAAATTGTTTTGGGAATACAAATTACCAGATCATCTCGAACGTTCTTTTGTTAACATTGAGTTATCCTCATATTTTCATCAGCAGAGTTTTGAGAAAAAAAATCTCAATCTAAATGATTTAATATTTGTTTAAAGTCTATTATACAATGCCAGAATGTTAAGCTTTTAATTTTTTAAAGATTGACTCATCTCAGATTAGTTTATTTTCTGATGAATAAAAACCCTGAGGGAACATCGTCAAAATGTGTTTATTACATAGTTTTTGCCTGGGGTTGTAGAACGAGAAATTATTGCAAATTGGAGTATTTTCCAATGTAAACAAAATGATAGTCATTGGTTTGAAGTTTTTTACGCTAAACAATAATCAACTTGAAGACGCCATGGAAATATGAAACACATCGTAGATAATTTGATTTTTTCAACTTCAAAAGGAATAACGATCATCAAAAATCATTATTTATATATAATTAAACATTATTATTTAGACTTATAGAATGTTTATAAAGACGAAGATGCAAAATAATTAAGCATATCTATTTCTCATTTCGAACAAACGTTCAAAACAAAAATGTTAAATCTTTAAAAAATGTTCCTTCGAGTAAAACGTACAACTAAAAATTCCCATATTCCATAATTACTTTTTTCTGTTACATGTGCATTTTATCTATCAGAGAAATAATTCTATACACCGTATTAGAAGGTGGATAGGGGTGTCCTAGTGGTGTAATGGTTAAAGCTTGGACTGCGGAATCGTAGTAAGCAAGTTCAAACACCAGTCGAGCTGTTTCGTTCACTTTCGGACAAATGCCGCTGGGAAAAGTATAAACACCCTTATTCTCCCAGGTTTGAATTAAATAGCAGAAATACTGTCAAAAACGGATGGGTTTGGCATTAGATAACCCACGAAGGTTGATTTGATTTTAAAAATCGACGAAACCTAACCAAATATAATGAAGACTACACTTATATCAGTAACTGAAAATATTTCACCATTCTTTTCTTTTTTTGCGTTACATTCTCCAAGACCATGTTATTTTTTTAATCCTCATTATTATCATCAATTCGCGCTTCTGGTATGGATTTACATGACTCTCTCTCTCTCACTTCATCCGTCCCTATCCTCGTTTGTACACTGCTGGTCCTATTAACAGCATCTTTCGTTCCTACAGAGCTGTTGTAGATAAGTTTCCTTCTTGCTTCTCCACCAGTGTCTACCAGATATTGTTTTTCCTACTTGACTGGTTTTAGAGATTGTAAGTAAGCGACTGCACAGTTGTTGTTATGTCGGGTGTTGCTTCCAGGATTTGTTCAATATAACGAATAGCATCCTTACGTTCGCGTCTAAGTTTATCTTATCTTTTGTCAGCGAGTATGGGATGCATCCATGGAGTAGCAGTGACAAAAACGCTGCTTAGAAGAAAGCCTGTTTTATTTTATTGGAGAGATCATACTTCTCTCTGATCGAAAACCTATTGATAGCAGCACGTGCACTTAAAGATGTTTTCTTAACTCTGCTGGTTAATAACAGCTATATATATATATATATATATATATATATATATATATATATATATATAAACAAATATCAGCTTATAGGGTGATAGGAAGCTAAATTGTCTTTCTGAACTTAGTGTATTTTAATAAATACTTGGTTGGCATTGATTCGAACTTGCGTGGTTTCATTTTGATAAATATGTGCAAATGCTCTGTCGATTATTCTGTAAAGAAATCCATTGACAAAAAGAAATAACAGTAATTTCATTCTCTAATGTCTAACTTGGTTAAATAACGGACATTTTGAAATGGAAGCTGAGAGTGATGGTAAAAGCTATGCGTATTATATATATATATATATATATATATATATATATATATATATATATATAAAGAAAAAAAGGGTTTACATAGTTTATGGTGTGAATAATTTTCATTCTGCTTTTAACAAAGCCGGGATTTATAAATGATAACACGATGTTACTGATTGTTAGTATAGTTATATTATTCTCAAACATATTAAAAGAAATCCTGTGTATAATTTTATACAGAAATCAATTATAATAAAGTAAAATATAATAATATCATATTCGTTTATATATAGTTCCATTCGTCTTTCTAATTTAATATAAGATTTTGGTACAATAAAACTTAGATACTTACACCCGGTGAAGGGCTCATATATTTGTTACTTAGCATGAAGGACGAGGTAAAATATAATCGAATATATAATTTCGTTTTAAACATATATATATATATATATATATATATATATATATATATATACGCATTATGCATAATTTCAGAGGGACATGATGCCTACTTTTCAGTTCAAATTACAATAAAAATTTGATGTAAACTACAGCCTAAGTTTATACATAATTACAATTTCCTTTTATTTTGGGATTTAAACTTCTGATTTGATATAATTTCTTCTGTCAAAATGTACTCACATATAGACAGACAGATCTATATATAAATTTGTGTGTGATGCTTATCTATGTGAAAAATTAAAAACTGTGAAAAGATAAATGTAAAAGTATTCTTAATTGTACCTATATATATATAAGAGTATAGAGCAAAAATTTACATTTGGAATAACCTACTCATATCTGTAGGAATGACTTTCATTATATATATATATATATATATATATATATATATTGTTAGACGAGCCAGACATGCAGGACACTGCTGGAGAAGCAGGGACGAACTCATAAGAGATTTACTCTTATGGACCCCCACACATGGCCGTGCAAAAGCAGGACGACCAGCACGAACATAATTTCAGCAGCTATGTGAGGATACGGGATGTTGTCCTGAAGACCTACCTAGGGGGATGAACGATAGGGAGGAGTGGCGAGAGAGGCTCAGGGATATCCAGCGCGATATGATGATGTTGATGATGATATATATATATATATATATATATATATGGTAGTTTATCTAATTTATTTCTTCATTTTTCTATTTATGCACTTGTTAATGTGATTATATATATATATATATATATATATGTATATCAGTGGCGACTCTAGCCTATTTTTGCTACTCTAAACCCCCTCTGTCAACTTCAGTTCCCAACCCTTGGTCCGTGGACCCAAAGTAAGTCGTCATAGTTGCTATTGCGTGATTCTCCATTGTATAGCACAGATTGACAAACGTACCTTGCATGGTGTTTTTTTTTTTTTTTGTAAACAATCAAGATACTATATAATTTGTAGTCTTGTTAATACAGTAGATGAGATAATTTTTTTCCTTTCAAAAGTATAGAAGAAAAGAGATGTTCATTACTATGACGAGAAAAATATGTTTATTAGAATAAAGAAGACACAGCTGGTAGTTTCAATTTCGCTTAAAATAAAGATTATTTGTTGAAAATGTATTCAAATAAACAAATTTTAGTTACAGAATGTAATATATGCAACATTCATTAAAGAAATAGAGATCTGTTAGTGAAAAAACGAATTAAAACACGCCGTTTAACCAACATTTACCATAGCGATGATGATGACGTCAGCGACGGCTATAATCTGCTATCCACCCCCCTCTCTCTCTCGGTCCCTCTCCCTCTTCCCAAGACAGCTGTCAGCAGTCAGATTGTGCTAATTTTTTTGAGCACGGTATTCTGGCTTGCTTTTTCTATTGGCTACAGCCAAAAGCGAGATTTCGCTAACATTACTGTTATTATAAGGGTCTAGTGCCTGGCACGGATTACGCGTGTTCAACGTTATAGCCGATTTTATGGGATGTTCAATGGATCTGACGGTGGCCGGACAAAGACCATCCGTTCAAAACAGCATTGTTGTATTATTCCCAGATATAATTATGAACTTTAGGCTACTTAGTTATCGAAACTTGAATAGATACGTAATTTAATTGAGATCAGACTAAGTATGTTTGCTTGAAATTAATGGATGATTTTTAATCCATTTTGAATAACATTGACCGAGTTATTGGTCGTGCCGGGCACGAGTAGCACTAGTCCCATCTCCACCCCTGATATATATATATATATATATATGGGTGTGGTGGATATGATGATGATAAGTATGGAATCTATAGACTATATAAAGGTACATATAAGTCTATGTAGAATGACATTCTAGTATATCGGTAAGAATCTTAACCTTTTTCTTTTTCTCTCTATCTCTTTAAATACAGAGGCATATACGCATAATATATATGTGTTATATATGTATCTCTCTCTATATATATATATATTTATATAGTATCAGAGAATTATAATCATACAATGTATTAGTTTATGTAAGGTTAAATAAACACATTGATATATGCTTATTTAAGCGTTAGACAACCTATATTTGATAATTTCTTATTCAAATTCTTTTTTTTTTTCTATACATCGCCATTCACATATACCATTACTCGTACCTTATTTGTGATTTTTGTTTCTGTGCAAGCAATGGAATTACTTTGTTTGATCAAACCCGTGTGTATTTTTTTCCTTGTGTAAATGCATGTGCTATACGTACGTGTATATAAATAAATCATAATTTTGAATAACTAAAAATTGCAGGTGTGTAAGTATGAACAAACTCTTCTGAGGTTAAACAGCATTTTAAGCGATTTTTTAAAAATGTCTTTTTTTTTAAAATCTTTTCGGCATACTACTAACAACGTAAGCACTTCGGGAGAATATGAAACCTAGAAGAAATGGAATATTTTCTTCTTTTCAAACATGAAGTATTATTCCTATCGAGTCTAATCATTACAGTCTTTATTTTTTCAAGTTCATCTTGATTTATGCATCGATAACTTCAATTGAAATTTTTGATTACGATCGTTTTCTTTTCCACAGGTATTTTTTTTTTTTTGGCTTTCTCTAACTTTTTTTCAGCTATGCAAATACACCTTCCTTATCTGTGGGTTACCGAAGCATATTTCTGTGACTAAGATCAATGGAAAAAGAAATTTAAACGGAGATAAGATTCTAAAACAAGACAATAAAGAAAATAGATTAGTTTGAATTTATGTTAATCTCTTTGTCTTTTACATTCAATGACTCTAAAATCTTCCTCACCGATTTGAGCAATCAAAAATCATGTGCATGTGAGCACACACACACAAACACACACACACACACATATATATATATATATATATACACACTATAAAAGTCGGTAAAACTGGTGACTGTAGTCGCGGGGGGGGGGACTCGAAAGCTGCCTTTTCAATACTACACCAAGGTGTAAAGCAAGGCGCTACCCCTTTCCATGGATTTCTCCACTTTACTCTTGTTCTGTACCTTATAATGCCGAGTGTTAAGCAAGCCGGTATCAAGTACCATTTTTTGAGTCTTTGGTGTGACTCAAACAAGGATTGAACCCTGGTCTATTGGACCTTTGGCAAACACTAACTGCTAGATCAATGGACAGGTATATATATATTACACGTATTTCTAAGGTCTTCTTAAGGAACAGGATTCTAAAAATTCTGTGCCGCCAAAAACGCTGCACACGAAGTTCATACTATATATATATATATATATATATGTATATTGGTCGATAGGGTGTACATGCGATATGTCTGCCTAATGATAGTTTGATCCATACTAAGCTTCAAAAGCCAAATTAATAGGTTTAATGGCATATAAAACTTCATAGGTTATCGAATGCTAATGCCATATTTTTAGAAAAAACGGCAGTCATATATCATGAATCCGATTGTGGGGGTTAAGGGGATTCCTAGTATAAGTCCGAAAGTAAATAAATTAGCGAGAGTGATGTTTGAACTCGTTAATTTAGATGTTACAGTTCAATGCATTAGTCATCACTTCACGATGAAGGTAGCTTTTTTTTAATTGATTTATTATATATATATATATATATATATATATATATATTAAATCTTTATCTATCTGCCGGTTACGGAAGCAAAATACGGAATAATTGATTTTAGTCTGATTACTTTAATCTAAGAGCGAACATGGGAGCAATGGCAATGAAGTGTTACTCAGCAGTCTTCAAAGTTCCGCGTATATATATATATATATATATATATATATATATATATATATATATATATATATGTGTGTGTGTGTGTGTGTGTGTGTGTGTATGTTAATATTTGCTTTATTTTGCTTATATCTAATAATTAGATACATTCTATCATATATCTTTCCATAATTATCAATTTTAGTCGCCTTCTTTCTATCAAATTTTTTTTCAGTTTATATATTGATCTACCTATTTAAGCGAAAAAGCCGGATTAAATAAAATAATGCATTTTGTAACTATTCAGTATTGATATGACTAAATAATGGGAAAAACTAAAAAAAAACTCTCTTTGATAGTATTGAGCTTTAAAATTGGATAATTCAAAAATTTTATGGCGTTTTATGCGTACTGTGTATTTGAACTAACAACTTGGAATCTTTAAGCTAAAAGTTATAATTGCTTTAAATATTACGTGCGACCAACCAATACTTAAGTTTCCTTTTTTAAATCTCTTGTATGCTCGTAAATTCTTTTATTGAGACTAAATTAAGATTAACACCCATATTTTTGTATGTCAGATTTGTTTTAAAATCTATTATGTAAAACAATTTGGTCATGTGAACAGACTGAGATAGAGAGAAGCAAGCTTGTGTTTAGCTGAGAGATATGGACTAAATAATACAAAGTTTAACATACAGAGATAGACTGAGAAATTGATATGATGTGGCTATATTAAAACAATTTTTGAAACACTTATTACATTACATATATTTAAAAAAAAACGTTATCAATGAAAATTGAATTCTTAAAACTCAATTTTTTCTTTTCATTTAATAACTCATTCCCTGGTGAAGGTGTAAAAACCAAAACGTTTAATGGTTGCAAATAATTCTATACATAAAATAATCTTTTGAAGACATTGTGTTTTATTTTATTGTATATTATATATATATATGTTAGAAAAAATATATAAACAAAAAGAATTTGTATGAGTGCACACACAAATATCTATCTATTTATATCATTTTAAAAAAATATATATGCATACATGTATATATTCCTCTCTCTTATATATATATTCTTATATATATATATAAGAAAGGAATCTAAAACTATGCGCACACATTATATATATATATATATATATATATACACACATACATATATATATTTATTACATCTATCTATATATCTATCTATCTATCTATCTATCTAAGGATACACATAGATATACTTTTTTATTGATAGATGTGTATTTCGGAAGCTTTTCTTCATTAATGTATATTTCATCAAACAATATAGACATCTTTTGTGTATACATTTTTGTATAAGTCCTTTCGAGTTGTTGCATGGATTTTGTTATCCGGCGGGAATTGGTTAAAGAAAATCCCATGATTAATTGGTTCCCTGGTACTTTCTGCCAGTCTTGGGCCATCATCAGGGGTGTGTATATTGAAAAAGTGACGTGACCTTTGCATGTACATTACTAATTTGTAAGTGTTTATAATATATACTGTTGTGTTGTTGGTTTAACTTAAACAATTGAAACCTCTCATTATGCATCTACCTGATTCCACTTCAATAGCAAAACATCTATAAACAAAAAAACACCCCTGCCCAAAAACTGAGCTTTCGAAAAATTGTTACGGAAAATGAAACTATTTTTGAATAAAATAACAAAAAAATACAGATTCTTGAAACGATCAATATTAGAAAAAAACAATCTAACCTCAACAGATTCAATTTGGAATCTATTACTTATGGACTTAAATGTCTTTAGCCAGTGCTGCTGCATATAGAAACGAATTTTAAAATAAACACTTCAATAACTCACCAGTATAGATAATAAGTAAGTAAAGTTCGTGACCGTAGTCGAAGGTAACTTTTCAATAGCTACTACATCAAGGTGCTACTCCAATTCCTAGATTGCTCCACTTGCCCCTTGATCCATACCTTATAGTGCTGAGTGCCGAGCAATGCGGTATCAAGTACGATTTTTGAGTCTTTGGTATGACTCGACCTGAGATTCAACCCCGGTCTCCCTAGACCATTGGAGAATACTCTACTCACTTAACCAGCCCATTGGCCTAATGAGTAGAATCTTCACCAATGGTCCCGGAGACTGGGGTTCAATCCGAGGTTGGGTCAAACCAAAGACTCAAAAAATGGTACTTAATGCCACATTGATTAACACTCAGAATTATAAGGTGGAAATCAAGGGTAAATTATAGCAATCCGGGGAATGAAGTAGAACCATTCCCTGCACCTTGGTGTAGTAGCTAAAGAAAAGTGATCATTCGGGTCGCCCTTGACCAAGGTCACCAAATTTATTTACTTATAAATATTAAACACTTACAAAAAGTAATGTACTTGCAAAGGTCACATTCCTTTTGCAATATACACACCCCTGATGATGGCCCAAGATCGCGCAGAAATTACACGTGAACTAATTATGAGTTTCGTTAACCAATTCCCGCCGGATACTATGAAATCAATGCGTAAACTGGAAATGACATAATCAAAAATGTGTAAACGAAAGATGTCTAAATTGTTAAATGAAATATATATATATATACGTGCCTAAATCGATTTTTTTCGCCTTAAAAAGCACTAAAATTAGTCGTTGATTCATACAGCATGAATGAAAATAACCCTTAAACACAGGTTGGACATTTTGAGGCAATGATTTCGATTTTAGCCTTATTGTATAAGTTGACATTTAGTTCTGTAGATATTTTTCCAAGCTAACTATGTCGACTGATATGTCATCTGGATGTATCGTATATCTTATCAACACTTGTGTGATATACATATTCATTAAAGTAAATGAGAAGAAAAATAATGATGAGGAGACAAAATAAACCGTGTATTAAGAATCCATAGGTATCACATGAATAAAAAGTCTTCTTTTGCTTTGACTATTGTATCTGTTTCTTCACTCACAGATTGCTGCAAAAGGGTGAGTTAGTTTGACTCCTATGAGATTGCAAGATGGCTGAATCTGTTTTCAATTTTACCCCGACATCTAGTATCCCCCAGCTTGTGCATACTGTAAAAGGTCAACAAAGACGCTTGTGGTGTAGGGGTTATTGTCGACGGAAATGGACACGATGACCAACCTTAATTCCTAGACCAGACTGTTTGCGTTTAATTTTGCTACACGGCTTTTCGGAAAGACATGGATCCATCACTTCTCCTCCTGGATATGGATAGGGCAGATTAGGATCTTTAGCTTTGGCACGGCAAATAGTCAAAGTATAACTTGATCACTAATGTACCATATTCACAATTAACGCTATGTGTGAAATCGACATATAATGTTCATTACTATAGAATATATAAAAAAACATAGGGATCCCGGAATTCGAAACACATAACGACTTCTTGTTCAGGTACGAAACCTTTTTATTAACTTTAAGTTAAAGGTTTCGACGTAAGGAGGAGAGACACAATCTTCTATGCTGTCCTATTCATTTGGACCCCAACTCGAGCGGCCCGCATAGGGCGCAAGTTCGCCTCGCGTCTGCGAGCTCCAAAAGTCGAACCTCTTCGTTTGGCGTCTAGTACTAGACTCTTATTTTCTTCAAATTCTCACACAAACCTCCACGCGCTTCCGGTGCGTGACGTCACCCGCAGCTTGTCACCCAGTATCGTCTCGGACTGTTATGACATCTGAGTGACACCTCCATCCGCCCGCGTGCACCTCCGTTAACACCTGCTTCAATGTTACACCAAACCAAACCATGTGCTGAGCCGAAAGGTTCTCAGCCTAACTAAACTCAAAGGCATGAACCGAAATCCCTCGGCTATTTTATAAAAACTAACTCTGCTTAAAATTGGCCTCTTGGAGCAGAGTGGATTGACATATACGTTCAGAAACACATCAAAATCTCCATTGTCCTTCAGGTTTTCAGATTTCGATTTTATAATTAATCAGAGTATATATATATATATATATATATATATATATTCTTCATTTGTTTCTTCCGTTAGTTTTAAGTTAATTATAGTGGAGCTATCATATTTTATTTTAATCAGGTTTTACTGGTTCGGCTTCTATCTTTATTTCTCTAAGTTATTGGGATTCAGTATTTTATGTTTTTACTGTTATTTTAAACCAAATGATTAACTATATACTTATATATCATCATCATTATCCTGTCGTTCCACTAGTAGGTATTTCCCAAACCCTCGATCGCCATTGCTCCAGTCACATTTTCCATCCTACAACGTGTATCAGTACAGAGTTGTTGTAGATAGGTTCTAGCTAGTCGCCCAACCCTTTCTAGTCCGTGTGAAATGTTCCAATGGAGTACATTGCATAAGACTTCGTCCTTACTACTCCAGCAGTGTCCCGCATGTCATGTTCGTCTAACCAGGATGGTTTTCGAGATAGGTCTTTGGTGGCTGTACAGCTGCAGTTTTATGGGGTGTTGCATCCAGGTTTATTTTTTCAGTACAGCTCGCAGTATTCTTGTGCTATTGCCATCCAGCCTTTTTTCTCTGGGTACTTTGTCGACATCCACGTGGTGAATCCATGTAGTAGTATTGACACGTCTTCTGCTTGAAAAAAAAAACAGCGTTCTATTTTATCTGATAGGTCTGTCTTCTATTGTTTCTCAACCCTTTTTATTTCATTCAAATTTAATCCAATGAAAAGGATTTCCTTCCAATCCCACAAATTTCTCACCTAAACGTCAACCCAACTTGAAATAAATTTTTACTATACTTGTTTAATTATGTTTTTATCACAAAAGGATAAAATGTTAAACTGCATCTTCGCAGTAAGCGAGTACGAACTCCAGTTGGGCTTTTACGTTCACTTTCGAACTAATACCCTTAGAGAAAGGAAAAACACCCTCATCCACGCAGTCATATAGCATCATCTCTATTCATCCTTATTCATTTACAGTGTAAGTAAGGGAAGTCGCCGATTGTACTCGAGGGTGACAAAATGGCTCCCTTTTCGATAGCTACTACACCAATGTGTAGGAGAGGGCGCTACTCCTTTCCCTGGATTGCTCCACTTTACCTTTGATCCGTACCTTATAATGCTGAGTGTTAAGCAAGGAGGCATCAAGTACCATTTTTTGAGTCTTTGGTATGATTCGACCTGGTATTGAACCCAGGACCCCAGGGCCGTTGGCGAACACTCTAACCATTATGTCAATATCTGGTTGCATAGACTACTATTGACAGGCTTTCGATCAATTAAAAATATCATATCTCGAATAAAATAAAATAGATTTTCTTTCAGACCGTGCCCGTTTTGCGCAACAGTATTCTTGCACCATTTTGGACTCTAATAAAACGTTTGGGAAAAGAGAGAGAGAGGAAAGCTACACAAGAATACTACAAACTGTTTTTAACAAATCTTGAAGGCAGAACCCCACAAAAGTGATATTGCACATCTATATTTCTTCTATCTCAGAAATGATTATTGAAAAAAAAAACAAGAAATGATGAGAATTGTTGGTGGAGTATCAACGGACTTATAAGTAATGATCCAATATGGACACAGCATTGTCAATCGACTATCAAATACTTACATCATTTCGGTGCAGACATCTGTTACAGTGTAGTGAACCAGCCAGGAACCATGGACAATTGCGACTGAGAGACAAATACAGACAGAGAGTCGTAGGACTCCATGATATCAGTATAACTAGAATATGATCTATAAAGCATAGAAGAAAAGACTAAATAAAATAACATTTAGCCTAGCAACCAGCATCCTAGTTATATTTAATAACGAAACAATATATGACTGTGCATAAATATGTGTGTGTGTTTCCCTGGCGTAAAGGCTAATGCATTGAATTACATCCACGGAATAAGCGAGTTCGAACTCTAGTCGAACGAACACCTTTTAAAATTATTTGAAACCCTTATCTTCTTTGATATGGTTTGAATAGTATATCTGCTGTTCTTCTTTTAATGTAAGTAATCTACGTAGGTTGATACGCCATTGAAGAAAGAAACCAAACTAAACCATTATACTTGTATGTGTTTGTATGTTGATTATGGGAACTGGTATCGATCTATTCATTAGTAATACTTTCGGAAAGTTCTAATTCAATATAATTATTAAAAATGTTTCGTTGATCGTAGTACAAAAAGTGACGGTAAACTCACTTGACTGAAGTGTATAACAATTTTTGTTTGCTCTACTCATTACATTAACTATTTGCAGTTGCATTTGAGTATAAAATATAAAATGTCCTCTAATTCTGTTGTTGAAATGGACATTTGCTTCTACTTCTTACTCTTGTATTTATGGTATCATTGTAAACTTCCTTTAACTGGATTTGAAAGTATTTTTACATTCTTTTATTTATGTTGTGGGGGAATGTTGAAGGTTAATTTACTGATCGAAAAATCCAAACCGTCAGAAACGCTAAGGATGTATGATTGGAATGAAGGAAGAAATCAAAGAACTACGGAAGAAGTGGAAAGATGCCGATATCGAGACGTTCCGATGAGAACGGTAAAACTGTCGTTAAGGTGGCGGCGATTCCAGCTGCCAACTATTCGCGAACAGGTCAACCAGCTGTTGTCATAGCGACAGCGGAAGTCTACTGACTCACGGCGTTCCGAGGCTGAACCAGCTTTGCTTTCGCTTCGTCTTGATCTCTGACTCTACCAGAAGCACCCCTAACTCACTCCTAAGTCTTTGGGAGCAAACAGTTTATTATGAAGCGAGAAAATACTCCTGTGCATTCCTTTCGTTTTAATGATTGGTTTTTCATGGTATTCACTACCTTAAGTTATTTACGCCATATTCTTTGTGGGGTGATTTCTATGATCGATAAAAATATTGCGTAATGATTTTTAACATAATCTGAAAAGTAAGTCATCAAATTTCCACTGTATAACTGATATGAAAATACAGAAACAATTTCCCCCACTATCTTTTTTACTAATAATTACACACACACATATATATATATATAGATATATTCTATAAAACTTCTTCTTCCGTCAGGGGAAATAAGGTAATTCTTTTCTCTTAGCTTCTAAGTCATCTAAAGTGAATGAATAAATAAACGTGGTAAAAGGTAAAAGGTTATATAATATGTGTAAAAAGTATTAGATACGAGACCAAATTTACCAAATAACAGGTAAAATATAAAAGACACCTGGTAAAAGTAAGCGAAAATATGTAAGGGTTATGATCGGAAATATATATTACGATTTGTATCATGTGAATCTTTAATAATCTAATAATTAATGTATATTTGGCCGAAGTTATATATTCATGATATAAAATCTAAACGCTGTACAGTTAAAGATGTATTAAAGGCTAAGGGTAATATCTGGCCTGCGTAAACCCAATAAACAAGTCTTGATAAAATAAACCTTGCTTATTGAGTCTTGAACATTGAAAACATAGAAAAAAATTAGATTAAAGATAATACCGTGCATACTTTTCCAAATCTTTGTGGAGATAATATCTATGACATTATATGACAATATTTCAAATATTATATATCAAATTCCCGAGCCCATTGACAAGAGACCAAGAATATAAACGGAGTGAGTCAGGCGAGAACTGACCATACAGTCCGTAAGCCAAGCTGTACCGGACACGGTGTATATATATATAACCGAAGCAAAGCTTTCTATCTTTCTATTCTCTTAGTCTCTTCCTATATATCTCCCACTAGATATCCAGTGGTTACTTAACATTGATTGTCCAGTGAGCTAGGGCCATATACACCACCGACTGCATCTCTGCAGAAGGCTAAGACCCCACCCTGCCGACGAGTGTCCTGTATATGACACTAAACTATCTGATAGAGAGATTCCAGTAAGGCTGGAGCTTTGGGGAATGGGAAGTACACATTTGCCATCGCATCCAGGTCCACTCTAGCCCAGATTGGTAGCACCTGAGAGGGTCCGATGTAGAGGTTAAATTGTACTAATCTATGTTGGTTGAGATGTTACTGTTTTTGCATTTAAATTACATATTCATTCTAAACTGAATTGTTTATTATTGAACTGTTTAAACATTTAAACTGCGTAATTACGCTCAACTGAATCACTGAAAATATAATTGTTTTGACATTTAAACTGAGTACTCATGGTAAACTGAATTTTTTGAAATAGAACTGTTTTGACATTTAATTATATTTATGAAAAACTTTAATTATACTGAACTGAATGGTTTTAATTGGAAATCTTTGACAAGACGGAATAGCTTGAAATAAAAATGTTTTTACAATTACAATGGATACTTATGCTAAACTGAATTGTTTGAAATATATCTCTTGATTTGTATAAAAATTGATTGGCATTAGATTACCTACACAGTTTGATATGCAATAAAAAACATACGAACAAACTTAACAAACACTAAGTCATGTTTGATTCTTTATGCATAACAAATAGTAAGCGAATTGAACTTTATTCACGCAGTTATGTTTATTTGGTTTGGTTTTATGGCACATAAACCATCGTATTTTATTCATGCCAAATCCATTTTTAAACATTAACAGTTCTATTTAAAACAATTCAGTTTAGCATAGAAAACAGTTCGATTTCAAGCAATTCAGTTTAGCATAAGTGCACAGTTTAGTTCTATTAGACCCATACATAGAACCCATTCCGGACCAGAGTGTACCTGAGAACAATGGCTATAAAGGGCTACTCCGCATTCCCGATAGCTCCAGCATTACTAGAACCTCACCATTAGATTGTTTAGTATATATATGAAACTCGTTAGGGAATTCTTACCACTCTGAAGGGATTCAGTCAGTGTATTCTACAGCCCCAACCGACTCGGAAAACGCAATTACGTTTAAATTCATATATATCCACTGAAATGTTTTAACCACGCGTATCTCCCAGATATAAGTTAAACCATACCACTACAGATCCACAAGGATAATTTTACATTAAACCGTTTACAAAAGTTGATATACCATTAAATATAATATTCTATTTATATTAAGTTTTCTGTATTTAATAACTTTGAGAAGCCCAGTTCTGAGCTTTGAAAAAACTTCAATAACGAAAATAATGATTTATATTGATAAAAAAAAACGCTCTTCTGTTAAATAGAAACCATTTATGACATACATACAAAAAATCCATACACAGAATCAGCTGTATATAATACGAGCTATGTTGTGTTTATGTCCTGAAACTTACGCACCTGCGTATATAAGACATGACTGCAGATACCGAACTCACACAGTCACGCTTGCGCCCACGCTGTCATACAACACATTTAAAAGGTGGCAATATATTCTTTATTTTTAGTCCTTATCATCTTGTCACCTGTGTTTTAACTGTAAAGTATAATATTGCTAGAAAATGTCTACTTTAAGAAAACAACGCAAGTAATCTTTACTTCAACGTTAATTTTATGTTGGAATCTAAAAAGAATCCATCCTTTACTATGTAATTATCTTTACCATTATCATTTGAAAGTTTTAAACTTTTTTTTATTAAATCTTAGACGAGTCTTCAGACTGGGATTTGGGGACACGTTTGTCTTTCTAAATACCTCCTGATATATGCGTTTAATTTTCAAGAACATATCCTAGTTGATACACATTACTTGGGATTGCTTTCCTCCAGAAGTTACTGGTGTTTATCATTGAAGTCCATTTGACAGTAATTCCAGTTCTATTACGTATTGTAACTAACATTTGCAAAGTTGGGGTCATGACAGTTTAAATACGTTTCGTATTTCCTGTACACTAAAACTATTTTCACAGTTTCAATAGGATTATTCCAAGAGTTCCAACTATGTAGGTTGCCAGTGAAAAGTTCATATTGCAGGACACTTAGTTTTCTTTATCTTTACTGTTTCACATGTGCATCTAGATTTAAAGCAAGTTTAAATCTATCACTGTATTCTGCAGAAATTAAGGAATCCATATGGCTATTACACTTCTTTTCATTAACTGAATTTTGTCTGCAGACTGGGATGGGTTGAACCTTTATTATTATTATTCTTTATATTATTGTCATTTGCTCCTTTAGAGTTTTTCACATGAGTATTAGCTGATTGTTTTTCACTGGAGTTTGAGTGACAGCAATTCTGCTCAAGTCTCCAAAACTCTTCTCAGAATTCTGGCCGTTCTCAGTAATGCTGTCATTTGGATAGTCTCTACCTGTCCGCCAACTTCCAATTCCTCCATGCCTTTTAATAATCCCTTAATAATTGTGCCAAAATCACCAATCACAATTGTTACAATCGTCATTTTCATGTTCCACAGCTTTTCAATTCTCAAGCAAGGTCGAGGTACTTATCCTTCTTTTCACATTCTTTCAGTTTTATTCTGTAGTCATCTGGAACAGCAAGGTCGGCAATTTTGCAAATTCCATTTTTTTTTGTTGATTATAAGGTCTGGTCTTCTGACCGAGATTAGGTGATCTGTGTGCATGTCAAAGTCCAATTTAGCATAAGTACACTGTTTTGTTCTATTTGACAAATAGATTGGACCCTATCATGTGGTACCGCTTTGAACCAGAGTGAAACTGGGAACAATGGCAATAAAGCATTAGTTTGCTACATTCGCGTATTATCTGATTACTGGTCTATCGCAACATAATCTATACTAGTTATTCAGGTAGCGTATAATTATTTTTTGTCTTAATATAGTTTGTCCTTATGGCGTTGTTTCGTGATGCTATTATTATTATCATTATTATTGTTTTACTCAAGAGCATTTTTCACACCAGTGTTAGCTGATGGTTTTCCAGTTGAGTCCGGAAATCTCCAAGATTCTTCTTTGTATTCTGCTCATAAATGCTATAGTTTGGATGGTCTCCACTCTTCCGCTTATTTCCAAGTCATCCAGTCCTTTGACTAATCCTTTGGTGGCTGTACTGAACGCTCAAATTACAATTATCATCTCCGTCGCTTTCATGTTCTATAGTATTGTCAGTTCTCTAGCAAGGTCAAGGGACTAATCTCTTTTTTCACTTTTTAGCAGTTTTACTTCTGGTAAGGTGCAACGGCAAAGTCTACTATTCGGCAGGTTCTCTTTTTGTTGCTGTTGTTGTTGTTGTTGTTGACTATCACTAGATCGGTTTCATTCCAAGCAAAATTTTTCAGACCAGCGTTAGAAGTTGGCTCTTTTCACTAGAGTTTAAATACAGCAAGATTCTTCAGGATTTTTCTGAATATTCAAGTCAGTCTCCACAGTGCTAAGTTTTGAATGACATCGATTCTTCCACTGATTTTCAATTCCTTCACTCTTTATTTCTTTATTGTTTGCTAAACATTTGTGAAGTGTTCCAAACGCATCATGTACGGATGGTAACGACATCACTGGTAGGATTCACATTTTTTTTATTTAGTTCTCTGGCAAGTTCGTGATAGTTGTTTATCTTTCCGCTTTCTTTAATTTTCACTCTGTGGTCTGCTGGAAATGGCAACAATTCACTAGATAAAAAAAGGTATTTTTAAATTAAAATCGACATAATGTTGACATGTTATTTTAAATCACAGCATTTTGAAAGATTCATTCAATTTTTAAACTTTATTTTAGAATTGATTCATTGAATTCCTCATCAATGTAAATAAAATCAAATAGCAAAAATCAATCTGAGAGAACACTACGAGGATCACAAGATTGATAGTTTCATGATCAATTTTTAGATCATGACACTTTAAAACACAAAGTAAAATAGAACCCGACACCCAACACTTCAACATTTACTGAGGAGATCGGATCATCTGTAGATACCTCTTTTACAGGATTACATATGCATAAAAATAAAGAATATCACGATAAGTACTCTTATTTACTGGTTTGGATTGGTCTGCTTTCATGTCATATCAATCAGTATAGGTTATTTAATGCCAAATCCGGTTTATATATATATATATATATATATATATATATATATATATATATATATATATATATATATGATTGGTAAACATAAGTAAAAAAAAAAGTTAAATAGCTCTAATTTCAGTAACAATTCAATCAAAGATCAAACACGCACTTAAATAATCATACAGTTCTATTTCAAACTATTCCATTGAGTGTAAATCAAAGATAATAGGTACCAAATATTGCTATGTATCACTAACAATTCAACATTAGTCATTAGTTTACTCATACTTAAATGATAAAACAGTTCTTTTTTAAACAATTCATTTTAGCATGTAATTTAATTGCATTAATTTTAACTGTCAGACTATTCTATTTGACCCATTGATAGACCCCTTTCAGGTGCTACCACTCTGGGCCAGAGTGGACCTAGGAACGATGTCAATGAAGGATTACTCCGCATTTTTGAAAGCCCTCGGACCTTACCATCAGCTTGTTTAACGCCAATTACAGAACACTCGTTGCGGGGGGGGCGTTCTTTTGCCTCTGCAGAGATTCAGTCGGTATATTCAACAGCCACAGCCGATTGGGCTAATCGTTTAATTATTCATTGAAGTGTTCATCTAAAATAATAATATCTATACAAATGTTATGTTCTCTATGATTTTTTTTTTTGGTATTAACAGAGGAAGTTAAAAATAACACATACAAGCACTTATATATATATATATATATATATATATATATAAGGCGTTTCATGATGGTAGAAACATTGCAGTGGTTTGTCAGATCTTCTCTACTGATTTTATTCTCTTTCTCGTTTCAGGTTATTGTTTGGAATATAATCAACCAAATATATCAAAATAAAGCCTTGAACGATAGAGTATAAGATCATTTGTGCGAAGAAATATTAGGAAATTAACTCTTACAAGACTGTTCAAGCCCAAAAAACAGGAGGTACATTAATTTCAACACATTTATTAGTAGGGGTCAGATAATCATGTTGTTTAAGAACTTTTAAACCGATGGCAGTTGTAAAGATTATAGGACAATAGTTTTCTCAAAATTCAGGCTTCTGATAACCCAGGAGAAATCTGCACAAATCTACGCCACATTCAACAATCCCTTCAACTGAACAGCGCTCCCGGGGGATCTACTTAAGAGCATTTTTAGTTGATGTTTGAAATGAATAGTTGCAGATTCTATTTATTTTTTAATTTTTTATCTTTTAAGAAATTCAATGTATTCTATCATTGAGTCTTTAATTTCTTCCCGATAATTTTGATAAAAAAATAGTGCAACACTCTCTGCCTATCAAATATATAGTAAGTTGGTTCACCCTAGTCGAGGGTAACCCGAAAGCTCCCTTTTGAATACCTACTATAAAGAGACGGAGGGAAAGGCACTGCTCCTTTTCCTTTAATGCTCTACTTACCGTCGAAATGTACCAAATAATGCTGACTGTTAAGCAAAGGGACATTAATTTCCATTTTTGAGTCTTGGTATGACTCAATCTAGGACTGAATCCCGTTCTGCCGGCCCGATTGACAATATTAACCATAAGCCCTATATATATATATATATGAATGTTCAATGATATCTTATTTCTTCATTTGGCTAAATTTGTTGCAATAGGTTACATTTCAAACTTCCTATGGGTCAGTGTCAGAGTGAACATAAACTCATCTTAAAGTGCATCTGGTCATGTGTTAAAATCATGGATCAAGTAGCGCATAAATATTTATATACTTTAATTTAACGAAAGAAGTAAGAGAAATTTGAATGACAGATTTGCTCCGAAGAAGATAAACGATAGGATTATCTACAAAGCATCGACAATGGTGTGGACTGACTGACTGACTTGCTCTCTTCCATGGATTAAATAAAGGGTTCGGTGTAGAATTCCTAAAAGGTTATTAACAACAACAACAACAACAGAGAAAAGACTTTAAAAGATAGTGTAGCCGAAACATTGGGATTATATAAAAGTTAAAGATGAGGAAACCTCTTTGAGTATATCGGTTAATAAAAACTTTGTTTTGATAAAGATCATTTGAAAATTTCAGACTTTGAAACGAGAATGTCTAATCTTCCTAAAAATTAAATGACTCACAGATTTGATCAAATAGAGCGTTATTGTAGTAACTCCAACTGATGGAGAGAAAAAAAAGTCTCCTATTGTCTTTTCTGACACTTTAAAACAGCATTTTTTTTATGAAACTGAAGATTTTTAAACTTAATTTTCATAGACTTTTACAGATATGAGAATTTCAAAATGCCTCGGCATAATCATGTATTATTTTGTTTTCTTCTTTGAAGTTTTCCATTTAGAGTATGAATGATATTTCATTTGTTTTCACTACGCTCAAGAAAAATGTGTTGTATCTTCCAATAAGATATTGAACGAAAACGTGGGAATCTCATGTTTTGTTATTTATTTGAGTTTCATGGCATATCACTCTTTCCTGGTTATTTACTGGCAAAACCATCTTATACATATAAACAGTTCTATTTCAAACAAATCCGTTTAGTGTAAGTACGCGGTTTAATCGCTGAAAACATTTCTATTTCAAGCAATTCGGTTTATATAAACAGTTCAAATTCAAACAATTCAGTTTAGTATAAGTGTACCTTTTGTTTACACACATTTAAATATAAAAAAGATAGGTATGCAAATCTGATTTGTAAAAACTCATTCGGTTTCAGTGGGAAAATAGTAATATTGGGCGTTGATTTAACGTAATTTTCATATGAATGAATGGAGTGGATATTTAGTTATGCTTCTTGGAGAAATCTGGAGATAGAAAAAAGTTAAAAAAAAGAAAATATCAGCGAACAACATGCTTGAAACAGTATAACTTATTTGTCAGTATTATAAGGAAGATATTTCTTTACATAGGTTTATGTTATATTTCCAATTGTATCAAAAAATTAAATTCAGTTTTACATTTAATCATGTAAAAAATTTACACTTTACAAATAACAATTTTGGAAGAAAATTCTCTTTAATGTCTTTAAATTTAATGAAAGTTATAAATTACTTTCGTGCATAAAGATAATAGGAGAAAGGTTTTGTCCATTTTCATATTTGAATGTACTTTACGAAATATCGAACCTCATAGATTATTTAATGGAAAATCCTGTTTACACACACACACACACACACACACACACATTTATTTATTTATTTAGTTGTATGATATATGCGTCTATACATATGTATGATTTCTAAATGAAGAGTTAGTTGGTACTTTTTACCAACCCCTCCGCTCGGGCAGGATATGACACAAGGCCAATTTTAAGCGGAGTTTAACAGGTTTGAATTCAGAGCTTTCCTTCTCCTAGACTAGTTGCCTCACCAAGGCTGAAGAACCTAGTCTGTCCTACAATTTACCCATAGCTGGAGGGAGAATAAGGGGGTTCATACCTTTCCGAAGGGTATTTGCCCGAAAGTGAACGTAATAGCGCGACTGAAGTACGAACTCGCGTACTACGATTCCGCAGTTCATCGCTTTAACCATTACACCACGAGGACACCCCCTCCTACACCACGAGGACACCCCCACAGGAAGAGTTAGTTGGTGACAATCTTTATACGAGCTAGACCTCATTTGTTTGCACACAGTTAAATTGTTTCAGGTATAGAAAATAATTAAACATTTCTATTTGAGTCATAAATGGACTGTTACAGATACTACCACTCCTGGTCTGAGTGAACCTGGAAGTAATGGCAGTGAGGGTGTACTCTACATTCCTGGAAGCTTCAGGATTGAAGCTTCACTGTCAAATAGTTAAGAATCATATCCCTGTCACTAGTGGCCTTACCTTCTACAGGGATACAGTTGGCGTTTCCAACAGACCTAACGGATTGGAATACAAAATTTAATGGAGTCTAAGATATTACTCTTTATAGAAAAGAATAATAGAAAATTCTCTTTGTAATGTTAACATATCATGGAGGATTAAAATTCCTCGGTGTATACTGATGATAAAAAGGTTGTATGAATTTAAAAGAGGATAATATTTATCTTCATAGATAAATATGATGGATTCAGTTTCACTTTCTTTGTTTAATTGCATATCTCGCTTCGTGTGTAGTTCAATGCTTATTCTATCCTTATATAATTCTAGTAGAGGTTCTAGTTAAAACTTAATATAAAATGTCAGTTCATGCCTTTCCTATGGGTTTTAGCCCGAAAGCAGACGCCAAGGCGCGATTTACGTTCAAACTCGCTTACCACGATATCGCACTTCAGAAAATAAACCTCTTCACCATAGGGATTCACTTACCAAACATGATAGAAAAAATATCTTTAAAATGTTTTCATTATATAGAGGATGATAAACCCTTCATGTATACAAACAATGGTAAATGAAAAAAAAACGAAAACAGTAAGAATAGTTATCATTTCCTTAAAAGGATAATATCTTGCGAATAACAAAATAAAGTATTATTTTCTCTTAAGAGATGACCAAAGAAATATTATTTACACAGATTTTATTCCTCAGCTTTGCTTTTCGTCTTTAGAAACGATAGAAAGTCTAAAAGTAAATTTGGCGACTTTTGTCGGAGGTGACCCGAAGGCACCCTTTTCAATAGCTACTACACCAAGGTATACAGCAGGGCACTACTCCATTCCTTGGATTGTTTCACTTAACCCTTGATCATTACCTTATAGTGCTGAGTGTTAAGCAAAGCGGCATCAAGTACCATTTCTGAGTCTTTGTTATGACTCGACCTGAGACTGAACCCCGATCTTCCTGGCCATTGGCGAACTACCCTACTTATTAGGCCATTGGCCCGGTTATAGAAAGTATAATGTTGGTAAAATTATCAATATCTTACTTTTTAAGAGTAAAAATGTTTTTTGCTTTTACGAAAGTGGGAAAAGGTGTGTTTGGATAAATGAGAAAATACGATTTTTTCAAAAATTTTATTTCCTCTTCGAATTAAAAATATTTTAAAACAATCGTGAGAATACAGTGTTATTTCTCCTTTTGGGGAAACATAGATTAATACAAAATTATTACGTACTCTTTTAGAAAATTCTACAAGTATTAGTTATCTAAATTTCTGAGACGAAGCGTGATGATTTTTATCATTAAGGGTTTTCGGACTATTGTCAGCATCTTTATTGTTATTTCCACAACGTTTCGGCTAATATTTCCCCCGGCCTTCTTCAGGTTTTTTGTCGAACTCGGGAAACTTAAAACAGCGTAATTGTTATAGACGTTGGTTCCCTAAGCTTCTAAGGAGACGATCATCTGGAGGTTACTGCTTCAATCCTGACTGCAGGCGAGTAATAATACAGGAATACTTAACACATGTACTCGGTTATGGCTAACGGAATAAGAAAAGGCGACTCCCGTGGATTTATTAAAGAAAATAGTTGGAAGTTCCATGAAGGTTCCCGAGTTCGAAAAAAGCCTGAAGAAAACCGGAGGATTTATATCGGGTGAAACGTTGTGAAAATAACAATAAAGATGAAGACAATAGTCCGAAAACCCTTAAGGATAAAAGTTTATCTTGAGATTTAAAAAGACTACGCACCAAAGTGTTGAGTGTTTAGAATAATATAAATGGTTTGGTATTCAATGTCACTCGATCTTAGTTTTATTGTGTTTATGTGACTCTAAGGTTTGTGGGTACGGAGATTTACTTCCTAGTTTCGATGATTTCCAGTTTAATTCGGAGCCGGGGTAGTATTACCTGTTAAAGTCCCATCAATAGGCCAATTAGATCTGCTTGAGATAATAATCGATATCAAAATATTCTTTAGTACATAAATTTATGACAAATTCACTTACCTAGGAAGCAGCGTCGAATCAACCGAAAAGGACATCGACACGAGGTTAACGAAAGCATGGACAGCTATCAATAGGCTATCGATTATATGGAAATCAGACCTAACCGATAAAATGAAACGCAGTTTCTTCCAGGCAGTGGTTGCATCGATACTGCTATATGGATGCACTACATCAACTCTAACAAAACGGCCGGAGAAGAAGCTAGACAGCAATTACTCAAGAATGCTGCGAGCAATCTTGAAAAAGTCCTGGCGGCAACACCCCACAAGACACCAGCTGTACGGCCACCTGCCTCCTATCACGAAAACTATTCAAATTAGACTAACCAGACATGCAGGACACTGCTGGAGAAGCAGGGACGAAGTCATAAGTGATGTACTCTTATGGACCCCCAGACATGGCCGTGCAAAAGCAGGACGACCAGCACAAACATGCATTCAGCAACTATGTGAGGATACGGGATGTTGTCCGGAAGACCTTCCTGAGGCGATGAATGATAGAGAAAAGTGTCGAGAGAGGATCGGGGTATCCGTGCTACCAGCACGAGATGATGATGACGTAAATTTATTGGATATTAAAACTTTGATATTTTAACATAGCTTGAAGTATTTACCTCTCTAAAATGATTATGAAAATATGGTTTTGTACTAAATGTAATTTGTTTGTTTATTTATTTGTGTATGTAATGGCACATCGAAATTCGTTGGTTATTTAATGTCAAAGCCATACCTGCAGAAGAAAAGAAGAGGTACTATCAAACCAATAGTGTTGTATAGCTGGAATGATGAGACTATAACACTCGTTATTAAAAATAAAACTCTTTATTATCTCGGAGGTGCCCGTGGTGTAGTCGTTATCGTCGTAGGAAATGGACACGGCGACACGAGTTCAAATCCTGGACGAGACTGATTGCATTTCACATAGCACTAATACCCTTGGGGAAGGTATGAATCCAATTATTCTCCCTCCAGCTATGGGTAAATAGTAGGACACACTAGGTTCTTCAGCCTTGGTTAGGCAACTAGTCTAGGAGAAGGAAAACTCTGAATTCAAACCTGTTAAACTCCACTGAAAAACTGACCTTGTGTAATATCCTGCCCAAGCGGAGGGGTTGGTAAATAGTATCACGAAAGTTTCGAAATGTCTGTACGTGTTTGAGTAAGTGAGAGAGAGAAAGGGAGACAGACAGAAAGACAAACGGATGTCTGCCATGTTTGTCATCACATGGTAGACATATTCGAAAATCAGTCAGGCACTCATATGTTTTATATCATATCTTCAGATATACAGCATATCTTCTTAACTGACTATGAGATACATATTTCATAATTCCTTTTCCTGTTCCTCAACCTGAAGGCCGCTGGCGCCCAAAACGACGTGTATTGTCTACTCGGTAGACAGTTTCTCTGATAATGACTGATTGCCTGACTCCCTGTCATCATATACTCTTCAGAACGCCCACACATAATTCCTTCCAGTTTGCAATCACGTGATTCATTTCCGCTGCCCCTTATTCAGCCTAAGTCACAGGTACAATATCCTGTTTACGAAATCCTCAATAACCGGCTGTCAAGAGTCAATATGTAACAATAGTCGATGGAGAAAAGGGAAATAATATTTTTTCTTAAGGGTATTTGTCCAAAACTGAACGGAGTTCCAACTATCTTTCGACGATGTTGTAATTCAATATGTTTGCTATTGCCCAACAACTATTATCCTCGTATATAATTGAAGAACATAATTTTCTATGAGCTTCGTCAAAAAATAACACAACGAGGGTTGAAATGATGTAAAATCCACTCATCAACCATTTAACCAACAGCCGATACTCTCATCTTGTTAAGGCCGAAGAAATTTTACATCTGTATGAAAGAAGATGTGGGGAATATACTGAAAAAAAAGATAAAATAAATACAGCTACGAAAAAAAAAACATTGATTAGCAAAGGTACATATCGTTGTTAAGGAATATATTTAAAAAAAAAGATATTCTATAATTTGCTAAAAATATTTAGATATATGTTGTATAGTTCTATGGGTAGAGAAATAGTTTGGTTTCTTTGTTTAATGGGATATCAAACAACGTGAGTTATTTCATGCTAAAGCCACCCTTGTAAAAGAACAGCAATGATACTATTTAACCCATACTGAGGAATGGATGGCTCCATGTCTTTCCGAAGAGTATTAGTCGGAAAGAGAATGTACAAGAGCGACTGGATTTCGACCTCGTTTCCTTTGGGGCCGTAATCCAGCAATTAAGCATTTTACCTCAGAGACTCTCTACGAAACAGAAATAAGAAAACGGCAAAAATACACAATTTTAAATCATTAAGACAAATCCCCATTAGTTTTTTGTACATGAAGTTGTTATGTTATATTTTTAAATAGACAAAAGTTATTTTCACAACAAAATCTTGAAAATCCATTATATGGTCATGTCAAAAACACATTTCTGTCCGAGTTCAACTTGCTATCGATGAGAGCATTCATAATATTTGCACATCTTATCAAAGTCTCCATCAAACCTCTTTTGACCAGATGTCATATTATTCCATTTGATAACCATCCATAATATCTTCAAATATCAAACTAGTATAGTTTATGTTACATCTTGAAGAAAAATCAAGGTCCATTTTAGATATCAAGTCTCTGCTACATTTTGTTTAACCAAGATCCCCAAAGAGTCACACATACACAAATAAGGTAACAATTTGTCTTCGCTGTATAGCAATGATGAAAATAAATTCAGAAAAAGTTCTGGGAATAAATAAATAAATAAATAAATAGATAATTAGAGTTAAATGTAGAAGCAATCAGAAACTTTTCCGTTCTGTTGCCATGAGTAAAGTCTCATATATAGTAATGAACAGGCAGACAGAATGACGGATAATTACGTGTAAATAAATATAAATGTCTTGATAACAATAGAAGAGTCTTTAGAAAACAATCGATATTTGTGAATATTGTAGCGTCTAATATTCAATAATTTGAGATTAGTTCGAAATTATAAGGAACAGAAGACTACCATTATTAGGAACCTATTTTCGATCACGTGCAGTAAAATGAGTTTCAGACTAAACCATTGCCCTAAATATGAAATAATTGGCGTCAATCAAATACCTATGAAATAAATAGTCAGCTTCTTTATGAACATTCAGAGAATTATAGTTAGTGTTATTTACTAAGCTTAGCTTACTGATGTTATATAGCCAGAATTATTGAGCACTCAGCGAGAATTGAACTCCATAACAATGCTCTATTTGTCGAGGTTGCTAATCACTACACCACAGATATAACATATATGATTTTAAAGAGAATATTCTAACAATTCAGTTTTGATATGTGCCTCAAGTTAAACGTATATATGAGTACTTATGGATTTTCATACGTATCAGGCTACTTTATTTATTACTGAAAAAAAAAGACAGTTTCGAGGTAAATTATGATAAATTCTAAATAAATATGACGAAACAGACAATTCTTTATTTTTTTTAATCTTTCGTGGCTCAAATGAGTTTTTTTTAAATGCATTTTAATATATACGTGTGTGTGTGTGTGTGTGTGAGTGCATGCACACGAAGATATATATATATATATATAATTATGCATGAACAAAAACGCACGCGTACAAACACACACACACACACACACACACGTGTTTGTGTGTGTGTGTGTGTGGGTGTGTTTGTATTTACAAAGCGATAATATATATATATATATATATATATATATATATATATATATATGCATTTTCTTAGACACCTAGATACATATAAGCACACGCACACACCCACGTTTGTGTGTGTGTTTGTGTTTCATATCAGACAGAATAGAAGATAAAGAACTTAAATATCAAATTTTAGTGGGGTACATAGTAATTAATTTATCTAATATAAAGTTTTACCTATTTATGAGCTCCATCATCTAAATAAAATCATTTCAAATTTTATTAAGAATAATGGAATAACTGAACTGTTCAAATATTCTCTATAAAATTTGATATTTTATATCTCCAGGTGTATCATTTTCTATCTCAATTCCTAAATATCTTTATATCTATCTACTTTTCACTCTCTTACTATATATATATATATATATATATATATATATATATATTAGGTTTGATTAGATTAAGTGACGTGCTTTAATGGCATATCAACACTAGATTGTTATTTAATGCCATATACGGTTCATAAACATGTGCGTGTATGCATTATTTTTTGGTGAATACTTTGCTTACAATGAGCAAGAACTCATTTGTTTGCACAAGATTAAAAGGCTTCCAGTTTTGCTATTAATTGTTTGATCAGTTATGTTTTCAGTCATAGCAATTAATCATTAATAATATTATGTGATATTAATCATTTCCTAATAAATAGAGGAATGGTTTCAAGTAAAGCTATCGAAGAAAAATATATCTATCTAATATAAAGATTTTAGTTCCACATAATTGAATGGTTTCAAGTATTTCCATTTTGCCCACAGATGAAAGGTTTTCAAGCAGTTATTTCACTGGAATAACTTAACTTAATATTATAAATAATGACAAGTAAAAGATTGAACCAATCATCATGACTCATAGATGGTACGAACAATGGTACTACCATATTGTTCAGAGTGAAATTGAGAGTTATGGCAAAGCAGGGATACTCCACATTCCCAAAACTCCAGTATTGGAACCGTGACATCGGAGGATTAAGTATCAAATCAAGGACATACAGTAAGAGCAGGGGGCGTCTTATACGGCTGCAAAATTACAGTTTTCGTTTACTACATTGAAAATCGACTGGGCTGAGAGGTTAATGCATTTGAAACTTTACTTATTCGTAGATGTATTGAATTAATAATGCCTGAAATTGTTAGTCTCATACATTTTTATTTACCGAAAAAGTTTTTAAAAATAATGGAGTTGAATAAATAACTTTTGTAAAATATTATGTATGTATGAGAACAAACTAAAAATACAGAGGTAGCTTTTGAATATGACTATTTCAAAGATTTCTGTAATTTATTACCAGGATTACGACAAGTGGTGAACATTAAGAGCAACAACAAAGCTCTCGTTGTAGAGGCTATGAAGATTTACACGACACACTGATCAGTGACAAGCAGATAAACTATTCAAAATTAAAATTCAAGGCATGGGAAAAACATGACCCTCATTGGGAGTAGAGTTGAATTCAGATTTCCTGTTTCCAGTAATCAAAATGGGGGTTGCTTCCTATTGGCCGAACCCAGATTGAAAGTTGATTTTCAAATGGAGTATAATGTCATACGCATTATATATATATATATATATATATATATATATATATATATATATATATATATATATATATATATATATATGTGTGTGTGTGTGTTCATAAAACTATGAATGCATAGGCAAATATATATGCAAATTATGTTAGGGGATATATGTATTTTCATATCATCTATATGAATTCGTTATTAGATAGATAGAAAGTAAAAATCACCATAAATATATATAAAATAACAATTATATAAGAGTGTGTGTATTATATATATATATATATATATATATGTGTGTGTGTGTGTATGTGTGTGTGCAAAAAATAGAATGCATATATATATATATATATATATATAAAGAAATCTATGTGTAATGGGTATATCTTATATATATATAGAGATAGATAGATAATGCATCGTATGTATACTCTAGATTTCAAATACACACTCACAAATGTATGTTAAATATGCATATATCAATAATATATAAAAAAAACATATATATATATATATATATATATATATAAGTTGATAATATTTTTACATAAAATAGTTAGCACATGGACAATATATTTACATATATACTCATATATCTTACATACGTCTATATATATATCTGTGTGTGTGTGTGTAAATCTATGAGGTGTATATATATATATATATGTGTGTGTGTGTAATAGATTATATAGCTTATATATATATATATATATATATAAAACACTACATTTAATATATTCATATATGATGAAAAATATATAATATGCATACATATATACATTTAACGTTAGGAAATATATATATATATATATATATATATGTCATAAAAAATTACAACTATTATATATATATATATATATATATATATATATATATGGGGTAGGGAAATGTATAATACAGATATTTTTTCAGGGACAGGTCAGCAAATTATTATGTGGTATTTCATTTTTTAGTACATCTTATGTCCTACACGTATTTTAGAACTTACTTTTATCAAGGGATATAAAATGATTAGGGATTTGTGCTCACTGTTTTTATTGAGCAGTTTTCTTATAGATATCTGATCCTTTTTAATTCCAGGATTTGTGTCTGTGAATATCTTTTAGGGTGTCATTATCTATAAAGACATCTAGTCTGCAATTTTTTTGGTAAATACAGATGCATGTTTTATATATATATATATATATATATATATATGTGTGTGTGTGTGTGTGTGTGTGTGTGTGTGTGTATTCTGTTCTCGGATGTCTAAGTGTATGCATTAGCATACGAGTACATACACTCATGCACGAACACGTATACACATATTTTGGGTTCTAGTTTCTTTTTCCATGTATATCCTCTCTCCCTCTCTCTCTCTCTCTCTCTCTCTTTGCATACATACATTCAAATGAACGTGCGCCTGTATATATATCTAATTTTTTCAATGACATGGTGCGGGCATAATGTGTGTAGGAACGTATTTCAATCCATATATAGTTATGTTTTAGGGAAGTTCCCGCGCGTAAATATTTGTCTGTGAAGTTAATCTACGTTAAAAGTTAGTTTAAATCTATTAACAAAGGTTTGGAGGTACCCGTGGTGTAGTCGTTATCGTCGTAGGAATTGGACACGGTGACACGAGTTCAAATCCTGGACGAGACTGATTGCATTTCACATAGCACTAATACCCTTGGGAAAGGTATGAATCCAATTATTCTCCCTCCAGCTATGGGTAAATAGTAGGACAGACTAGGTTCTTCAGCCTTGGTTAGGCAACTAGTCTAGGAGAAGGAAAACTCTGAATTCAAACCTGTTAAACTCCGCTTAAAAACTGACCTTGTGTCATATCCTGCCCGAGCGGAGGGGTTGGTAAATAGTATTAACGAAGGTTTGTTTCTATTTTACTTTGAGTAACGAATAGCTATACATCAAGTGGACTGGAATTATTTCAAATCCCTTTAGTTGCATTCATAAAGATTTTTTAATCATACATTTTCTATTTTCTGTTATTTTAATTTTGCTTTTCTGTAAAGAGAATCTGTGGTTTAATGATAGAGTGGATCTAAGGTATAATTGTTTACAGTGAGAGAATACATTTCTGAATTAATGTTTAAATTGATATTTTATGCTATTTTTGAATTTTGAAGGAATTATCATCATCATGTCGTGCCGCTAGCACGGATATCCCTGAACCTCTCCCGCCACTTTTCCCTATCGCTCATCGCCTCTGGCGGGTCTTCTGGGCTACATCTTGTATACTCACATAGCTGCTGTATGTGTGTTCTAGCTGGCTGTCCTGCTTTAGCTCGTCCATAAGTGGGAGTCCATAGGAGTACATCACTTATGAGCTCGTCTCTGCTTCTCCAGCAGTGTCCTGCGTGCCTGGCTCGTCTAACTTGGATAGTTTTCATGATGGGAGGCAGGTGGCAGTATAGTTGGTGCTTTCTGGGGTGTTGCCGCCAGGACTTGTTTAATATTGCTCGCAACATTCTTGTGTAGTTGCCGTCAAGCTTCTTCTCCAGCCATTTTGATAGCGTCGAAGGAAGATTATTGTCTTCTATGATCATTTTATAACTACACATTTTTAATTATTGCATTTTGAGACTCTATGGTCGTGTACCTCCCGAATTTAGATAGGAATTGCATTCATTTTAAGATTGTTGGTTGTTGTTTGATTTGAGAGATTTTTCTTTTTCGTAATATGTTCTAATACTGTGAGATTTTAAGAAGTTCTAGTATCTTCTGGGTTGTTTTTGAATATATATATATATAATCTAAGGGATTATTTATAACGAGCCGTCCAAGCCATAATTTTCTAAAGCGTTGTATACGGTAGGTGACTCAGAAATTGATCATCTCTGAGGGGGTCGTTCTAGTAAGGGGAGTATGATGTTGAAAGACCTGAACCTCCCCAATGATCCAGAAGATTAAAAAAATCACTGACGACACCTACTGGCACTGGTTTAAGCCCGTGTATTCAAGGTATATATATATATATATAATTTTGTATCTTTAAAAAAAAACAAGCGGTCACATAAATATAAAGAATTTATTTACGTCCTGTTAAAAGCATCGTTATAAATCAATGCTCTGAAAAATTAACAGATATTCTTCAGATTTAAATTATTCCTTATTCCGGATTTCGGTGATTGAATTATATACATATATATATATATATATATATATATATAAAATGTATAATAAACATGTATACATAATGTACTATAAATATAGATATGTCTAAAATATAGCATATACATAGCCACCACTACACACACACACATACAAGTAGGCCCATAAATCGATATATATATATATATATATATGCATAAATGTTTGAGTAAGATATGAAGTTTAATCCGTCAGATATGTTGTAAAAAAAGCGAAAAGAAAAATTGATATAAATTGATGAGAAAAATTTAAAATAAATCAAAGTTAAGGTCCACGGAGACTTTTCGATCAATATTATCTGAGATATGAAATTACGTTAATTTCAAGTAAAAGGCATTTCAGGTCATCTTTAGGGTGGGACATATGAATTTAATTTCTTTTTAAATTCATTTGACATTTAAACTGCGTACTTTTGCTAAACCGATTTATTTAAAACGATACTGATTTGATATTTAATTGAACTATTTTGACCTTTAACTGTTTGCAAACAAAAATATACTTATACTAAAATGAATTGTTTGAAATTTTATTCGGCTTTAAAGGACCAGAAAAGGGTTGATACGCCGTAAAGCAAAACAAGCAAGACACACACACACACGCGCGCACACACACTGTGTGTATATATATAATGTAAAATCTAATTGCAAAGCTATCTTCAATTTTACGTGCTACAATATTTGTATAAGACTTAAAATGAATATATTTTTCTCAATAAATAGTGATTAGTAATTTTACAGAATATTGTTTAATCAATGTAATTATAGCTTAGCAGTGAATTATTTTCACGTAGATTTTGTGGAAAATGCTTGGTAAAATCAATACTTTTATATCATATGTGATCCCACTAAATAAAGCAGTAAATAATTACTGATTCATTTTTCTGTATCGACGTACAAATCAATGTCCGTTGGAGTAAGCAAAACATACCCGTTAGTACCACTGGGTAAACTATTTACCTTCAAAAACATTCAAAGACAGCTAGACGCGCGCACGCGCGCACACACACACACACACATAATCTTCGGGAATCAAGCTTGTCCAGCCACACTGAATAGTTCTGATAGAAGGAAACAGGTCTGTCTGTGGATGACTATATATATATATATATATTTATAGACGCGTACTTAAATACATACACGTATTATATATATATATATATATATATATATATATATATATTACTGATATGTAAATGAATACATTAACGCAAAATTATTTACTCTTATATCATCATCATCATCATCAAGTCGTGCCGCCAGCACGGATATCCTTGACCCTCTCTCGCCACTTTTCCCTATCGTTCATCGCCTCCGGCAGGTCTTCTGGGTTACATCCTGTGTCCTCACATAGCTGCTGTATGTAAGTTCGGGCTGGTCGTCCTGCTTTTGCTTGGCCATATGTGGGGGTCCACTGTAGTACGTAACTTACGAGCTCGTCTTTGCTTCTCCAGCAGTGTCCGGCGTGTCTGGCTGGTCTGACCTGTATAGTTTTCGTGATGGGAGGCAGGTGGCCGTACAGTTGGCGTCTCGTGGGGTGTTGTCGACAGGACTTGTTCAATAGTGCTCTCAACATTCTTGTGTAGTTGCCGTCAAGTTTCTTTTCCAGCCGTTTGGTTAGCGTCCATGTAGTGCATCCATATAGCAGTATCGATACAACTTAAGAATTGTTTGAATTTACCGCGCCAAAGTTAGGAATTTAGCATAAATTAGTATAGATTCTTGTACCGACAAACGCAAACACTCCCAGTTTTCACAAATTAATCCCCCCCCAAAAAAAACGACCAAACCAAACACTAAAGAAATATTTGGAATGGAACATTCTAGAATCAGGTGGCATTATGAATATAAGGAAAGACATAAAAGCTTCATAAATATGTGGATATATAGCAAAAAAAACCTAAACAATTGTGAGGGAAGACTCGTTGGGTAGAGGTTAGTACAATTTTCTTTTTAAAAATAACACTGGATTTTCTATGACTTGTAAAATCTGCTGGTGAATTTTTGTTATATTTTAATGTAAGAATCTTGATTTATTTCTAATCGACTAAATTTTTTTACCAGGTGCAACTATCACGAGTCGACTTAAGAATAGTTTGAATTTATCGCGCCAAACTTAAGAATTTAGCATTCCACCTCCGCTAAAAATAAATAAAATAAAAACCTGGTAGGGCCTTTATCGGATGACAAGATGAAATATACCCAAAATTTCTTTGAATTTACGTCAGTCCTGGACTTAAACTTAAGTCAAAACTTAAGGTGAAAGGATTTATTTTTATTTCTTTTTTTTTTTTTTTCCTTCCCACGTACTCATGGGAAGCAGCATCGTGTACGTGAAGGTGTTCGAATTCGCAATGCCTAATATTTCCTGAACGTTTGAGTCTCGCGGCTTAACGCTCAGGATTGTCAGTTCGATCGGGGAACTACTGCTGCTCATCTATAAGAGTGGCTTCTATAGATGAGAATAAATAAAAAAAACAGCCATCGAAAGATAACCATGACATACTCTTATATAAATACATATTTTAGAGTAGCTTTCAGTGCTTATGATCTATGCTCTACTTACAGCAATTCTAAAATTCTGTACGTACTGTAAAATATTTAAATATATATTTATATAAACCAATTCATACCTATACTGTTGTAAAATCAACCGCAGTTTCATGAGCGATCATTTGATAATATGTTGATCCAATACTCCTGGATGTTTTTGAAGTATCAGTCCCACCATCCCATGTTTCAACAAAACTAACTTACTAACTAAGCCTCCCCGAATTTTACTCACAGTGTGGATACATCAGGTCCACTCGTGTGGAATCATACTGATCTAAATTCCTGAATAGTCGACATCAATATCGAAGTCAGAGAATTTGTAATCTAGCCACGCTATTTTTTCAGACTAACAACCTTGGGAAAAGTATGAAATCACGTATCCTTCCCACTATTGTTTAAACAATAGCTGGCAAGAATGGTTTTGTTATTAAATAACCAAAATCTTGATATACTATTCGCATAGAGGAACAAACAAATACCCTTAATTAGATTTTATCAAACTATGTTTCATCAAAAAGTCCCATTATCTAGTCATATATTTCGAATTTGAAAATTACACGGTAGAAAGTTTACAATATGTTTCTATTCTGTGCTTACATAAGCTTTTCCGAATGAGCATGTTGTCTCCTAACTTAAGTATTTAAGCGGAATAATGTTGATTTGAATTTCATAGTACTTTTTACCACGGCTAAAGAACACTTTCTGTCTCACTATTTTATCCATAGCCTGTTAGGAAGAGAAAATATGTATCCTTGCCTTTCCTTAAGGAATCAGCACGTAGTGAAACACAATTAACCCCATCCTTCATTTGAACTAGTGTCGCCTACTTTATTTCTAAATATTTAATTAGTAAAGTCAAAGCTTTTGCATCCTTTCATATATCATTCAGATTCCAAAGTTGTTCTGATCAAACACATGAATCTTATGAGTGCAAAAACTTTGGAAAATCCTTGTATAGTGACTAATTCAACCGAGAACCTGCCATAACGTTTCGTCTTCTTTGTCCATTGTAGTCGATGAAGACCATCTGATCAACCTATGGTTTGGGACGGGATATGGCTAATGAGGCTAATCTGCGCGCAGACGAGTGTAGGATAGTGAGAACAAGGAATGGTGACGGCAGAGGGTGATGTGGCAGTGTCATTTCTAAGCTCCCTGTGCTGCTCAGTTGCAGCAGTGTTTCTTGTTTCATCGGCTTTCCCTACACGTTTGAAAACGATATGCCACTTGTCCTGCGCTCGATATTCTGAAATATTAGGAGTGATACCGTTAGGGTTCATGGAGACCTTCAGTGTGTGTTTGAAGCGCTTTTTCTGGCATCTATAGGAGCGCTTTCAGGAGACAGTTCAACGTAGAGCAGTTTCTTCGGGAGGCGGTGATCTTTCATGCGGACAACATAAATGGTCCAACTTATCAACGGTATATAAAGAAATAAATCTACTTCCACACAACCTGTCCGAGGAAGATTGTCGGCATCGAACTGGAAAAACACATCCCAGACACCGACTTTTTAACTCGAGCTTCTCCTTCTAGCATCTACACCACCTTGTTGCAATCACAGCCGTAACGACCACCATCATATAAAATGTATTCGAATTTTGACAGAGGGCTGCTCATGTTCACTTCATGTCAACAATTTCTACATTCATTTTGTTGTGGAAATCTTATTCAAATTTCTAAATAAAATCAATTTCATTTAAATATCGCTTCAATCTGATCTTGGAGCCTCTTGGTATATTTCCGTTTTACTGCGGGTGAAAGTCGAGTTTAGTCAGATATGTAGAGGTTGAATTAGCAATAAAACATTTGGCATCCAACTTTAATGGTCAATATAATGGAGGTTCAGCCGTTTTCTATGCATTTCTCTCGTGGTTTATGTTGATGTATCCAGTCAATGTGTTCCTTAAGAGAAACGATTAAGTAATGACGTCAACTATTTTTAATTTGACTGGCCAAATCTCAGTATCCACTCACTCTGCTGTTAACGTTATGTCAGAAATGACTTTCCGATTAAACAGAAAATCTCCTGTTCGTTGCACATATTTTGCTGACTGTATTACTTGCAGAGGGATACCCCCGACCGACTAGAAAAAGATGTGCACTGGGTATGACAATAAAGTGATGGTGAAGCTTCAGTTCTGAAGATCAGCGGTGTAAGGATTTCAACTTCATTGACATTACACCCAGGTCCCTTCAAACACATTAATAATACTGGCTTGCCATCCCTGGTATTCCGGGTGTTATAAAGCAGATCATCCTGTTGTAGTATGCCTCCTCTCTAGACAATATATGTTTATTCTCTTTGGGTCTGAGACGCTCTAAAAAGGAAATACCGAGATTACTAAGCATTCTATCTGACAGCCACAAATGAGACTTGACTCATGCGTAGCCACTCTGTATAAAATAACTTAATGTTAAATCTAACTTTCCGAAAGTTTGCTTTCCATTCATAATTCACTATATTTTGGACCCAGTTAGTTTTCTCAGCTTGAATTTGTATTTATACTTAACAAAAAGGCGTCTTAACTTTCTTTTCTTTTGTCTCTGTTTTGATGTTTTTCGTTTCTTTATATAAAAAGAAATAGGGCTTATGTTTATTTTTTAAATTGTACTCTTATTAGTTCTTTGTCATCAGTTTCTTAAAAAGCCTTTGATCGACTTCTTTCATTTGTAGGCCATTTTTGGATATTCCAATCAAGCTGTCGTTATTTATTTTAGCGTCAAAATGATCAGGATAGAATAGATGCACCGCCCATATGAGAAAGTTCGTTTGTTTTAAATCAAAATCTTATTATACATATAAGATTTTGATTAAAAACAAACGAACTTTCTTATTTAGATCATATCCTCTTTCGTTTTCTTTTTAGATTTTTTCCTAACTTTCTTGCTAATTTCTTTGTACTAAGATCCATAGAGAAATTGTCCTAAATTCGTCTGCCTGAGTCTTTCACTCATATTGAGTGAACTACTACAGTTTTTGTTTTATTATTTGTGTTCTTTTTAAAGATTTTATAGTGAATTTGATAGTGAATAGTTTATCATTAATAAGGTGTTTTTAAGTAGAATGTTCTAAAAACGTATGTTTTTTTAATGTTAGAATTGAATGGTAGATTTTTAAATATTATTATGGTATATTTTTTAATGCCATTGGACTGGAATATTTTCTGGCAAACTTTGTACTTATTTACACGTGAGATTTTAGCGTTATTTGTGAAAGCTTGAGAAAAATCAAAAGGTCATATAAAGGTAAAGCTTCGGGCTCATGCCAAAAATTTCTACGAAAGATAACTGATTATATATATATATATATATATATATATATAAACATGTCAAAAAATGAATATATAAAACATATAAATATATATATGTGTGTGTATGTGTGTTAAAGTATATATTTGCAAACACATATATATATATATATATATATATATATATATAAACATATGTACCTATATATCTATATATATACACACAGATAAATGCACATATATACACGTATGTAAATGCGCATATATATATATATATATATATATATATAAGCATGTCAAAAAATAAATATATAAAACATATAAATATATATATGTGTGTGTATGTGTGTCAAAGTATATATTTGAATATATATATATATATATAAACATATGTACATATATATCTGTATATATATATATACACACAGATAAATGCACATATATACACGTATGTAAATGCATATATATATATATATTTATATACATATAAACCTATGTTGAAAAAACTTGTTAAAAATACGTTTTTATCAACAGGATTTCACCTTTTGATGATCGAAGATCGAAGGTAATTGAGAAAAATAAAAAAGGAATATTGCCAAAATATTTGTAACCCTCTTATTACTCTATTTACTAAATTCATGTGTGTGTGTGTGTATGTGTGTGCCAATTTTTTTGGTATTTTCCTCTGTTTGAGTGTGTGGGTGTATCTCTTGAAGTTAGAGAAAATACCTGTCAATATGCCCTGAATATTGGATCTAATTTCTTCGTGCCCTTCTTTTCAAAAGATTTTAATAAGTGTCAATATTTTAACCCACCAATCTGTAACGTCGCAAATATTTTTTCACACACAAACAGACACACACACGCACGCACACACACAATATATATATATATATATATATATATATATATATATATATATATATATAATATTTGATTCAGTTGAATGTGAAACGATTCTCTTGCAGGCTTATATAAGCCATCCTTTACCTTCATATATTCTTGAATATCAACATGTAGGGTGAGTTTTATCTTTGATAACGGCGAAAGGTAACTTGTTGACGTATTATTGGACTAAGAAGATGTAAGAAAATTATATAGACGGGGACAACTAATTGCTCTCACAGACTACGTAAGCAATGGAAAAGTATTAAAAGATAGCGCATTGTTATACTCGTGGAAATAATATCAACTGAATTGTAAAAGTAACAACACAAAAATAGGCGTGGATCTAATCCACTAGCTAATAAATATTCTTCCAGGGTTCGTATGAGTATATTACTTATACATACTTATATATAATATTCAAACACTCTCTCTCTCTCTCTCTCTCTCTCTCTCTCTATGTGTGTGTGTGTGTGTTTGTGTACAAACAAATATACACACATGTACTTATATATATATATCTATATATATGTATTAAAATAGGAAGGTCCAAGAAGAGATTTGTACGTTTTAAAAAATTTATGTTGTAATTCTTAAATACGTCTTATATATGTGTATGTTTCCAGCTAGTTACTTTCGTCAGAGAATATGTGTGGCACAATGGAAACAAGAGGGAGTTCAAGTACCAGAGAGTAACCCATTAAAAAGGCCTTAAGCCACACCTGTTCTCTGACAAAAGCAACAAACTGGAAACATACATATATATATATATATATATATATATATATATATATATATATAACATGTATGTAAGAACAAAATAAATATATTCAAATATAGTACTTTCTTCGTGGACCTTCCTATTTTAAAATATATCCTTATTCCTTCTTTGGACCTACAACAACCATGTTTATATATATATATATATATATATATGCAGAAATACACACACACATATATATGCACACACTTATAAATGTGCATATACGTCAATTTATATGACCCATAAATGTATACGTACATGCATGTGACCCATATATAACTATGCATACGTGTGACGAATATAAAAATACGTATATTCATATGGCGCATATATTAAGTGATATATATATATATATGTGTGTGTGTGTGTGTGTGTGTGTGTGTGTGTGTGTGTGTGTGTGTCATATATATCTTTTAAACAAAAAACTGCTTTAATGTCGACGCTGTTTTACTCCATACTTCGCAGAAACTGAGATCTAATATACAAATTAGTGTCATACCTAAGACTATTTTTTGGACTCTATTCCTTTGTATGATTCACACTGATTATATTCTATGCCCCATTGACAGGGCAGACAGAAATCCATCATAATCACTGAAAATAATTTTTGCTTAGTAAAACCCTGTAACATTCTGACTCTGTCAATTACTCTAATCAATGCGACAGACATTCTGTTTTCATTTTCTATCAATTTAACGCCCCTTTAGACATGTGCTAATTATGTTCCTGGCACTCCACCTACTTAAAATGCAATATTGAGCTGTTTTCTTGGCGACAGATTGACCGTGCCATGTCAAAGTACTTTTAAATTATGAACCGGGAACAAATGCGTTGTCTCTATTGATAATGTATGGCAATCCCAATAGGCCGCTATTTTATATGTTTTTACCTCCTTCTGAAATGGTCGGATATTAACAAATTCAGAAACTACATATTGAACTTCTCATAGAAATACATATGCATAATATTAAGATTAAGTAGACGCCGAGAGAATTTACATCAGATTTTACAACTGTGTATGAATACATAAACATAGAAAAATATCAATATCTTATAACAATTTAGCTTATATATATATATATATATATATATATATATATATATATGTGTGTGTGTGTGTGTGTGTGTGTGTATGTGTCCGTAACTCTAATTTCCCGTCATTTGTTGCCCAATTTTGAATATCCATTCAATAATTAGATTCATTGACTGTAAAAATTTAAATATATTAGTTCACATTAAGATATATATATATATATATATATATATATATATATATATATAGAATCTATCTCAGTCTTTCACTTTTTATGTGTACCAATGTCTTCACTGTAAAAGTATATCCGTTCCTGTGTATACCCACTCTCTTGGTAATCTTTACGGACTGCCATATATCTGTCGGCTGGGGTTATATGAAGCACCAACTACACCCCAACCAATCTCCGGAGTATGATACTAAACTAAACGTCATGTTGAGTCTTCTTTCCTTGAGCGAGGGGGAATATGATTTACCCCTTTGTTGTCATTACTCCCAAGTCGACTCTGACCTGCATTGTTGTACCAGTCAGGTTCCAATCTATAAAATATAACAGTTCAAGAATTTGCTAAAGATAACACTGGTTTACAAAGAAATTGAGGCAAGCACAAAAATACCCGTTTTTACCTTATTTGAGGATGCTGAATTCAAATTTGAAATCCGTTTTTACTCATCACCTCTAGTTTTTTTTAGATATGCATAGTGTGCATATACCGTACATGAAGGCGTATATGAATTCAGGGTTAATTCTAATATTGCGAGACTTATGGCTTATTTTTTAGATATTTTGCACTAAATGTAAGTGATCGCAGGCGGCGCAGGAAGTTTGTGTCCCTCAACTATCGTGTTGCACATCTTTTGGGCTACTAAATATTAGTATTACATTTTAAAATGCACATTTAGTTTACTTTGTTATATTTTCAGAACCGCCTACTTTCACTATTTTGACTGTAAAGTTGGTGATCAATTGGTGTTGTAAACCCTGCTAAAATGGACTAACTGCATGGTTTAATGGCAAGAAAGCGGCTTTCAACCTTGCAGTCCCGATGGTTTGGAGAGAGCCGCAAAACCCTGCAGATGATTGTTATTTTTGTTTAACTAATATAACTGGTTTCAATGCATCTTCTCAGAAAAATATCAAATATCCCGACCTTCGATCTGCTATGAGACCCGTTCCCCATTCAGATGATCTTCCTGTAGCCACACCTCCAGTAAAAAAGGATCTTCTTTCCTCATCGGATGAAAAAAATGCCTTCAAGGGAGGATTCTGCCGAGTCAATATCTTTGGAAGATATTGAGTCTACATATTCAGGAAAGAGTGGCAATGAGCCACACTGGATCCCGCAAGAAGACCTGAATGATCTTGCTCGTGAGTTGTATCTGTCAAAGCAGCAGTCAGAGCTCTTGGCTTCTCGGTTTAAACAGTGGAACCTAGTCCAGGAAGATGTATGGATCACCAGTTTCAGGAATCGGAACAAAGACCTTGCTTCCTTTTTCGACATAGAAAACAAGTTGTGCTACAGCACAAACATACCTGGCTTGTTTACGTACCTTGGTTTGCCACATAATCCTTCAGACTGGCGTCTTTTCATAGACTCTTTCAAGCGAAGTTTCAAGGATGTTCTTCTGCACAACGGGAATAAATATCCCAGCATTCCCATTGCACACTCTGTCCATCTAAAGGAGTCCTATGACAATATGGATCTTCTTTTAGAAGCTATTAAGTACAGCGAGTACCAATGGAGTCTTTGTGGGGACCTCAAGGTCATGGGTCATCTTATGGGTATGCAAGCGGGCTTTACAAAGTACTGTTGTTTTCTGTCTCTGGGATAGTCGAGCTGTATCCCAGCATTACAAGCAGAAAGACTGAGGATCTACAATCACTTTTGTTCCTGGCAAACACAGCCTCAAGGAGAATCCTCTGGTGGACATGAATAAAAGCTTGGTTTGATGAAGAATTTCGTGAAGGCGTTGCACAAAAACGGTGGTGCCTTCCAACACTTGTCTACTGTGTTCCCAGGTGTTAGTGCTGCTAAGTCCAAAGAGGGCATCTTTGTCGGACCTCAGATCTGAGAAGTGCTGAAGGATACTGATTTTGAGGAGCTTCTTAACTTAAAGGAACTGAGAGCATGGGAAGCATTCAAGTCAGTCTGTAGTGGCTTCCTTGGTAACACACGCGTACCAGATTACCAAGCCTGTATCGAGAAATTGCTAAAGTCTCACGAGGATACGGAGTGCCGAATGTCACTCAAGATTTATTTTCTCAATTCCCTCCTCAACTTCTTCCCGTCACACCTTGGAGCAGTGAATGATGAGCATGGAGAAATATTCCACCAAGACATTACGGAGATGGAGAGCAACTATCAAGGCAAATGGAACCCCGGCATGAGAGACTTCTGCTGGATGCTCTTGCGTGACATCCCAGAGGCAAAATACACCAGATCTTCTAAGAAGACACACTTTTGACTGTCTCTGGTACTATGAATTGTGTAATTGTATCATCCAAGTATATTGAATCAATCAGTGTTCTTTATCTATCCTGATTTATCTGTTATAAGCTGCTGCAACTCTTGAAATATGCACATATATTCTCTGTTTATACTAAAATAAGACTATTTAAAAGCCAGAAAACTAGAGGTGATAGAGCAAATCTATCTATAAATTTAAATTCAACACACCCAAATTAACAAAAAACACCTATCCCCATTCTTGCCTCAGACGAAAAATTTATTTTTGTAAACCAGTGTAATTAGTTTTTTGAAATCACGCAGATGCGAATAAATTATTTATATAATAAAGGAATACGTGATAAACGGAATTAGAAATGTGAAAAATAAATACTTTTAATCAATTTAATCTATCTAAACATATGATTGATATGAAATGGAAATTTATTCGTGAAAAATACTTGAAACCATCAATTTGTGTGCATACAAATGATAATCATCAGAGTTGTTGGTATTATATATGAATATCTAAAAGCATTGAACTATGTGCGAGCAAAAGAACTTTGACAAGTCGTTTAGAAATAAATTTTCCAATATTCATTTTATATATATATGACCAATAAATGTGACACATATATAACTATGTATACGTGTGACGTATATATAAATGCGTATATTCATATAACCCATTTATTAAGTGATATATATATATATATATATATATATGTGTGTGTGTGTGTGTGTGTGTTTATATCTTTGTCATATATATCTGTTAGACAAAAACATGCTTTAATCTCGACGTTGTTTTACTCCATACTTCGCAGAAAATGAGATCTAATGTACAAATTAGTGTCATACCTAAGACTATTTCGGGGAGTCTATTCCTTTGTATGATACACACTTATCATATTGTATGCCCCACCGACACACACATATATATATATATATATATATATATATATATATATATATATATATATATAAGAGAGAGCATATTTTGGTCTGAATAACCTACAAGGTTTTATATGACATAAAACACCGACCAACCAAATATGTAATTTACACTCTCTTTTCTGCTGTCACGTGAGGTAAATGGAATCTTTATAATTTTAAAGGACACCATGCTGGCCTAGAAATCGATTATATATATTGAGCAAATGGGTAAAATGTTTGACCATTGACCGGGAGACCAGGGTTCAATTACAGACTCAAAGACTCAAAAAATGGCACTGGATACATCCTTGCAGAATTATAAGTTACTTATCCCCAAGAACTCATTTTATTAGATATCGAAAAAGGAGCCCTCAGTTCGCCCTCAACTGACTTTAAATACTGATAAATATGAGCCCAAGTTGGGAAAACAATCGAAGTAAATATTAATTGAAATTATTTATAAATTAGTAAGTGGTTAATCGTAACGAGTCGTAATTGTACATCATTCTCACTGCAAAGAAACCAAAAACCTGTTATAATTAAACTATAAAAAAATATGAAACGTCCTTTTAATTCCAGTGTTTATCCAACATATAAAAGAATGCGACTCTTCAATTATTTTAATTCCGTTTCCGTTTCTTTGTTTAATCGCATATCAACCTTCATGGAGTCTTTTATGGTAGATATATACTTCTAGAAGTACACTTGTGTTACTGGGAATGTTCTCGTGGCGTACTTATTAAAGCACAAGACCCCGGAATTGTAGTAAGCGAGTTCGAACTCAAGTCGCGCTATTACGTTAACTTTTGGAAAGGTATCGAAATCCCTTATCCTCCCAACTATCGGTTAAATAGTAACACAGCTGTTCTTCACGAAGGATGGATTTGGCATTGAATATCCCAAGAGGGTTGATATGCCATTAAGCAAACCAAGACTAGTGTAAATATTCAACCCATTGCCAGTGAAATCTTAATTTTTCCTAGGATATTATTCTAAAAGTAAACAAAATAGTGCAACTAGAATTCGAACTCCGACGTCGCAGTTTAACACATTATCCAGTACACCAAGAGGTTTGATTTGGTTTCTTTTGTTTAATGGCATATCAACCTTTGTCGGTTATTTAATGCCAAAGCTACTCTCCTAGAAGAACAGTATTGGTACTATTTAACCCATAGCTGGGAGGATAAGAGGGTTAACACCTTTCCCAAGGATATTTGCCAGAAAGTGAACGTAATAGCGCGACTGGAGTACGAACTCGCTTACTACGATTCCGCAGTCCATCGCTTTAACCATTACACCACGAGGACACCACCTACACCAAGAGGAGTCCTTCTTTATTTTATTGATAATCATCTAACAATTTTCATATAATATAGCTAAATACTGCTAGTTTTTAAACTGAGTTTTTGGTTTAGAAATTTAAAAAAATATTCTGAGAAATATTTTATATACTTTGATTGTTCTAAAGACAGGTTTGGAAAGATATATTAAACTTAAACAGAGTGCATTTATAAAAGTGTCCATTCCGCAGCAGAAATGCCGATCTAGACGTAACCATTCCCTTCAACAATTACCAGGACTCTGATAGTATGATTGATTTAGTGTCATAGAAATCGTGAACAGTCTTTATGTATAACAATATATCTCAATTTCCTTCGACCTTTGAAGTCGGACGTTGAAGGTGTGTTCGAGAAGCATCGTATGAAGCAGCAGAAATGAACAAAGTAATCTAGCGATTACTTTCTTAAAAAAAAAAACTTCAATATATTCCACTGAGTTTTTATTGGTTGAAACATCTTTCCAACTCCTCTTTTTATATAGTATGAAACTGTCCCATTTTATTTCTTTAAATGCCCTCCACATCCTCAATTTTTACTCTTGATATTGATTTCTAGCTTTAGAAACAAAAAGAAATGTTGCAAGGAAATAAGTATGTAGATATGATTCTGCTTCGTCAAAAATATTTATTTGCCAATAGGCGGAGCTTAGAATTCACAAATTGCATCCCTGCAGAATGCTAAGTTTCCCAACCAAAAATAAAAAATGGAAGTCTTGGATATGAAATTAAACTGTACCAGATGTGAAGATACAGTTCTAGAGGTCTGGGGAGGGTAGGCAACCCCCTTCATTGCCATTACTCACAAGCCCACCTTGAGGCCGATTGGTAGTATTTGTTTGAGTCACGTGTATGGGCATGAAATATGTGTTTGAGAATTATTCCTTATTTTACAGTTTATTTTCCAATAAAGTCTCGACTTCTTTGCTTTGTTGTAGAGAAATGTCTTTACCTAACTTTTCAGAGAATAAAAACTAACACCCTGATCTTTTTTATCCTCATTGCATTTTGGAGTTAAACAGATTTAATAAGTAGAAATAATCTTAATATAAAATTTGCATAAACAAAATATTTCTATGACTTTATAAATATCTGAAATTATTCTTTTTAATTGGCAAAACAAAAACAATGATACTTACCGCATTTTTCAATGACGGTTTCCGTTTTATATTTGTCTAATTATCTCATTGTGCTCGACTTTGCAACCAATTACACTTTGTAACACACATTTTCTTCCTGGAAAGTCTATGTAATTTCCTAATTGTTAATCTTGTAAAAGTGTAGAATATAGTCATAATTTTCTTCAAACTTTGCTTTTGAACTCTGGATAATGACATGTAAAAGATGGGCAAATTTGCAGTTTCATTTACACGATTTCCGAATGAAACAGTGTATAAATGAAGATTTACTAGTATTTATACTGAATAATAATATACATGAATTTACATTTAGTGCATTTAGATTCCTTTATAATACAGTCCAGTCGGCAGGGGCTGTAGAATACATCAATTGCTTATCTGCAAAGAGTTAAGAACACACCACCCAGCCATCTAGTGTCCCTGATATGAGACTAAACTCTATGTGTTTATAAGACTACAGGTCAGGAGCTTTGGCGAATATGGAATACTTCTTCATTGCCATTGTTTCGTGGTAACTCCTGACAGGGTCCTCTCTATGGGTAATATAGAACGGTTTGACATTTAAACTGAGTGCAAACAAGTGACTTATGTTACATAGAACTGAAAGAAGTAGATATGCTTTTGCCATTAAACAATTTGTAAACAAATGACTGATGTTTCATTGAATAGCTAGTGATTCACAGCAGCACCAATTTAGCTGTGTGGAAATATATGAGTAATGTTGAATAAAATTATTTGCGTTGAGAAGAAATACTTGAAACTCTTTTACCGGTTGCCTAAATTAAAGTCAGTCTTTAAAAGCGATGCTTGAAAAGATTTAACTCTGCAAATAAAGATATAAATTTTACATAGCAATATATGAAAATATTTAAATGCGTGCAAACAAATAATTAATAATTTATAGAACACTTCGTGTTACAATACATGAAACTATTTACCTGTGGGAGAACAATAGTTATAGTTGTATGCAAACAAATTATCTTTGACTTTTTTTAATTTGAATATTTGGATTTATGACCTCATCTCTATTGCCATAATAACAACGTTTTGGTCGATATATGCTTCGGACTTCTTCAGCTCAGAAATTTACCAAATAGCTATGACTCATTTAAAAATAACATTGCGTAAAAAACTATTGATTTACAAATCATATGCATAGCCCTTTAACTGTGCATATAAAAGAGCTGTGGTTTAATTTATAATGTTATCAAAAAATTATGTTTACAAATATTATATGTATAAAGAGGAATTGACATTAAATCACCAAGACCGGTTGATATGCCCTAAAACCCAAACAATCTAGTCATTTATAAAATACAAATATTTACAAGTGAGAAGTTGTTCTAGACCTGTAACTATCATGTAAATCACTTTCACGCATCACCCACCGAATAGTCACCTCTCACGTTATGACAATTTCATTACTCATGTCATAAAATCAACATTTGAAAAGAAAAATTGCTTTTTCCATTTAAGTTAGCTATGAGTAATTTGGAAATATCAGTTTCAACTTTGGAACAAGAAAATAATGTTATTTATTATACCATTAACCAGGGAATAGAATATCCCCCTTCCCTAGACCACTGTTAAAAAGGAAGCCTTCGATTCACCCTTGACTAAGGTCACCAACTTTACTTGACTTATTTATCCATTTGATTTATTTTCATTCATAAAACTATATCATCAAGACCAACCAATCAGAAAAAGCAGTACATGATGAAACTGAATGATTTCTCGGGATTATACTTGAAACTGTATTGTTATCATTTCATTGACAGATTCTGTTCTATATTAAGTCTGATTTAATTAGTCTAAAGCTTATGAGTGTACGGGAAAAGCAGGTGCAAATTTACAACTTCCGGTCCCTTGGGATTGACATCACTGAGCCACCCTCTTAAATACCTATTGATATTTTTATAGGGTAATGTTCACTTGGACATCAGTAGGTGAACTTCAGTTCATAATTATCCACTAAAGTCACTGCTGCGTCGTCAAATACCAACCATGTTCCCACTCAGTCGCGCATCTAATGAACCACAATAACGTAGCCAGACTCAATGATAGCTGGCCATCTGATGAAGAGAAAGGTTTTAGTTTGGCTTGTTTTAATTGCTTATTCAGCTTCAAGGGTTATTCAATGCAAAACCCATCCTTGTAGAAGAACAGTAGCGGTAATATTTAACTCACAGAAGGGATTAAGAGGATTCTTACCTTTTCCAAAGTTCTAACGTATAAGTAAACGTAATCACGCAAGCGGAATTCGAACTCGCTTACTACGATGTTGCAGCCCGGCATTTAAGCCACGACGCCCTTTAATTGGGGAGGGAAAACACGAAAGTAAAACTCATGTCAAGTGTTAGGATAACTTTTGTTTTATTCACTACGTTTACTTTCAGAGGTCACAGACGTATGTGTAAATGGATGACATACACAATGGAGAAGCTTTGCTTTATTACGAAACCAATCTTCTGTTATCTCTTACAATTGTTCAGTCACCCTCTGTCCTCATTATTCTTGGTCCCTTTTTATCCGCGGTCACATAAGAAAGAGAACCCAACAACCAGTTCCTTTTATTACAGTTCACAGAACATTAGAACCCAACTTCCACCTTGCGTTAGACATCTACTAAGAAGCCACTTAGATTGCAGATCGACTCAGGTGACCTTGACAAATTATGGTTTACTGTTGGTTTCAGTCCGGTTATGTAGAAAAATATCATCTTAGGCTTAATCTAGTGTATGAAGATTTGAAATTTTTCTAATCGTTTTTTTTTAGGTTTCTGGATTAAAAAAAAAAATCTGATTGAAGCCTGATACAATTCGTTTAGAAATTTTGTATGTACTTTCCATAGTCTGTTCAGATTTTTATATTTCTGAAAGACAACAGAAGAAACTAAGATGAAAAAAAGGAAAAAGTTATATATATATATATATATATATATATATATATATATATATATATATTGATAAATAAAATTATGTTAAAATAATCAATTTACTCGAAGGGTTCCTGATGTAACTATCATGGAAATTTTTATTTCTAATGTTGACTAGGCTCAAATGTCTGCTCTCTTGCATTTAACAAAATATGAATTGATCAAATGAACAAATATATTTAGATTCGATGTTGAATTAATATATAGACCGAATATATTATAGTCTTTTTTTAGGATTACATGCTAGCTAATAACTTCCCAAAAAGTTACAAATTATCCAATTCTATCTCGTATCATGGTTACATACACACACACACACATGTGTGTGTGCGAGTGTATTTGCATATATTTGTACATAAGTACAAATGTAGTACTATAAATATATAACATGAAAATTCAAACACACACATTATATATATATATATATATATATATATATATATATATATATAAAGAAAGACGCATACACCTATATATGCACATAAGAAATACACACACTCATACTTATTCGAAATTATATTTACGATTATAATTGAATTTATTGACTTTTTTTATTTCCGAATATCTCAATAGATAAGCTTTTCCCATTCAAAAAGTGTAATGTGCATGAATATTCAATAGTAAGATTCGAGAATATATATTAGTAACACTACAGCTGTTAGAACGTTATAACCAGAGTAATTGACACGGAAAAGTTCAATGTATGAATCAGCAATAATAAATCTTTATAAATGAAATATCTGCTCACTTTAAAATTTTGGAGACTTGCAAGTCCGTTAATGTATTTTTGCTTGTTTGATTAGGTCAGTTATGGTGATATCAAAACTTTTGGGTCATTTAATGGGATATCAAAATGTACGGGTCATTTAATGCCAAGTCCTATATATATATGATTTGAAAGAGAATAGTTTGTAGATAACTTTACTATCAACAGAGTTTTGAGAACCCATTTTTGCGCTCAGTCAAGTGATTTCAAGTATTCTTATTTAACACCAATAATCCTATTTACCACAATTATTTGTTTACACTCAGTACAATGACTTCAAACATCCATATGTGGCAATGATACTTACCTTTATCCAGTATCCCTATGTAATAAAAATAATTTTTAAACATGCAGTATAATTCCAAAAAATAATGAAAGCATTAGCTACAGTTGGAGAGAAAAACTCTTAACTGAATAAGATAATAATACTCAAGGTAATAACAGGACTACAAACGGATTACTTTATCCTAGTCATTGATATTTGATAATTGATATAGTGGATTTCGCTGTTCCAGTGGACCACAACATAAAAAAGCAAAAAAAGAGACCAGTACTTAAACCTTACCTGAGAACTGAGGTTGCAATGGAGTATATTAGTGACGGTGATACATAATGTTATTGGCGTACTTTGAACGGTCTACTAAGTCTTGAAAAGGGGACAGGAACAGTTGGAAATCGGGGGATAAATCGAGAGAATCCAAACTAGAGCTTTGATAAAATAACCATGAATACTGAGAAAAGTCCTGGAAACTCTAGGAGACTTGCTGCCACTCAGATTTGTGTGAAAGATTATCAACTAACGCTGGTCTGAAAAACCCACAATAACTATTTTCTGACAACTACGACTATTAATAATACTACTACTAAATGATCGAACAATTCTATTTGAACCATGGATGGGATGCTAAGTGTTACAAGTAGTTATTGTGGACCTGTGAGTCATGACAATGAAATGGTAGTCCATATTCCCCAAAGCTCTAGGTCTACTTGAGCCTCACCATCAGTAGAAGATAAGTTTCATTTTTAGAGCCCTCGTTGGGGTGGGTGTCTTACCGGTACATTTAACAGTCCTGGAAGACAGAGCGGAGTTAATCAAGATGACGTTATTTATGAACATTTTTATTTGCCATAATGAACTTTGCGAAATATAAACCAGAAATTCCTTTAAAGAAGAAAACGCTTTAAAATATCGGAAATCGAAATTCTAAGAAATGTTTTAGTTGGTTTTATGGCATATCAATAATTTTTGGTTATCTAATGCCAAATCCTCTTTAAACATATGTATGAAATAGATATGACTTATAAACACATTCTGTTGACAACATTTTTAAATGAACCTGAGCTAATTTTTTGGTACACAGTTGAATGGTTCCGAGCATTGATATGTATCACTAACAATTCAATCAAACATCAGTCACTAGTATATAAACGGTTAAATGATCCAACATTTCTATTTCTAACAACTAAATTTAGCATAAGTTATTTGTTTGCACACAGTTTAAATGCAAAACCGTTCTATTTGACACATAGATAAGACGCTATCAGGTGATACAACTCCGGGTCTGAATTGATCTGGGTGTAATAGAAAGGAAAAAGTTCTCTCCATTCCCCAAAGCTCCAGCATTACTAGATCTTCACAATCAGATTGTTCGTGTCATATCTAGGACATAAGTTGGGGTTGTCTTACTCCTCTGCAAAGATCAAGTGGGTGTATTCTACAGCCACAGACCACAGAACTGTCAAAGAAATGACTGATTTTATGAGCACGCGAATTGAATAAAGCATTAGTACTTCGTACTTTTATAATTACGTTTTTGTGCTTTTTTAAAGAATTGGCTTAAGGTTATTCAATATGATGTTTTCCATTCTAAAGATAATAATTTTAGACAAATCAGTATGACGCGTAGATGGGACCCTAAAAAGTACAGCAATTTGATGTCAGAGAGAACGTGGGTGTAATGACTAAAAAGGAGAACGTTTCACTTCCCAGACCAGCTGTAGTGGAGCCTTAACATCTGATAGATTTTAGTCTTATACTCAGGACTGGAGTTTTGCACCTCTACAGCGGATACAGCCATCGTATTCTATAAATCACTTAAGGGATTAAAAATGCAACCGTCTTGCAATTTTGCATTTGAGAATATATAATCATGGGAGTCTGACAGGTACTATCAAACTGGTTAAAAGTAGACCAATGGCAAGGAAAGGTTATTTCGAACTCCTCATATCTCCAAAATTAAACCAGGACTGCAAGATGAATTATGGTATCATACCTAGGTCACCCCTTCTTAAGAGTTTTTTTTAAATCCCTCTGCAGGTCAGAGAGTCAGTGTATTCTAAATTCCACCGACATGGTAACATTCTAATAAATGATGAGAAAATAACAATTAATGATTTCAGGAATGATTTGGGAAATGCCTGAGTGAATTATATCATTAATCTGTCTAGTTCTTTGAGAATATCTTATTGGCAGTCGAGAAGAAGCTATATTTTTGGTGGTGATTCATTTGGAGGCTTTAAGATTAAGTTTTTATTCCAAAGAACAATCTTTACAAAAAGAAAAAAGGCAGACGGTAGACTACAATAATCCAAGGTTGTTTTTTCTGTCAAAGAACGATATGCTGAGTAAAAGCAAAAATGAATAAATAAAATAAAATACACGGTGTTGTAGAAATACCTTCCATGTTTTAAATCGTTATCTGCGCGGTGGAAGAAGACTCAGGCAATTAATTCACGCCCTGAGTTTACTGCTCCTGTTCTGGATATAATTTTTAATTGAAAGCTGTATCTATTTTCAGTCGTAACAGCATTATTCAAATGTAACATGAAATAAGCACGAAAAATTCTCTGAGTAATAAAAAAAAAACAACAAAAAAAAACAGCTGATTTTTATCATTAAGGGTTTTTGGACTATCGTCTTCATCTTTATTGTTATTTCCCTAACGTTTCCGCTGATATGTCCACCGGCCTTCTTCAGGTGTTTGTCGAACTTGGGAACCTACACGGAACTTCGAATTACGTCTTTTATTGAATCCACGGGGGTCGCCTGTTCTGATTCCGTTAGCCATAACCGGGTACAAGTATTAGGTAGCCGTGTATTGTTACTTGCCTGTAGTCAGGATGGAACCTGCAACCACTTGATGAATGTCTCCTTAGAAGCTTAGGGAACCAACGCTATAACCGTTACGCTATGTGTCCTGTTGGACAATTTCAGAAACTTAAAAAAACAGCATTTCAACAAACGTAGTAGTCTAAGCAATGATTAGTAACTGATCGCATGTTAAAAGACACTAACTGATTCGAGGTAACATTATTAATTGTCTATGTTCACTTGCACCACATAGGTGACAATTTAAAAGTGGAAGAGGCAGAATTTCTGCTGGAACCTGTATAATAAAACAAGATTGTACAATAATGGCTATCAAAATGAAAACTGTTTGAAATCTGAAATTGAAGCGCGGTTGGATATTTATGCATATTAAAGATCCAAAATATCCTTCTAAATTACACTTTGGAAATACCATTTATAAGGAAATTAAAGTTTTCTCTAAGTAAAAATAAGAATTTCATTCCCTGAAATTATATAACAACCACCTAGAGCAATTCTGGGCGGATAAGAATTATTTTTCATCATAGTGTTTATTTCTGTGTTTCCATACACAAATGTATGTTGTATTTTTTTTTACCACAGAACTTACGTACAATATACTTTGGAATTGCTATTTCTATTCCACTTCTAGAAATTAATTTCGATTCAATATCATATGTACTACTACTACTAACAATAATAATAATGATAACATTATTTATAAACAAGGAAAATGTGAATTTTCGTGAAGATTTCTTAGGTTTTTTTTCTGTTTGTAACATCTGTCTTGCTAAGATGAACAGATATAAAAATAATAAGTGAATCAAACTTCTGATTTAAATGTCCAACCTGGAGGTAAGCAGGCTTTAAATGACATATCTGCTGTTTGAAAAGCACAGTAAAATTAACTTGGGAATACTAAGTTAGGTCGAGTACACAAATAGTAAACTGATCCTCGTTACAGTATACTGTCATTACAGTAATCCTAGATTGTTCTCTATATATAAAGTATCCAACCATCTGATGAGAAAATAAATGCTTTGCCATGATCTGCATAAAATACCAATTTGAAAGTAATTTAAAGATAATAAAATAATTAAAAAAGTGTATTGAAGCAAGTTAAACAAAAATAAAATGAATATTACACGAATGGATGATTGCAAAATATCCCAATAGATATTTATTTTTAATAAAATATAAAATTTATTCCAAGATTCTGTCACTCGGAGGATATGACATAAGGTCAATTTTAAACGGAGTAACACGAGTTTGAATTCAATGATTTCCTTTTCCTAGTTTAGTTTCGTTTTTTTATGGCATATCGAACATTGTTGGTTATTTAATGCCAAATCCTCTTTATATGTACATTTATTGAACTTATGTGATTTAGTTTGGTTTGATTTTATGTCATATCAATCATTACATGTTATATAATGCCAACTCCTTTTTTTACATACATATTTAATATACATGTGTTTTGGTTTTGTTTATTGGCATATCAATCACTGTAGGTTCTTTAATACCAAATCCTCTCTCTCTCTATTATATATATATATATATATATATATATATATATATAAAATACATGGTTTCTAAACACATCTTGTTCATAACATTTTTAAACGAGCCTGGTCTCATTCTTTTTCACAAGTTAAATGATTTCACTCATTTCTATCTAATACGAACAATTCTATTTACCATTAATCAGTTTAAAGTTTTTTAAGCATTGCCATGTATCACAAACAATTCAATGAAACATCAGTCATTTGTTTACACAAAGTTAGATGTAAAAGCAGTTCTATTTGAAACAATTCAGTTTAGCAGAAGTACACAGTCCAAATGTTTAACAGATCTATTTAACACGTTGATCGGATCCTATCAGGTGCTACCACACTGGACCTGGGAACGATAGCAATAAAGGGGTAACACCATCCCCCAAGACTCTAGCATCAGATCTTTAACATCATATCCAGAATACTCGTTAGGGGAGTGTTACCTCTCTGCAGAGAAGCATTCGGTATATTCTAGAGCCTCATGTGACTAGACTGAGATGATTTAGAGTCATATTCAGGACAATCTTTAGGGTGTATTACTCCTTTGCAGAGAAGCGGTCGGCGTATTCTATAGCCCCAGGCGACTGAACTGAAATGGTTTAGTGTCATATCTAGGACAATCCTTGTGGGTGTATTATCTCTCTGCAGAGAAGCATTCAGTATATTCTACAGCCCTAGCGAACTGGGACAGCTTTCCTTCTTCATTACTGGTACTGGTTGCCTTATCGAAGTTAAACAAACCCATCTTCTCTACGTTTTACTCATATCTGTGAAGAGAAGAGATGGAGTTATGTCTTAGCCAATTGCATTAACGGAACATGGAAGACAAACAAATTCGTTTCGGTTTGGTAATGGAGTTGCAAATTTCATTTCCAACAATGGTAACCGTTGCATGAAGACCGCCTCGTTTTTCAATCAAGTGATAGTGTATCGTATAACATGAGAGAGTTATTTTCAAAAAAAGAAAACGAGGATATAAAACTGATTATTGAAGAGGATTCTCCCTTGCGTAAAGTGTAAAGCGAAGAGATGTATAAAATAGTATGCAGGAATTTCTATATAGTAACACACCATCAATGTGGAGGTTGATTTTTGCTAGTTCTGACATCCAAGCTCCTTACAAGTCTACTGCTAGTGACTATCTGACTGACTTCTCAGATCATTCCTCGCACTTACAGTAAGAGGTCTCGTGGTTGACACCTTCTTGTTCAACATCAGGTTCACCGGTGGAGGGAAGACTGCTAATATATTACAGAAATATTTGAAGTGTTTATATTTAAAAAAAAAAAAAAAAATTCGTACATATTTACCAATTCCATTGGGATCAATAAATTTTGTTTCGCATAAAATATCTATCCTACTCAATCATTTTGGTTTCTTGTTTTCAGTAAATTAAAAAGAATGCGGCGTAGCTATTAAGCATTGTAAATCGGATGGCTCTGCCTGTTACTGGAAAAGGTATGAATACAATTATTCTCCCTCCAGCTATGGGTAAATAGTAGGACAGACTAGGTTCTTCAGCCTTGGTGAGGCAACTAGTGTAGGAGAAGGAAAACTCTGAATTCAAACCTGTTAAACTCCGCTTAAAAATTGACCTTGTGTCATAACCTGCGCGAGCGGAGGGGTTGGTAAATAAAGTTACTAAGGTATGAAGTACATACACTGACAGTAGAATATACCGACCGAATCTCTAAAGTGGAGTAAAAATGCAACTTCAAACTAGTATCTCGAATATGACTCAAAACCATATGATTGAGAAGCTCCCCTCCTGCAGATTTGAAGTTTGTAGAATGTACCTTCGTTGCCATCATTCCCAAGTTCACTCTGATCTGAAATAATCAAATCTGTAAGGTATCATGTATAGTTTCAATAGGAATATTTCATCATTTACAATTTTCGAAAACGTTTCACTGTGCGAAGAGAAATGATGAAGACAAAATTGAATTATTAGAATTGCATACCAATTCCAGAAACCATTCAAAAGCGGCAAATAGTACTTCAAGAGTTAGAGAGCAATGCATGAAACCATTTAACTGTTAACCAATAATAGCAATACTGGATAACATTTATCTGTGTGCATGCAAATGAGTTTTAGCTCGTTTAAAAATGTTAATTGCAAACTATTCATTTAAACATCGTATGTACAAATATGACCCAGCATTAGATTACACACAATGGTTGATATGTCATAAAATACCATAAATAAACAAAAAAAAAACAAAAACAACCAACCATCAACCAAGAAAAATCGCTCTGTTATATATATATCACTGGAAGTAGTTATTAAAAAAATGTTTGTCAACCTCTATTTCAAACATTATATATATATATATATATATATATATATATATATATATATATATATATATGTGTGTGTGTGTGTGTGTGTGTAATATTATCTTTGAAATAGAGGTTGACAAACATTTTTTAAATAAGTACTTCTCGTGATATATATATATATATATATATCACGGGAAGTACTTTTTTTAAAAATTGTTTGTCAACCACTATTTCAACACTTAATATTATATATGTATACATATATAAGGATGCAGGAATTTCCACACATAATATTATATATAAGGATGCGGGAATACCTATATTTATTAAACTAATCGGCAGCGTATTCTATAGGTACGCTTTTGTACGGAGATACATTAATGGATGTCTGTAGATATCGTCGCAAGTTGGGCAATAAGTTTCTGAATGAATAATTGGTTTTGATAATAGAATATCCCAGACTAATTTGATGCATAGAAAAATAAACTGAAACGACTGCGCACCTGAGCTAGAAAATAATAGAAAACAAACGCATATGCACACATACGCATACGTTATTATGAGTGAAAATAAAACTAACAACGAATACCTCATCTTGAAAGTAAAAGAGGATACTATTCTTTCATTAAAAAAATGTAGTCAAATGCATTATATAAGAAATATAAAGATACACCCTGAAACATCAACGATAAAGATGTTAGAACAACACACACATAATAGTGAAAAACAGTAAATGGCTTCTCTCTCTCAATCTCTCTTTATATATATATATATATATATATATAAGGAAGGCTGAAGAGAAATAATTCTGTGATTAAACCAATTCAGTGTTCTGAGGAAGGTCCCTCTTACTTTGTGGCAACTGAGTTGGATTGCGACATTCTTATTTTCGAGATCGAATCGGGCTAGTACGTTCACTTTCGAACAAATATTCTGGGAAAAGAACAGACCTCCTTATCAATCCGCCTCGATGTGTTAGATACTGGAAGTTATGCCAAAATAATATTACGGAAGAGTGATTTTGAATGATTTTAGGGTAGAAACAAAGAAGATTTATATACATATTTTTTAAGCTTTATATCTAATGTATAATTCTGTTGTTATGAAAAAAAACCAGATGGTACAATTTACAAATTCTACAAACGAATATCTTGGAAAATAATTAGTAAAAAAAAGACAAAAAAACCTATGTGCTACTTGAAAAAGCATCGACAGAATTACCTGAGCTAAAGCGTAATAAAGTGCTCAATATATGAGATAGAGCTAATATTAGGAAAATAATTCCTATATGGCCGAGAGCGAGTCTATCAAACAGCTCTTGGGTATGTAGGAATTATATTCATATCACACACACACACACACACACATATATATATATATATATATATATTTGTGTGTACATACACATGTATGTGTGATTGATTACTATTTAACGCTAAAACCATTTTTAATCAGTAAAAATTTAGGCGCTCTATATTTGAAAATGATGAACAATATCGTAATATCTTTCAAGTATAAAACAAGATTTTAAAAATGCATGGCTTTAACTTGGGATAGAATTTCACTTAGATGATCCTCTGATAAGCAAATATTCAGCATCTACGTCGAAAATTAGCTCACCTGAAAATCGACAACTTGAAACTCTTTGTCGTGAATTATTTTTTCTCTGTTTTATTATTACCTTATTTTGTGTGTGTATTAATTTGTTTCGATAGTCCACTTAGTGAAAAAAAAACAACTTTAAAATGAGTAGATTCAAAAGAAAGTTTGCTTTTATGTTATTCATTCTACTTCAAAACGTGTTTAAGACGTTTTAAGTCGTCTTCAGGATTGTGTATGTTTGTGAGATATATAGTCCTACGGATTTAAACATAAAATTAATTCTTAAAGAGAAAGGAAATAGAGTTTTAGGGAAAAAAAACAAACAATTTTCATGCAAATATCAAGAAAACATAAAGTAAAAAACTTAGATTACAAGAAACTCACAGACAGAGAGAAATAATAAATTTGTGAAAAACGAAAGAGTTGGAAAAAAAGGAAATAAAACGAGCGAAGAAAGCAACAGAATCGAATGAGAAATAATAAACAGCATGACTATTGCATTTTATTTAAAAATCAAAACAGATCACAAAATCTCGGCCAGACGACCAGACCTTATAATAACCACCAAAAAGAAAAGAGAACTTGCAAAATTGTGGACTTTGTTGTCCCGGCTGACCAAAGAGTAAAATCAAAAGAAAGTGAAAGGAAGGATAAATACTTCGACCTAACTAGGGACTTGAAAAAACCGAGGAACATTAAAGTGGTGTTTTTAGTAATTGTCATTTGTGCTCTTGGTTCAGTCACCAAAGGATTAATAAAGAGAATGGAGGACTTTGAAATAAGTGGGGACCACCCAAACTACTGCATTACTGAGATCGGCCAGAATACTGAGAAGAGTTGTGGAAACCTGTGGAGACTTGCTGTCACCCAAACTCCATTAAAAGACCATCAACTAACACTGATTTAAAAAAAAAAAAAAAACTCTCAAAGAGTAATAACAATAAAGAATCCTGGAGACTTGATGTTCTTTCAAACTCCATTGAAAGACCATCAGTTAACGCTGATCTGAAAATTTATCATAATAATGATATACCAAAAATAGATTAGACGCAACTAAATAACAATTGTAGGTTATGTGTTGGCCGAGACGAAAGGATCAGTCATATAATAAACAAACGCAGCAAATTAGCGACGACAAGGTGGGGAAGGTGATTCACTAGGAATTGATGAAGAAATTGAAATTTGACCATATGAACAAGTGGTATATGCACAACCCAGAATCCATTTTTGAGAATAAGACGCACAAAGATCACTTAATCTTGTCTAGATGACCAAACTTAGTAATAATCAATAACAATAAAAAAGGATCGACTGAATCGTGAACTTTGCCGTCCCGGCAGACCAAAAAATAAAATTGAAATAAAGCAAAAGTAAAATAAAGTTTGCGACCGCAGTCGAGGGTCATTCGACGGTTACCTTTTCGAAAGCTACTACACCAAGATGTAGGGGAGAGCTCCACTCATTTCCCTGGTTGCTCCACTCATTTCCCTGGTTGCTTCACTTTACCCTTGATCCGTACCTTTTAATGCTGAGAGTTACGCAAGGAGGCATCGAGTACCATTTTTGAGTCTTTGGTATGACTCGACCTGGGATTGAACCTAGGTCTTCTGGGCCATTGGCAAACACTTTAAGTTAAATATCTTGACCTTGCTAGAGAACTAAGAAATCTTTGGAATATGAGAGTAACGGTGGCACCAACTGTAACTACTGCGTTTGGAACACTCCCCAAAGGACTGCTAAAGGGACTAGAAAACATGGAAATAAGAAGATAGGCCGTGACCACTGAGACAAGTGCATCATTCAGATTGGCTAACCTGCTGAGAAGATTCTAGTAAATTTGAGGGGGACTTGCCGTAACTCAATCTCGACTGAAAGACTATCAGCTAAAGCTGGTGTGAAAACGTCTCAAATAATAATAATAATCATAATAGCAATAATAATAGTGAATAACATCGTAAGCAAATGCAACAAACTAACACAGAAAAAGTACAAGACTCTACATGACTGAATCGGAAAGGTTATAAACTGGGAATTGTGCAAAAAACTGAATTCTGACCATTCTTCCAAATGGTATATGTACAAACCAGAATCCGTCCTCGAAAATAAGATGTATGAACTTTTCCGAGACTTTGACATACAAATGGATCATCTTCTCTTGGTCAGGTGACCAGACATAGTCTAACGTAATTGAACAGCTCATAGGAAATTCAATGAATAAATAAACAAATAAATAAATAAAGCAGACAGTAGTCGCTAAATAACAAACCAGAGGCACTCGTTATAGTTGAAAATGACCAAGGGAAACTTGAGTTCCTAAATCTTGTACGCATGTGCGGTGCAAAGAAAGTTGATGTTCCTTCTTCCGTCACAACAAGCGAATGTAAGGATCAACGTGTGATTTTTCGAGAGTCGACGGCGAGAAGTGAAGACGTTTGTATGAAAAACTCAACGAAGACAAAAGAAGAAAGTTGACAAGCTTCAAATTCTGAGGCAGCCCATAGGGAGTGAACAAGCATGTTAGAACACAGGAGAGGTCCTCGGATCTTTCCTCTCCAGTTGTTGGGTTGCATTCGGTAGGCCGTTTTATCTCTGGGCGGTTCTGCTGGGTGTGCCTTGGCACTGGAGAGTTCCTCCGGCCTCAGGGGGCCATCCCCCCAGGCTTTTACCCCCTTCTGGGGGGTAGGTTTATTGCCTGGCGCCTGAGGCACCCCCAAAAGAGGAATGTCGACGGGGTCGAAGGTATTTTTGGCCTTGCCGGACGCGTATAGGCTTCAGCCCTGTGCCACATTCGTGCGTTGGTGGGACGTGTGATAAATAATCAGAGGAAAAAAATTAAGGTCTGTGTCTGTTCACCAATTTTTCACTTGGATATGTTGCTTATATTTGTCTAGTTGACGGTTGTCTCATGTTTTGATAGTCCCCTTTCTTTCTCCCGGCGGCTACTTGCTACCATGTTGTAAATAAACTTTTTATGTATGCTTTCACGTTTGTCAACTTGTTACCGTGGCGAAGTCACAACGGGAGTCTAAAAGTGCTTTACTTGTGCTAGAGTACACTTTGTGCCAATTAAGAAAAAAGGGAACTTGGTGTCTAGTGGAGTTTGTCGTTCTAGCTGACAGCTGAATATAAGTAATAGAAAGTAAAAAGATTGCCAAATACTTGGACTTTGCCAGAGAACAAAAAAAGACATTTAGGACTAAAGAGAAGAGTCATAGAGACCTAAAACAAACCTAATGTCACTCTGACTGCAGTGAAACTCCGTAATCAGTTGTTGTTGGTGCGATTAGAACGGTCATCAAAGTACTGGAATTGGAATTGTTAGAAATTTAAAGAAGAATCTAGGTCATCAAAACTACAGCATAGTTGAAATGAGGCAGAAAACTGAGAGGAGTCTTTCGGAAACTTGCTCTCACTTAGACTCCAGTGAAAATCGTGCCATTTAACGCTGGCGGGAAAAGAAAACTCCCATTGTGTAAAATAATAGTAATAATTTCAATAACAACCAAATTCTATATGCATAAATCAGTATCCGTCTCGGAGAATGAGACAAACAAAATTCCCGGGGATCTTAAGATAGAGACAAATCCCCTTATTCAAACCAAAAGACGATACCTAGCAATATTTTTTTTAATTGAGAGAATATGCCGTATTGTGAAATTTCGCGTCCTTGTTAACAATAGAAGGAAAATCAAAGAAAATGAAAAGTACTTGGACCTTGACAGTAAACTAGAAATGTAATGGAATATGAAAGTGATGGTGATACCGACTGCAACTGGTTCGCTTGAAAGGTACTTAAAGGTTTAGTAAGGGCGCTGGAAGAGCAGGAAATCGGAGAACAAACCAAAAACACCCAAACTATAGCAGCATTACTAAGATCCGCCAGACTAAAGAGAAGAGTCATAGAGACCTAAAAAACCAGATGTCCATCGGACTGCAGTGAAACCCCATCAACTAATGTTGGTGTTTAAATCTTGCAAGGAGGAATAATAATAATAATAATAATAATAATAATACTTTTGTAAAAAATGAATGTGTAAAAGAAAGAGAAAGCAAATATTACAAGAACCAAAAAGAAAAAAAAAACGGTGAATTTAGTTGCTAGTTCGTTCGTTGGTTTTACAGTCTAACAAACGAATAGTTTCTGGGTAATATGGTTTGAGAGAGAGAGAGAGTTTGTTTTTACACAGTAAAATAGGTTTAAGCATTGATATCCAACACTCAAAGTTATCTGTAATATTACATATATTTTAAAGCAAGATAACGTTTTTTGGTTTAAGAACATGTTTAGCTTTAATAGTCATTTAGTGCTAATTCCTACTTGGACAAACATGATTCGTCAAAGACTTGTTTGTACATATTGTTTTTGCACCCTAAAAATGTGTTTAAGTATTGTTATTCAATAATAAAGATTTTGTGCAATATTTCTATTTATACACCATTATGTTTCTTGGTTTAATGGCATATCAACGGTTAATGGTTATTCAATGCTAAATCTTACTTACACAAACATATCTTACTAAAATAATTATTTGATGTAAATTTTATTTTTAAATGAGTTAAACTTGATTTGTTTGCTCACATTTAAATGGTTTAAAGTATTGATTCATTGTTATCAAATAGAAATAATTCAATTTAATTTTATCATTTCTTTAAACACAGTTAAATGTGGTGTAATGTTTAAAGCGATGGACTGCGGAATCGTAGTAAACGGGTTCGTACTCCAGTCACGCTATTACGTTCACTTTCGGACAAATACCCATTATTCTCCGAGTTAAATAGTACCACTACTGCCCTTCTAGGAGAATGTATTTGGCATTAAATATCCTACAAAGTTTGATATGTAATTAGACCAAGAAACAGTTAAATGGTTTTACGTATCGTAAATGATTAAACGGCTTTATTTGACCTAATGAATGAACCCAAACAAATTCAATTCCGAGTCATAGTGGAACTAGGAGTAATGACAACAGATGACTACTCTAGATTTTCCTAAGCTCCAGAATTAGAACGATACCATCAGGTTGTTTTTTGTCTTATTCAGAATTCTTACCCCTTATCAGAGGTGTACTCTGTATTTTACATCCCGAGTTGACAGGATGCAGTTATAATTATTTTATTTTATATTCAATCATACTATTAATAAACTCCTGTGTTCTAATAAAATACAAATAATTTTAAAACAGTTGCACATGGTTAATCGATGATATCATTACGAGTAGTACCACTCCGGGTAATACTAGGCCTCATATTAATGGCTATCAAAAGGTGACTGCCTCCACTTCAAAACTCGTAAACTGTAGTCTCAACACGAAATGCAGAATCCACTTAAGTGCAGGTCTTACCGCTTTGCAAGCGGTTCTGTTGGTCTATTTTAAGGGCGTACGAAGAAAATTCAAGATCGCAAAGAAGATAGATTTTGATGAATCCCATGTTATAAGAAATTACTGAGACCGAAGGGCTAGATCAATCATCTCTTAAATTAAAGCGCGCAAATTTGACTCCCAAACAAATATATATGAAAAAAGTAAAGTTGGCGACCATACACGAGGGCAACGGGAAGGCTCCCTTTTCAATAGCTACTACACCGAGGTGTAATGGAAGGTGCTACTCCTTTCGCTTAATTGCTTCACTTTACCCTTGATACGTAACTCATAATGCTGAGTGTAAAGCAAGTAGTGAACAAGTACCATTTTAAAAGTCTTTGGTATGACCCGACCTGGAATTGAACCCCGGTCTCCTGGACCATTGGCGAACACTCTACCCACTTGACCAATGAGCCGGTTTTTAACATTTTATATATATATATATATATATATATATATATATATATAATGATGTGTAGATATTCGGACTTCTGGAAAAAATAATACTATGTAAAAAATGATGCAATTTTCTATATTTTTGAACCAATTTTGGTTACGCACAGAACTTTACAAGTATGGTGTCTTCCTAAGGAGAGCAAGATATATATATGTGCCTCTCACTTGGGAGGATTTGTCACAAGGTCTTTTTAAAGTGGTGGGGGAGGTCAGACAGGAGCCGAAACTCGTGCACTGCTAGACAATAGTGGCCATAGGTTCACTTGCTGCAATGTGAACTATGCTAGCCTTTGCTAAGTCTCATGGCACGTATGCAATGACCTTGCTGGTCCTAGATTCACAAGACTCGAAGGTCTAGTACAATGAAAATCTATGCTTTTCATTGTTTAGCCTCCCAGCACGTATGCCAGATAGCCTGGTGCTAGACCAGAACAGCAAATTAATGCTGTTGGCCTTATCTACTCACTAACGAGAGCTCGCAGCGTTCTACTTTGTCTTATTTGATAAACTGCAAATTGTGTAAACAATTGCAGAAGCCTTGTGAGATCCTCGCATAATGTAAAGGTTAGCAGAACCATTACAAAGAAATGAGTGTTAGGTGCCTTATGTATTCGTCTGATGCTAAAACTGAACAAATCTTATTTTCACAATAATTTTTAATCGAAATAATAATTTTTAAAATCAAATCATATTAGTTTTAAATAAATTGCATTACACTGTTTGCTATTTTATTGAATTATATACCGTTTCATACTTATGAATAAATGTAAATAAATCATATTTTATTTGTTTTCATAACCAAATTTTAGATTATTTTTCGTTTGTTCATAAAATTTCCGTCATATGGTTTAAGATATTCCGTATTTAAAACATGTTATCCGATAAATAAATTCACCTTTCTATCTCAAAAATTGATTTTCTTCACTAACCAAGAATCCGGGATCTTATTATTCCTAAGAAAACATTATACAGTCAAAACGGCTATTATTTGACACTATTTATCACCAAACTCTACAACTTGAAGTACATAAAAAATCAAGACAGTGTATTTTCATAACGTGACAAGAGAAGAATCACAAGTGCATCGACCAGTAGACAAGATTTATCGTTTGAATAAAGGAGTTGAATGTCGAGATGGAAATATTGAAGAAAATTAACATTTAATAGTTTATTTCATTTTTGATAAATACAGGTTAAATATCAATAGTTTTTAAACAAATCTCCTCAGACAGAAAAATAGGGCATGAATTATATGTAATATAAATAAGATTCTTTTCCTATGAGTTTTTTGTACACATACATACATTTATATATATATAACATTATCAGTTATACTTTACCTAGGTGCATATCGCTAGATACATAAAGCATACAAATCTCTGTGTGAGGTTGCCTGTGTTAAGACGTACTGTACCGTTGCGATACCAAAGAGAATTTAGATGCCGTTGTGACGCCGCCGAGGTAACAGTTGACAAACGCTAGAAACTGTTCTACTACACAAAGGTTTATTGACTAATGTACTTTTAGGAAGCCGCTGGGAGAAAGAAAAAGAGTATATATGCTGAGACAACAATATCAGCTAGAAAAAGATAAGCAACATATCCTGGGGAGAAAGAGAGAGCAGACACAGACCTTGAATTTATCCTGGTTCTTATGATTGTCCGATTGGTCAGGTCAAAAACCCTCTTTTAAAGCGCACCGACCCAACTCGAATTTCTAATGCATACTATGTACTTCTAGGAGCCATCGGAGCCTGATGGCTAAATTGCGGCCTCGAAATAAGTGAGTTCGAACTCCAGTCAGGCTATTGTATTCACTTTCGGAATAATACCAGTGGGAAGGTATAGACATTCTTATCTCAATCAGCAATGAAGTAAATATTATCATTACTGTTTTCTATGAGATAGATTTGATAATAAATTATTCTCGAAAGTTAGTATGCCATTAAACAGAGAAACCAAATCAATATTCTTTAAAATTCTTCGACACAAGATCGCTCTGAGGTAAGCAGAGAATAATTTCATATTCCGAATGTCTTTAGTACTGGCTTTTAAAAAGTAAAAAAGAAAGGGGGCTGGGTTCTCGGAATTCAAATATTATAAAATCAGTAACAGAGGGTGTTGGAGACAAGTGTAAGTCCAAGAGGCACAGAGGATGCATCGTGGCAGAGGTCCCCGCGGACTTTCTCGAAACCTATGTATGGCACTAGACCTTGGCGTCTAGTTCAAGCCATAACCCGGCATACGTGCCCGGACACAGATTTGGGTTCATGAAACTGCTTGCCTTATCAGGCTCACATAGCACCAAGTGAGCCGATGAGCAGCATAGACCAGCAGGGTTCGAGTCTCGGCTCGTTCCCGACCTTCCTCTCCCCTTTATCCCCACTTTAATCGGCCTTTGGGCTTTTGACCATGTGTCAAGTCGTGTCTGGTGGGAGGCAGCGACAAATAAACAGAGGATGCTCCGTGGCTTAATGATTTTTGTTTGTTTGTTCCGGTTTAATGACATATCAACCTTTGTAGGTTGTTTTATACCAAATCTATTTTTATACAAATAAAAATTTCTATTTTTAACAATTGAATTTAACATGGATACACAGTTTACTGATAAAAATATTTTTCAAGCTATTCAGTTTAGTCAAACAGTTCTAATCCAAACAATTCATGTTAGTATAAGTGTAGTTTTTGTGTAAAAGCAATTAAATGTCAAAGTTCAATTTCAAACGATCAAGTTTAGCATATAAAACAGTTCCATTTCAAACAAGTCAGTTTAGCATAAGTACGTTGCTTAAATGCCTAAACAGTTTTATTTCAAGCTATTCAGTTTAGCATAAGAACACAGTTTAGTTCTATTTTACCTATAGATAGAACCCACAGCTTCAGCACAACTGTAACCTCACCATCAGATTGTTTAGTGTCATATCCAAGACACTTGTTGAGGTGGGTTTTATTCCTCGGGAGATGCAGTCGGTGTATTCTACAGCCCCAGCCGACTGGGCAATTGTTGCGTAATCGTTGAAGTGGTGGACTGTGGTATCAAAATAATCAAGTTCGAACTCCAGTCTGAATATTAGGTTTGCTTTCGGACCACAACCTAGTGATAAGTATGAACTCCCTAGTCTCCTTCTTCAGCAACTGTTTACATATTCTCTCGGCTGTTGTTCGACAAGAATTACTTGGGATTAAATAACCTACGAAGGATGATATACTATAAAACAATGATACCAAAACATCTTAAACGTACAGTTAGAAATGAACCGTTACACGTAGAGAATGAGGCCCTGACAGACCAAGCTAAGTTTTTCTAACATTTTGAGTTCAAAAAATGCTGTCAGCAGTTAGCTTGTAGACACAGAGAAGGAAAGCTCTTAAGCCAAGCTCTAGTCCCAAAGCAGTTCAAGAAAATTACCCAGCAGATTTAGCAGTACGTTGCTGCAAGATAGATTGCAATAGAGACCTGACAATCATCCGTCGTCCATTTTGACATAGTAAGGGTTTGACAACTTAAGCTAAAAAGGGTTGTTTTAAAGAAAACTTTCCATGAATAAAGGCAATCGGATTTTATTTTTTCATTTTAATTGTGTTGTTTTTCTTTGTTAACCTGATCCATGGCTTCTACAGTTTCGATCACAATCAGTGACCTACGTCAAGCACAACATTGGTTTAGCATTCGATTTCTTTGTTTAATGTCATATCAACTTCGTGGGTTATTTTCTGCCAGAGTTATTTTTCAAGAAGAATAACAATGATACTATTCAATCCATAACCGGGGAATAAAAAGGTTCATGGCTTTCCCAAGAGTACCAGTATAAAAAGTGAACGTAGAAATTCTACACTCCGGTGATCGATATAAACGACGGTCATATACGAGAAGAACGGTAGAATAGGTTTCGGCCGACACAGTAGAATACTGATCTACGCTTTGCTCGGTGTAATTCCTGGCAAAAGGGTCGGATTCGGAATTTTTATCTGCTTAATTCGAGATGTTGGGAAGTTATTATTTCTACGTTCACTTTTTATACTGGTACTCTTGGGAATTCTCAAGAATCTTCAAGACAATTCTGCAACATTTGAAAAATAAGAAGTCCATGATCATTCTGTTTCTTGACTCACTTGTTTACGGATAGCAGTATCCTTACTTAGGGTAATAGTTTCGATTTGTTTATCGATTAAAACTGAGACCACCATAATAAAATACACTGATCTCATCTCTGCTGTGTGGAAGGTCAAATAATAAGGGGATTCATTTGGATGCTTCTAGAACTAATCAATACCCACTACAAAAAAGTTATATGTTTTTCTTTTGAAAGAAAGCACTTCTTATATATGTATATCATATTTACCTAACCCCTCCGCTCGGGCAGGATATGACACAAGGTCAATTTTTAAGCGGAGTTTAACAGGTTTGAATTAAGAGTTTTCCTTCTCCTAGACTAGTTGCCTCACCAAGGCTGAAGAACCTAGTCTGCCCTACTATTTACCCATAGCTGGAGGGAGAATAGTTGGATTCATACCTTTTCCCAAGGGTATTAGTGCTATGTGAAATGCAATCAGTCTCGTCCAGGATTTGAACTCGTATCGTCGTGTCCAATTCCTACGACGATAACCATTACACCACGGGCACCTTCTTATATATGTATATATACGTTGACAGACGGTAGTCGAAAGTAACCAGAAAAGTCCATTTTCAATAGCTAATACACAGTGGTCGAGGGGAGGGTGCTTCTTTTTTCCCTGAATGCTCCACTTACCTTTGATCCCTGCCTTATAATGCTGTGTTAAGCAAAATGGAATCAAGTACTACTTTGCGTCTTTTCTGTGACTCAGCCTGGTATTGAACCCCAGTCACTCAGCCCACAGGTTAACACTCAAGCCATTATGCCAATATATATATATATATTCCTTAATCTAAAATCTATCAAAATGCACTATTAGTCTTCACTACAATGAGTAACAAGTTTTTCAATACGTTACGTTCTTAGAGATGACATTTGGTAAATTGTATCATTAATTTGTTAGATTTTGTTCGATAATCGTTGCCAAACTGTTAATTCTTTATTTTTACATATTTAATTAATAATGTTCGCTATTTCATTATTATACACTTGATAATTTATAGCAGAAAAAAACTATGAGATCAATTTTACCCTAGCTTTAGATAAAAAATAGAGATCATTGGCAGCGGGTAAATGGATTAGTGATATTGGAGACACAAAATCTCTCAACGAAATTTAGTCACAAAACTTGCTCTGAATTTTTAAGGAAGATGACACCCGCCTCAAAGATAAACCAAATATAAGGTAATCTGTGGAAAAAGATGAAGTTTTGCTTGGAATTTTTTACAACTGCAACGTACATTGTCAGTTGAAGATGGTCCTTCACAAATCACTAGCCATGTACGTGACCATAACATCGGCCTACATTGAGATACTTGAAATGTGAAATAGTTTGAAATATTGAAAAAAATTCTGATTCACACTTCTAGCATGGTACTATTTACCAACCCCTCCGCTCGGGCAGGATATGACACAAAGTCAATTTTTTAAGCAGAGTTTAACAGGTTTGAATTCAGAGTTTTCCTTCTCCTAGACTAGTTGCCTCAACATGACTGAAGAACCCAGTCTGTCATACTATTTACCCATAGCTGGAGGGAGAATAATTGGATTCATACCTTTCCCAAGGATATTAGTGCTATATGAAATGCAATCAGTCTCGTCCAGGATTTGAACTCGTGTCGCCGTGTTCATTTCCTACGGCGATAACGACTACACCACGGGCACTTCTAGCATGGTAGTGAATATTATCAAGGTGTAACAGCAGCTGGAAGAAAGACGAATTGACGAAGTCAAATATCTTGTCAAGTAGGCTAAGTGTAAAAGGATCTGTTTTATTTTGCATTCTTGATTGAAATCAGCAGTTAACCCGGACTTGCCAAAAAAAAAAAAAAAAAAAAAAAGAAGCTCGATTAATAATCTAGGTGAAGGGGAGACATGGCCGTATCACGATAATTATGTAAGACGGAAGTGGGCCTTATGTTTTGCAATTTCCAATAAAACGTGATAAGATTTTTATTTTTGTGACTGGGATATGAGGAAACAAGTTTACTTGTGCATGGGGAACAAATGAACCCGCGAAAAACATGAAAAGAGCTACTCCCTCCTAAAAAGAATAACCTCCCTTTACTTTTCCCCCTCTTATCCATTTCCACTTGTTTTTTCTGTCTCAGAAATGAACAAAATGAATAAAGTAACAGAGGTTCTACCACTTGAGCTGAGTTGTGTTTTTATGCTTCCCCCCACCAACCTTCGATGATTAGTCATCACTGTCATAGCAGTCATCAGTAAATACACTACTCATAGCGCTGTAAAATCTTTCAAAGTAGCAAGGCTCCCTCTCCAATATAAAATTCATAAAATCATATAAATCATAGCAAGACATTTTGGCTGAAAATCTGAGATGCTTAAGATGGGAATGGTTTGAGAAATCGGCAGTATTTTTTTTTTTCATCTGGTGATTATTTAGGCCACAGCCATCAAAAGTAACCCTTCGTAATCTAAACATATGTCAGCATTAATCAAGAGTACAAACTGTATTATGGTTCGTGGAATCATACCATTGATCTCTAAAATAATCCCTTAATTAATGACGTAGAGGTCATAAATAAAATGCGCCTTACGATGTTGATGAAGAAATGTTTATTAATCCGTATCTCGAAAAAATGATGTCCGTAATCAGAGAAATAAATACTAACAAATCACCTGTTGGTTGGTTGGGTTTTATGGCATACGAACCTTTGTATGTTATTTAATGCCAAATCTATTTTTATAAAATAAACAGTTATATTTCAAATAATTCAGTTAAGCATAAGTACACAGTTTAATTGTCAAAAACATGTCTATTTAAAGCTATTCGGTTTAGTCAAACAGTTCTTATTATAACAATCCAGTTGTGAATAAGAATAGTTTTTGTTTACACACAGTTAAATGTCTATTTCTAACATTTCAGTTTAGCGTATTACAATTTCAGTGACAAAAGCAGTTCTATTTCAAGTAAGTCTGTTTAGCATAAAGGATCAGTTTAAAGGCAAAAGTAGTAAACTCTCAAAACCATGCTTAATTTCTAATTGACCAATAGATAGGACCCTATCAGGAGCTACCAATCCAGGCCAGAGTGGACTTTGAAGCAATGTCAATGAAAGAGTACTCCACATTTCTCAAAGCTCCAACAATACTGGAACCTCATCATTAAAGTGTTTAGTGTCATATCCTGGACTCTCGTTGGGGGGGGGGGGGCTCAGCAGAGAAGCGGTCGGTTTATTCTACAGCCCCAGCCGACTGGGCCAAAAATCACCCGTTTTTCATTGAATCATGCGAAGCTGTTATACATATAAGCTAGCACTAATAGGCTGGCTATCCATGTCTACTTTCTTTTATTACAAGTTTGCCTATACATTCAAATATCATGTGCAAAAGTTTACGTATCAAGAAAATATTTAGTTGGTTAGTAGAGTTTTATGGCATATCAACCGTTGTAGGCTATTTAATACCAACTCAGTTTTTTATACATGAGATGTTCTATTACAAACAATTCTGTTTAGAATTAGTACACTCTTTTTAGACACAGTTAAATATGAAAACAGTTATATTAAAAAAATCAGCGCTATATAACTACACAGTTAAAATGTCAAAATGGGTTCTATTTTACCATTAGGTTTAGCCTAAGAACACTTTTTGTTTATACACAGTTAAATGTAAAAAAAAGTTATATTTTAAAAAATTCAGTTTACCATGAGTAGAGTTAAAATTTGTCAAAAACTTCTACTTGACTCTTAGATTGGACCTTTTCAGGTGCTACCAATTCGGGCCAAAGTGGACCTGGGAGAGATGGCAATAAAGGGGTACACTGCATTCCCCCAAACTCCAGCATTACTGAAGCCTCACAATTAGAGTGTTTTGTGTCGTATCCAGGACGCTTTTTGGGGGAGTATTTCACCTCTAGAGAAATGCAGTCGGTGTATTCTACAGCCCCAGCCGAATAAGTTAGAGAAAATCTAGCAGCTATTATTTTATTATACGGCAAGAATAAATCACAAATGGCTTTTGCAAAATTCCAGGAAAGTTTTAAATACTGAGTATGTGTTTAGTGAAATGGTTATTATCGTAGAAAATGGAATCGGAGACCTCGATTTAGATACTAAACCTGGAATGCTTTTCATGTTGAGCTAATACTCTCAGGAAAAGACTCGGATCGATCTGTTTTCCACCACTCATAACTAGTAGGGGATACTTCTTAATTTTTCTTGGTTAGGAAACCAATCTAAGAGAAGAAACTATAACCAGATTTTGTCGATACTTCTAGAAAGACCGCCTACATGAAAATCAGGGTATGGCACTATGAATATGATTTTTCGTACTCATCGACAGCAAAAAAAAAAAAAAAAAAAAAAAATGCTATGTGCAATCGGTAACACTCTATCAAGAGTTTTAAGACCTTACGAAAGGATTTGAGGAGAGTACCCTTAGCGAAGTAGAGAATGCGCTAAATTAGGATATCGTAGGGAGGGAGTTCGAACACTTGTGTTATTACGTTCCCTTCTGGTCTATTAATCTGGATTGTTCTGGATAGCTCTTATGGCATATCAACAATAGTAAGGTATTTAATGCCAAATCCATTTTATTCATTAAACAATGCTATTTCAAGCAATTCGGCTTAACATTAGTACATAGTTTGTCAAAAAAATTTCTATTTTAAGCTATTTAGTTCTATTAATCAGTTCTAATTCAGATTATTCATGAGTATAGTTTTTATTTACATAGTTAAATGTCAAAACAGTTCAGTTAAATGTCAAAACATTGCTATTTCAAGCAATTCAGTTAAGCATAAGTACACTGCTCAGTTCTATTTGACGCGTAAATAGGACCCTGTCAGGTGCTACAACTCAGGGCCAAAGTGGATTTTGGAGTGATGGCAATAAAGGGGTACTCTGCATTCCCCAAAGCTCCAACATTACTGGAACCCCACCATCAGAGTGTTTAGTGCCATATTCAGGACTCTAATTGAGGAGTCTTACCCCCTCTTCAGAGAAGTAGTCGGTATATTCTACAGCCCCAGCCGACAGGGCAATTACGAGGAGGGCTTTCGAATTAAATAACCCACAGAGTTTGATATGGCATTAAGCCAAAGCAAACTGAAGCATTCAAGATATATAAATGTGATACACTTTGGACGATTTTGCGGATGTAATCGTAAAACTGTATCTTCATATGAATGTATTTTTTAATTTAAATGTTGTAATGCAGGAATAGACACCTGCTGACGCTGACGTCAGACGATATGCTATTTCTACTTTAATGACTTTTTTAATCTATTTTACTGTTGGTCTTGCATATACTTTCAATGACGGTGTTAAAAAATTTAATTTGGGCTTTCGAAAATATGGTAGAATTTTCAATGTTCATTGTTTCTCTTCAAAGATTTCGGTTTACGAAAAACTACTTCTATTGATGACGCAGTTCTCATTGCACACACCGAAAGAAAGTTGTAATTGATGATAAACTATTTTTGGGGTATTCAATAGAAAATAAGGATCATGTAGCCTTACAAATTGATCGTGTGTTCGTTCAAAATGTGTTTTTTTCATCATATAAACCCAGGTATTTTGGCAGAATCAAACTGCAAAGAAAATATCCAGTACTACTGAATTTGAAAGGAAAGCCTTTTCAATATGCGACAATTGTGCGAGGAATCTAGTTTTTGTCTTGATACCAGAGAAAGCATCAAAATATGCTATACACTGAAGATGATACATTTTTTACTATTATTAAAATGATTGATCTAAAATACGTAAATGTTTACTTTACCGATGCCAATACCACTTTTCCACAGTATATATATATATATATATATATATATATATATATATATATATATATTTGCGTTGGAGTATATATTTTCTATGAAAAATAAATTTGTCGTTGGTTTACCGTGTGTATGTGTGTGTGTGTGTGACAAAGAGAATCAGAGTGTGTGTATATGTGTGTCTATTTTTTTAAATATGTATGTCTGTGTTTCTGTGTGTAAATCCATACGCGTGTATGCATGTATGAAAATGTAAGTTTACATACTTCTGAGTTAACATACTCAAAGTTGTGTTTATCTTTATTCGGATATCTGTCAACAAGCCCTGGTATATATGTACACACACACACACACATGTACAGAAAACCTGTACACATATTTACACATCAGGCACGCTCTCACACTTAAAGATATACATGACTCATCTCCTCTCTCTGTAACTTATCAATATACATCAATTTATTTCTCAGTCTATAAATAATAGGAAAATGTGAACGTGTCGTACAATAATTGAAGATAAAAATTGAACATAACTAACAAAACGAAAGAAGCATATATTAGCCTGTTTATGTGTATGCGTGAGTGTGTTTTAACTTAACGAATTATATTGTGAAATAAAGATGGGTAAGAAAAATGTCTTATACTACGAGCACAAAGGTAAAGCTAAAAAGAGCAAAATGAAATAAAAACCACTTGGTGACTTTAGATTTTGTAATAATAAGACATGAATTTCAATGGCTAAAGAAATAATAATACAAAATCAAGATGGTCACTAGTGAGTCTAAAAATGACTATGATTTCAAGATTACATTTTGCAAAGAGTTAATTTGGTTGAACGAAAAATAAGACGGAGATAATTGGATGTAAACTCTTGCAGAAAGTGAAATGGAAATAGTCGAAAAAAATATAACCAATTGAAAGTTTTCAAGAAACGAACTGAGAAAAACTCTTTAAAATTGGACGAGCAGAAAATTGTGTCTTGAAACGTCAAAGCTGTCTTACAATATATATATATATATATATATATATATATATATATATATATATATATATTGAGAGAGAGAGAAAAAGTTAGTAGTCTCTAGGTTACTTTTAGAATTTTGTTGAACTTATATCGTCTTTTGACAAGAGTGTAACATTTGTCAAAATATAACACGAGCAGTCGGTGGAGCCTATAATATTTTGCATGGTAGTAATCGACACTACCACTATACAAACAATAGACACTCGCCCAAGCTGGCTATTCAATCAGTGATTTTCTTTATTTTGTAGCTGAGTTTGGTTTCGTTTGTTCGCTATTTTTAATAGTATATCAACCTTCTCGGATTATTTAGGGCCAAATCCATTATTTTAGAAGGAAAGTAGTGGTACTATTTAATTCATAATGGGGGGATAAGAGCGGTCATGCCTTTCCCAAGGATATTTGTCCGAAAATGAACGTAAACAGCGACTAGAATTCCAACTTGCATACTACCATTCCGCAGTCCAGCGCTTTAACCATTACACCACGAGGACAACCTGAGTTTCGTTTCGTTTCGTTAAATAAAGCATAGCACTTTTACAGTTGTTCTACGCTCCGCCTGGCTTACTGCAATATTACGCATTGGCTACATATCCTGCAGGAATATAAATCCTCTAACAAGAAAATATGTTCTGGCTATTAAACTAAACAGCATCAAATGATGAAACTATATATAACACTGTAGTTTACACCATCTGAGCCCTAATCTTAGGCAGGGTACCAAATATAATTCTATGAGTTGATCCCGGCACCAATTATAACACTATCGCTTTGGTCCGGTAAACAAATGGGATACTATATTCTGGAGTAGGTCACTTTTCTAACGATATCGTTTGGATACAGTACTAAAAGCAACAATATCTTGGCATGGCACCACTTTATCACAGTCACGACTACCAACGCCAATAACAGCACCAAATGTAGTACCGTTGTGCACGAGAACACTTGTCGTATCAAATGTAATAACAATGATTGGTCTTATATGCCAAATGCGGTGCGATAGTTGTCACCGTCCTTTTACTTTGGTCTTATCCGGGTAAAAACGCCAAATACGTTTCCAGAAATTTTGTTTATCAATCTTTTCTGTGCCCATGTTGTGTTTGAACGATCCACTGATAGGGAATGATGCAATCCATCTGGAACCTCTTCTGATGGTCAGGGTGATCATTTGGAGCTATGTTGCCTGGGTGTGGGCAACTCAAAACCAAGAAAACTCTCTCTCAACAATTAACAATCATTTATTTTTCGATATTCAGACTGCATACCGGAGGGAGAGAGAGAGAGTGAGATAGAAAGTCTGTAAAGGTCTATGAACAGACACAAAGAGATTGCCCCCCACCAGCCCAACCGGACTCTCTGAATGCTAACTTCTAATTGACAATTGACTGACTGACTGACTACTCTTTCAAAATTTTCTAATTTTTATCTATCTAAATTCAAGCTATCGGTTGGGTAATGCCATCAAGGTAAATTATTGCTTCATCGCTCATATGTCCCAAATTCATTGTTTTCATTTCCTCAATCGAACCTGTAACAAGATATGAATCCATTTTTTTTACATTTTGGCCTCCCTGTTTTGATCATTATGTACTAGCTTAAACCTTCCAGTTTTACTCAAATATTTTAGCTAACATAACAGGTAACTGTAGAACTCGCAGCCTAACCAAACCACATAATAAAATAATTAACCATCAAGGCAACTTGGTTACATTCCTCCCTTCCATAGAAAATCAAATTTTGTCAAAGACAAATTTATTTTAAGTTATACGACACTATCTGATGATTTTTCTTTTTTTTCTTCTGTATCTTTTCTCCTTCCCAATATGATATAAACCCCTAATCTCTCTGTCCCTCTCGTGCTACCATGTCCCGAAAATATTCACTAAAAATAATTCTAAAGAACATAAAACAAAAATACATTAAATAATTAGTACTGTCCAAAATGAATACAAAAATCAAACGTCAAACAAGGAGACTGTTCGTATCGCACTTTTCTTTCTCTCTTTCTCTCTCTCTTTTTTCATCGTTCGTTATTCTTTTTTTTCAATTTCATGTTCTTGTCATTATTTCCTCTCCTTTTTTTCTTCTTTGTCTTTCTTTTTTTTTTTTTAAATTTCTCATACAAAAATTTAAATTGTCTATTTCACCTATTATGAATTACTTCTCTTTGTTTTTCTTTTTTCTTCCTAACTTATGTCCTAATGTCAGTTTCAATGTAGTAATCATTAGGTATTTTCTCTCTGACTTCTCTTTCTTTTCAAATAATTTTTCTGTACACATATATCTATATTTTCTGTACAATTGCTGATTCTCTGTATATCTGTCTTTACTTTCGGATAACCTATAAGTTCGTGCGTACCCATTTATCATTTATTTCAACAAATATTTTATCAAAACAAGCATGGTTTTCAAGTAGTCATCATTTTCTTCCTCTAAGTACGATTCGAACGCGATCCTGTAATTTTCCAGTGTATACCACGAGACACTCCAAGATTTTGCACATATGTTTCTTAATCTCCGATTTCTTTTTGTGAAATTTCCTCTTCAACACATGTGTGCTAAGTTACAACTTCAACAAACACAGTAGTCTGGTTTCTTACCGATACCCCGAAATCTCTCGAACCCGTTTCAAGGGGGAGCCTCACAAAAAGCTAGCCTGTAACCAATACCTAAAAATTCTCGACCCTATTCTTGGGGGAAATGCACAGAACACTTCCGAATTCCAAGATATTTTTCATTCATCGAAGATCACATCCCCAGAAAACCTCGTCCGGCTTTACCAGTATTCCAAAATTCTCGACCACTCTCTAAGGAAAGCCTCATAAAATGCTTGCCAAAAATTCCGACCCGATCTAGGGAGACCTCATAGAACCTGGTTTGTCTTCTACCAGTACCCAAGAATGTCGATCCCATCAAAGAAAGACTTCCACAAAACACTTTCCGATAGAAATTTATCGTCTCAAACGCTGACCCTTCACCTAACAAACGATCCGAAGGTATATGCATATTGCTTTAACAACATCCAATAGCAGTCCAGAATTACCTAGATGCCAAGTATTAAACGCATATCAGAAAAAGAGATATCAATCAAATCACTGAGCGTTCGATTAGCGTTTACGAGTTACTTCAAAATTCCATTCATAAAAGTGTTTATGTTATATAAAAACGCGCAGTTTTTATCCCCTATTAAAATCCATTTATAAAAAAAATGTATTTACTATCAAAGTCTATACATGAAAAATGCAAAATTCTAAGTCGAAGCTCTGTTTTGAAGAATTTTTCATTTTTTTATAACATATCTCAGAAACCATATTTTCTATTGTCTCTTTCCTTTTTCTCTTGCCTCTGGTACCCAAAATCTAGCAGTTTCTGTATCAACACATACGTCAAATATACTGGTTCTTTTCAGTGATTTCCGATTTTCTTTTATAATTATTTAAATTCTTTTGGACGCAACTCTTAAAACCTTGAAAGATAGATAAAACCAAATATTCTATTTTATTTTTTCTTATTAGCTAAATTTTATCGACACGAACCTTTAAACACTTGAAAAACATATGTAACCAAACATATAATATTCATTTTTTGTATATCTATATTTTTTTTTAGGAATGAGCAATTGTACCGGCACTTTTCTTTCTTTCGACGTTGATTTTAGCACTTCATTCCGGGAATGTTTATATTTTCGGTGTTTTTTTTCGTTTCTTTCAAGCTTTTTCATTTTCAATTCTCCTGATAGATCAAATTTTTCCTTTGTTTTTCATACTTCACATTCATTTCTTTTCTCTCTACTTGGGTCAATTAGTAAACGTACATTTTTTTCTTTATCTCTTATGTTACTGTTTGTTTCTTTCTCTTTTTGTTTGTGGTCAGTTAGCAAAATTCTTTTTTTTTCCTTCGTCGTTTGCGGGGTGCCTCTACTCCTCGCAACGCTGTGATAGGCTTTAGATTAGCTTGTTTTTTTTTTGTTGATTTTTTTTTTGTTTAGTTTTTGGAGTTGAGTTCTTTTATATATTTTTCTTTCCTTTGTTTTTCTTTTTTATTTCAAACTTTTTCATTTTTTAAAATCTCTGCCGCTATCTTTGATTGTCCAGTGTTCAACCTTCAGGTTCGAAATCAACATGGTCTTACTGGCATATCTGTGCCGGGAGCATTCAGGGTCGAATCATTGGTCCTAAAACACGAAGACTTCCAAAAAAACCTTTCCGATATAAATTTTTCGCCTCAAACATCGACCCTTCACCTAACTAACAAATCTTTGTGCGAAAACACGAAAGAAATTGAATAATTTTAATAAAGTTGATGGGTAGTCAGAATTTTTAGACATTTATTCGGATAGCGTAGATTCAGTAAAAGAAAAATTCAACTGATCAGAAAAGGACAAGAAAAGCAGAACAGGTCTAACTCCTGCCCTGGGATCGAATAGAATGTTAGAGGCGGCAGAAGAAAATGGACGATATGGGATTCATCAGGATAATCAATATTGTTTCCTTGAACTATTGATTCTGTATTGTGAGTTCGAATTTCATTAGATGGCCTATGGGTGCGATTTTATGCCCAATCAAAACTCTATTTCATGTTATTTGTTTGTTTTCTTAGTGCATCTCATTTAATATAATGGTTAGCAAGCTAATCTCTTCGGTTCTCCCAAATAATCTCACATTTCTTGTCAAATGGTAATGTTACTCTGATTGCAAACAAAAACACCTGCCGAAAAAAATCAAAGAAACATATAACAAAACTATTAAAATGTATTGGCATTTATCTATGACTATATTACAATAATCCAATATTTGCATGCCCGGATGTGAGCATAACAATGGAAAGTGTTACATGGAAGCAATAGGTAAAATTAGATAATAATACGTTTTCTGCTAAATATTTTTAATTTCATGTTATCAATTAACGTATTTATACGCAGATAAACATAAAACCTTTAAATAGAATATGGACAGATATTACGCTTTATAAACCCCTTAAACTATCTTTAAACATGAACATTAAACATATATACAAATATATATTTACACACACATACGTCTAGAAGATTGAGTGTGCGCCAGTCACCCGGGAGACTGAGGTTCAATACCATTTCGAGTCTTACCAAAGACTCCAAAAATGGTACCTGATGGCACCTAGCTTAATAATCAGCATTATCCGGTGCGAATCAACGGTAAAGTGGGAGAACCCAGGTAAAGGAGAAGGGAGCCTTCATTTAACTCTTGACTACAGTCGGACAACTTTATTCTTATATACATACGCATGTACACGTATATATATATATATACATGGTTGTTTTAGGTCCAAAGAAAGAATAAGGATATATTTTAAAATAGGAAAGTCCACGAAGAGATTTGTATTTTTTTGCATTTATTTATTTTGTTCTTACATACGTATTATATGTATATATGTATGTTTCCAGCTTGTTGCTTTCGTCAGAGAACATGTGTGACACAAGGCCTTTTAAATGAAGTACTCAATGAGACTTAAACTCACTCTTGTTTACAGTATGAATGACTATTGTCTGGTTAGACTGGTTTATATAGGGGTCGTTGTTCCTCTTTCCTGGAGTGTGTTTACTTTGGTCTGCTTTACCCATCTTTGATATTTGATACGTTTATAGCTGTGTGTGTGTGTGTGCGTGCGTGCGTGTAGTAGTGGGTTTGGGTTTCACTAACGGCATTTTTTGTGTGTGTATCATGGGGCATTTTGTGGATTTAAAATTTACTGGTAGTTCTTTCTCCTTTTTTTATATGTGCAGACATGTCTGTGTATGTGTGTGGGTGTTCTGAATTTTTTTTTTCATTCGTCTGTGAACATTATACATATTTCATAAAGAAAAAACACAAACCGGTCACTTTTGAATAGTTTTTTTGTCCTGATGGAATTACTTCCAACTCCGGTTTAACTGGACCAAATAATATTTATCATCATCATGTCGTGCCGCTAGCACGGATATCCCTGACCCTCTCTTGCCACTTCTCCCTATAATTCATCGCTTCTGGAAGGTCGTCAAGGCTACATCCCGTATCCTCACATAGCTGCTGTATGTATGTTCGAGCTGGTCTCCTGCTTTTGCTTGGCCATATGCGGGGGTCCATAGGAGTACATCAGTGATGAGTTCGTCCTTGCTTCTCCAGCAGTGCCCTGCGTATATATATATATATATATATATATGTACATACATACATACATGCACATACACGCACATACACACACACACACGTATGTATGTATGCATGCACATACATTTATCTCCCTGCCGTAGTGGCTAACGTGTTTGACTGACATATTGCAATAAGCGAGTTCCAACTCCAGTCACACTATTACTTTCCCATTCACACTTATAATCCAAGCAGAGGTATCAATCTTATATGGGTGAGTTTGTACCACGACTGACCTTTTATAAGTTCAGGTTTGGTTTGATGACATATCAACCATTGTAGGTTATTTAATGCCAAATCCTAATTATATATATATATATAATATTTAGTTTGGTTTGGGTTTATTAGCATATAAACTATTGTAGATAATTTAATGCCAACTCTTTTTTTACAGTACTTTAAATATATGATTTGGTTTCGTTTAGTTTTATGGCATATCAACGATTTTAGGTTATTTAAGGCCAAATCCATTTAATACATGCGAACAGTTCTATTTCAATGAGTTCAGTTTGATATAAGTACGCAGTTTAAAAGTCAAAAACAGTTCAATTTCAAACAATTCAGTTTGGCGTAAGTACAGTTTAAATGTCCAACAGTTCTATTCGACACATAGAAAAGACACTATAAGGTGCAACCACTCAGGGCCAGAGAGTACCTATATGAGCAATGGAAATGAAAGTGTATGCTGCATTTCCCAAAGCTACAGCATTACTGGATCCTCACCATCAGATTATTTAGTGTCATATCCAGGACACTCGTTGGGGAAATCTTACCTCTCCGCAGAGATGGTGTCAGTGTTTTCTACAGCTCCAACTGACTGGGCCTGACCTTCTGCAAGGATATCTTTCGAACTAAATAACCCACGAAATTTGAGTTACCATAAACAAATACAACAAAATCAGTAAATTTTATACATTTTTTACCGGGATTTTACATTATATCTGCTTTCCTCGTCAAATTCTTTCTCAGAGATTGCGGAATTATAACAACCAATATTGGAGAAAGAAAATTCAATTTAAACGGTACTCCAATGAAAAATTGACTTTGTGATACATAATCTATGAGGTAGTGGGGTTGGATGATTACAAACATAAATAACATTGAAAAAAATCAATGCAATTAACAGATAGATTTAAACTTTAAAAACAAAATTCAAATAAGTGTTCAGACGTTTTGTATTAAATGATTTTGCTTAGATTATTAGTCTCATGTGACCTTTAACCTCTAGTTAAACTTGGTAATTTTATTTTCTTAGTTGGATTTTTTTTTCTTGGTATACTCAGTGCTCGATATAATCAGATATTTTAGGTATGATCATGAGCGTTTGGAAAAGAAGCAAAACGATTTTTTTTATTCAATACAGGAGAAAACCGAATAAATATCACAATATTACAGATATAAACACAAAAGAACTGATACGAAAAAGCGCAATTGTCACATTGTTTTTATGTATAAATATAGAACTAAAAACTAGGAGTTTCACGTAACCGATCTTCGGAAGTGTAAATTCTATTAAATATTAACATATAACTTTAATATTTTATGTCATATTCTAATCTCTAGCTTATTCATTTTTGCTCCATGATTTATTCTGACTCCAAATTACGAAGACGTTTTTAGCTTTGTGCTATTATTTTGATAGCAAATCTGATCTCTCTCTGTCTCTTGCTCTACACATGTAAAGAGTCACCTGACGAAACGGAGAATATAGCAATAATATTCTCCGCCAAAATGAATTTATTATGACGGCTGAACAGACTTTGAGTCTCCATTAAATTGTACTATATATATATAAGCGCACCAATTCCTATATAACATTGCTCTGAGATGTTTAATTTCCTTCACACTGAAATGTTGGTATTTCAGTGCAGTTAAATTTAATGTTAGAATACTAATTTTTCATGCTAGCTACCACGTCCCATATATCATCTTTACATTTTCTATTGTATTGGGAAAAAAAAAAGTAAAGATGGCGACCTTATTCGAGAGTAACTCGAAGGCTCCTTTTTCAATAGCTTCTACAGACGAAGTGTTGGGGAGTGCGCTACTCCATTCCCTGAATTGTTCTACTTTTGCACCTTATAATGCTGAGTGTTAAGCAAGGCAGGATCAATTTCCATTTTTTGACTGTTTGATATGACTAGACCTGGGATTGAACCCCGTCTCCCGGACATTTAGTGAACACTCTACTCATTAGACCAGTCAAACAAAAGTTTTAGGTAGAATATGGATGAGCAAAATTTGTTTGTCGGTGAGTGAAAATAATAACGTAAAAACAGCGTTCAACTTGATTTTAATCTTTTTCTTATTCAAATAACTCAGCGAATATTTTCACAGAAATAACATTGTCGAAAACATTTGATGCTTATTCGGTGCTCAATACTCATGGTTTAAGTTTTAAGTAAAAAAAAGCTCTCAAAGTATCCATTAATCTTTTCGTGTATTGCTATAAAACTAAAATATATATCAGTCGGTAAATAAAACCTGATTGACAGTGATCAGTAAAGATATATATTATTCAATATAGCCAACAATATACACATACCCTAACGTACACTTTAATCTATTAATCTATCCAGATAGATAGATAGATTGATTGATTGATTGATTGAAGATAGTAATAACCAAACAATCCTAACGGGCCCAATAAACTCGGTTGAGACTATTAAAGCGACGCTTGGTAAATCCTATCAGGAAATTGCACAAAGTCACCCCAAGGCAGATATACCAATTGCACTGCTTGCTGTACGGCACAGTTGAAACTTCAAGACGTACTGATTACGTGCAACAGATGGGAAAGCTATTGTTTAAAGCGAGGATAGCAATGACGGATAAATAGAAAGAAAGGAGACATTCTATGGAAAATGTTTACGAAAATAGATTCATATAGAAGGGAATATAGACAACAAAATGGTTTGGTATGTAGATATACATAGATTTCTAACAGAGAAATAACTTATTGTGATTCATCAGCTAAGTGAAAATAAGACATAAACAGACGTATCCTTGGATACTTAAAAGAACACCAACGGAAGAATATATATATATATATATATGTGTGTGTGTGTGTTAATTTGATAGTTTGTTATATTCCTACATAAGTAAAGTAAAGTAAATATGGCAACCGTAGTCGACGGCAACCCGAAGGCTCCCTTTTCATTTGTTATAACACCGAGTTGTTGGGGAGTGCGATACTCCTTTCCCTGGATTACTCCACTTTATACTTGACATGCACCTTATAATGCCGAGTGTAAAGCAAGGAGGTAGCAAGTATTATTTTTGAGTCTTTGGTAAGACTTTACCTGACATAGAACACCAATCTCCCGGGTCATTGGGGAAATACTCTAACCTCAAGGCAAATGGGCCTGTAAATACCTGCATAGTGTTCAATATTGGTTGCAAAGAATATATATGACTTAGGAAAGCGTTTAACAACACTTGGTAACAGTCAGTTTTACGTCTATGGGATCTTCAGGCAATAAAGATAGAAACTGACTGTTACCAAGCCCCGTTGACTTTCTATTTGCACTACTCATATATATGTTCATTCACTGAAACTGAGGAAACTATCTGTAAATATTAGTCTATATTTATATATATAAGAACGAAAGTCTGGACAGTCAACGCTAACTATATGATGATCTGTCAGATTATCCCAGAAGCAAGAAACTGACAATAACAAATCGTTGTTAACTGCCAATATTAATGGAATTTTCTTTCTTCTCTCTCTGTCTATATATATATATATATATATTACATAATAGATCGGTGAAATCTATTTTTGATACGAAGTATAACAGTTAAATTATATCCTGTGCCGTTAAATTAATGGAAAATACAGTGCGAGTCAAACAGTTTGGTTGACAGCTGCTGAAATCCGGGTTAATATGAGACCACGGCTGGGATTGGATGGTCTCAGTCAGGTAACCTATCGTTTCTGTAATGTGAATAAGGTAGTTAGTTTATGAGAAACACCCGACTTGAGCAGTCAACGGTCCATCTTGCTCTATAACTCGCCGTTTAGACCAAACGGGGAATGATTAAAAGTCGTCAACTAAGAGATAAAGTTAATATGTTCACATCAAATGTTAGTCGTGTTGTCACTCCTCATCAATGAACAAGATCAAGGAAGTTAACAAGAAGTGAAGTGAAGAAGGAACTGAAGAGAGTTGAGGGAATGGGATTTGAACAATCCGAGAAGAAGACCATTATAAAGAGATCATAGAACAACGTCAGTATTCATAAAGCTGATAGATCGAAATTCAAGGACTATATATATACATACGCGTGTATATGTGCAGAGAAATATATGAATCTGTTATAAATTAATATATATTAGTTTATATATATATATATATAGATATTTATCAGTGACCACTGGTTTTATGCCGTCTTTATAAGACTATCATCAGGTAGAGAAAGAAAGATTTTGAAAAAAATCGAAAAATACTGTAAAAATAATGTTTACGTTAGAATTGCGTATAAATCTGTGCGTGTGTGTGTGTGTAGGTTATATTTGCGCATTGTTGTGTGTGGTCGTACATGAGATTGTTAGTAAGTGTGTGTTTTTATACTACATTTGGTTTGTCACAAAGTGCAATAGTGACAACCATAAACTACTGTTTATATATATATATATATATATATATATATATATATATATATATATATATATATATACTGTATATGGCAACCCTAGAGAACAAACAACAAAACCTCCGAATCCATTAAATGAAAGCACTTTCTCCTATCACAGGACACATTGAGGTGTGTCCTCCTGGTGTAATGGTTACAGCGATGGACTGCGGAATCGTAGTAAGCAAGTTCGTACTCCAGTCGCGCTATTATGTTCACTTTCGGACAAATACCCTCGGGAAAGGTATGAACCCCCTTATCCTCCCAGCTATGGGTTGAATAGTACCACTACTTTTCTTCTAGGAGAATAGCTTTGGTATTAAATAACCTAAAAAGAGTTGATATGTCAATAAACAAGTGAACCCAACTAAACCAAACAGGACACATTCACAAGTCTCTAGAGAACTGGTGTGCCACTATTTCCAGCAACGCAAATATATCCTGTCAAGCAAAAAGGAAATACAGATAAGCTCCAGACAAAATACGGGGTATTAAAAAAATTACTTCTATCCAAGAAATAACAATAATGAAAATGAATTCACCAGAAATAGAAATGTATGGTTCAACTTCTCATTACAGCAAAACTATCAAAACAAATATGGTGAGGAATGCATCTCAGTAAAAGAAAAAGAACAATACGTAAAAAAAAAAAAAAATCTGCTACACTTAGCAAATTGTTTTATAAAATAATCTTTAAAAAAGTTTGCATTGATAATATTAAATAAAATCATCAACAAACACCACTTATAACAACAAAAAGAAAAATATGACAACTAGAATACTAGACGTAACTGCAGGGATTTGAAGGGTTGATTGAGAATGTCATCTCGAAGACATCCGTCAGCATGAAAAATGCAAAGAATGATAATAATGATAATGACCAAGGTACCACGTGAAAAAATCCCAAATATTTTGAAATATAAATTGCTCGGCACATTTTCTCCATTTTCTCTACGTCTTGTATCGGCTCCGTGTACAACTTTATGTATTGGATTCGACGAAAAAATACTTTGTTTTTTTTTATGTTTTAGATATGATCTTTGAGAGGAGTATTGAGCACCTTATGCAATTTTTCACTAGGATTTTATCTACTTTGTTATCTCTCCCTCTCTCTTATATATATATATATATATATATATATATATTTGGGATAGCGTAGATATAAAGTCTGGGTAATTATTTCTGCGTTGAATGCGCAAGCGAAAAACTGACATTTTCCGTGCACCGTTGACTATGTCCCCACTATTCTAACTTATATACTTTCAATTAATGATACTCTGCAATATTAATTTACCAATATAAAATATTATAAGATTAATCCATTTTTAGCCCAGTCAGCATTGGTAGTAATATACACTGACTGCATCCGTGAAGAGAAGTAAAACTCCCCCAACGAGTGTCCCGTTTATGACTTTAAGCAACCTGATGGTGAAGCTGAAGTAATGCTGGAGATGTGATGTACGCAGAGTACCCTTTCATAGCCATCACCCCCAGGTCCACTCTGGTCCGGAGTGGTAGCACCTGAAAGGGCTCTATCTAAGAGCCAAATAGGACTGTATGACGTTCAAACTGAGAGCTAACAAATGACTTAGGCTAAATTGAATTATTTGAAATAGAAGTATTTGATCATTTTATGACGTTTAAACAAATGACTTATGTTTGATTGAATTGTTAGTGATACATAGCAATTTGTGGAACTATCTGACTTTGTTGACTTATTTTTGCAAGCCAAACACACACACACACACATATATATATATATATATATATATATATATATATATGTGTGTGTGTGTGAGCCGGATTTTGCATTAAATATCCTAAAATGGTTGATATGCCATAATACCAAACTTATATATATATATATATATATATAAAGAAAGAACACGGAAAAAGTTGATATTTCCATGTACCTATTTGGGCTACTGCCTTCATCTAGTTTAAGTTAAAATGATTGGATTGTTTGATTTCTTTGTTTTTCATTTTTTAAATGTAATATAAAACTTCATGTGATATTTAATTTCACGTCGAAAAAAATCAGTGATACTTCTTAAGCCCATTTCTGGAGGATGTTAATATCAAAACTTTTCCAAGAATATTAATTCGAAAACGAACGAAAATAATGCTACTGGTTTTCATTATGCAACAAGGGCTCTATGTTAGTTTTCCGTACCCCCGTGTTTGTCAATGTGTCTCTTGTATTCGATAACCTCGCAAACCTCGAACAGATATTTTCCCTCAATCCACTGGAGTATGATTAGTTTTTTTTCACTTCGAGTTGATCTACTTAGAGGGTTAATCATAATAGCGAATAAGTTCTTTGATTTTTCATCTGAAACCGAGTATATCGAATGCACTTGATGACCTATGACTCGTACTATCAGTTATCAGTTTCATGGATAATTATAAAGAAAAAAAATTTTTTTTTTCTGAAGTGACAGTATTCAGGAGAACCATATCAGTAAAAATGGTGAAAAAATATTTTAAATTGAGTAATGAATAATAAAAAAATAAAAATAAAAACACTAACATATGTGCCAAAAAATCTATGCTGTTTTCTCTGAACAAGATCATTGTAATTTTAGCAATGGTCTATTATATTTTAAAAGCTAGTTAAATATCTGATTATATATATATCAGAGAGAGAGAGAGAGAGAGAATAATGAACAGAAAAATATGTACAAACAAATTAATAAGTAAGTAGATACTTTTACTTTTTTAAACACACGCATACGAGCTGATTCACACAAGCACACACCTACTCACACTGATTGGCAAACATGTATATATATATATATATATATATATATAGAAAGAGAGAGAGACAGAGATAGATATAAAGAAAATGATAAAAGAAAATAAGATTGATATAAGTGAAGTGATATTATGTGATAGAGAGATTGATAGATATGAAGAGAATGTAATAGAAAGAAGCAGGTTTATTGATAGCTAGATATTATGAATAAGAATTTGGCAGGAAAAGAATAAAAGCAATGTAGATCAATAGATTTATGTATATGAACAAGTTGAAGAAAATTTGATGATAGATAGATGAATTTGATATGATAATGATAGCAAGAGATGTAGAGGATGTGATAGAAAGAAACAGAGTGATAGATAGATAGATAGATAGATAGGTAAATGTCGCCTAAATCATCTTTCTTATTGTAAACATTTACAAGAAACAAAGTCTATGTGATTGTCTTCGTTCTCTATGAGAAGCAAAGCGCCCATCGATTTGCACCTGTGGAACAACATCTGATTAAATATCGAATGAATATGCCAAGCATTGCATATCGAATGCAATAAGCACCTTGACATATCACGGGAGGAGTCAAATCGAGAATGACTGACGCGGAATGACCCTTGCTGCATCGGTTGGGTCATGACTCACTACAGCGGCACGTCAATCTTCGATCTTTAATCAAGTTGAGTTCGAATGTAATCATTTTCAGTATTACGAGATTGAACGCATTGCACTTGAAGAAGGAAACAAAAATGGGCAATTTGCATTGTTCATCCCTAAGTCCTTAGCACGCATCTTCCACCTACCTCTCTTTCTCTTGTTCTCTCAATCTCTCTCTCTCTCTCTCTCTCTATATATATATATATATATATATATATATATATGCACGTAGCGTAACGGTTGTGGTCGTAGGTAATTATATCATTGAATCGAGTTCAAATTCTGGATTCGGTTTTTATTGCGTTTTAGAAAGCATTAATACATACTGTTAGAAAACATATGAATTCATTTGTGCACCCTTAATCCAGTCATAACAAGTCGTATTCTTTAGATTTAGATTATTTAGTAACCCGTCTAGGAAAAATAATTCAATCTAGCTTTAATCCATGTAAAAAAATATTTTTTGTCCCGTCCTACTCATTAAGTAAGAGTTGGTCAAATACACACACACTCTTCCTCTCTCTCGTATATATATATATATATATATATATATATATATATATATTTCGTTGAACATAGTATACATTTTTGTCTACATATTTTTTGTTGATCTTTCATATTGCCGTATTGACTTTATATTATTCGGCGGGAATTGGTTTACGTATCTTCCATAATTGTAATACATCAATCAATTCCCGCTGAATACTATAAAATCAATACGGCCATATAAAAGGATCAACAAAAAATATTTAGACAAAAATGTTTATTACGTTCAACGACATATTTATTAATGAAGAAATACTGATTATATATATATATATATATATACATTTTATTTCATTATATTTATTAATACGGCTATTGCAATGAAAATAATTATTCAGGTCTAATTGATTTCAAAGTAAAACTTCATCATCAGAGACTTTTTAAAAAAGGAACTTGGAGTTGTATGTTCAGACTTTCTTTATTTTTGGAGGTTGTAATTATGGTGTCATTTGGTGTGTTGAAACGCCATGCTGGTTGTTATAACCATAGTGACCTTGTGTGTCTAAACGTTATGCGGAATAAACCTGACCTCAGTGGTCCTAATCAATTGCATTTGATTTTTTTTTTATTTCTGAATTTAAATACGTATTTAAAATGTGTACGTTCATCAATGATATATTCAGTTTTTAATTCTAACCTACTGTTACTTTGTGGTTGTAACTTAGCTCTAGATAAAGCCTCCATAAAATTGAGACAACCAACAGTACATATTATTGCTTCTATTTCAATGGAAAACTAGCCCACACCAGACTCACAATAAGCTAATACCTAACGAAGAAAAATAACAATACTGTCACAACATGCAGTCTTGCAAACTGTCCAATAAGAGATGTAAATATATGCCAAAACTTCACTATTTATCGTTTTATTTGCGTTAAATGTCAAAATCTTTATATAGGAAGCACAATCAGAGCCTTTCCCATTAGAAGTAAAGAACAACTCAACATACGTGCATCCTCAGTCCATAAACATTTAATTAAATCCAAAAATAATGATAATAATTTTTCTAATATATTGAAAATAAATGACAAACGAAATGCCCTTTTTTCCCACAAGTTAGAGCTCAAACACTACTTTAATTTTCCCAAGCCACTCTAATCAACCCCATACATGGCAAAAATTTCCCCTTATTACTAGAATCTGCAGACATTTCTAAAACAAACCATATAAAACGACGCCCAGGTTTCTATCAGATGTCATTATACCTGGCAGACAACATACTACACGAAAACAGCATACAAATAGAAAACGAATAAAAAGGACACTTTTTCCACTTGTACCACCATAATTTTGAAGATTATTTCGTTATCACTTTCTCTTTCCTCCTTTTTCTGTCCCTTTCCACCTCGACATCACAATGTCTTTGTTGAAGCAGAATATGCCGAAACCCTCCCGGTTCACCTCATTCGCTATTTCTTTCCCGTCAGCTCACTAATTTACTCTTTCATACGATCAAAAATCTGCAATGAATCTTGATATATTTTATTTTAAAGCCTATCATTCACCTTGCAGCACCTTTATCCTCTTCGTCATTTATCATGTTCCTCAATTGTCTCTCTCTCTCTTTCTCTCTCTCTCTCTCTCTCTCTCTATATATATATATATATATAAACACTGAAAATGGTTTAGCCTGAAAAAGTTCGTATATTAAAGAACGAAATATCGCAGAAACTACTAAACCTGTATTAAGTGCTTGATTTATCCAAACTTCCACATATTTATATTATATATATATATATATATATATATATATATATATATATATATATATTTATATATATATATATATATATATATATATACCTATTTATATCTGTATGTGTGTATCTACGTATATATGTATGCATGCACACGTATATATATATGTATACACACACACACACACATATATATATACACTGCTCACTTCTGTATATATATATATATATATATATACACTAATGAAGACATAAAAGAAAGATTCTATGACACTAGCCAAGATTAGCGACAGTAATAGGACACTACAACTCGTTCCGAAGAATTTTTTAGCCAAAATCTTCGCGTATATATCAGATGATGGTAACCAGGTACATCGTAACGTTTCTTTGACACCACAAATCAATTCATACGTCACTGAATAAAGGAACATTCCGAAAAAACTGATGAAAAAAAGGGTGGATAAGACTATCAATTTACTTAAGTCCAGTTACGAATTTGTACCGTCAACGGAGGTGCAATGCTGCTACGGATGTAGTTTTTTAAGCATTAATGGAAAGTGAATCCGTTGCAGTAAAATTGCATGCCTCCGTTGAGAACGGTGTAAATCTCAATCTGTAATACATATATCGATTGAACGGAACCATTTTCAGTAGCACTACCTAAGTACAAAGTGTCCCTTTGTTTGGCAACCCATTGTACCCAAAGTGAAAGAGAATACAGCTCGAAGCAAAGATTATTATTGTTTGATACATTGCCAGAATGGCACGTTGCAGTCGATTTGGAACATAAACTCACATTTCCAACTTAAATAACATTAACTTCCAAGCGTCCAAATATCGACATTGATCCATTAATTTAAGGAAAGTTTTGGTTGTCGAATTAACGGTCCATTTTGGTAGGAAATATCTACAAGGCACGTCGCATAAGTGGGAAAAATATGAATACCTGAAAGAACGATGTGTCAAAAATGGCTGGATAAGAAATCTCTTTTTAATCGAGGTCATTATCAATTTAACCTTGGAATGCAGAATAAGGACGTAACAACTCCAAAATGGCTACAGCATTTCCACAAATTGAAAACAAACTATTGATGCCTAGTGGTATCGAGAGGTACTGCTTGGGCGCTCTTGATATTGCCTGTACCCAGAGTTATCAGCTGATGAAATATTTATTGGAAACACTTTGCACAGCAGACAATATATATATATATATATATATAATATGCAGTAAAATCATACCCAGAACACTGAAATTTACTACTTCCGTGAAGGTGTTGAAACACTGGAATTTATAATCACTGGGCTAGTCGGCTGCATCTGTGTAGAGGAGTAAGACTCCCCCAACGAGTGTACTGGATGTGACACTAAACAAAGTGATGGAGAGGCTTCAGTTATGCAGGAGCTTTGGTGAATGCAGAGTTCTCCTTCATTGCCATCGCACCCAGGACCTTTCTGTCCCGGAGTAGTAGCATTTGATAGGGTCCTATCTATGGGTCAAATAGATGTGTTTGACATTTAAAGTATGTACTCATGCTTAAAAGAATTGCTTTGAATAAAACTATTGTTTTTACATTTAACTGTAAGTAAATGAAAAGAATTGTACATAAGATGAACTGAATCGTTCGAAATAGAACTGCTTGGTCATTTATCTGTGATTAAACAAAATGACTGATGTTTAATTGAATTGTCAGTGATACATGGAACCATTTAACTTTGCTGACATGCTAAACTGAACTGTTTGAAATAGAACTTGCTATTTAAATTGTAAGTAAGGTTGGCAACTGTAGTCGCGGGTGACCCGAAGGCTCCCTTTTCATTAGCTACAACAAGGAGGTGAAGTTGAGGGCGCTACACCATCCCCTGAATTTCTCCACTTTACCGTTGTTCTGTACCTTATAATGTTGAGGGTTAAGCAAAGAGGAATCAAGTACCATTTTTGGAGTCTTTGGTATGACTCGACCTGGGTTGAACCCTTGTTTCAAAAACCTTTGGCAAACAGTATACTCTTTTAGACAATTGACCGGTATTTAAGCTAAATAGAATTGTTTTTACATTTGACTGTGTGTCAACAAAAAAGCGTATTTAAACAAATGACTGTCTCTAAACTAAAATATTGTGTACTTATGCTAAACTGAATTGTCTGTGATTAAGTGAAACTGAGTAAATGTGTACAAAAAATGAGCTCAGGCTTGTTTACAAATGTTATCAACAAAATGTGTTTAGAAATCAAATAAATTGTACATATATTTTGTAAAAAGTACAGTGGGTGACATGCCATAAAACCAAACCAAACCAAATATAAACCTTGCATAGGTTTAGCATAACGGTTATCACAGTTGGAAATAAAATCGGTGACACGAGTTCAAATCCTGAATGTAGCTGCCTGATTTTTATCAAGGGTTTTCGGACAATTGTTTTAATCTTTATTGTTATTTACATAACGTTTCGGCCGATACGTCCTCTGGCCTTCTACAGATGTTTGTCGAACTCGGGAACCTTCACGGAACAGGCGTTGGTTTCCTAAGCTTCTAAAGAGACAATGATCTGGAGGTTGCAGGTTCAATCCTCACTACAGGCGAGTAACAATACAGGAATACTTAACACTTGTACCCGGTTATGGCCAACGAAATCAGAACAGGCGACCCCCGTGGTTTCAATAAAGGACGTATTTCGAAGTTTCCTGAAAGTTCCCGATTGCGACAAACAACTGAAGAAGGCCGGAAGACAAATCGACCGAAACGTTGTGGAAATAACAATAAAGATGAAGACAATAGTCCGAAAACCCTTAATCATAAAAATCAACAAGCTTTGTCTCAGAAATTTAGACAACTAGTAGGTATCTGAGTTTTACTTTGAACTAATGCCCTTAGGAATATCATGAATCAATATATTCTCCGTCCTGCTATAGAATAATAGTTGGACAGACTATTATTTAGGTTGCATTAGACAGCTGACCGGTCCATTGACAAAATGTTTAGTCTGTTCGACAATGATCCCGAACACAAGGGTCCAAAAAATGGTACTTGATGCCTCCAGGTTTAGCATTCAACAATATAAGATATGGATCAAAGATAAATTTGAGTAATCCAGGGAAAGGAGTTGCACCCTGCCATATACATCAGTGTGGTAGCCTTTGGGTCGCAATCGACAACGGTCGCTAACTTTACTTTAGCCAGGTGCACAAGTAGGCAAACTCAGTTCACGCCAGCTTTACTCTACTTAAAAAACGCACCATTCAAACCAGCTTTATTCTACTTAAAATACACCTTTCGTTAGTTTCTGCTCATGAGATCGGTTAGATAAATACATACTTTAGTTATTTGTTTAGAAAGCTAAATACTGGCCAAAGAAGAAAATGATTTATGCTTCTTCGAACAGAATTGGAACCTGGTTTAATGAGCCAATTTATTGCAATAACCCTTACACCGATATATATATATATATATATATGTGTGTGTGTGTATGTGTGTGTGTTATATCGTTATAATTATCTCAGTCCTTCTCTAATTACGGAAGTATCTTGCAGTATATCGATTTTGTCTTCACTCTTTCCTGATTCCTTTAGGTGTGTCTATGATAGTGGTGACTAATATGTCAAATTAATTACTTAATGACATGTAAAATATTAACAAAGTATTAAGATGACACATTATTTCCAGTGGTTAGAGTGTTCGCCAATGGTCTGGGAGATCAGGGTTCAATCCCATGTCGTGTCATACCAAAGACTTTAAAAAATGGTACTTGATACCTCCTAGCTTAACACTCAGCAGTATATGGTACAGATCAAGGGTAAAGTGGAGCAATCCAGGGAAAAGAGTAGCGTGCTCCCCTACACTTCGGTGTTGTAGCTATGGAAAGTTAGCCTTCGGGTCGCTCTTGATTACGGTCGCCAACTTTACATTTTACTTAGTCATTGAGATTTTAAATTAATTAAAAAGTTATTTTTATGGCAAATTATTTGTTAGTTTTTAATATGAAAAATCAGTTATTCGTAATTTATTACTCAATAATTAATATTTATAATGATATACTTAGTAATAATTATGTGGTGAATTAAATAAGTTTCCAGAGTTTTTTGGGGTTTTTTTTTGCACAGGTATTTAAAATTGGAGTAGACTCTTGAAAACTCACTATGTTATTGCTATATATCTTATGAGATGACTGACCAATTTTTATGATTTAAGGTTCAAAAGAACAGCTACAGCAGAAATTAGAATACACTCTACTAAAGCCTGATTGTCATACCTGGTGAATTTCAAAAATGCAATCTGGACGTGAGGACACATTAGGAGAACAATATGCAATAAAACTATGTTTTAAAATTGGAAAAAAATGCCAGAGAATGGTATGGAATGCTTCAGACTGCTTTTGGACCATCTTGTGTGAATCGAGCATTAGTTTTTGAGTGGCGTAAGAGATTCAAGGAAAGCAGGGAGTCTTCGAAGGATGATGAGAGGTGTGGGAGAAGTAAGTCAACACACCCGAGTTTATTGGCCAAAGGGTTAAGGTTAGGGTTACTATGTTGAGGATTTAAGGGAGTTCAGCAAGAGATTCCGTCGGAAGAGGCCAGCACTCTTCAAATCGACTCAGTGGCATTTCCACCAGGACAATGTACCAGTCCACAACTCCATCCTTGTCACAGACTATTTGACTAAGACGGGCATCAAGACAGTTCCTCACCCTCCCAACAGTCAAGACATTTTGTTATTCAGAGTCTGTCGTTATGAGAAAATTGAGGAGATGAAAGAGGCTGTGACGAAGGTCATTGACACAGTCACACGAGAGGACTGCCATGGGGCCTTCCAGAAGTTGTTGGAACGGTATAACAAGTGCTTTGTAACCGTAGGAAATTACTTGGAAGAGGACTAGAGTTTCATGTGTGTACTATCAATAAAAGTGCCCATAAGAAAAAAAATCTCGAAACTTATTTAATGATCCTAGTATCTGAGATTACTACCTATTAAAATGTTTAATAAATTACTTAGTTATAAATGGTAAATAAGTTACTCGGTTAATAATATGTCAAATACATTCTTTTTATTAATATTTTAATTGATTTGTTTTTTTTTGTAAAATTAACTTTTTAGAAATTAATTTGTCAAACTAATTACTAGATACTAATATTTGCTGGAATGCTAAAATATGTCAAAGTACTTTTTTACGATGAATATACGAAATTAGCTTATAGTTATTGATATTTTAAATTTGTTAATATATGTATTTAGTTACTTTTTAAAATAATATGCCAAGTTAATTAGTTAATGATATCAGATTATTTGCTTGTATGCCAACATAGTTTCTTGGTTACTAATGTCAAATTAGTTACTTAAATAACAGTTTCTATTCCTACAGAAAAACCTTTCGATGAAGATCTATATGTAGCAAATAAAAAATAAAAGCAACAAAAAAAAAAAAAAAAGAATTGAAATTAAAATGTTCGACTGGGTTCAATAATTTTGCTAATTACCATACTAATAAAAACTAATTAATTAAATACCCAATTTAACCGTAGAATTTAAGGACCTTCTATGTTTTTTAATCAATCACTATACACATCAAATTGTTCTATAAACTTTAAACAGGTGTAGGTTTGGCTTGGAAGTAAATTAACTTTTTTTCATCATTGTAACACAAAACAACATCTTGTTCGGTTGAAAGAAAATAAAAAAAAACATTCTGCTATAAATGAAACCCCAATTGCAACAACGGAATCGTTTCATCACATTTTCAATGACAAGGGAAAATAAATTCAATCCATTTTGCTTTTCCTTCCTAATTATCACCAAATACCATACCAGATTCTCTCCCGGACATTTTCTTAAGATCCCCGAAAGCCAGACTACCATTTCCGCAGTGTTTATATCTATTGTCGGTCCCAAATAACTACGTTTCCATTTTTGCTCCGTTCTGGGTCAGTTCCACCAAGTATCACGTTTTTCAATATCCGTTGACTGCGTCTGTACAAAGTCGGTAAGAGATGGATGAATGTCGATTAAGTCAGCAAATCTGAATGTGGGGAACAGAAGGGCCGAAGTAGCAGACGGAGTTAGAGGCAAGAAAGAAAGCAAACAAAATTTTAAAAATATAAATATAAAAATATATATATAGCACATCAGAAGATTACTTCTGACTCTCCCGAACCCAGACAGCGACATTTGCAAATGTGTCTAGCTGACTTCTTTTTAAAATACGGCGATATTAACTCTCTATTTTCCCGTTTTTTTAACCGAATTTTATTCGCTAGTTTTATTTTTTAAGAAAAAAATCGCTGACGTTGTTTAAATATAGAAGAGATGATTTAAACTCCAACGAAACTAAAATTATACGCGAAGAAGTTTGTTCACACATTAAATTACTAAAGGTGACTTTGATAACTGCTATCCTGTTCCCTAGACATGAGAAATGCATTATTCTAATTACTATAAACACGACCTCCAGCCACTGTTGCCATAAAAAAAAAGTATCCTTTTTTAAATGTAAAATTAAAAAAAAATGATTACCTGAGGAACTGGATACCGTATTAAATTTATTAATATGAAACTTTAAAATTCCCAAAACAAATCTTACTCGACAAAAGTTAGAATAAACTAAACATGACTTTTCCATTTCCACTCATCATATGATAAATATCGTATGAAAGTGATTTTCGACGCTCTTAGAGCGTGTTGCAAGTTTCTGAGAAGATTCCATTAACTAATCAAAAATGGAAGGTGACCTGAGTTTATGTTACATGGTCTAAGACAAAAACGTAAGATTCGCATTATGCTTCAATTGTATCAAGTGTATTAGTATGGAATATCAATTAGACTGAAAATCATATAATAAAAATATCAGATCAATATTCGCTTTAATGAGAGTAGAACATTTGTGCAGTATATATATATATATATATATATATATATATATATATATATATATATAATTTGTTTTAGTTGCAAATAGAGTGTCGGTGATTGAGCATTTACACGAGCGAGCATAAAGATCAGAACGATGTTAAGAAAAGGTCTAAATGTGAAATAACTTTTTTTTATATTTTGAAGCTTCATAGAACATTTTATCAATAAAAAAAAGGATATATAAAGGTAAATTATATGATTCCAAAATATAAACCTCAATTAACTTATAAGAATAAGAAAACAGTGGGGAAAAAAAAAACAGTACATCAAACTCATCAGAAAGAATAGATACATCCTTAAAATTTAATTTTTATTTTGTATTATTAAAAAAAATCAAGGTTAAGAATATAAAGTTGAGTATTCTTCTAAATTACACCACCTCTTCTCTGGCTAAAATCTGTCACATCATTGCAAATTAGAAAACTGATAGTCAAGTTACGTAATGATGATAAACTCTCGAATGAGGATATTTCAAATACTGTGAGGAAATCTAAAAGTGTTATTCATAGTATTTTAAGAAAACTTAAGGAAACTGGGTCATATGAAGCCAAGAAACCACCTGGCTGGTCTCGGAAAACTATTGCAAGGGAAGACAGATGGATTGGTAATGAATTAAAAAGGATTGATTTGCAACAGCTATGGCTATCTCTAAAAGAGCTAATGCTAACTTTGGAATTGAAATTTCAAGGCATACTATTTCCCAAAGACTTAATGAAATGAATTTGAACAATCGAGTTGCTTCTACGAATCCGTACATTTATAAAATGACAAAATGAGCCTATTGAAATCTGCTACTGAACACACTTCATATGAACTGAAGTAGGGGGGGTATTTCAGCGACGAGTCAAAGTTTAAACTCCTCGTTTATGATGGGAGAAAGTTCGTTCGTCTTAGTCTTAAAGAACGATATTTGCCTCAGTGCACTAAAATCAGCATTAAATTTGGAGGACGGGGTGTGATAATTTTGGCATGATTTCTGTTGCTAGTACAGGACCGTTTTTCAGGCTACACGGTAAAATTACCGGAACTGTATACAAAGAGACATTGAAGAAACATGACGTACCTAATTAGAGAACGACAATTAAGCAACCAGCTGTATTTATGCAAGAAAACAGACTTCACTATGTAACACGAAGCGTTAAGACATTTATTTCTGAGGAGGATGTTACTGTTATGGAATGGCCTGCTCAAAGCCCTGACATGAGTCCTATTGAGAATGTTTGGAAGTGACTAAATGAAGGAGCTAAAGAAAAGAATCCATGAAACGTGGAAGATCTATGGACTTATTTGAAATGAGAATGTGAGAAAATACCAGTTGATAAATGCAAGACATTAATTCGTTCGCGTAGCAAAATATTTCATGTTGTTATTGAAATAATGTTCTACACATCAAGTTTTAATGCATTATGATCGATAATTTCATTTAGATATGATGTATCCATTATAATCCTAATAACCAACCCCTCCGCTCGGGCAGGATATGACACAAGATCAATTTTTAAGCGAGCTTTAACAGGTTTGAAATCAGAGTTTTTCTTCTCCTAGGCTAGTTGCCTCAACATGACTGAAGAACCCAGTCTGTCATACTATTTACCCATACCTGGAGGGAGAGTGATTGGATTCATACCTTTCCCAAGGGTATTAGTGTATGTGAAATGCAATCATTCTCGTCCAGGATTTGAACTCGAGTCGCCGTGTCCATTTCCTACGACGAAAACCATTACACCACGGGCACCTCCATTATAATAGTATGATTTTGTTAACCGTTCTGGGGTTTTTGATCTTCTATTTTTTTCGAATGTTATATAATTATTCATATAACTTTATCAAAATAAGTTTATTGAGCTTTATATTTTGGTATTATATGTATGGTGAATCAGTACCAATTCAATACTCAGACGAATAGGTGAGAAACTGTCAACAAACGATGTTGACTGTGTCTACGGTACCTCAATCTGGTTCGTCTTGATTTTTCATCTAATTCCAAATTCTTCCAGTGTCTCTTCCAAACTCTATGGGACAGTTCCATGAGCGCCCATCAATATCGTGTCACCGTTACCCTCACGGGTTCTGTTTTTTTTTTTTTTTTTTCAAATCAGGAGCTAGATCCAAGCATTTGTCAATCTGTTTTATTTCTTTCATGAAAAAATGCAAGATCTGAGCCGCTTGAGCCGCTAATTCCCCACAATACAAGTGCTTTTTTTCTTAGTAATCAACATCATGTCTGACCTTCTGGATTTGGTGATATGCCTCTATCTCAAAATCTCATTCGTCTTGAAAAATTCTGTTTTGTGCCTATGCCAATTGGTAAAATCCTTAAATCTAAATCTATGGCACAATTAAAAGTGGATCACCTTTTCCTCCCAGTCGCTCTTAGATTTGAATTTTTTTTTTCTTCTGCTTTGCTGGATTACTTCATTCATCTCTGTTAATACATAACCATAAATTACTAAGTATTTTCAGTTTTTCCTTTGAGTTATTTAATCGCGTGTTTTATCCAGATGTTAAAGTAGGTTCAGTTTTTTTCTCGAAATTATTTTATTATTTCAATAAACATTTTTAAAAATATGGATTTAGTAATGATTTCTTAAGAATTCTCATATTTTTCGATATAATTGAATAGGTAATTTTTTTTTTAAAAATCCAAAGCAATATTCTTAGAATCGATCTAGAAGATTAAAATCTGATTGTTCCTTGTTATTAAGAAGAGTTTCCAAACTTGATAGTTAATTTGGATGCCATCGTTTTCAAAATATTTCATGACACCAAGTGTATCAAGCAATAAAAACTTCTGGCTCAGACATTATGAGTTCTATATTCTATTATCTTTTCTGTCTGTGTATATATATATATATATATATATTTATATATACAACAGCTCTGTACTCAAAAAGAATGCAGCATGGAAAACCAAACGAGACCGATGGACGATAGAAATAACTATCAGGAGAGGGTCAAGGAAATCCGTGTTAACGACATGCCTATATATATATCCGCGCGCTCACACACACACACACACACACACACACACACACACACACACACACACACACACACACAAGTCTATTTTCCTTTGAGGGAACATAATTCAATTCATATATTTTCTAAGAGTATTAGCCCAATGTGAAATGCAAACCATCTTGTCTACTTATCTTTTTATCTATTGTTTGCATACCTTAAAATGATTCCAGGTATTTTTATTTAACACCATCAATTCTGTATAATTAACCATCTGTTTACACTCATTGTTAGATAGTTTCAAGTATAGTAAACGATGAAATAGTTCTATTTCAGCAAGGGATGTAACTCTAATAAGTATTACAGATCTTGTTTAGAGAAGACTTTGGAGTAATTGCTGGTTGGCTGCTTGCTTGCTTGCTTGTGTTTTAAGACACATTGTAAGCTACCAAAACTAAACTTGAATATATATATATATATATATATATATATATATATATATATATATTCTCTTAAGCATTTGAACATATTCGAGTATAACCCCGTGGGAGATGGCGGTGGGGGGAGAGCTTGTACTTACTTAGTCTCCAAATGTCGCTAATGCTATATATTCTTCAAAAGTGTGATGTTTCTTGTCTGGCAGTTCCGCCATTAAGTTATACACGAAAGAAGTTATTTCTCTACTGAAAACTTGACATCACAGATGATTATATCCCTTGATATTTCAAAGAAATGCGAAGCTGCTACAACGCAGCATTTTTACTACCGTATCCGTGGGACTGAGTATAAACTGACTACTTCCTCCGTAGAGCCGTAAGACACCCCACCACCACAAAAAAAGATATTGTTTATGATACTAAAGTTAATCTAATGATCAGAATCCCTTTTTGGAGATCTAGGGAGTGTATCGTACCATTTTCTTGTCATTAATTCTCAGTCCTTTCTGACACAGTGTGGTAAGTCATGTAAGGTTCCTATATATGGCTCAGACAAATTGTACTATGTCGATTAAAAGATTTAATGCAATATATGTTTAAGTTGTTTACATTAAGAATAGTTACTTAAAGTTAGAATTGTTTAGTCAGCTTTACCGAACAATTTCATTAAATTAAATAAAGTATTATCTTAAATCCGAAAATCAAGGGAAACAATGAGACAATTCATTTAAAGCAATTCAAAATTAAATCATTAGGTTAAACTTCTTACAGTTTGGACACTGGCTCTTCCCATCACTCTCGGCTTTCAATGCAAAATTTTCCCAATTTAAGTAAAGTAAGCAATAAAGAAAAAAATAGAGTTATTTCATTTTGTTAATGGATTTTTTAAAAGATTTATCGACAGTAATTTTGCTCGTGCTCATTGAAATCAATCGAAGCAATTTGAAATTAGAAATACCGAAAAATATTAATTAAAATGAAATTTCCAAGATCAATATTCAAATTAGTCTTAACTTTTACACTGTAAACCGTCATTTTATTATACCTATACATATAATTGTATGTTTTTAGCTTATAGATCAGTCCAACAGTATTAATATCACAAAATATTTTGCTAAATAATTGGGATTTAATTAAAGATAGGATCATGGAATATATGATTTAAACAATTAAGAATGACGCTGATGATGATGTTGTTTCGGTTACATACTGACCAATATTTAATCTTCATTATATGATTGGTTAGTTGTTTGGGTTTTATGGCATACTAACTCTTGTAGGTTATTTAATGCCAAATCCCTTTTTATACAAATAATCAGTTCTATTTCAAACAATTTAGTTTAGCATGAGTACACAGTTCAATTGTCAAAAACAGTTATATTTCAAACTATTCAGTTTAGTCAAACAGTCCTAATTCAACCAATTCAGTTTAGTGTAGGTATAGGTTTTGTTTATAAACAGTTAAATGTCAAAACTGTTCCATATTAAGCAATTCATTTTAGCGTAAATACAGTTTCAATGTTAAAAACTGTTCCATTTCAAATTATTCAGTTTAGCATTAGTACATAGTTTAATTGTCAAAAGTATTTCTATTTCAAGGTATTCAGTTTAGTCAATCAGTTCTAATTCAACAATTCTGTTTAGCATAAGTACGTAGTTTAGTTCTATTCAACCCATTCATAGGGCCCTATGAGGTGCTACCATTCCAGGCCAGATTTGACCTGGGAGTTATGGCAATAAAGGGGTACTCTGTATTCCCCAAAGCTCCAGCACCCCTGGAACATCACCATCAGATTGTTTAGTGTCATATAAAGGACAATTGTTGGTAGGGAGAGGGCTTATTCATCTGCAGAGATGCAGGTGGTGTATTCTACAGTCTCTGTCGACTGGGCTGTTTAAGCACAAAAACGTGTACGATAAATGCTATTCTCTATCCTCTAGGCATAAAATATGGCTATACGAGTTTACATAACGTCAAAATCAATCAATGAGCAGCGTGTTTTAGATGTGAAATTAATATTTTAAAAGCATGCAAAAGCGGCTTACTATGATGAACTAGGATATCAGTTCTGAAGGAAATAGTGTTCAAGGAAGATTTCCCTGAACGATAAACGGTTGCTTCCCCCAAGAGAGTTCTGTTATAATTTTTCTTCGATCAACACTCATCGAAAATTGATCGTCGCTTTCTGAATTGATGCAATTGAATTTATCGACTTAAACAGAAGGCTTTGGAGAATTTGTCGCTATCAAAACGCTATTTCTTGACTTTAGGTCAGTGAGCAGATATAGAAGGCTTCCAGTCGGTACATAAATTGGATTTTTATAGACATTAGACTTTCAATAAGACCATTCAACTCGACCGATTTATTAGCAACAGTATGCCGATTGACCACCTTGGGCAAATCTTTGGTGGAAATTCACTCGTGCCGAAAAGTCCCACACATCATTTGGCGTGTTTATTGAACTCAACTCTCCTGTTATAACGGCTAAACACTGAACAGAAAATTTTCATTAAATTTCATATCGAAATGTGTTGCCCGTTATTGATAAGTTGATACCTACCAAATATTAACAGCAAAGGTATTGCTGTAAAAATCGACATCAAAAATAAGAAAAATAAAAGAAGTAAACAAAAAAGAAAAAAAAGCAATTATGTTACTTTCTCGCATTCTTTGGTGTGGGTACCGTTAGGGTTTGCTGGACAGATTATAAAACTAGCATACCAAGTTCAAACAACGGTTGGAGCAGTTTCCGTTTGCTAAGCACTTGTCCTATCAAAAAACGTAAATTCAAACTACAAACGTCGAGCTTATAAGCTTTTTGAATAATCAGTAGGATTTGCATAGATTTTTTCCCTATCAGTGTGTCTTAAATTATGCTGAGTACATCACCTACAGAGGTCTAAGACCCCTGAAAAAGGGGGGTGACATCTGTATAGTACTAACTACTTAGAACAATTGGAAAACGATTTTACATCTGCAGAAAAATACCACCGTCAGCCGAATTTCTCCTCCCAAGTTAATCAAATAGGTTTTCGACTTGGAACGCGAATCAGTTTCTTCGAGAGTATCTTCATATTTTATTTTGAAATAGGGTTTTAGATGATTCCTTAATGCCTGAAGATAATACAAACTGGAGAGGTCATTTCTTAGATTAAAAAATATGAATAAATAAGCAATTCTTTTAAAAGGGAATGATGTATTGGGTGTCTCAATAGACATTGGCCCCATTTGACTGCTAATGACTCTAGTAATATAGGGTGTCAGTATACATGGGTCTCCTGTGACTGCTAATAACTCTACTGATATAGGGTTTCTCAATAAACATAGAGCCCATGTAACTACTAATAACCCTACTAATAATTATTTTGTTCGTTTTTGTTTCAGATTTGAAAATATCATACTATAACAAATATTCATCCTCGGAACAGAGAGGAAAAATATTTTGCATCATGAATATTTGGAGACAGAATTCTTCAAAACTGACTCAAAATAAATGCAAACCATATGATGATAATTTATTACTGAGACCACAAATTCAAAAAAAAAGAAAAAGATTATATGTCCTGGAAGGTGATATAATAACAATTATTAAACAGCAACATTGATTTGATGTCTCTTGTTAAATGGATGCAATTTTATAGGACGTGTTCCAAATGATCCCCATTTAGCTTATCCTTATCTCAGTAATAAATCATTATCATATTAATGGGTTGGAGCTATTTTGAGACACCCACACAAACATATATATGTACACAAATACTTATAAATACACTCACATATACTTATGTATGTACACATTGACATAAATACATAGATACACATATATTAATAAAAATATACTCCCATATATAACGTGTTTTATTTATTGCTGGGTTGTTTGATTTTAGGGCATCTCAATCGTTGTTGGTTATGTTATGGCAAAAACATTTTTGTTTCATTCGCTTTTTTGTATGGTTGTTACTTTTGCTGTTGTTTCATTCGCTTTTTGGTATGGCTGATACTTGTGTTGTTATTTGTATATTTGAGGTGACATATCCATTGTTAATTGAATACTGAGAATATTTGTTTGGGTTTGGTTGTTGATATCCCGATGAAGTCACCATTTCTGTTGATGTTGTGTGTGTGTGTGTGTGTGTGTGTGTGTGTGTGTGTGTGTATTTATGAGCAAGGTTTTTGTCGGTGAACTTATATCTTTGGTTCGGGGTCTACATTTTTTAGGAATTTCATAATGTTATTGAGATCTATTGTTTCAAACAGATCTCTCATACTATTCCTTTTACAGAATGTTCGTTTTAGTATGGATGAGATTTTCCCACTCCGTCAAAATATGTCAGAGCATATGGTGTTTCACATGAGCATTTAGGTCGGGGATTCTGTTTTAAGACAAAATAGTTAATTCAGTATGGCTTATACGTAGCCAATTCAGGATGGTCCCGTCTTTTCTGGTGTCACTGGGATCTGTTTTTTTTAAATGTTTATATAGTAATACCATTAGCCGAATATTTTTTTACCATCCCTCATCGAGTCAGATTATTTTATTTCTATCACAAATTTAGAATTGGTTTGATAAGGTTTTATGGCAAATCAACCATTGTTGGTTATCTAATGCCAAATCTAGTTTATATATACATGATTTGTAAAGACATTTTGTACGTACATACTGTTAAATGATCAAACAGTTCTAATTCAAACAATTCTGTCATTTGTTCACACTCAGTTGACATGTCAAATAGTCTTATTTGTCCCATAGACAGAACCGTATCAGATGCTATTTTTTCGGGTCAGAGTTGACCTGGGAGCGATGGCAGTGAAGGCATAATCTACATTGCCCAAAGCTCCAGCATTCTGGAGCGTCATTATCAGATTGTTTAATGTCATATCCATGACACCTGTTGGTGGAGGCGGGGTCTAATAATTTTGCCGAGATGCAGTCTGCGTATACAGCTCAAGCCGACATGGTTAGAAAATTAGTTATGCCAGATTATTTATCCGATTACTTTCAGATATTGTTGAGCTTTATGGTATATTAACCATTTTGGATTATTTAATGCAAAATCCATTATATATATATATATATATATATATATATATATATATATATATATATATATATATATATACATCAAATAGTTTTAAAAACATCATTTTTAAACCAGCCAAAATTTATGTCTTTGCACACAATTAGTTTTAAGTGTTGTATCTTTTTCTGATCATTATATTCAATATTATTTAATTGTTTGCACAATTAAATACTGTCAAGTAAAGCTATATGGCATCAACACTTCATCAGTCATTTCTTTGCACACAGTTAAATGGTTTTATATATTGCTATCAAAGTATAAAAATTCAATATAGTATTGATCGTTAGTTTGTTCATAGTTACATGGTTTCAAAAACTGCTAATACCCGACATTTTATTTGCACACAGTTAACTGGATCCAATATTACTATTTTACCCACATAATTCTATTTAAAATGATGAATTCTTTGCACACAGTTAACTAGTGTTCAGGGTTGAAAATAATTGAATATTTCCATTTGACCCATAAAAGAAATCCTTATAGGAACTACTACTCCAGCTCAAAGCGTATATGGGAGTAATGCCTATGACGAGGTACTTCATATTCCCCAGAACTCTAGATCAGTGGGCTCATGATCGAATGGGGGTTACTCTTCTATAGATATGAAGTCGGCGTTTGTATGTAGGTAAACTGATATGGGTACCGCTCAACATTTCTCTGAAATAAATTGCGCCAGGTTTATCGCTGATATCTCTATCATTAGAAAGGGAAGTGACTGATGAGCAGAGAAAATTTTTATCCCTACCCACAAGTAATCATGTAGGACCCATAAAATACTTGACCACAAGCCACATTCTGATTAACACAATAGAGGCGCTCATGACGTTATAGTTATAGTGATTGGTTGGTTGGTTTTATGGCAAATCAACCTTTGTTGGTTATTTAACGCCAAATCCATTTTAATCAAATATTTCAATTTCGAACCATTCAGTTTTTTTCAAACACTTCTAATTCAGCTTAGTAAAAGTATAGATTTTTTTTACACTCAGTTAAATGACAAAACAGTTCTAAATTAAACAATTCTGTTTAGTGTGAGTACAATTTTAATGGCAAAAACATTTCCATAAGCATAACCATGCTGTTTAAATGTAAGTATAATTTAATTGTCAAAAACATTTCTATTTCGAGCTCATCAGTTTAGTCAAACATTTGTAATTCAAACAATTCAGTTTAGCATAAGTATGGAGTTTAGTTCTATTTAACCCATAGAGAGGGTCTTATCAGGTACTACCATTCCGGACAAGAGTGGACCTGGAAGCAATGACAATGGAGGGCTGCTCCGCATTCCCAAAAGCTCCAGTATCATTGGAGCCTCACCATCAAATTGTTTAGTGTCATATTCAGGACACTTTTTGTGGTGTATGTGTGAGTGTGGGGGGTTACCCCTCTGCAGAGATGCAGTCGGTGTATTCTACTGCCCCACTGACTGGGCAACGTGTTCATATTCACCCAACCCCTCCGCTCGGGCAGGATATGACACAAGGTCGATTTTTAAGCGGAGTTTAACAGGTTTGAATTCAGAGTTTTTCTTCTCCTAGACTAGCTGCCTCACCAAGGCTGAAGAACACAGTCTGTCCTATATACCCATAGCTGGAGGGAAAATAATTGGATTTATACCTTTTCCAAGGGTATTAGTGAAATGTCAAATGCAATCAGTCTCGTCCAGGATTTGAACTCGTATCGTCGTGTCCATTTCCTGGGCAACATTATAGTCGTGGGCAATCAAATCAGTGATATGAGTTCAAATCCTGATTGGAACACATTGTGCTTCACTTAGTGTCTATGCCCAAGGAAAAGAAAGAATCCATTACGTTCTTTGCTAAGGGTAAATTGTAGGACATAACATGGCAAGTCGTAAAGTAGAAGGAAAACACTAAATTCAATGTTAGCGCGACTTCACTTAAAAGCTGGCCTTGCGTCGAATCCTGCTCGTAGCAGAGGGGTAGGGCAAATTCATTGAATTAAAGGCATTACTTTTAGAACGGCCCTTGTATATACTCAGTAACATTACTCCAGAGCTATTACCTTTAAAATCAAAAGTGGAAATATTGGCAAATTAATTCAATTAAGTGTATTTGGTATGCCTTCCCATTTTACTTATTTGTGAAGTTGTATAATTTGACCTTTGGGTGTTAAGGGTTAAGATTGCGTTTTATTTGCTATGAATTTGAAACATTTGAAATTGCAGCTTTCATTTCTCTGTAACTGAGACGTGGAAACCACTGGAATTTGGCTGTGAGGGAATATATTTAGTGTATTTATCTTCTTGACTGCTTTGCCATAATTTGGTCTGAATTGCCGGCAGGGTGGTAGCTGCCACTCGATCAATTTGTACTTCCTGAAAGTAAAATGGATTTTACACCAATGATGCTTGATCATTATTGGACGGCAAATGTCCATGATATGATCTCGCACCAGCAAATGAGTGCTACATACACATGCAAATATTGACCAAAGTGTGGCAGAGGTTTTGGCGTTTGTAAATAACGGAAAAGAAACATGAAATGAGAGAGTGAGAGAATTGGACTGATTGATACAGAAATTCTTTTAATGGCATTTCAACCTATCTTGTGATATTTAAGCCTTCAAGTTTGGGAATCACGTTCATTGTACGTTCATATAAACATTTTGTGTAGAGATGTTCTTTAAGAATTTTTTTATTTTTTTTATTTTTTGTGCTCCGTATTTTCAAATCAAATAATTATCAAACGGAAGAACGTGATTAGAAAGAAAGAGATTAAAAGAGATTGGGTGATGAAAGACAGAGAGCGAAAATTTTCTATTTTTCGTTAAATATAAAAATATAGAGGCGGTATTTGAAGGAGATATTTAATTGTTCAGAATATAACTAGGAGTAATGACAATAAAGGAACACTCCACATCTTCCAGATACCGAGAACTGGAGCCTCACGATCAGACGCAGTTTAGTGTTAAAATCAGAATATCACTTACTGGATATCTTACTCATTTGCAAAGGCTACAGTGAATGCATTCTAAGCTCGGCCGACTGGACGAATAAATTTGGTTTGCATTACTTGTTAAAATGCATTTCAACTTTCATAGGTTATTTAATGCCATCCTTTAAGAAGGGCAGTCGTGGTATTATTCAACCGATAGCTGGTGGGAATATGTTGATTCACACGTTTCCCAAGAGTATTATTCCAAAAGTAAATGCACAGCCACAACTGGAGCTCAAAATCGCTTAGTACGATGAAAAGAAAAGACATTGACTCGAAACTAACAAAGGCATGGACAACTATCGATAGGCGAGCGGTGAAAAAGACGGGGAACGAAGATGAAATAGGGGAGGATTAACAGAAAAAACAATAGCAGTAAAGAAGAAGGCCCAAAAAAATTGTCATATATACCAAGTTTATATATATATATATATATATATATATATATATAGGGGTGTATCCTCGTGGTGTAATGTTTAAAGCGATGGACTGCGAGTTCGAATTCCAGTCACGCTATTATGTTCACTTTTGGAAAAATACCCCTGGGAAAGGTATAAACCCCTCTTATCCTCCCTGCTATGGGTTAAATAGTACCACTTCTGTTCTTCAAGAAGGATGGCTTTGGCATTAAATAACCTAAAAGGTTGATATGCCATTACACAAAAAAAACATATATATATATATATATATATATATATATATATGTTTTTTGGGGGGTAATGGCATATCAACCTTTCTAGGTTATTTAATGCCAAAGCCATCCTATATATATATATATATATATATATACACAAAGACTATGTATATATAAAAGTGAAAAGTCAAATCAAAAAATGAAAAAGCGAAAAGGAGGAAAACGATTTCTCGTTCTTAATCTACATAAATTTAAAGAAAGAAACCTTTGAGATAAACATACAGAATGAGGGTGGGAGAAAGTGTTTGGATAAATTTAATGAAAGAGAGAGAGAGATAGATGGGGGGTGTAATTTGATATAGAAATAAAGGGACAAAGTCATTAAGATAGAGATAGAGAGTTTGAGAGGAGAAAGGGAAATACCTTGAAAGATAAAGAAATATAAAATGTTTGAAGTCATATTTAATATGCGTCATAGCGACATAAATAGATAAACAAATGAGGAGGAGAGGACATACTTGATAGCGAACGCGACGAATCGAGAAAGGGGAAGAAATATATATAGAGAGAAAATGTGAGTTTTTAGGTAGACAGAAAAAGAAAATCCTTGTGCGAGACATAAAAAGTTAACGAGGAAGTATTTGGGGGAATAAGAGAAGGAAAGAGAGAACTTTTTGACATTCTGGAGGAATAGAGAAATATTTTTTAAAGAGAAAAAACACATGCAGAAATTGTGTGTGTGTGGGTGTGTGAGAGAGAGAGATAGAAAGATAGAGAGAGAGAGAGAGAGAGGGATATGGTCGGAAGAGATGAGACTAAGATTGAAAGAAAGAAAACAGAAATATTCTAAAGCAATATCTGACGTAGAGAGAAAGAGACAGGAAAACAATAATTTTGATAAAAATACAAAGAAACAACATAGGTAGAAAGGATACAAAAAATGAGGAGGAGAGAACGAATCGGGAAATTCTCTTAGAATCGCAAAAACATTTAAGTGAGACACAGAATATGACAAGGAAAATGGTGAAAACTGGGATGTACAAAGATACATAAAAATAAGCAAGAAGATGAAATAAAAGAAAGAAGGTTAAAGCGAAGGAATAAAAGGTTTAACGGAATTGGAAAGCGCGCAAAATGCAGAGGCGCGGGAAATTAACATTGACAATATTTCCCTGGCTGTCTGCTTAACGCTCTACTTAAGGCAAGTGGAAACACGCTCCTTGAATTTACAACAAGGAAACGAGGTGATTGCGTGTATATCTTTCAAGCCAAGCATGAGGAATGAAAAATGTAAGGTTCAACCGTTCGTGGTTTCTTATAGAATAAGACACAAGGAAAGGTAAAAATGGAGAGATAGACATAAACCTAGATAAATAGACAGATATAAAGATCAAGGTCGGGAGGTAGATAGATGTGCACAGTCTACGATCAATTGATAGAAAAATAGAAATATGAGAACAGACTGTGTTAAAGATACAAATAGATTTGAACAGACAGGGAGAGAGAAATAAATAGATAGATCGATAGACAGACTGACATACAGATTATTTTCGTCATTTAATTAATCCGAAATATTTTTTTATGCAAAATAAAATAACGCATTTTTGTTGCTTGCAATAAAAATCTAATCTAAAAAAAATATATAATAAATAATTTTAGAATATTGAAAAAAAATACATCATTTATTTAATTTATTTTAAACTTTATGAATACATAATTTATTAAAGAAATTATGTAAACTGAATTAAAGAAAAATATTTTTCTAACCAAGACACGCTGACGTTATTTTTGAAAAAAAATTTAAATAATTTTCTAACTCTTTTATAAGATTGTAAACATGTTTTTAATCTAAAGAAGAAAAACAAAACAAATGAAAAGAAATAAATAGGTAAAAAAAAAAAAATTAAATGAAATAAACTAAAATATAAAACAAATATTTTTGAACATTAATTACAGCACACTTTTCGAAAGAGAATGATACTAACGATGATAGAATGCAAAGAGTTATTTTTTTTTATATATTTTTCATTTTAAAATATTTTTTTTCTGTAAGAGAACATCACATAATAACATCGCATAAAGAGGGTTAAAAAAAACAAAACAAAATGATTCAAGTTGGCATAGTTTCCATATTAAGATATATACATCCATGAATATTCTTTTTCGTATTTTTCGGATTCATTTTCCTTTTTGTCAATGTATGTATAATTATGTAATTTTTTGCTTTTTTTTTGCTGTTGGTTCAAAGAGAGAAAAAAAAATATTTCAAAATGAATAGGTCCTCTAAGAGATTTGTATTTTTAAGGATTATTTATTTTGTTGAGAGAGTTCTGGACTCATTGGGTGCCCTATTCATATCGTCTTGTGCCACACATGTTCTCCGACAAAAGCCAAAAGCTGGAAACATACACGTATATAAAGAAATATTACTCTAAAGAATAGAAATCTCTGAGTATATATATATATATATAAGAAAAAAGCTATGGGATATTAATATACAAACGGATCATCCAAACCCGGCCAGATGGACTGACCTAATATTAAATAACAAAGAGAGCATGTCAACTTGTAGATTTTGCCGTTCCAACCGAACATAGGGCGATATTAAAAGAAAAAAAATACATAGACAAATAATTGGATCTTAAAATAAATCTGAAAAGAACAATGAAACATGAAAGTGACAATAATACCATTTATAGCTCGAGTTCATGGAACAGCCATGAATAATCTTGAAAGCGATTCTTGGACAACTAGACATCAGGGAAAGGATTGTGAGCACCTCGACCACAATTTAATAGGTAAGTAAAGTTGGCGACCGTATTCAAGGGCGAAACGAAGACTCCCTTTTTAATAGCTATAACACCCAAGGTGTAAGGGAGGGCGCGACTCTTTTCCCTGGATTGCTCTACTTTACCCTTGATACGTACCTTATATTGCTGAATGTTAAGCAAAGAGATATCAAGAACCATTTTTAAAGTTTTTGCTATGAACTGACCTGGGATTGAACCCAGATCTCCGGGACCATTGGCAAAATCTCTACCCACTTGGCCAAAAGGGAAATCGCAATAAATGAATAAAGTAATTGATTAATAACACTAATGATAAAAACAGATATCAAAAGTAATACTAAGGAGAGTCCTAAAAGACTTGCTGTCACAGAAAATCCAGTGAAAGCCTACAAGTAAACTGTAGCGAAAAGAAATCCAAATGAATTCATTTATAATTATGGATACAAGTACTTTGACCTTGACAAAGAACTAAAAAAAAAACAAACTTGAAAATGACGGTGATATAAATTATAACCGGCGCGTTTGAAATGATCCTCAAAGGCTTGGTAAGGGGGTTGAATGAGTTCAAAATCGGAGGACAAGCCGATACCCTCAGCATTCAAACTGCAGTGAAATACCATCATCTGTCTGTGGGGTGAAAAACTCACAAGGAATAATACAAAAAGAAAAAAAAATCATTTCACACACACACACACACGCACACACACATATGCAAATTTCATTAAACATAATAGACATTTTATGCCTACATATTTTCTTCTGGATCCGTTCGAATTCCCGTATTACTTTTATCGTATTCGGGGGGAATTGATTAAGGTATTATCCATAGTTGTATGTATCCCTAATACTTTCTGCCCGACTTTAGGCCATCATCACGGAAGAATCTATTACAAATGTGATGTAACTTTTGTTTTAGCAAATTACTACTGTGTAAGGACGTCTTTGCTGTTGGAGATTATGGCGTTTGCTTTTAAATGTAATTCTGTAAATAGTGCCAGTGGTTAAAGACATTTACGTACATTAGCACTGGTTTGAAAATTAATTCTATTAAGTGCCGGCTGCAGGTTTCTAATATATAGTGCTTCGAAGATCTGAAGTTTTTGTTTATTATTTTGATGTTCGAGTATTGTTGTGTTGTCGGTGAGAATTTTTCGTAGTTGTGTTGTTGGGCATGAATGTTTTTTTAAATGCTGAGCTATTGAACTTGTGTCAGAAAGATGCATTGTAAGTCTCCTCGACAGGGTAGTTGAGGTTAAACCAACATATATATTATTATTATCAGAGATACAATCTCCTAGGGGATATTTAAATTTATATATAAAGTTGGTTTTTTGCAACACCCCAATCGAGGGAGAGGAGTTATTTCTAATGACCAAATTCGAGTTTTTAAACTTATTATAATATATAATAAGTTTTATTTTTTTTATTAGGATCAGTGGGGAGTATGTTTTTGTGAATCAATGTTTTCATTATTTTTTCATCGGATTTATAATTGTAGTGCATTTGGTTACGATAAAAAAGTTTGATATATGTTTGTTGACTGGATGGAGTAGTACACTGTTTATTTTATTGGTTAACATTTTTGATCCGGTCGAGGAGACTTACAATGCATCTTTCTGACTATATATATATATATTGTCATCCACAGACTGACCATTTCGTTGTATCACACCTCTTCAGTGTTGCGAGATACGAAGGACGCTCGAAGCTGGGATCGAAACCCGCTTAACTTTATGTTAGACTTAGTATCATACCGCTCAGCCTCCAAAGGAACCACATTAGCCCGGGTATTTTAAGGCATTAAGTAATAGCTTTCGTTTGTTTTGTTGGGTTTATTTTACATTTTTATACATTACCGAATACCAGAGTGCTCAATTCGTCCAAAGAGCTTTGCATTATGCGAGTGGCTGTCGTAAATTTCTTAGCCAGAGTGCTCAGCCCCCATGGGGGAGCGTATATATACACGATCAATCCAACTCCATGTGGCTGGCTTTAAGTAAAGTGAATATATATATATATATATATATATATATATACATGATCAATCCCACTCCATGTAGCTGGTTTAAAGTAAAGTAAAGATATATATATATATATATATAATCATTTACTCTAAGCAGCAAAATGACGTGGGGTTGTTGTTCCTTTTCGTGTATAACTTTGTAGTTATCAACATCCTCAGCCTGTTTTTGAAACTTTTTGGCATTCGTTCATAGCTGCTACAACCATCTTGCAGTGCCAATACACCAAACGATAAAACAGGCAATGATAATTCTTTGTTGAATGTTTTAAAAATACACATTTAGTCCTCTTTCAGTGGAACATCTATAATAAGATAAACTGAATAAGCTTGGATGAAGTCATAATCTGGTTAAATAGCTACCAGTCGAATGACAAAAAAATCAAATCCATTTCTTCAGGCGCTGGAGAACACTTATTTATGCCTGGATTACTTCCCCTTCTTTTTACGATAGTATTTCCGCTAAAATCAGTAAATATTCGTGCCGTGACGGAAGGAAATGAGACAGAAGCAACACAAAACCTGCCATCTTTGGCGCAGTCAAATCCTAAGCAAAACGAGGAGAAATAACGCCAGAAAAATAAATGAGAAGATAGAAAAAAAGCCGACTTAAAATAAAACGGGTGGTTTAAAGAGATACCTGCATTTTTATTGTAGCCATAAAGTAAAGAGAAAATAGTGGAAAATAAAACTGATATTTTCTAATGTTCGCGTGCGTTCATTGCTAGCCAGGAACGTAATCAATGAGTTGGTTAAGGTGTTGGGTGCGTCCACGTTTTATGACGCGGTTGAGGTCCTTTTAAAAGGAAACTGAACGCATCAGAGAAAAATAAAGGTATCCCTGGTAAGGTCAAAAGGGAACCTGTTTTCTAGAAATCGCTATTTCTCTGACCATATTGCTATATCGTCGATCTCAAATGTAATATTGCAGGACATTTAACGAAAACAGAACATACGATTTCCGTTACATTTACTTTATTTTTGATCGAGTGAAAGACCTATTTTTTAATTGTTATCTAACTAGAATAATTGCGATAATTACCGCGATAGGAGAGATTCATGTAATGACGGGCAAGATCCAAATTAACCTCACGACACGTGTTAGGCGTATGTGAAAACCGTTACAAAGAGACTCAAAACGTCCTGGGTTTAACACTAACCTGCATCTACTTGTGCGGCACCACTTCTGGTGCGTTAAAAATTGTTATGTACTCCTTCAAAGCTATTTCTCCCAGTTTCACTTTAAAACGGAGGATTAATTTCTTTTATGGCTCCATATAGAGCAAATTGATAAGTATGAAAATTATTCGTATTCGACAAGACTGTATGCAAATAAAAATGCTACTTAGAAACAACTATTTATAAAATGTAAATTGACATGCTTAATGGACACTAATCATTATTGTCTTGATATAAAACAACAATTGACCAGTTTGCATGTCGTTAAAAATTTTGAAAGATGTTTACATTTCTACTCTTCTATTAAGTATTTTTGGAGTGACTGATTTGTCTCTAAGTAAAGTTAGCGACCTTAATCGAGGGTGACCCGGAACTCCCTTTTCAATAGCTGCTACATAAAGGTTTAGTTGCTACTCAATCCTCTGGATTGTTCCCATTTACCCTTGATCCGCACCTTATAATGTTGAGTGTTAAGCAAGGCTGCATCAAGTACCATTTTTTAGAGACTTTGGTATGACTCGACCTGGGATTGAACTCCGGTCTATCGGACCACCCGGCGAACCTTCTGCTTATTAGGACAATAACCTAGTGTAATGTTTGTGACTGTAGTCTTGGGCGACCCTAAGGTTCCCTTTTCAGTAGCTACTAAACCGGGGTTTAAAGGAGGGCGCCACTCCTTTCCCTGAATTGCTCCACTTTTCCCTTGATACGTACCTTATAATGCTGACTGTTAAGTAAGTAGGTATCAAGTACCATTTTTTAAGTCTTTGGTATGATCCGACCTGGGATTGAACCTAGGTCTCCAGGACCGTTGGCGAACCTCCTACTGATTAGGACAATGTTCCAGTGTAGGATGTGTCAATAATCTTGACTGGTGCAATATAGTAAGTCTTCAATGTGGGAAAATCGTTTATAATTTTTTTGCCATCGGGATACACCTGTTTATAACTTTTGTTTTATTTTATGCGAATGAATTTAGGTATAAATAACAGTACAAGCATAATTCAGATAAGAAGAAATAAGCCATGCATCATTTTATGCGTAAGAGTCTCGGGCAATGTGACACTTTTCACAAAACCGGTGTCCAAGATACTTTCTAACAAGAAAACATAGAACCAACTATCATGACTAACCTGTATTACCCGGGTGAAGAAAATAAAATTAGGTTTAAACGAATTATGAGAAATATGTTCTGTAATATATTTCTTCTTTATTAAATCATTTATTTCTTTCATTCTTTTTACTTAGAAGAGGAACTGCATCGAAAAAAGAGATTTGTCTTGTTCCAAAATTGAATAAAATCTAAAAGAGAATGCATTTAAGAATTAAAAATGTTTTATTTTCACGGCTTCCTAATAGAATTATTGATATATATCAAAATAAAACAATATGTCACTATTCCTAGACGGGGTGTCCTCGAAGTATAATAGTTAAAGCGCTGGACTGTGGGATCGTAGTAAGCGAGTTCGAATTCCAGTTGCACAATTACGTTCACTATTCGACAAATACTAATAGGAAAGGTATAAACCCCATAATCCTCCCAGCTATGGGTTAGATAGTACCACTACTGATATTCTAGAAGGAAGGCTTTAGCGTTAAATAAATCAAGAAGGTTGATGTACCAATAAACTACCAAACTAGAATTAGACTAAAATTTGAATAAAAATATACATACTTAAAAATAAAAAAAAACATTACTAAATAATATTTCGGTAAATATATTTTTCAGAGCAAAAGAGTCAATTCTGAACATTTTAATGAAACCAGGATTTAAAACTTTTCCGAAAGAAATAAAAGAATAATACATAAAAAATTAGTTTTAATGATTTTTCTTTCATTTAATAATTCTGGAAGATTTCCCTTATTCTCGATTGTTTACCTAAACAAGGCTAAAGAAAAAGTAAGGAGCCTGTGATTTCATTTTTACATAGCTTGGTCAGGGACAAGTAAGGAGAAACTCATGCCTCTCAAGAAGGTAAACACAAAAAGCCACCATCGAGATTTCAATTCAGATCATCGATTCCATTTCTTACAAAGGTAACAGTAACTATGTGTACGTTTTGCATTCATAGAATACTGAAAAAGCACACACACACACATACGTACATATGGTGGGGTACAGAAATGCGTTATCGTGTAAAGTCAAATTATTCCCCTAACCTTTTACGAAAAATTGAAAGAATTTCAAAACATTACGTTGACAGAAACTTGGAAAATGTTTTCTAAGGTAAAATGGCATTTTTAGCATATAACGTTCAGGTTGTAACAAAAGCAACAAGGGAAGGGCAAATGTTCAGTATGGTTGAGTAGACATTCCCTTGAGAAATCAAGTGAATTGGGAGAAAAAATTGCGTCTACTTATTCGTATCAACAAAATTAACCTGCACTCTCTAAAGCTCTGTTTACGAAGTTGGACTCTGACCCGGGGTGGTAGCACCTAATTATATATCAAATAGCACTAAATTGTGTATTTTTGGAAATCTGAGTTGTTTGAACAAGAACAGTTTTGACATTTAAACTGCGTACCGAGCTGTTAAAAACAGAACTTTTTAAACGTTTAAAATGTGTATTTATGCTAAACTGAATAGCTTGATATAGAACTTGTCCCAGTCGCCTGGGGCTGTAGAATACACTGATTGAATCTCTGCAAAGGGGTAAGACTCCCCCAACGAGAGTCATGGATATGGCACTGAACAATCTGATGGTGAGGCTCCCGGAATGCTGAAGATTTGGTCAATGAGGAGTACTTCTTTATTGCCATTGCTCCCAGGTCCACCATAACCAGGACAGGTTGCACCTGATAAGGTCGTATCTATATGTCAATCAAAAATGTTCTGAGATTCAAGTGTGTGTAAATAAATGAGTGATGTTTAATTGAATTGTTAATTATACATAGCAATACTTGGAACCATTTAATTCTTTTGCCTAAACTGAATAGCTTGAAACATAAAATGTTTTTGTTTTTCAAAGTGTTTGCTGATCTTAAACTGGTTTGTTTGAAATAGAACTATTTTTATGTATAAAACTGGCTTTGGCATTAAATAACCTGCAATTGTTGATATGCCATAAAACCAAACCAAACCGAAACCAAAGTTAGAAGTTCTTCCTGTCGGTGATAGAATATCTAGGGAGGATGAATCATTAAGAGAATCAGATACGGAAACAATGAAGCAGTGAGAATTCATCTTCCATTTCCAAGAACTTTTTATGCTAAGCGTAATCTTCCTGTTTAACCACTCATTAGGAAATAAATTTGGCACTAGACGTAATAAAAAAATTGAACATGAATCTACCATTGGCACAGTAGTTTATGCAATTTAATAATAAGCTAATAACCAAAACAATTAAGCAAAATTCGAATTTATAAAAATGAATATCCTGTTGGAATATGGTGTCTAAATATCTAAACTAGTGACCTGAAACGTAGTTTTCTTTCTAAAGTTCAGATGATAGGTGCTACCACACGAAAATCTGAGAACAATTGCTCTCAATTTGCCAAATTATAAACATTCCAAAAAAGTGTTAAAAATCATAAAGAAAGAGTTCTGTTAAAAAGACCGGCATTTTCAAACTCTTTAACGATTTTAAGTATTGTTCTTTATATGGAAGATAAATATCTTGATTTTTTTTTATTCGAAAATTCTAAAAATAAAATGAAATTACAGTAAGAGAGTTATTGATTTTACCCTTAAACTATATATAGGGTGTCTTGGGCAGGAATAGTCTGACGGAGGCTTTTTCACTCCAGGCCTGCTTTAAATTCAATTTTCCTTCGCCCAAACTGGTTGTCATACAAAGATGAAAGAACTTATTCTGACATTTTTTGACTCGTTTCTGAACGGGGAATTGTTAAGTTTACACCTTTCCCAAGTATACAATGCTTTATTTGTTTTTTTCTGTTTAGTGGCATATCAGCCATCGTGGGTTACTTAATGCCAGGACAATCTTTAGAGAACAGCAGTTGGGCCATATTTAACCAATACCTTACGGGTATAAGGATGATTCATACATTTCCCAAAGATATTAGTCTGATATTGAACGCAATAGCGTGAGTGGAGATCGAACTCACTAACTACGAAGCTACAATCCATCCTTTTCCTCAATACACCACGAAAATACTTGTAAATTTATAAGCTATATATGAAATGCAAACAGTCTGGTTCAGGAATTGAACTCGGACATCCGAATCTACATTGCACTGTGATAACTGTTATAATTCGAGCGCCTCCTCACAATAAAAAAAAATTAAGTTTTTTTTTTTCTTTTTTTTTTTTTTTTGTGTGCAAAGTTTGTTTTTGTCTGCAATAAAAAAAAAAGGCTGCAAACTGATTGTGTTCATAACTGGCTAATTTCTTGAACAAAAGTGGTGCGACGGTTGGAAGGATAGTTCTTGAAGGAGAAACGTCGAATTCATATTAACATTGTTGTTGGAGTAAGAAGACTAAAAGAAATAAGACGAGGGCTTGTGTTTTGGCAGCGGTGATTTGTCAAATAGAAATTCATCTCCAAAGAGAGAAATTCGTTTCAAAGCAAGCATTGGGCACTCAGCCGCAGATTCCGATCTAAAGACGAGACATTAGTGACACTAATCTAAAGCAACGTTTGTCGGCCATTACACTTTAAACTCCCGAAGTATTTATCATAAATCCTAATGACACTGTCAGACGGCGATAGGATAGCAGGCAACCAAAGTGCTATTAATGTCATTACTCTTTGCATCGATGTCATTTGTCACCTTGTATGATAAAATATAGAAATATAGATGATTCTAATGTTTTTTTTTCTACATCACTCAATGTAATAATCTTTCATATTATACAGTTGAACGTTCTCCGTAAAGAAAACTTACAATTAGTTTAGGGGAAGTTCTCGTGGCGTAGTGGTTAACGTACTGGACTCCGATATCGTATTAAATGAGTTCGAACTCCAGTCACGCTATTACGTTCACTTTTGGAGTAATATTCTTGAGAAAGATATGAACTGCCGAATCTTAGAATTGTTTTGTCATTAAATAGTACAAGAAGGTTGATATGCCATTAAAACACAACATAATTAAACCAAACATACACATGAAAGTAATATGGATGATGATTCTCGTAGGTCTCACGAGTAATTTGTGCGTCTTTTCATTGGAACTTTAGCAAATATTTTATTCTGTTAAAACTATCATAATAATTCCATATACATTTAATAAAAACATAATAAAGCAAATATTCATATGTTTAATATTAGGAAAAAACAACATGGAGTTCATAGTTATTTTACCTCATAGAAACACGATTTAGAAAATGATGCATTTTCAAGAAAAAAAAAAACATATATTTTGGCGCAATTGTCAACCTAAAAAAACTCCTCTGCACGTGTTACCGAAAATTCAAGAATTTAGGCGAAATCCAACAAAAAAAAACAAAAAAAACAAAACACTCGACTACATTTTTGACCGATCGGGTGGGCTAAAAAATACACAGTCCATTTCTTCGTTAGGAAATTGCACAACTAATACGCGTGCGTGTGATCCCCCAAAATACTATGCAGTCAAATCATTTTCAAAGGCAACTCAGAACAGTTCACTTGTCCCCCGGCAAGACATATAAAACTATTTTTCAGAGTCGCATAGCAGCCAAAGCTTACTTGAATGCCAGACGACCCGTATCAATTTACGACCGTCAACTTGGACGATAGCCTATCAACTCCACGAGCACGCTAAAAATTCACTGCTATCCACAGTGACTTACAACAAGAACAATTTCATTCCTGATTTTTCACATGTACACAAGTGTAAAACTTATCCATTCTTGTTGCACCCCTGTCAATTGTGTTATCATTATTAACATTAGCCCACTACACATGATATACACATCATTTTTCTAAGATAAATGAAATATCAAATATATTCTATATTATAAATTTAACGAAATCTTTAAATTTTCAAAATAAACAGTTTCTCTCGATAAGATTTTAAACAATTTTTTAGGAAATATTTACTACTTTTCAGCGGAGGTTTTTTTATCTGCATCATTTTGGTATTAACTCCACATTTTAAGATTATATATTCCATACGGATGAAACTCTATAAGGTGGGCTGATTTTATGTTTGAGCTCTCTAATTAAATGAATATGCCAAATATTGAGGCTTTCTTTGATTCTTGGGTGTGTTGCTTGAATTTTTATAAATAAAATAAGACCATCATCCCCTTAAAATGTAATTTTTCGGCAATCTTTATAAATGGACCGTCTCATTATTATTATTATTATTATTATTATTATTATTATTATCCATTCTTTAATAGTTTTTTTTTTTTTTACACTAGCGTTAGATGATGGTCTCTAACAAGAGTTTGAGTGACAGCAAGTCTCTACAAGTCACCAGGACTCGTCTCAGTATTCTGACCGATCTTAATAATGATGTATTCCTGATGGTACTCATTTGCTTTCTGATTCCCATGTATTCCAGTCCCTTTTGTAATACTTTGAGGATTGTTCAAGAGCACCAATTAAAATCAGCATCACAGTTACCATTAATGTTCCACTGTTTTTTTAGCTCTTTTGACAGGGTGTAGATATTTATCTCAACGTTTGATTATTTGGTCCGACAAGATAGTAAAGTTTACCATCTGGAGTCCTTGTGAGTTTTTCACATCAGAGTGAGAGTGGCAGCAAGTCTACAGACCACATCGAGTATTCCATCTGATCTTAACAATGATGTGATCTTGATTCTTCCTCTGATTTTCAGTTTCTCTTTTTTCTTTTCCAAGCCATTGGCGACTGTCCTACTGCATAAACTATACTTAATATCACGGTCACCTTCATAGTCAACAGCTTTTTCCGAACTCTATTGAGATCAATGTATTTATCTATCTTTTCTATTTCTCTCATTTCCAGTTTGTGGTCTGCCTGCTCAGCAAAATACACGAAATATCAAGTCACATTTCTTTTTAATTCACACCAGATCTGGTTTTTGTGATGTTATTCGGGGATCCATTTGTATCTCAAAACTCTAGATGATTTTATGCGTCTCATCTTGTAGGGCATATTCTGGTTTGTAAATATACTACCAGTCAGCAAATTAAAATTTCAAACCCTTGAACAATCTCAGTAGATCACCTTTCCCTCTCAGAAATACATAATATTGTATATCTCCTGTACTGGTTTGCTGAAATCACTTATGTGATAAACGCTTTCGTCTGTTTCCACACACCACGCATTTGTTATTCTTCGGTTTAGTTTTGTTTGACGGCATATCAACCTTAGTAGGTTAATGCCAAAACTTATTTATATATTCTAAATTCTAAACTCATTTAGTTGATATCATTCTTAAACGAGTCTCAGCTCGTTTTAGCGCACTGGTGGTTCCAAGTATTACAATATCTCAGTCAAAACTTAACATAGGTCATTTGTTTGCACGCATGGTTAGTAGGGGATTTCACAAAATTGTTTGTAGAGAAATAATGCTAGTGTCTCTACACAGTTAAATGGTTTCAATTATTGCAATCTAGAACTTATAATTCAATTCAAAATTAATCATTTGTTAGCACACAATGAAGTGGTTATAAGTATTGCTATTTAATAATATTTGTTTTATTAAATATAAGAATCATTTGCTCAGTTTTAAATAGTTCTGAGTAATGTTTTCCATGTAAAACTTTGTGAAGCTTTTCTACTGATTTATACCTCGCGAAAAAATCTATTTTAAAGAGTATGAAAAGGAAAACTTTGCTTTTAAGAAGGCATTATTGAAAAAAAAACGAATGGAAAGACTAGTGTATATCCTTAAACATTGGAAATTAATTGTTAAAAGACACTGTTATAGTCTTAAAAGGAGATATACTCGTACATCAAAACCAAATTATCGGAGGAAAGAACTTAAAAAGGTGATCTATGATTTTGTTTCAAGTACCAAGACCTCAAGTAGCACAAGATCAGAAACGCTTGAGCTAGCGTAAAAGACAACCATCTTTAACTTTGGACATCTAAAAAGAAAAATAGATACGGCTTTTGAGAATGGGACATATCGAAAGAGGAAGATGTTGCGAGGTGATAAAAAAATCCCTACCTGATAATAGTTATATATCAGTAAAATTCAATTAAATATCAGGCATGTCATTACTAGGATTTAAATCATCAAACTGTTCTATTTCAAATAATTTAGTTTAGCATAAGTCATTTACTTGCACACTGTTTAAATATCGAAAAGTTCTATCTTACAAACTTTCGGATCCTATCATGTGCTATCCTTCCGGGCCAGACTGGACCTGGGAGCAATATCAATAAAGGAGTACTCCACATTCCTCAAAGCTCCAAAAATACTAGACCCGAACTATCAGATTGTTTAATGTTATACAGGACAATCGTTTTAGGAGTTTTACCCTTTTGTAGAAATGCCGTTGATGCATTCTTCAGCCCCAGCCAACTGGGCTCTATTTTTCTTTTGGTTCTGATGGAATCATTTTGTGCAACTCTTAAAAGAGATTCAGTTTCTGCCTTTAAGGTTCTCCATCATAGCCATGGCATCTCATGTACAGTTTCCCTTGCCAACTCTGCAAGAGATTCATTTTCGTATGGCTTGTGCCAGACAGTGCTCAAATTTGTTTATATTTCTATTATCATTCCCTAAGAAAAATATATTGTGAAATAGTGTCGAAAAGATATTCGTTTAATCTTTGCTTGACTGATATGTTTGATAGGACACATGTATAGATTAAAACTCTATCTAATAATTGCAACTGAATGTAGTCAGATGGACCAGTTGAATCAATCCCGGGACCACAGTGATTGGCGATTAATGTTGAGATTTTCCCCGCATTTCATTGTAGGTGGGTTGATGGTTATCATCGGAGAAAATAAACTTGGTGAACCAAGTTTAATTACTACCTGACTCACGACGCCAGTTATGGGTGTATTTGATAATCGTTGGCTGAGAGATTTTTTGTTTAGATTCATCGCATATCAACCATTGTTGGTTATTTAATGCCAAATCTTTCTTTATAAATATATATCAAATATACATGATTTGGTTTGTTTGGGTTTTAGAGCATATGGACCATTGTAGGATGTTTAAAGCCAAATCCTTTTTATACATATAACTCAAATATATATGATTTCGTTTGTTTAGATTTGATGTCGTATAATCAATTGAAAGTTTTTTCATGCCTAATCTACTTTATACGTGTATATCAAATATATATGACTTTTTGTAGATAATGTTTTTAAACAAACCTAATTTCATATTTTTGCGTACAGTAAACTGGTTTCAGGTATTGTTATGTATTACTAACAATTCAACTAAACATAAGTAATTTGTTTACACACAGTTAAATGATCAAACAGTTCTATAACTAAAAATTCAATTTAGCATTAGTTGTTTGTTTGCACAGTGTAAAGATTCTATTAGACCAATAAACCCAATCATGTGCTTCAACCCCAGGTCAGAGTGGACTTGTGAGAAATAACAATAACATTCCTGAAATTTCCAAGGCTGGAACCTTGCAAAATGCTCGTTTAGATTCATATCAGGACATACGTTAGGGTAGGGCCTTACTCCTCTGCAAAGATGCAGTTGGTGTATTTTACAGCTATTGGCTGTAGAAGTAAAAATAAATAACTCGTGTGAAACGTGAGGAGCTCTGTCGGTTTATTCTCTCCGGTCAGTTTCTGAGACCGTGAATGTAAGTATAAATAAATAACGGACCGAAAGCTCGGTGAAATCTCTTCGTTCAAATGGGAACTGCTCTTTCTCTTTTTCTTTGACTTGTTCCTCGCTCTCTGTTCACACAAATGCTTGTCTCCACTCATGTTATGCTTAGTGCACTTCCAAGAGGTACATTTTTTTTTTTAAATCCTGGAACTAATGTCAATGACAAAGGGGCTCACCGTTCACGCTACCTAAAAAGGTGGAATCTTTCAACCGAATAGATGACAGTGTAATACACATCCCATCGTTTGGTGGTGATGGAGATGTGGATTTAAATCCTTGCAGGCGATGCGATTGGTAAATTGTAAACTACGGTGATTATTTTTTTGTTTTTTGCTATTTTATTAACGTTCTTGGGTTATTGTTGCGGTCTTGAAGGGCCAGAAATGAATGACACAATGAGATGTAAGATTTACAACAGTACATATTTGTGGAAATGTAGACAGTAACGGTTACCGGTAACTGACTAGATTCGCTTGCCACGTTTATCGATCCAGTCATTATTTATAATGTCTGGGAGGGTCCATGTGACCTCTTTGGGTATATCACCATAGAAGTTATTTAATGCCAAACCCATCCCTTTTTATAAGGACAGTAGTGGTACTATTCTACCCATAAATGGGAGAATATGGGGGTTCACACCTTTTCTAAAGGTATTTGTCCGAACTCTCAGTCCTGCGCTTTAACCATTACACCACGGGCACATAACTCTTTGATAGAGTGATCTTTTTGAATAAATAATACGATATATTCGGTTGATAAATTTTAGACTAAGAGAGTATAAAAATAATTTTATATAAAAAATTGTAAAATTTAGTCGATATGGAAAGGGTTAAGAGCGGAGAGGTTTTCTCTTTCTCTCTCAATATATTGTTTAAGAACACTATCGTCTCCATATGCTTTTTATGATGATGTTTACCAATGTCATTCTAGCAATGTCTATATTTAAAAATGCCAACTCTGTAAATCCATAGACACATCAGTATATCAACTTATAATATTCTCTCAATATTCGAAGCTTCTCTCCATGAATCATATTATTATTTTCATTTTTTTTCCATTTTTCTGAAGAAGTAGTAGTAAATCCATATGTTTGAAACTAAAAAAAAAAAAAAAAAAATAATAGAATAAACACAACGAAAGCTCGACTCGCAAACATAAAAATACCCTGCAAAACTATCGATTAGAAAGTTTTCTGACACGAAGCATAAAAAAAAAAGAAAAAAAAGAAAGAAAATGCAAACAAACCTCGATTATCGGAACAGCAATCAATTTTGGTTGTTTTTTGGCCAATACCTCCACGCCTCTTTTCGCTCTCAAGTCAACTTTTCACCGCATTGGACGTATCTCTATAACTTTAGCCATCGATCGATTTCGCTGTCTTTGGCTCCCTTCCTTCGTTTTCCCTGGTTTTGCCATCTTCGTCTTTGAAGACGGTAACTTGAAATGCCGATGCGTTGAAACCTTCTCAAAGCGCTAGACGTTTTTGCAAATATCATGAAAGACGAGGTTATCATTTTGAATAAATTCTTGAGCAATACGGTATTCTACTGGTCACAAGGTGCAGTACAAACTGATCGCACATCGACTCAGCATATTGGCTCGGCAGTTATAAAAATAATAAATAAATAGAAGCCAGTTGAGTTGTATTTTTCAACTTCACTATCGAAGAACTTTCTGAAGAAATGTAAGAACGAAATGTTTGCCAACTGTCAGAGAAATCCATTTAAAAAACAGAAAAAAAGAAAATCAAAAAGAGAATTAAAAAATAATGATCAACCAGACAATAAAAGAAATGTACCGTGGGAATGATTAGACGTGTTTTGATAAAGAGATAGCATGATTTATTTCATATCTTTATTTTTATATAATTCCTTTTAAGACGAGGTGACAGCGAGGCAAACGGTTTAGCTCTGATCGATAAGGAAAAACTCAGAAAAAAAAGTAAGTTTACATCAATTATTATTATTATTATTATTATTATTATTGTTATTGTTATTTCAAAGTTTTTGCCACCAGCTTTAACTGAATTTTTTTTTTTTACTTAAGTCTCAGTGACAGCACATCTCTTCAAGTCTCCAGGACTCTACTCAGTATTTTGGCCGCTCTCAAAAATGCTGTCGTCTGGATGGTCTCTGCTCGTCCCTGGATTTCCGACGATTCTAGCTCCTTAGTCAAATCTTCGGAAATGGTTCCACATGCACTAATTACTATTGGTATCACTACCATGACGTTCCACAGCCTATTTACTTTTCTTGAAATGTCTAAGTACTTTTTTTTCTTTTCATTTTTTCTGATTTTCACTTTGTGGTCTGCTGAGAGGCAAAGTCCAATATTCTGCATTTTTCTGTTTTTTTTTTTCTTTTTCAATTATCACTAGACCTACTCCACTGGCCAGGATTGGGTGATCGGTTTGCATCTCAAAATCCCACAGTATTTTGAACGTTTCATTGTCTCGGATGAATTCAGGTTTGTCCCTATACTATTTGAAAAAATGCTCAAACTTCCATTTCTTGCACAATTCCCAGCTGATCACCTACAAGCAGTCATGTCAACACATACATTCTTTATCACTATTTGTTGCATTCACTTATGTGAAAAAATCCTTTCATATCTACCACTGTATAACATATTTTCGCTTTATTATCATACTACTTCTTCTTCTTCTTCTTCTTCTTCTTCTTATTGTTATTATTATTATCTCTACTACTACTATTGTGAGATATCCTGACGAACTCTAACCACAAAGCCCTCCGCTCGGGCAGGATATGACACAAGGTCAATTTTTAAGTGGAGTCTGCCTTACTTCTTACCCATAGCTGGAGGGAGAATTATTGGATTCATACCTTTCCGAAGGGTATTAGTATTATGTGAAATGCAGTTAACCTAATTCAGAATTTGAACTCGTGTCTCCGTGTCCATTTCCTACGACGATAACCATTACACCACCTTTCCCTCCGCTCGGGCAGGATATGACACAGGGTCAATTTTAAGCGGAGTTTAACAGGTTTGAATTCAGAGTTTTCCATAGCTAGTTGCCTCACCAAGGCTGAAGAATCCAGTCTGCTCTAATATTAACCCATAACTAGAGGGAGAATAATTGGATTCATACCTTTCCCAAGGGTATTTAGTGCTACTAACGAGTAGTCTTTCACTAAGATGTGAGAGACAAAATGTTTTCTCAAATTTCTAGTATTTATCTTAGTGTTATTGTCTGAATGGTCTCCTTTCTTCAGTGTGCTTAATCTTTTTTCCATAATGTTGGTAACTTTTGCAAAGGCAATTATTATTATTAATATTATTAATATTATTAATACTTGACTCATTGCGAGTTTTTAACACTAGCATTAGCAGGTGGGTTTTTACTGGAGTTCGAGTGACTGCAAGTTTCCTCTGGTCTGCAGGACTTTTCTGAGTATTTGAAACGATTTGTAGTCTGGGTGGTTTTGATTCTCCCACTGAATTTCAGTTCCTCCAGGCCCTTTTCCAAGCATTTGGGGACCGATCCAACTACAACTGGTATGACCTTGACCCACATGTTGCATAGCTTTTTCAGACAAAGTCAAAGTATTCGTCTGTCATTTAATGGTAAAAGTGAATCTTCTTGAAATAGACCTATCTGAATTTTCAGGACTGCTAATCTATTATTATCATTCCTTCTGAAGTTTACACGAGCTTTAGCAGATGGTCTTTCACTGGAGTCTGGTAAACTGTCCGTCTTTGGTTTTGGTTTTTAATTTTTACTTAATTATCACGAGGTCTTTAGCTGGGATTAGGTTATCTGTTTCTACCTCAAAATCCCGGTGGATTTTACATTGTCTTATTCTCCAGGGCGGATTTTTCTTTGTGCCTGTACCGTTTGATAGTATGGTTAAATTTCAATGTCTTGCATAATTCCCAGTAGATGAGCTTATACCCTGATGGTTTTGTTTTTTTGTTTAATGGCATATAACCTTCGTAGGTTATTTAATGTCAAAGCCATCCTTCTATTTAACCCAGAACTGGGAGGATAAAGAGGTTCATACTTTACCCAAGGGTATTTACTCGAAAGTGAACGTAATAGCACGACTGGAGTTCGAACTCGCTTATTACGATTCGCTTTAACCATTACACCACGAGGAGTCGAATCTAGTCGTATACTGTTTTTATGCTTCATTTCAACATTCACTTATTTGATTAGCTTTTTCTTGTTTTCCTACACATAACATACTCTTGTTATTCCGCTGTGTATAATTATTTTTCTCAATGCGATTATTATTATTCATCAATTTTACACTTTACGATGGTTTCATATCAACGCTTGTGGTTTTTGCATGAATTTTGACTGACAGCAAATATCCACAGATACTTGGGACTCAAATTATTTTGGTTCCTGGGTGGATAATTACTACCTATTACTAGGTTTTCATTTATTTTTTTATGGTAGATATATGATCTACCCTCACCCGTCGGTGAAATAACAACAGGAATATTCTTCTATAAACAGTAAATATAGAGTGAAGAATATAAATTGAGAAAATATTTATGAAAATATCTTATATTGACAGGTCTTACAGAGTTGGTCAAAGGAACATTGATGTGATAAAGTGATGAGAAAATGGGTGAACATATTTAAGTTAATGGCCTACGTATACATAAGCAAATATATCATTTTGGAGAACTGGAAAATTTTCATGGGGAATATCGCGTACAAACACACTTTATATATATATATATATATATATATATATACACACATAAATTTATATATATAAATATATACATATATACACGTATATTTATATATATATATATATATATATATATATACACACACACATATATAGATATATACACACACACACATATATATATAGATAGATATATATACACACACACACACACACATATATATATACACACACACATATTTATATATATACACACACATACACACACACATATATACACACACACACATATATATACACACACACACATATATATATATATATATATATATATATACACACACACACATGTATATATTTTTTTTCATCATACAAAGTGTGAAAGCACGTGCGACACCCTAACCTCATCAACCGCCAACCAGGGTGATAACAGTTTCGGTAGCCTTGAGCTACCGAAACTATGTTATCATATATACACACATATATATATATATATTTATATATATTTATATATATATATATACATAATGTATACATATATCTTTTTAACAACTCACTCAATTCAATTTAACTGTAGGTTATGCTAGAATTAAATACTGATTATATCAATAATTAACATGCACATTCTTTAAAAATTGCCTTCAACCCTATTCTTACTCATTTTAAAAGCAGATTATAATTTAACATTGAATGGATTCGTAGTATAACAAAATATTAAGAAATGAAATAAATGACAAATGAACTACCGCATGGCATTTAAACACTCCACGTGCCAACGTAGTTTCAACACCCAACATCGCATCCTAACACCCCACGTGACACCATTTTTACAACGACCAAAAACTGGAATATTCAACACCGAGTTTATATAATAAAAGTCTCTGATGATGAAATTTTCTACTTTGAAATTTATTAGAACCTGAGTAATTATTTTATATCGCCTAGCAACTATATCGAACGTGAACATACCACTATCAGCTGTTCATAATAGCAGAGATCATAAAGAGGTCAGTCTAAAATTACTTCGTTTAGCAAACAGGTCATACATTCAATAAATGACAGTTATTTTTAATTACTTCTTTTCTGTCACTTATGTTCTTTTAAGACTATTTTATAAAGCTGAAAAAAAAATTCACAGGAACATTTTTTAACTTAGTCTAACGTAAGTTTGAAATAAGAGAACAATAAAAAAAATAAACAACAACAAAGAAATATTCCTACTTATTAAACTCTTTTAATTCCCTATATGTGTATCTATACACATACATTATATATATCTATCTCTCTCTCTCTCTCTCTCTATATATATATATATATATATATATATATATATTTTTTAAACTTGAAATTTTGAAACAGTTTTCCATTTCTAACATCATACTGAACGAAAACAATATCAAAATCGAAAACGGACTGAAAAAAAAAAATCAGTCTGCGCCACCATACTTTTGAGAAGCCTTTCCTTTTGCCTTTCCTTATCACTTTGCCTCTTAGCCCTTCCTCACCCCAAATTACAACCTAGACACCACAATAAAGACACTTTTCTGCGACATCACATTGTAGTCAATATCTTTCCATGAAACAAGATATGCCAAAACCCCTTCCACCTCAACCCTTCCCTACTTTTTTTCTCATCAGCTCCCTAGAATCTATCTCCAGTTTCAAAACAAAAAAATATATTTAATGAAACCTGATACATATGACTTTAAATCCCTCCCAGCTTTCTTGCTTCAACTATACCCCCACCTCCATCATACCATTTATCCTCACATGTTTTTGAATAGAAAAATTCAGAAAACAGTCTCTGTCTGAAGAAGTTCGATATGAAATAAAGCAAAAAAATATCACACATCTAAATTCGAGTTAAGTGTTTGATTTATACTACTTTCCACACACACACACATATATATATATATATATATATATATATATATATATATATATATACTGAAAAATGTATCAAAATAATATCAATTTACTTAATTTAAAGAAATTATTATCTAAAAAGAAGAAAATTTAAGAATAAGTATTCTCAGTGTACAACGATTACATTTTTAATGAAAGCACTAATTTATATTCAAAAGTTATTTTAGTTTCAATTCGTAATTAAGAAGGTTTGATCTTTGTTTCGTTCCCTTGAAAAAAGTCAAGCTTTTCATTCATCGAGTTTTTAAATACATTTTGCTTTCTTACAGTTGAAGATTATCGTTCTTGTTCCTTGGAAAAATGTCTCAATTATGAAGCCTTTTAAGTAAACTTGATTTTTAAAAACACGTTCTGGCACGCTAAATACCTCACACAGATTTGAAGCGGAATGTTAACCATAGATTTAGTACATCTTTCAAACTTTCTCATCTTTCTCTTTCCGTTTATCTTACACGCCCTGATGATAGTGTGAAAACTGAAATGTTTAAACTGGCAAATATTTCTATAAATTTTTTTTAAAAAATAAGACAATTTTTTCATCTCTATTAATTTCTATTCTGTCTTATTTACGAGTAGTTTTTCCCAGATATCACGCTGTCTTTTCAAGAAAATTTAAAAACAATTAGAGATGAATTCTAAATGCTTGGAGAATATAGATATTTACAGATCTCACATTTAAAAAAAAACACAATACTATTTTAACCAAGTGCGTCATACTCATCAGTACACCAAACTTTCTCAGATCTTCCCCCACATTTCCCTAAATATATCAAATCGTTCTCAGTGTGTTCAATTCTGAGTCTAAAATTTTCAGAATATTCGACTTACCAGATGTGCCATTGCCAGCCCTCTGGAAATGGATCCTTATAAGAGAAAATTCATATCCCACATATCAGCCGAAAAACACTTAACGGAAATTTCTTATTTAAACAATAGGAGGTTTTCATATTCAAACATACATTACAATTTTTATGAAACACAAGTAAATAGAAACTAGTCGGTAGGAATGATCTCACTCAATATTTTTCGAACACACAGGTCAGCAGAGTTGAAATAGGAGTATTTCAATTTGGTTTTTAATTCGTTACTGAAAGAAATGAACTCAACATAGTAAATTTAAGAGACCTAGTCTATAGACACAATGATTCAAATTTCAACAAAGCATTTATTCAAGGACTAGTCGCTGCTACCACTTACATCAACAAAGATGACCTTTCTTCACCTCGGAGATACATAGCTGCATTGTGTGTTTTGTTCAGAAATAACAGCATTATCATCACGTATTCTGATTAACGTGTTGATGTTGCAATGATAGATTCTAGTCTTTTTAACAATAAAATAATGGAATTATTGAATGACAAAGCCACATACGAACGAACTGTTCTTCCAACCATATACATATTCATATACGTTTTAAATAAGTCCTATAAAACACTAATCTTTGAAAGAGAAAAATCTTAGTCTTCGTTTAATTTTTACTCAACAAACCCTAAGATTTATAGTCTTCCAAATACCCGACAAACTGGAATTACTCTAGGACCAATTATGTCTTGAATTGTATTGGATAAAATTAGAAATTCTTTAGCTGAAATATCAGACCCTCTCTTTGGTACGATTAGTCTTGCGCACAATATGATTTACGCAACAAAATCAATAATTTAGTTATGGAAACCAAATATTTAGCCAGTCTTCATATAAAATCATTATACATCAATATTTCTGTAAAAAATATATATACATTAAACAATCATTTCAAGAAAATAAACATAACATTACCTTTACTATTCACAAAGTAATTAAAATTTACACATTATGCATAAAATTTTAAAGACATATATACAACAGTATTTTTTATGATCAAACATCAGATATATTTATGGGTTCACCAATTAGTGAGTTCCTTGTTTGCCCTTTCCTTGAATTTTTAAAATCTGGTCCCTTTTAATATAGAATACCTTAATATAATAACTATTTCCGTTACATACTTGGTATATTGTTTATATATCCACGGGATAATGAGTGAACCAAAATCAGTTTTAGATTACACAATATTGAGTCGCCAATTCATTTTACTCAGAAATAGAAAAGAACACCTTACATTTCTTGGACATTTTAATGATAAAACCCCCAATAATTTAGAATTTAAACTTCATGTTAAATAGAGTAATAAAAATGACCATAGAAATTTTTACTCGCATTATTACAACAAATTAAAGAGGGGAATAATCACAGACTTTTTTTCTAACCTTAGAGCTCTTACCATTTGTAACCGCTAAGTTTTTAAATGATGAATTTGACTATACAGAAAATTCCTTCACGCAAAATTTATCATGTTAAACCTTTGATAAAAAATAAAAGATCACAAAATTTACAAACGTAAATGTTCTTCTGAGATTCTAAACAATTTTTCAAATTATGATATATTACATAGATAAAGCATTTCATCTAACGATTCAACAACAAAAATATTTTTAAAAAAAACCTGAGGAAAGGAATTTAAACAATCACTAAATCTGCAAAGACAATTAGGAACTTAATAAGTATTAAGTATTATACCCTCATCGATTCCAGAGCGGGGGTGTATAAAATTCCATCTCTGAATAAAATATATGAGAGTGAAAAATTTCATAGTGCATATAAATGAATTTACGTGGACAGAAACAATTTCATAAGAGCAAAAACATGAATAGCAGTTTGATAGAAAATACATTTGATCTGATAACAACTTTATTTTTCATGATTCCAGGACATGAATAATAAAGAAAGGATGAAAAATCGTTGTCATTTCAAGCAACAATTCCATCAAAAAAGATATATATGTACATGCATTCATATATACGTGTATATGTACACATATTTACACACATTCATATAATTGTAAACTTGTATAGATACACTTGAATATATATTGTTGATTGATTCGGTTTTACTACATATCAACTCTTGCAGGTTATTCAATGTAAAAATATTGTTCATATATGTTAGATACATGACTTGTAAAAATAATTTGTTAGTAATTTAATCAAACGAGCAAGAGAACATTTTTGGCACACAATTAAATGTTTTCGAGCATTGACATTTAGTATCAATAATTCAGTTTACATTATTCTTTTGCTACCAGATTGATATACCCATATGATTACAATGCGAAGTATTTTTGGGGTAATTTCAGGTTTTAAATGAGTTTGAGTAATTTCCTCGCCCACAATTGAGTAGAGCGGTTGTTTGGACTGTTTTAAATGGTTTCTAGTATTGTTATTTAACACTAATGAGTATATTTGATAATAATTATATTTTGGCACACGGTGAAGAGGCTACAAGTCTTGCTACTTAACAACTATAATTCAAATTTCTACATGGTTAAATAGTTTCACTTATTACCACATTACATTACAAATTCAATTTTATATCGGCAATTTGTGTGAATGGTTTAAAAGTTTTACTTTGTAAATGGACAGAAACCAGACAGATAAAACCATTCAAGGTAGGCGTTGATGTGGGAGTAACAGCGATGAAGGGGAACAACAGAGTCTCAAAAGCTCGAAAATGGGAGCCAAATAATCAGTTAGTTTAATGTCATAAACTTGATTCTCAGTGGCGGGGGTCTTAAGAATTTGCAGAGATTCAGTTAGAATATAATACAGGCCCAGTGGAATGGGTAGATGAATCAACATAGATTCATAAACAGATATACAAACATATATATATACATATATATATATATATATATATATTTCATAAATGCACACACATATATATTCAAGTAAAGGAAGAAAAGTTGGTGACACGAAGAGCAACACAAAAATTACCCTTTTTAATAGTTACGACACAGAGGTGTAGAAGAGGCCGCTACCCCTTTCTCTGAATTCTCTCACTTTACCCTTGTTCCGTACCTTATAATGCTGAGGTTTTAACAAGGCTGCAACAAGTAACATTTTGGTTATGACTCGACCTAGCATTGAACCATAGGCGAACACTCTAAACACTGGGCCAATGGCCCTCTCTGTCTGTGTATATATATATATATATATATATATATATATATATGCATATATTCTACATGTATATATATATATATATATATATATATATGCACATACATAAGTAGACTATGTATATACATATAAACGCACATATATACATACTTACGTACAAACACATGTATATATATATATATATATATATATATATATATATATATAGAGAGAGAGAGAGAGAGAGATACATTTATATAGATATAACCGTATACACACATACATTTGTATACATATACTCATATACACTAATAGAGATACCTATATATAAATATGTTTCATGGTATACTTATAATAGTGAATGCTCTACTACGAAACCGCATAGAACCCAAAATCGACAACATCCTTGGAAAAAAAACAAAATGGCCCCCGAAGAAATAGATCCAGGACCTCACAAATATTGACCATCCGTAAAATCCTTGAAGGCGTATGGGCAAGAAACCTGCGGGTGACATTACTATTTGTCGACTTTACCAAGGCTTTCGATTCCATACACAGAGGGAAGATGGAACAAATCCTACTAGCATACAGCCTACCAAAAGAAACCGTAGCAGCAATAACGATTCTCTTTAGAAACACCAAAGTGAAAGTACATTCACCGGATGGAGACACAGAATACTTCGACATTGTAGCAGGAGTACAACAAGTGGACACGCTAGCCCCATACGTCTTTATCATCTGTCATGACTACGTGCTTAGAACACCGATCGATAAAATCAGAGAAAACGGCTCCTGTTAAATAGCCATATACGGCTATTTGTGAAATGGACATTGAATGTTGGTAACATATATGCATAGAGAACATAGGAATCTCGAAATTCGAAAACACGTAACGAATTCTTTGTTCAGGTACGAAACCTTTTTATTACTTTTGAGTTAAAGGTTTCGACATAAGGAGAGAGACACAATCTTTTTATGCGGGCTTCTTCATCTGGCCCCTATCTCGTGCGGCACCCATGGCGAGCAAATTCGTCTCGCCTCAGTGAGCCCCAAAAGTCGAACCTCCTCGTTCGGCGTCTAGTTTCAACTCTCTGACTTTCTTCGAAATCCCCCAAATCTTCCGTGCGCTTCCGGTGCGTGAGGTCACCCGCAATTTGTCACCCATTTCATCATCTCAGGCTATTGTGACATCTCTGAGTGACATGTCCACTCTGTGCACGCGCACGAATTACCACCTGCATCGAGGTTGCACCTAAATAACCCATGTGCTGCGCTGAAAGTTTCTCAGCCTAACTAAACCCAAAGGCATGAACCGAAATCACTCGGCTATTATATTACACTTCAAGCTGACAAAGAAAAGAAACAGAAGGTATCCCGCAAAAACAATTACCGACGCCGACTACGCTGATGACATAGCGATATTGGCAAATATGCCAAAGCAAGCTGAAACACTATTGCATAGTTTGGAACGAGCTGCCGCAGGTATTGGCCCCCATGTCAATGCACACAAAACTGAATAAATGTATTTTAATCAAGCAGGCGACATTTCCACACTAGAGAGAACTTCTCAGAAACTGGTAGACAAATTAACCTACCTAGGAAGCAGTGTCTCATCAACCGAAATAGACATCGACACGTTGCTAACAAAGGCATGGACAGCTATTGATAAGCTATCGATCATATGGAAATCAAAACTGACCGATAAAATGAAACGCAGTTTCTTCCAGGCAGCAGTCGTGTTGATACTGCTGTATGGATGCATCACTTGGACGCTTACAAAATGGTTGGAGAAGAAGCTAGACGGCAATTACACAAGAATTTTTCGCGCAATACTGAATAAGTCCTGGCGGCAACAATCCACCAAGCACCAACTATACGGCCACCTGCCTCCCATCACGAAAACTATCCAAGTTAGACGAACCAGATATGCAGGACACTGCTGGGGAAGCAAAGACGAGCTCATAAGTGATGTACTCTTATGGACCCCCACATATGGCCGAGCAAAAGCAGGACGACAAGCAAAAACATACATGCAGCAGCTATTTGAGGATACGGGATGTAGCCCAGAAGACCGGCCAGAGGCGATGAACGATAGGGAGAAGTGGTGAGAGAGGGTCAGAGATATCCGTGCTTCCAGCACGACATGATGATATATATATATATATATATATATATATATATATATATATATATATACCGTTAAACACACATAGATTTCACACACACACACACACACATATATATATATATATATATATATATACACATGTAAAAAGAATTATATATACAGAAGACACACACACACATATATATATATATATATACGCATATATAAATACACATTTATATTTATAATTGTATATATGCAGAAACCACTTGCATATATATATACACACGTGTGTGTGTTTAAAATTACAGTCATATTTAAATACACTTCCACATAAACACCCCCTAAAATGCACTCTTACACAGACTCTCTCTCTCTCTCTATATATATATATATATATATATATATATATAAAAAATCAAACACATAAATACTATATTTGCAAGTAATTATGCATATTTAAACGTTAATTATCGTAAATAGCATATGATTGTTGTTTTTTTTAGATATAAATTCTAGAATTCTTTAAAATAGAGAATAAAACAAATTCTTTTTCTGCTTGCAACAATGATAATTCTTTGTGTTGTATGGTTTTTCATAATTGATATTTACAATTTAAGAGAAATAACGATACGATAATCAACATAAACCTTCACATCTCCATAAATAGAAGTAGATGCGTCTTTGTACTTGTCATCTAAATAGGATCTAATTTCTAAACTTAAAAAAAAAACATGAGTAACTATAAAAAAATTATATTTGTTTGTAAAATCATTCTTTTTTATATTGAGTATCTATAAGTAGCCTCAAGTTATACTTATCGCACAGGTTCCCTTGACTTTCTCCCTCTCATTCACACGTGCTATTAGCCCCTTTCATCCATTGCTTTTGTCAGTTCCTCCTTGTTGGATACAGGGCAGATCAACTTGCTAGTCTATTAGCACTGATTTGTCCATGTGGGAAAGCCAACAGATCTTCTATAATGAAATCGCTCTAGCTTCTTCAGCCGTGGATGTTTTCGTTTTACTTGGAGAGTAGAGAGAAAAAACGTCCGTCGCCGTACAGCAGCAATTTTGTCGAATGCAGAATTTGTTAAAAGCAGGACTCAGTATCTTTCGGTAGTTCCGAGCTAGATTTTTTCAAGCGTTTAGGTAAAGTCAAAGTTGCACAACCAGAAAGCAGTAATGAAATGTTAGGATGCCCGTTTTTTTTTTCAGACACATCAAATTTCCATTCAGTCAATAGCGATAGAGGCTCCATCCTTTTCCTTGTCTACGTTGAAATCGAATTCGGTTGACGATATATTGCCACCAAAGTAGATTAAAGGTGATTTTAATCAAGTTCATGCCTGTATTTAACAACCTCTCTACACGTGCAGGATGTGATACGGTCTATTTTTTAGCGAAGTTTACCAGATGTTTTTCAGAGTTTTCTTCTCCTAGACTAGTTGTCTAATCAAAGCTAAAGATCATAGTCTGTCCTACTAATTACCCATATCTAGAGGGAGGAGAGTTGGATTTATTGCTTTCGTATGTGTATTAACGCAAAGTGAAAATAATCAGCCTCGTCCAGTACGTGAACTCGTGTCGCCGTGTCCGTTTCCTTCAACGATACTCTTAGGGCACCTCCTCAGCTTCAGATGTTTCGTTATAGAGTGTTTAATGCAGCAGCTGTGAGGAAGAAAAAATTATGGTTGATTTTTCATAAAATTAAAATGGCAAGAACTTATGATCATGCCATTCCCGAAAATGCACGGTTTGTGACATGGTCACAGTCAATTTTGATGAGTATTTATCAGTCGTGGTCCGAAAAAGAAACACTTTTCGAACGCCAGGATCGCAATTGTCGACGAATGTATATCAAAACTAGAATGAATGCAGGATACCCCGCGAAGTATAAGCCAACAGACTGCTCTGTCGGCTAAACCACCTCAGAAGAGGAAAACTCCCTCAACCCTGGTTTTCAGGGAATGTTGAATACTATTTCGCTACTATTAATCCCAGGTCTGCTTAGACTCAGCGGGGTAGTACCTGTTATGGTCTCTTCTGTGAGTCAAAAAGAATTCTTCAATCATTTTTTAAGGATTATCATTATGAGTCATTTGAAATTGTTCTTATTGAAATGGAATACTTGATAACTAGTATTTAGGATAAATCGCAATACTTGAAACCATTTAAATGTGTGCAAACAAATGATTAATTCTAAGTTGATTCAGTTCTGCTAAATAGTTATACTTTAAATTATTTAAATTGCGGGCTAACAAAGGGATGATATAAAACTGAGATAGTGGTATTAAGTTGAACGAAATCAAACTATCTAACTTCATGTCAACAAATCATTGAAATTAAATAAAATTATTAATGTTAAATAACAATGCTTGAAACCATTTGACTAAGTGCAAATAAACGAGTTTTACCTCGTTTTATTTAATTGCCTACTAAGGATTTTCTAAGAACAGATAGATAGATAGATAGATAGATAAGGATTCAGTAAGAACTTATATAAGAACTTAGCATTAAATCACCCAGAAGTGTTAATATGCTATAAAACACAAACCACCCCATCAACCAGCTAGTTTAGTCCAAAGTGAAGATAGCTTCAGCTAAAATGGAGTAAGGGATAAGTCATAACCTAGCGTATATCGATCCTTGTGTATAGGGTCATCTATTCACAGGCCTCCTAGAATGAATCTTTTATCCCCTTTTCAGCGCCGAACGCAGATTCAATAGGCGCATACGCGGTGGAACTAGATGTTATATCAATGGAAGAGAGTCCTTTTTTATGTTCATAGTGTACAACAGGTTAAGTGTGAATAGGTATTCTAGCGAAATTATGGCACAAGGATGCCCTGTGGGTAAACACTTTGCCGGTGGATTCTTATATGTATAGCTTGAATGGGCCACGTGTGACTATGTGATTTTAAATTTTTCACCATTATATTATATAAGGGTGGAGCATTGGTACAGAGATGAGGGAGAAATAAGGATCTGTAGGCTGAAGAAAATATTTCCAAGAAAATAATTCAAAGTAAAATCCATCATTTCTGTTCATAAATTAACATGTTTCCTGAAACTTTTCACTAAAATGAATTCATATACCTCCCACGATTAGATAGATATTTCCAATTCAGCGAACTAACATTAATTCTCTAATGCAGCTTTTGTAAAAAGTTAGGAAAATAAGATCCTCCATCAAGCACTGACTTTCAGAGGAATATTAGAAGAGGAACTACCTAGGTAGAACGAATTTGGCTCCCAAAAATACATTCTATAAAACTAAATAATAAAAATATTTTTTCTAATTTATTCATAAATAATGCAAATAATGGATAATAGGTAAGAAGCATATATAGATTATCATTTATTTATTTCATAGTAAGAATGAAAATAATTGTAGCAACATTAAACAAGATGGAAAATGAGCAACTCATTCCTAAAGAAAATTCTAATAAAATACATGGCTGATACATAATAACAGAATGACATAGCTCTGGCTTGTAATCGAAAAAAATGTTCAAATAGATTAGTGGTTGACAATTATATAGAAGTTATCTCCCTTTTCAAAACCAATCGTATTTTCTTATTTCTGTAAATAAATGTTACTTTGCTCACATGGTCAAAGAACTGGTTATGGGAAATTGTGTTTTTCCAATTATAGTTGTATGAAAAGATTCGGTTATTGTTAGCTTTGTCTTGATTTACTAAATCCACACACTCGCACACAAGAAAAAATATAAATGCTTAGTTCTAGGAACATATTTATATGTATTTATGCATATTAGTTTACGTGTCTAAATACGTATATAATATTCATGTATGCAGGATTGAATAGAAAAACGTGTGAAAAAAAGACAGAGAAATTTTGAACATTTGTCAGAATGTCTTACTCTAGCATACAACGCTATTGCTTATAAATGAGTAGACTGCAATCCCAGTTTAACCGAAATGTAGTTTTCTTCTTAACCGAATGAAGTAACACATTATCGTTTCTAATTATACGATGATACCGAATATTTCTATGTCATTTTCTTGTTAATATTTTACTTCTTTGAAATATATTTACCGTACTTATCTGAATAAATAAATGGGTACTTCTGTGTGAATTTCTGCATACAAACAAAAGGACTTGAATTTGTGTAAGGTCGTCAATATACATGACTGACTTACAGTGTATTTTATATGTGCTAATAAATAGCTTTTATCAAAATCATAGGATATAACATTTTCTCAAAGACTTTCAAAAGCAGGTTGGAATAAATTATCGTGTGTTATTCATTATTAATTAGATAGTTTCATTTTCATGTGCATACGGAATATTTTTGGTATAAAGTTTACAAAAAAACATTAGTATAAAAAGAAAAAAAAATCTTAATATTCTTATATGAAATAAGAAAAAATAAATGTAAATTTTATGTCTGGATCGATTATTTAGAAAAAAAACAACACTTTTTTCTCATTTAGCATATCTGTACGATATTACCAATTTAAAATTTAATTTGAATTTTCCTGATATAACTATTATTCTTTGTTTAATATGCTTCCTTGGGTATTTCCACATTTTACTCTCTACTCAAATCAACCTTAAATAAAAATAACATTTGCACAGAACATATAGATTATTAATAAAATATCTAAATAAACATCAGATTCTATTAGATAGTATCTCTTCCAATATTTCCAAAGTCTAGTCTGCTAAGGCTGTACAATAAACAGAGTACATCACTGCACAGGGGTAAGACCACCTCTTCCGAGTGTCCTGATATGTCACAAAACAAGCTAATAGAGTAACTTCAGTCCTGGAGCTTTGTTAAATGTGGAGTACTCCTTCATTTCTATGACTCCCCGGTACACACTGGCTTACCTGTTAGCATCCTATGTGTAGGTCGGATATAAGTATTCCTAGTTCGGTTTGGTTTGGTTTGGTGGGTTTTATGGCATATCAACCTTTGTTGGTTATTCAATGCCAAATCCATTTTTATGTAAATAATCAGTTTAATTTAAAGCAATTCAGTTTAGCATGAGTACAGAGTTTATTTGTCAAAATCCTTTCTATTTCAAAGTATTCAAGCAGTTGTATATAACAATTCAGTTTAGTGTAAGTACAGTTTCAATGACAAAAAACGTTCAATTTCAAATAATTCAGTTTAGCATAAGCACGCTATTTAAATGTAAGTACAGTTTAATTGTGAAAAACATTTCTATTTCGAGCTATTTAGTTTATTCAAGCAGTTCTAATTCAGCTAATTAAGTTTTTATAAGTACAGATTCCGCTTACTCACAGTTATATGTCAAAACAGTTCTACCTTAAACAATTCAGTTTAGTTTGAATACAGTTTCAATGTCAAAAAACAGTTCTACCCCAAACAATTCAGCCCAGCATAAGCACGCAGTTTAAATGTAAGTACGATTTAATTGTCAAAAATATTTCAATTTCAAGCTATTCAGTTCAATCAAAATTCAGTTTAGCATAAGTATTCTGTTAGTTCTATTTAACTAATTGAGAGGGCCCTGGGGGCAATGGCAATGAAGGGGTGTTCCGTATTCCCCAAGGCCCCAGCATTACTGGGACCTCACCATCAGACTGTTAAGTGTTATATCCAGGACACTCATTGGGAGGGGTTCTTACCCCTTTGCAGAGGTTCAGTCAGTGTATTCTAAACCCCCTGGCGACTGGGCAATACAGAGAGTTAAATGTCAAACAATTTTATTTCAGATAATTCAGTTTAGCATAAGTACACAATTTAGATGTCAAGACAGTTCTATTTAGAGAAATTCAGTTTAGCATTAGTGCGCAGTTTTAATGTCAAAACAGTTCTATTTTTAACAATTCAGTTCAGCATAAATACGTAATTTAAATGTATAAAAACAGTAAACGCCAACCACCGTTTCGTTCTATTTAATCGATGGATAGGACGCTTATCAGGTGCTACCACTCCGGGCCAGAGTGGACCGGGAAGCGATGGCAATGAACGGGTAGTCCGCATTCCCCAAAGTTCCAGTATTGCTGGAACCTCACCATCAGATTGTTTAGTATCATAATTAGGGCACTCATTGGGTGGGGTCCTACCCCTCTGCATAGAAGCAGTCGGTGTATTCTACAGCCCCAACCGACTGGGCAATCCTAGTTCGGACACTTAACTTCATCTGATGTGACTCCAGTCCTGGAGCTTTTGCAAATGTAGTGAATATTGCCATTACTCCCAGTTTCACTGGTACTACCCGCTTGGGTTCCGTCCCTGAGCCAAGTAGAAATGTTTAACCATTTGAAATGTGTGCAAAAAGAAGTTTGATAGTAAGGATTGGAAATTTACTAAGCTTTTTGCTTAGATGTGGCACAAGGCCATATGAAAGGGGCACCCAATGAGACTTTGCTAGTCGAGCTTGCTAACCATTACACCACCAGAGGCGCCTGTTTGATAGTAAGGATTGAAACCATTTAACAGAGTGCATTCTATTGAGCATTGGATTATTTATAATGTTACCGACATTTGTTTAAAACACACACACACACATAGTAAATAAATTGAATATTTGTTTTGGTTTTAGTTTTAATATATCTATTACTGCATCTTTACGTGAGGTTATTAATTAAAGTTTAAATCTAATTCAATAAAAAATCTGTAATTTAGGTCAAAATGTAATTAAAAAATTATTAATTAAAGAAAAAGGTTTTAAAAAAATAATTTTACTACATTGCTAACCGAAATTTACATTTAAAACGGAAGTGGGCTTAATGAAGAGGTAACTCTTCACCCCTTTTCTATCCCCTCCCATTCTTATGTGTCTATTCTAGTTTTTTTTTATCAAAAAGATCTGAAGAAGTACTGTTAATTTTTTTTTCGTGTTTTTGGAAATTTCAAAAATGCGTAACAGGATAGAAATAAATTTATAATCCTATGAGATCGGTTTCGTTGTTTTTTCTTAAAGTGTATATATATATAAATATATATATATAAGAGGGTTTGGTTTAGTTTCTTTGTATAATGGCATATCAACTCTTTTTAGGTTATTTAATGCCAAAGCCATTCTCCCAGAAGAACATTGGTGGTACTATTTAACTCATAGCTGGGAGAATTAGGGGGTTCATACCTTTCCCAAGGGTATTTGTCCGAAAGTGAACATAATAGCGCGACTGGAGTACGAACTCGCTTACTACGATTCTACAGTCAATCGCTTTTAACCATTACACCACAAGGACACCCCCTAAGAGGGTTTGATTTCAATAAAATGTGAGGGTTGATATACCATAATAACAACCAACTAGCCGATGGTTCCGAAAAATGCCCTCTTATTTTTCTTAAATTTTTTTTCTGAAATAATCCAATTTAATATTGATTCTTTTGTAAACAAGTGCTTCAAAGAATCCTTTATACAATTTGGACCTAATTATATATTACTCACCGGGCCATTGAACCGTGAGACCGAGGTTCAATTCCAGGTCGAGTCATACTAAAGACTCAAAAAATGGTACTTAATGCCGCCTTGCTAAGCATTCAGCACTATAAGAATGGAGTAGCGCCCACCCCTACACCTTGGTGTAGTAGCTATTAAAAAGAGAACCATTGAGTCGAATTGGACTAAGGTTGCCAACTCTACATATGTATTATCCAGTTTTCCAAAAATTTAATTAGTCGTTTTAGTTTTTAAAACCAGGCTTACAGTAAATTTCCAGTTCGAGAAAAAGTGTTTATAAATAAAACTAAGATCGTCTTCTATATTTTGAAATATCTATTGATTATATTCATGGTTAATAGAGCGCATAATATCCTATTTTATTTTGTTTTTAAATATTTTTGACAAAGTTTATTTCGAAAATTCGGAATTTCCGTTTTTAGATTATTAAGTATTAAAGGATTGCAATGCGCAATACACGTAAATGATGACTAACCTTTAAATATTTTTAACATTTGAAGGATTATGGGATATTCGTTTTTTGACGATTATAATGAAAATATAAACACACGCAGACATGTTTGTTTATTGTTTGTTTTTTATGGCATATATACACTTATGGGTTACTTAATACTAAACCCTATATATATATATATATATATATATATAAAAGTAAATAATGGACACATTTTGTCTATAAATTTTCTTAAGGATCCTTTCAAGTTTCATGACAAGTGTTTTGGTTTTAAATAGGAGTTGGGTGATAAATTTACCGAAATTGTCTCGAGCACTTTGAACCTTTCATAGGCTATCTTCGGGGGCTGTTTGCAAGTGTAAAGATTGTTTTTTTCAATAAGGTTTTTTGAGAAGTATATAACTGTGCAAAAATTACGTAAACGTATATTTACATTAAATTGAGATGCTAATGATATCGAACCGATCCTTATTAAATCATAAAGACAAAATGAGACTTTATTATTTAAATCAAATAATTTTAAATAAAGGACTATTTAAAAAAAAATATTTATGAAAATATTAACTAACTACACACACACACACACACACACATATATATATATATGTTCTTTAAACGAAAAGTATATGGCAGCTAATTTATTTTCCCACAGTTAAATGGTTTCTAGAATTGGTATTTTTTTTGTTTTCACATAGTTAAATTGTTTCAAGTACTGTTATTTAATACTAATAATTGACTACCAAATTGAATAATGATCCCAAGTAAAATATTGAAAAGTCCTGTTTTACATATAGATTGGAACTTAACTCCGTATTTAAGTGGATCTGAGAATAATGACAATATACATGTACTGCACTTTTCTCAAATATCAAGAAAACATCTTCATGATCATTGCAGGTAAATGTTAGACCCAGGACACAAATATATGCTTATGTGTGTAATTTTCATTTTAAAAAATCATTTAATTATTTGATATGTTAATACTTTGATAAGTACTTTAAAAATAGTGTTACCAATTGAAAATCCCACGTACGATCAGGTAGCCCTACCATTCATTGTATATATATATATATATATATATATATATATATATATATATATGGAAGAAAATAATGGATAGGAATACGACAGTTTGTGGAGAAAAATTGACAACAAGTAATCCAAATAGAAAGAGGAGATTTATTGAGAAACAAAGTCGACACTATAGCGTTTTGGTTCTGCTGAACCATCATCAGGGCGATAAAGGGTTATATTAGTGAGGTTAAGTATAGATAGATGTATAAAAAGTGTAAAAATATATATACACATTTTCTATATTTTATATATTTTAAACTTTTTATACATCCTTATATACTTAACATCACTGATATAACCCCTCATCGTCCTGATGATGGTTCAGCAGAACGAAAACGCTATAGTGTCGACTTTGTTTCTCAATAAATCTCCCTTTTCTATTTGGATTATATATATATATATATATATATGTGTGTGTGTGTGTGTGTGTGTGTTCGTTAGAGGTCGACTTCATTTATATTTGAGTTATTTGCTAACCTTAAACGTTCCACTTTTTTTACATGTGTCATTTCATTAGGCTGTTCAAATATGTGATGTTGTATCATCTGAATTTTATTTAAATTAAATTCTTTCTTTGTTAAATATAACGAAAAAAATATAAAGTTTTAACATTCATTCAATTTCCGGTACTGACATTCTGTTTAAAAACTATCCAATGTACGTAGTGTTTGATAATTATTTTCAGAACTTAACGTATGTCCTTAGAAAGAAAGCGTTCATATCACATCGGTCTGTTTACGTTCACGTCTATCAAATTCTGCTCACATCAACCTATTTCAACAATTTCTTATCACATCTGTCATTATCAGTATCAGTCTGCATATATATATATATATATATATATATATATATATATCTCCACACACACAGATATATATATATATATAAACACACACACACACATATATATATATATATATATATATATATAAACACACACACACATATATATATATATATATATATATATAAACACACACACACATATATATATATATATATATATATATATATATATAAACGCACACACACACACATATATATATATATATATATATATATAAACGCACACACACATATATATATATATATATAAACACACACACACATATATATATATATATAAACACACACACACACACATATATATATATATATATATATATATATATATATGTGTGTCAATGCGAGCGTGTACGCATGGGTCTAGTGTGAGATAGGCACACGACATCGCAATAAAATATAGTAATTTATGATAAAAATTCTTGGATTGATTATTCCATCCAAAAATATCTGATAATTATTTTTATATTTACTAATTAATTTTATATGCATACACTTTTACATATATAGATGCACAAGTAATATTGAACCTCACTTATGTTCCCACACGTACACATAAACATATATATATATATATATATATATATATATATATAATGCTTTTCTTTCATATGCTTATGTTAAACAACTTATTTTAAGTGGTTTGTTTCTTTTCAAACATTGTTACTTTCACATTTTTATCTCTCTCTTCGTGAAAATCAATAGATATTATCATCTATCGATCTGTCAGTGCCCGTTTGCTAAACCTCGGACACATATGTACATATGTACTTTTATACACACAGTTGTATAAGCAAAGTATAGGAGTGAGTGAGTGAGTGAGTGGGTGGGAGGTTATATATGGGTCTGTTAATGCGTTACTATGCTTACTAAGGAGTACCATTGTGAATATAGTTCTACATACAACATGAATAATTTTCAATGCAATAATCACAAAAAAAAATCAACGATATTTGATTTAAGAGAGATTTCGATATATTTATTAATAACTCTTGGTCAAGTTTTAAAATGGAGTTTAAAAAGTTTCATTTCAGATTCTTCTCTCTCCTAGACTGGTAGCCTAATCAAAGATAAAGAACCTAGTCTGCCCAACTATTTACTCTTGTCCGGAGGAAGAATAATCCCCACCACCACTGAAAATGTTCTGGCGTGGAAATAACAAATAAACCTTAGTTCACTTCGTAAGACACTGACCAAGTCGGCTGGAGTTGTAGAATACACCGACTGCACCTCTGCAGAGGGGTAATACCCCCCCGAAGGGGTGTCCTATATATGACACTAAATCATCTTATGTTGGGGTTCCAGCGACGCTGGAGCTTTGGAGAATGCGGAGTACCCCTTCATTGCCCTTGCTCCCATGTCCACTTTGGCCCCGAATAGTAGAACTTGATAGGGCCTTATCTATGGGTTAAATCGAACTAAACTGCGTACTTAGCTAAACCGAATTGTTTCAATTAGAACTGTTTAAACTGAATAGCCTGAAATAGAAATGTTTTTGACATTTAAACTACGTGCTTTTGCTAAACTGAATTGTTTTAAATGGAACTGTTTTGACTTTGAAACTGTACTTACACTTAACTGAATTGTTTAATTTAGAACTGTTTTGACTTTTAACTGTGTGTAAACAAAATCGGTACTTAAACTAAAATGAATTAGCTGAATTAGAACTGTTTGAATAAACTGAATAGCTTGAAATAGAAATGCTTTTGACAATTAAACTGTGTACTTATGCTAAACGGAATCGTTTGAAATAGAATCATTTGCATAAAAATGCATTTGGCGTGAAATAACCTACAAAGGTTGATATGCCATAAAACCCTAACCATATTTACCAACCCTTCCGCTCGGGCAGGATATGACACAAAGTCAATTTTTAAGGGGAGTTTAACAGGTTTGAATTCAGGGTTTTCCTTCTCCTGGACTAGTTGCCTCACCAAGGCTGAAGAACCTAGTTTGCCCTACTATTTACCCATAGCTGGAAGGAGAATTATTGGATTCATACCTTTCCCAAGGGTGTTAGTGCTATTAAGATTTGAACTCGTGTCGCCGTGTTCATTTCCTACGACGATAACCATTACACCACGGGAATCTCCTAAAACCCTAACAACCAACCGACCAATCGTAAGACACGTTTAACATTTTTATCTCATTAACCAACTGAAAAACCGGTAAAAATTCTTAAAGTGGTAAGCCTTTAATCGAAGTCAGAATAGTCTCATCTTTACCAGGATAACTATATAGAATTGATTTAAATTAAAAGTCCACTCTTTTTTTCTGGGCTCAAGCAATTTTGAATATGAGAAGGCTAATTAATATTATTTCTAGATAACCAATCTGAACAAAACATCAGTAGTTTTTTCTGTAATCTAAATATTTTCTTTGAAAAAAATTATACTCTGACTCTGAAGAAGAGAGACTCTCTTTCTTGAAATAAGTTTGGTATTAGTCTAGAACTCTTTCTTACAGCCTGTATTTTTAGATTTGTGATTTACGTTAGACTTAGTTATTATCAATGTTCAAGTAACCTCATCATAGGAATCTAATGTTTGGCATAAGAAAAAAACAATTGCTATTTGTGACATGCATTATCTCTTTTTTCCCAATTCAGGGTTATTTCGAGAATATTAAAAAAAAAACTTACATATTTACACCCTGGAGAATACTCAGAAAACAATTCCAACTGAAACAATGTTTAAGCTCGTACCAGTGAGCTTTTATTCTAATCAAAATTTGAGTAACTGAATCAAAGCCTACATCAAAAGATACTTTTGATTCAGGAATCTGTTTGAAAAACATGATAGAATAGAAATAGAAAATTCTTCTCTCAAAAGTTCTGCTACAACATCGTAATTTTCATCAAAAAATACGTTCAAATTTTTTGTTTATTGTACATATCGGATTATATCCAATGACGTTCAGTTATAATTTTCTCATCTAAAATATATCAAAATGACCGATTCAGCGGGACTTGTTGGTTGGATAGCAGATTATGTTTTAGCCTATCAACGCTTGTAAATTATTTTATGCCGAATCCAGTTATACGAAGGTGGGTCAAAATGTAACGTCTTTTTCTTTAGTACACGAATAATTACTAACACAACAACATGCATCATACATCAAAATGAAGCTGGTCCTTAGAGGATCACATCCATTCTTTTCAATATAGTCATCATTTCTCTCGATAGCTTTGTTTCACCTTTGATTGAAAGCATCTATCCCTTGACTCGAACAATTTTGTTAATTGTTCTTTGAGTTTTTTCATTACAGCAGTTTTCACTTCCTCATCTCTGGGGTAATGTTAATCATATCTTCTACTCCATGATGGTGGGTTTAAAAGGCAAACATGGTGCCAGTGACGAGGAAGTGAAAACTCCAACGATGAAGTGGCTCAATGTTTATAAAGTATTCACCCTGAGGTTTAAGACAATATCTTACACTATTACCCGTAGATGTAAGTAAATATTTAAGCACCCCTACGCCAGGAAGAGAATCTCTCACAATGTCATTTTAAAGTAGAGCAAAGATTAAATACTCCAATAAATCTGTATATTGTAAACCGAATGATTAGTGCATAAATAATAGGAAACTGATATTAACATTGCAAATCAAGAAAGAATTATATATATATATATATATATATATATATATATATATATATATATATATATATGTGTGTGTGTGTGTGTGTGAAGGTAGAATTAGTGTAGGAAATGTAATCGGTGACTCGAGACTCGAATTCAAATCCTGGAAAAGTTTGTTTTCATTTCTCTTCGCGTAAAGACCATTGGGAAAGTTATGAATCCACATATTCTATTCCTCCTCAGCTATGAATTAATAGCAGGACACATTGGGCTCTCTCGACTTGATTAGGTAACCAGTCTCAGTGAACGAAACTTATTTCAAACCATTTTTAATCCGCTCACAAAAAGTGACATTGTATTATTCTTCTCTTTACAGTGTTATTGGGTAAATCAAATATATTCATAAACGTCTTTATCAGTAAAATCAAAGTGCAATTAAAAGAGGGGCTTAAAGCTCAGTGAGATATTTCTACTGTAGAGACATTACTTGTCATATTGAAGAAATACTTTTGATTTAAGGCAGCAAAGAAAATGCAGCAATGCTCTGTGGAATACAAAGAGTGTTAATGGAGTGATAAAGACAACACAACTATCTAATACAACTATGAAAGGTCTGCAGACATAAAGTTCGTTCATTTAAACATATTTTATGAACAAGTTTCAAAGTTCATCGTTTTCTTAGTTTATGATCTTTCCAACAGCAACGATTATTCAGGTATTAAGAATAGATATATCGATACGACCGCTGCCAGGAAGAAACTGCATTTCACTTTATCGGTCAGGTCTGATTTCCATATGATCGATAGCCTATCGATAGCTGTCCATGCCTTCGTTAGCCGCGTGTCGATGTCCTTTTAGGTTGGTGAGATGCTGCTTCCTAGTTAGGTGAATTTGTCTACTAGTTTCAGAGGGGTTCCGTCGAGTGTGGTGATGTCGCCTGTTTGATTATCGCACATATGGATGCACTACTTGGACGCTAACTTAAAGTCTGGAGAAGAAGCTTGACGGCAATTACACAAGAATACTGCGAGCAATATTGAACAAGTCCTGGCGGCAACACCGTACAAGTCACCAACTATACGGCCACCTACCTTCTATCAAGAAAACTATACAAGTTAGACGAACCAGACTTGCAGGACACCGCTGGAGAAGCAGGGACGAGCTCATTAGAGATGTACTCCTATGGACTCCCACATATGGCCGGGCAAAAGCAGGACGACCAGCTCGAACATACATTCAGCAGCTATGTGAGAATATGGGATGTAGCTCTGAAGACCTACCAGAGGCGATGAACTATAGGGAGAAGTGGTGAGAGAGTGTTAGGGATAGCCGTGCCTGCGGCACGACATGATGACGATAATGAAGAATGGATGGTTGTTTGGCATAATCTAACAAAAATCGGGAGTGGGCAATTGTATCTAATCCCCCTCCATAGTATCTTTAAGTCAGGAAGTTTACTATGCAATGCTCATCTCTGCATTAGTTAGCACGCAATATATTATACCAGTTTATTTTTCTTTTTAATCAGAAACGGAAAGGAATGATCTGTGAACAGCTCTATTAAGGGTTATAATTAAAACTATCTTGAACTATTCATCTATTTACACATAGAGCAGACTGACCTGGATCTATGCTTTCACCATTGTTTCTAGCGGAAGGTAGTGACATCTCCAACCGCAGTTTGAAATCATTTCAGATGGTATCATTCTCTGTCCAGAAATAATTGCACCTTCTATTCTCAATTGTCAAGGGCCCTATATTTTTAAATAGAATATCTAATATATTTATGGAACATATTTATCAGCATGGATGAAAAACAGACTTTAAAATTTTTTATCCCACCAATTAGGGAATAAAAAGTAGACATATTTTTGTTTACTACACAAATGGTCTCTAGGTTCTTCCCTGTTACTTTTTTCGGCTGTGGAATTTGGCAAATATATAAAATGCGATGCAAATCGACAAATATGGCAAATCAATGAACTTGTACATTGCACCACTTGGAAACCGAATATAGACCCACTTAGAAGCAAATAAACATTACCCTGATATATATTTACGGTGGTGATGTTATTTTGGTTAAAAGAACCTTTCAGAGAAATAATAGTTCCTCTTTACTGAGACTATTTGTAGAGAATATGCTTAGGTGTGCCAGTTATATTTCTGAAGAGATTTAACTCTTTTTAAGGTTATCATCGATTTGAGATCTTTAGTAGAAGTTTGATGCACATTTTATCTTTTAACCCTCTCACTAACGTTTGACAGGATGTGCAAACTATTAGCGCAATCAAGTATGAAACAGATATATATATATATATGTAAATGCACACACATATAAAACACATACAAACACATTATATATATATATATATATATATATATATATATATATATGCAAAAAATATATATATATACATGCACATCCACACATAATACATATTTGTATGTACGTATGTGTTGTTGAGCAGCAATCTTTTATTTAAGCATGTTTGATAAAATAATGATTTTGTCAGTATATGTTTATCAAGACACTTTCCAGTTTCCTGAAAAGTGTCTTGGTTTCAGGTTGGAATTAGTGGATGAATTTATCCAGTTTGTCCCAAGCGCTTTCGGACCTTTCATAGGCTAGCATCACGGGTTGCTTACATGTACAAGGAGTTTCTTGAAAGAGTTTTTTATTTTTTTTTATTACGAACTTAAGTAAACGCAGAGTTGGATAAAACTGAAATGTTGCTGTATTTAAAAAACAGAACACTATCAACAGATAGAACATCATCAAGAAATATAGAATATTCAATATATTTATATTGTACTTTTCATAATTTAAAAATTATAAACCATATTTTTGTCATCATTTTTGAGTGTGGTCTTATGTTTTTTGTTCAGGGTTGGGTATATGAGTGCATGGTGTATTGCATACCATCGTAGTAAATCACCACTGACACCAGAGCTCAAATTCTGAACGAGGCTCTTATATACTCGGGAAAGGCAGACTCCAACAACTCTCTCTCGAGCTATAAATAAATACTATAACAGCCAAGGTTCTTTAACCAGGGTATGCCAATCGCTCAAGGAAAAGGAAAACTGTGAATTTAAGCTTCTTAATATCCGCTTAAAATCGGCCTTGTGCTCATGCGGAAGCGTTGGCATATATATATATATATATATTAAACACGTATATATATATATATATATATATATATATATATATATATATATATATGTCAACGCACACATTTGTGTACACACACACACACATATATATATATATATATATAGGGGCTGAACGAAAGGGTGCCTTTAATGTTTATTCGTTTTAAGCGATTTAAAAGAAAAACATAATTTCTAAATTGATTATAGAATTCTGCTGTACCAAAAATCTGTTATATATATATATATATATATATATATATATATATTTCTTTAAGAAAAAACAAAACCGGTCACATTAGGATTATAAATTTATTTCCATCCATCAAAAACACATAGCAGGATGGAAATACATTTATAATCCTAATGTGATCGGTTTTTTTTTTCTTAAAGAAATATTGTTCAGTAATGTCAGTTACATTAAGCTCTTTACCAGGAAAATTTAAATGTTCAATGTTGAATTTTTTTTTTTTTTTGTCTTGATGGAATTACTTCCAACTCCGGTTTAACTGGACCAAATTATATATATATATATATATATATATATATATATATATATATATATATATATATACTTATCACTTATGAATAAAGTGAGACACTAGCGTTTGGACACCAGTATTCTGTAAAGGAAATCAGCAAACCTCCAGATATTAAGAATAAAGGTACCCCCCTGCTTTCCAACCACCGTTCCTCGACACATTTCTGCTGGCAGTGTTTTTTGCAAGCCGGATCATGTCGCGTGTGTCTTGGCTTTTGTGGACAGTGGGTCAAGTTGACTTGATTTGAGTGCTGTGGAAATCCAGCATTCGTGCCATGTGGCAACGGCATTCAAATTTTTGGGCCTAGGGGGCGGTGCTACCGGGCTCTCACCTGCTTTGGCAGGGCTCATTTTATCGGTGGCGCCTGAGGGGGCCATTTTTAGGGGAATGCCGACAAGGCTGAAGGCATTTTTTAAACTGCCGGGAGTGTCTCGTCTACAACCCTGTGCCCTGCCCTATTTTAAAAGACCTTGTACCACATTTTTACATAGTTGGATGTCAAACAAATTGTAGGACTTCAGTCATACATTAGCCAATACAATTTTTCCTCAAAGCGATTCTGAAATTGTTCTTGACAAAACTGTAGTATTATAGATTTGAACAATCTTCATTAATTTTGGTAGGAATAAAATAGCTTTGCTTTTATTTTGTTGTCTCTTTCTTTGTCATGTTCTATATATATGAGACTGTTAGATCCACAACCTCACAACTATTGACCATCCGTAGAATCCTTGAAGGCGTACGGGCAAAAAAACTACAGACGACATTACTATTTGTCGACTTTACCAAGGCCTTCGATTCCATACACAGAGGGAAGGTGGAACAAATCCTACTAGCATACGGCCTACCAAAAGAAACCGTAGCAGCATTAACAATTCTCTACAGAAACACCAAAGTGAAAGTACATCAACGGATGGAGACACAGAATACTTCGACATTGCGACAGGAGTACTACAAGGGGACACGCTAGACCCATACCTCTTTATCATCTGCCATGGCTACGTGCTTAGAATTTCGATCGACAAAATCAGAGAAAATGGCTTCGAGCTGACAAATAAAAGAAGCAGAAGATACCCCGCAGAAACAATTACCGACGCCGACTATGCCGATGACATAGCGTTACTGGCCAATACACCCAATCAAGCCGAAACACTACTGCATAGTTTGGAACGAGCCACTGCAGGCATTGGCCTCCATATCAATGCACACAAAATTGAATACATTTGTGATACCCAAACAGGGGATCTTTCCACACTAGTCTGAACCTCTCTGAAACTAGTTGACGATTCACCTACCTAGGAAGCAGCATCTCAACAACCGAAAAAGACATCGAAACACGGCTAACGAAAGCATGGACAGCTATCGATAGGCTCTCGATCATAAGGAAATCAGACCTAACCGATAAAATGAAACGCAGTTTCTGCCAGGCAGCGGTCGTATCAATACTGCTATATGGAGGCACTACTTTGACGCTAACTAAACGGCTGAAGAAGAAGCTAGAAGGCAATTACACAAGAATGTTGCGAGCAATACTGAACAAGACCTGGCAGCAACACCCCACAAGACACCAAGTATACGGCCACTTGCCTCCCATCACGAAACTATCCAATTTAGACGAACCAGACATGCAGGACACTGCTGGAGAAGCAAGGATGAACTCATCAGTGATGTACTCTTATGGACCCCCGCATATTGCCAAGCAAAAGCAGGACAACTAACTCGAACATACATATAGCAGCTATGGGAGGATACGGGATGTAACCCTGAAGACCTGCTAGAAGCGATTAATGATAGGGAGAAGTGGCGAGAGAGGGTCAGGGATATCCTGCTGGCGGCACGACATGACGATGATGATGATATATATAATTCAAAGTTTACAGGAGGCAAATTAAAAACGCAAATTTTGTAGAAAAATTATTTTTGATGAGTACATCCTTGGTTATTACAATTTTTTTTCCGAATCTTTGAGAAAGGATTTCAAAATACCTTTATAAAATCTTTCGTTAAACTATCTTAAATCTAAAACATTGTCACTTTTACGGATATAAATTATTTTAAAAAATGATTCTAATTGTACGGGAGAGGGATTTGAACTAAACAGATATTTCGAAAGTCAAGTCCTTTAACCTGAATGTAGATTCATAAAACGTTTTCTGTTATTTCCTTTCTCCTTTTATAATCGTTCTTTACTTATGTCTACAAGTATTTTTTTCAATGTTAGCCTTCAATTTATTGAGTTTATGAATTTTTTTTTTTTTTTCAAATCTTAAATTAAACTGAGAGAGATGTAATTACGTTCGTGTTTCAAATGTTATACAATGACTTAACAAATGAATTTTTGCTCCGATAAAAGTACAATTATTTCAAAAGCGGAAACAGATTTTTTTCTGACTACCAGAAAAAGGCGTTAAACGACGAAATTCTTCGGTATTTATCTACTAAATCATTTGATTAAAGTTAATGATTTAAGATTTAATTTTTAAGTTGTAATATTTTCTTATTTGGTGAAAAAATGTTTAAGACAAGAACAAAAGACAACTTTCTCGTATGATTATGATAGAGTACATAAACTTGATATCTGATATCATGCTCTCTGAATGAGAGCACTGCTAATTTTTTATGAATTCTTTTTTTTTACTCCTGTTCCATAATGAACAAGCATACAGTACTGTATTTATTTGTTGGGTGGGATTTTCTCATATATTCACCTCTCATAGAGATTCCTTGCTGCGAAATCGGGTGATATAGTATGGAAATTACGAGAAAAGAACCAATGTTTCATCTCGAAAAACAATGCTAATAATCGAATTATTGTTTTCAATAATTTAATAATTTACACTTAATTGAATTGTTAGAAATATGACTGCTTGATCTTTTAACTTTGAGTACGTAAAAATGTGTTTACACTTAAATATATACTTTACATATATGTATAAACAGCATTGGGAATTAAATAACCTACACTTGTCATGGCATACAAAACAACCAGCCAATTCTTTAGAGTTGCCAGCAACTTTTAAACGGTACTGTACTTTATACCATAATTTTCAAACAATGCGTAGAGCTGCAACATCAGCAGCAGGGGTCATCAAACACTGCTCGAGCATCTTGAAAATTTATATCATCCGATTAACGATAGGACCGCAATTTCGAGTTACTAATATACCCAAATGAAAATTTAGTTTAAACAGTTTAAACACTCAAAAACCATTAGACTTAATGTGACTTCTAAGTATATGTTGTTGCTTAAAAAAGGTGGTCAAAATGATGTAACCTTTTGCAAATACTTATTCATTTGAAACAGTATATTCAACACTTAGCAATTGTTAACCAAATACAGATCAAGACATGTTGTGCAAAGTAAATTGCTTTTATCTTTGTAAAAGAATATCACTGAGAATTTATAGTTTGTGCCAACAATGTAACTACATCTCCCCACTAAATTTTATCAGTCAATTAAATATTGGATGTGATTTCCATCAAACATACTTCCATTAATTTCATCTGTATCTAAGATAGACTCTGGAAGAAATGGGGTTGCAGCTCCAAAAATGTTTTTAAAAAACACTGTTTTATACCAAATCGGCTCATTTGTCAAGTGGTTAGAGTGTTTGCCAATGGTTCGGGAGACCTGGGTTCAATCCCAGGTTGAGTCATACCAAAGACTTTAAAAATAGTACTTGATACCTCCTTGCTTAACACTCAGCAATAGTAGATCGTTAAGCAAGGTGGTATCAAGTAGCATTTTAAAAATCTCAGCAATAGTAGATATGTATCAAGGGTAAAGTGAAGCAATCCAGGAAAAGAGGGCTCTTAGATATTCACAGGAACTTCTCAGAGCCAGTCTTGGTTTTAACCCCTTCTGATAAGCCCTGATTTCATTGAGTAGATTTTTTTTTCACGTGGCTAATACTTGCACACAAAATTCTAAGTTCTTATCATTTAGCTCACGTGTTTGTTTTTTTTTGTTTGTTTTTGTTTGTTTGTTTTTTTTTTGTGTACGGGATACTTTGCTTTATTCACACAATGTTATTTTGAAGGACAAATGTAAATTGGAATAAAGCAGCGTAAATCGGTGCCTTTTACTTTGAATCGAAAAACGCTGTGCCTTTAAATACCGACCTTAAATTCACGTTTCCAAGGGTGGGGAATACACTCACCCACAAATAAACCATGTCAAAATCTAATAAAGCAGTTTGTTTGTATCTATGTTAATGAGAGAGAGAGAGAGAGAGAATACAGATGTATTTGCTTCCGGTCCCCGAGAGACGCTAAATGAAATCATCATCACTTTCATAATCAAATATGTTACCTTATCGAAGGGAAACCTACCCAGCGGTCATTTCTCCAGCGTCAATAATTCGCACATATGTTACACAAACGATTCTCCATAGACTATGCATCCTTATCCCCTAATGTTAAGATTGATTTAATTACAGTTCGCTCGATTTACTCGCATTACTTTTCTTTTCCATGGCATTTAAAAATAGTTTTGAGCTTCATCATAAGAGAAAAACCGCCGCTGATCGGGGTTTCTGAGTGTATTAACCCTTTCTAATTACATTGGCGGCTTGTATCATTCCCCCAAAACTGCAACATTCTAAAATGCAAAAGGAAAAAAAGAACATCTTTTTCATTCTTAGAGGTAAATTTTTGGATACGTCACTGATTACGGAGGCATGTTTAGCTTTGAAGTTATCAGCATAGGTAATAGAACCAGTGACTCGATTTCAAATCATAGACAAGAATGTATGAATTTCTCTTTGCGCTATTACCTTGGTGAAAAACATGGATCCATCTACTTTTCCTCCAGTTATTGGTAAATGATAGGAAAGATTGGGATTTTAGGCTTTGGTTAAGTAACCGATTTAGGAGAAGGAAGATTCTGGATTTTTAACTAGTTTTACTTTGGTTAAAATGTAAACTTGTATCGCCAACTGCTCGTGGTGGAGTGTTAAGGTTAATGTCCACTGAACTTTCTTTTGAATCTTATAACGGATCAATAATAAGCTTCCTCTTTCTTAATTTACATGTTCGGTTAACAGATTTGAAAGATTGATCGATAAGCTGATCTATTTGTTTTCGCGAGATAAATAATTAAGAGATAAAAGTGGAGAAATTATTTGCTATCAATTGAGAATTTACAACGAAAGGCTGCTGTAGTTAAGATAAAAGATAAGCTCCCTATGAAATAGTACATATACACTCATTATATTTTTTTATGTTGTCTTAGGAAGTTAATATTATCTGTGAAAAGATCGCAGGGTTTTATAAAAAATGTTTTAAGATCCAAGTGATTGACAGTTAAAAGTTTTATCGATTTATTTGTATGCCAACCTCATATTGCCAGTTGTAACTAAGCTATAAAAATGTACAGTGATTTTACCTCTACATCTTGAAGAACTACTAAAGATAAGAACAATTTTACTTTTTCTTGTTCCTGTGCAGAAATTGTTATTTCCGAATAAAACCTTCTCTGTAGATTCAATGCTGAGTAGCCGAGGAAGTATTTTCTTGAACATTTTCATATTTCCTTTTGGATAACATAAAATGGAATCATGTAAATTTTCTCCCATTGAAGTGATATTTGACAGTAGTTGTGTGTATTTTACATATAAAAGAATGCCATTGGCAAATATCATGCAACAAATGGTATAAAAAAATAAGACACTGAACCAACGTAGGACAGTAATGTTTCCATTCACATATAAAAACGAGTGTATGTATGTAAGAATTATACAGCAAAAACGAATCAGCATAGCTAGGTATTTAGTAGATTTTCATTTGGTTTCTTTATTTCATGGCATAGTAAGCTTCATAGGTTATCTAATACTAAAACTGTCCTTGTAGAACGACTGTAGTTTTTTTTTCTATATAACCCATATCCTAATGTTAAAAAATGAATGTTATTGCATGTTTTGTGTTCGGACTCGCTTCCTTTGACGTCGATGTCTACAAAGTTTGCGACTACGCCAAACAGACTCCCGCCAAACAGGTATCTTCAAAATGCTACAATTTAGAATATAAAACAATATCTAGTCCAAAATTGTCGATATGAATACCGTACTTTTTATAAATAGAAATACGAATATCACCAGGACTCATATTACCCCCCCCCCCAAAGCCTAGCAAGTTTAATGGTCTTCAACTAATCAATATATATATTTGGTATGAATTAAAACTTAGCAAGTTGATTTATAATATCATAATTAAACAGTAAGGCCTATCTTCTCTACACTACAATTTATTTTGTTATTGCGCAAAAACTAAATTAAGCTGATTAAATTTAACACATTTATATCAGACTTGGGAACGACAAAAGTAGAGGAGTCCCCGTGGCCTAATCGTTAACATCATAGATGTTCGAACTTTAGTCACACTATTACAATTACTTGCAGACAAACAACTTTGAGGAAACGTATGAACTATCTTATCCGTACAAGGGAATGATTACACAGAACTACTTATGTCCAACATGGATTGATTTGGCAAGGAATTTGATACTTCATTTAGAAAGAAAGAAATAACAAAAGAGAACAATGTTTTAATGACTGGAAGACGGACAATACTAAGAAAAAGTGTTGATTCTTATAAACCAACAGTAGTAACACTACTTCAAGACGATGAATTGTTTTGCTCTTTTCTATGTATAAATTGCTGATTTACTTGAGTAACGTTTTCAAAGCCCTAGAGACATTTTTACAGATTACTTCCGCCTGCCGCAGGAGAGTATTAGTGAACTGCATTAGTATATTTGAATAATTTTATCAGAATTTTATACATTTTTTTAAAAAATTCTTCCGCTGCGAACAAGAACTGAAAGAATTAAAAATAAATAATGTACATATATTAAAGGGAAAAGAGAAAACATGGAATAGAAATAAGCAGCACAATTTTATTTATGACCAGAGATTCCTTTTGGTGATGTCGGTTTGCAGGAAGAGGAAATTTGATAATATAAAATGTAGCAAATCCCTCAGGGGAGATAATCTGTTTGAAAGATCTAGATAATGTTGGTCCAAAAATGAGATAAAAAGCTTTTTTTTTTGCACGAAAAGTAGAGATAGTTCACATACTGAAACACAAGCATTTACATTCAGATTCTTATAGGATATTTCCTTACAATATGTAGGGGCGCCATTTCATGCCCAAATAAGTTTTTGTATTCTATATATATATATATACATATATGTGTGTGTGTGTGTGTGTGTGTGTGTGTGTGTGTGTGTGTGTGTGCACGCACACACTAAGAGTGTTAAAATAGTATCTAGACAGAAGTTGTATTTGCCAGACATAAATGAACATTAAATGAAAACTTGTGTTTGTCTTCAAAATAGCATCCTGATAATTTAACACACATATTCCAACGTTTTTTCCCTTGATCGAAGTATTTCTAATTCATTTTTTTTATTTTTTGCTCTTCTTTTAATGAATTCCATGTCCGAAATCCAACACTGCTATGATGAACTTTCTGTTAAGTAAACAAAGTAGAAAACCGTTCGTATGAAGTTCTGGTGGCAATGAAAGATGTTGCACTTGCACAAACGTGTTTTGCCAGAAACTGTTGATGAAGATGGACAAAGACTTTTAATTATAAAAAAAGAACTGAGCATTGGTACATATTTGTCTACGCATCGCCAAGTTAATAATAACTTTATAATCTAATTCACTCAGTTGCGCACCAATTTAAATTAGATTTGAAATTGTACTTGTAAAATTTAAAAAGAAAGTTATACTTCATACTTGATTCATTTTAATCCCACTTCTTGAAATGTGACCATCCTCCCCCAAAATACACGTAGTGATAGGGATAAAAACCTCTATATATATATATCCTCTCGCATAATGCAAAGCTCTTCAAACGAATTGAGCACTCTGGTATCCAGTAAGGTATAAAATGTAGACAAACGAACATTACTACTGAATACCTTATAATTCCTGAAGTGACGTAGTACGCCTTTTGGCTGAGCAGTATGATACTAAGTCTAACGTAAAGTTGGGCGGGTTTCGATCTCAGCTTCAAGCGTCCAACGTGTCTAGCCACACTGAAGAGTTGTGATACACCGAAACTGTCTGTGGATGACAATATATGATTTGTTATCGAATGGAGAAAAATTGAAAGAACAAAGTAAACCAAAAACGAAGAATTTAGTTTTCTAAATTTCTGAGACGAAGCTTGATGATTTTTGTCAGTAAGAGTTTTCGGAATATTGTCATCATCTTTATTTTTTTCACAGCGTTTCGACCGCTGTATCTTCCGGCCTTCCTTAACCTGGGAAATCATTTTTAAAGTTTGACGGTTGATCAAATAAGGCGTTCAAGAACTATGAAGACCTTTCGCAAATGATGATGTCATTTTTTTTCACGCTTATCCGAAAAGCATTGCAAGAAGTTTTATGAAATGATTTTTATCAGTAAGAGTTTTCGGACTATTGTCATTATTTGCAAAAGATCTTCATCAAAGATCTTATAAATGATTTCCCATGTCTAATCATTTCTATGCCCAGATAAACAGGGGACACCCGAGGAAGACCGGAGGATACAGCGGCCGAAACATTGTGAAAAGAAACAATAAAGACGAAGACAATAGTCCAAAAACTCTTACTGATAAAAACGAAGAATTTATTGTGGAGAAAAGTCAAATACTCATCCAAAACATAGAGATAAAAATAGCCCGTCTATAAAGCCTCATAAAAATAACTAATAATAACTATGAAACATTGGGAGAATTATAAATAACAATCCAAATAATTATGTACCATTAAAACTCAAACTGATAACGATAACTAAGTTAAAACTTGAAGTTTAAAAGCCCAAGTTAAGATGTTTCTAATGACACAGTGCAGTGTCTTTTTCAGTGGACGAATACCAGATAACATCTGTGACTCGAATTCAAGTATTTTGGTTTTCAATGGCATAATAACCTTCCTAAGTGGTGCGATTTAACCAATCTCAGAAGTTGGTTCGTATTTTCGTAAGACTGGTTGATTTTGTTTTGTTTTATGGCATATCAACCATTGTAGGTTATTTGATGCTGAATCCTCTTTATACATCTATATCAAATTCTTATGAATTGATTTGGTTGTGTTTTACGACATATCAAGATTGTAGGTGATTTAATGCCAAGTCCTCTTTATAAAAATTATCTAATGCATATGATTTAGTTTGGTTTGGTTTTATGGCATATCAACCCTTTTCGGTTATTTAATGCCAGATCCTTTTTATGTAAAACTAGGTCCTTTCACCAAAGAAGAACTCGACACGGTTCTCAGAAGAATTAAAAATAGGAAAGCGGCGGGGCTAGACGAGATCCCCCCAGAAGTGTGGAAGACGAGACAATTCGACGATATACTGCTCCGGCAATGCAACGCAGTCTATAGTCAAAATAGGATAGAACGATGGACGAAGGGATGCATCCTTCCATTCCCTAAAAAAGGCGACCTCGGACTAGCCAAGAACTACCGAGGGATAACACTTACATCCATAGCAGCCAAAATCTACAATGCCCTACTACGAAACCGCATAGAACCCAAAATGGAAAACATCCTTAGGAAAAACCAAAATGGCTTCCGGAGAAATAGATCCACAACCTCACAAATACTGACCATCCGTAGAATCCTGGAAGGCGTTCGGGCAAAAAACTTACAGGCGACATTACTATTTGTCGACTTTACCAAGGCCTTCGATTCCATACACAGAGGGAAGATGGAGCAAATCCTACTAGCTTACGGCCTACCAAAAGAAACCGTAGCAGCGATAATGATTCTCTACAGAAACACCAAAGTAAAAGTACGTTCACCAGATGGAGACACGGAATACTTCGACATTGTTGCAGGAGTACTACAAGGAGACACACTAGCCCCGTACCTCTTTATCATCTGTCTAGACTATGTGCTTAGGACTTCGATCGACAAAATCAGAGAAAATGGCTTTGAGCTGACTAAGAGAAGAAGCAAAAGGTACCCCGCTAAAACAATCACGGACGCCGACTACGCTGATGACTTGGCGTTACTAGCGAATACGCCTAATCAAGCAGAGACACTACTACATAGTCTGGAACGAGCTGCAGCTGGCATTGGCCTACATGTCAATGCAAACAAAACCGAATATATGTGTTACAACCAAACAGGCAACATTGCCACACTAGACGGAGCCTCTCTGAAACTAGTCGACAAATTCACCTACCTAGGAAGCAGCGTCTCATCAACCGAGAAGGACATCGACACACGACTGACGAAGGCATGGACAGCTATCGATAGGCTCTCGATCATATGGAAGTCGGACCTAACAGATAAAATGAAACGCAGTTTCTTCCAGGCAGCGGTTGTGTCGATACTGCTATATGGATGCACCACATGGACGCTTACGAAGCGGCTGGAGAGGAGGCTGGACGGAAATTACACAAGAATGTTGAGAGCAGTATTAAACAAGTCCTGGCGACAACACCCCACGAGACTCCAACTATACGGACACTTGCCCCCCATCACAAAAACTATACAAGTTCGACGAACCAGACACGCGGGACACTGCTGGAGAAGCAAGGACGAGCTCATAAGCGATGTACTCCTGTGGACCCCCACTCATGGATGTGCAAGTGTGGGACGACCAGCACGAACTTACATACAGCAGCTATGTGAGGACACGGGTTGTAATCCTGAAGACCTGCCGGAGGCGATGAGTGATAGGGAGAAATGGCGAGAGACGGTCAGGGATATCCGCGCAGACGGCGCGACATGATGATGAATGTCAAATCCTTTGTATTCATATATATATTAAATATGATTTAGTTGGGTTTGATTTGGTTTTATGGCATATCAACCCTTTTAGGTTATTTAATGCCTCATCATTTTTATACATATATATTGAATATATATGATTTGTTTTAGTTGGTTTTTATGGCATATAAACACAAACACATATATATATATATATATGATTTGATTTAGTGTTATGGCCGGTGAATTATTTTAACTAATTCAATGACGAATCATATATATATATATAATTTGGTTTGTTGAGTTTAATGGCATATAAACCATGTTAGGTTATTTAATGCCAAATCCTCTTTATGCATATATATCAAAACATGTGATTTGTCAACAGATTTTCTCGATGACGTTTTTAAACGAGCCTAAATTTCGTATTTTTGCGCATAGTTGAATAGTGCTAAGTATTGGCATGTACAACTAACAATTCAATTAAACATTAGTCATTTGCTTACACGCAGTAAAATAATCAAACAGTTCTATTTCAAACAATTCAATTTAGCATTAGCCGTTTGTTTGCATAGTGATTAAACGTCAAACTTCTGTCTGACTCTTTGATAACTATCAGGTCCAACCACTCAGTGTTTGAGTGGACCATGAAGTAGTAGCAATGATGGACTACTCTACATTCCCTAAAGCTCCAAGGCTGGCGCCTCACCATTAGATTGTTTAGTGTTATATCCACGACACTAGTTAGGGAGTCTTACACCTCTGGATAGATACAGCCGGTATATTCTCTAGCACTAGTCGACTGGGCTCTTTTCGCTAGAGTACTTGCCGGCAACAGCTCTACTGGAGTTCGAACTCGTATAATGAGATATTGCAGTCCAGCACCTAAGCCATTCGACCTTAACCGAGCGAATGCTTTCCAGTATAGTAAATGCATTCTCTACAAAACAACAGCTATAGGGCCATTTTTCTTTCATCTCGAAAAGCATACAAGACAATTAAAACATGTAGGGTCGTAATAGAGAAGAGGGGTCGATCTTATAAGCAACATTTTCCACATAAACAAACTAGTGTCGACCGAGCGGTAGTAAGTGATATCTATCAAGTCTGTGGCAGCAATGGATGTCATCCGAAGGGCATACCAAGGTGGGTGGTGAGAGAGAGTCAAGGGAATCCATACTATCAAAACGTTTTGATGAGGAGGAAATAATAAAACGATAAACACGAATGATTATCATTTTTCTCTCTTACGGGTATGTGTTATATGTACTTCAATTTGAACATGTAATTTAGAGACATATTTTAATTACTTTGGTTACTTGGGTTTTATCGCATATCAACTTTTGTCGATTATTTAACAACCAAATCCATTTTTATACACATAATCAGTTCTCTTTCAAGCATGAGTACACATTTTAATTATCAAAAGCATTTCTATTTCAAGGTATTCAGTTTAGTCAAATAATTCAGTATAACATAAGTACGCAGTTTAAATGTAGAACAGTTCCAAGTCAAGCATAAGTACGCAATTTAGTTCTATTTAAACCATAGATTGGACCATATCAGGAACCTACCATTTCAGGTCAATGTAGACCGGGGAGCTATGGCAATGAAGGGGTAATCTGCATTCCCCAAAATTCCAGCAATACTGGAACGTCACCATCAGATTGTTTAATGTCATATGCAGGACACTCTACTGCACCGGCAGACGGGGCAAAGTTTAATTTCGATTGATTAGCCATTTTCTTAGTTTAGGCTGTATAATATTTAAGTTACGAACTTTTAGTGGTTATCAGTTCATTTAACTGCGGCAAATAAAAAAAAGTGTGCAAATAGAAACATTATTTTTAGATAGCATTACTTAACACCATTTAACTGTTTGCAAACAATCAATTTCAAAATCAAAACCATTTTACTGTGAGCAATTCAATGAGTTCTGGCATATATATATATATATATATATATATATATATATATATATATATATATGTGTGTGTGTGTGTGTGTGTGTGTGTGTGAGAGAGAGAGAGAGAGACTGAAAAACAACAAGATATTCAATAAATGATTTCATTATTCACCAAAGTTTGGCTTTTCTGTTTTTACATTAAACCATCATCCGGGCAGTTATTATGTGATGTATCTTCCGAATTTAATTTTATTTTTAAAATCAAACGAAAAAAAAATGAAAAAGCTTTTAGCATTCTATTTCCGTTTGTGGTATTTTGTTTCAAAACTCTCAAGTAATTAGTGTGTTGAATTTATTCTAAGGGGAAACGGAATTCATATATATATATATATATATATATATATATATATATAATCCTCCACATCTCTTTCTTTCATTTCATTTCTTTATTAACATTCATTATCTTTTACTCTACAGTATTATTCAACTGTTTGTAAATTCGAAAATAATATGGCTAGAAGTGATATTGAAATAAAAATAAATAAATCTATGAAAACAATCATATTATCAAGTTTAGTTCAAGTTTGATTAAAGAAATGGCTTGAAAAAGCCGGGCTTTTGTTTACTCATATTGGAAACAGAAGTGTTACTAGATTCATCAATGTTTCCGTGTTTTTTTGTTTTTCTATGTAAACGATAATTTTGGAATCTTTATTTGTGATTACTTTCAAAATTATGAGGGATGTGTTCATTCTTTTACATCACTTTTTTCAATTCTCTCTTATGTTCATAAACTCGTTGATGGATTGGACGATATATTTTACTACTGCATTTTTTACAGCTTTTTGCTTGAGAAAGAGTAAACGCCAGATTTGTTGCGGTTATATACGTAATTAATCATAATATGAATTTGAATAGTGTGTAATTGGTTTGATTCAAAAGCTGTTGAAGGTTTTTCGATGATGTTTGTGATTAAATTGATACGTAGAATAATATTGATGTGTCATGTGACATTTTCAATTTTTAAGTTGTTATATTAGATCGTTGTTTAAAGGACTTAGGATATTAAAAGTGTGCGATGTTTTCAATAAAGTCAAATTCATAGTACATTCTTTTTTTTTCTTAATGCATATGATTCTTTACCTGCTTCTTTCTTTAAATTGAGAGAGAGGGCATATAATTGCAATACTTAGGAAGGGTGGAGGGAGAAAAGGGTTTAAGGTTTAATTAGCTTCTTCGACGGGTTTCTTCTGAGATTTCTTTTCTTTTACGGGCTAGTGGGATTCTGTATAATTTGATGGGAAGGCACCTGTTAAATTCTTGTCTGAGAATTCTTTCCGCTTTTCCCCGGAGTTTCGGCGACAGTTTCAATACATCTTGTCACGCCAACTGCTGTCTTAAAACTCAATTTCTTTTTTTTTCACCGGTTAGGTACCCGGGAGTTTATTTGGCATCATGTCAGCACGTCCTCTCACGGCGACCTCCGTCCTAAAAACTGAATTCTTTATTCCTGTTTCCTCTGACGAAAAGGATACTATTTCCGGCTTTAGGGTTCTGGTCAATCATTTGGCCTCTTTCTTCTTCCTCACCCTGTCAGGCGATTCATTCAGGCTACTATCATGAACTCTATATCCCCTTCTCTGTCCAACCGGTCGGGGTTATGGAGTGGAGATAACTTGACCTACATTCTAATTTCCTCTTTTAACGGTCAATCTTTGGGGTCTGTTGATTCAAACACGGGGGTGGGTAGGGGAAATTGATCTTACCTCTCTCCTCTCAGTAGCAGACAACGTGACACTTATCAATTATCGAAATCTAGATCCACATATTTGTTTAAATGGCTTGATGTGTCATTAAAACTATATATATATATATGAATGATATGGAAGTCTGTATATAATTACCTACGCAGAAGGTCGTAGCTGAAAACTAATCTAGGTGGGGAAAATAGATGGTGACTCGTGTACAAATTCTAGACTTGGTTATTCGCACTTCACATAACAGTTAAATCCTTAGTAATGGTATGAACCTATCTATTTTCTCTCTGGCTATTGGTTAATAGTACGACAGTCTGAACCTTTAAGCTTTGCAATGGCAACTGGTCAAGCATAAGAAACACTGAATTAAAACCTGAAAAACTTAACGTGAGTCACACCCTGCCCCAGTGCAGAGTTTGGGTAAATATGAATATATGCACGTGGGTGTATGAATGTTTTAGAATTCATGTTAAAATCACTTTAATAAAGGGAGAATAGCCCCCCTTTTTACCGGTCTTTAATGATGCGCCTATCGCCCACTTCGTAATAAATTGTTGTTATGTCAATTCATAATTTTTTAGGTGTTCCATGAATAGCCACACACCAAAAATCGATTACATCAACGATTATTTTTTAACTTCTTGCATGTTTTTTTATTTTTTATTATTGATTACTGGTGTTCATTCACTGAATTTTCTGAATGACTCCACCTCTTCTCAGATCTGCACATTCATTTTCATTCTAAATGACATGTGTTCCGGGTGGTCTCGGTTCTTTCTCCAGTTCTCCAATCTTTCATGCTAGGCTTTGGATACCTTTCCAAGGGAAGCAGCTACAACTGGTATCAGTGACACCTTCATAGTCCGCAGGTACAATGAAACTCACTCTTTTCGATTTGACAGTTTCATGGCATTGTTTTGGGCTACTTTCAGAAGAAATTCAGTTTATCTCTTAAGGTTTCCCTTTCTTAGCCATGTCCAAGTTTTCACGTGAGAGATTTTGCTTCTTTATCGCTTGAAATGTCAATACAGTTTTTCTTCTCATTTTGTATTCTGGTTAATTTGATTCAGTTGATGCTTGTGTCGTCTGTATTGTTTCTGGTCGCTGTAAGTAGTTTTTCTCTGCGCATTTTTATGTAGTCTTCTAGTTGGTGTATCGATGCATTGAGTTGACTATCTTAAATGCCGGAGAGTCATTTCCCCCTTCTTTTCTTGATACATACAGTCTGTCTACGTCATGTCCTTGAAGAAAATATTTATGCATCTGATTTATGCATATGATTTTTGTTTTCTGGTCCATTTGATGAATTTCTTCTCGTCCATTTGAAGGACACTCATGAGAATCTTACGAGGTGGGGTGTAGCCCAAGTGTTTATCCTGTTGATGAGATTTCTGGTGTCTCGTTTGGTTTTTAGTTTACTCGTTCTCTTGTGGTATTTGTTTTTAATTTTTATCTATCATCTCCGGTTGTTTGATCGTGTCCGCTTTCAATATTCCCAAATATTTGTTAGTTTCCTTTTCTACAAACGTTATGATTTTTTCTTGATTTTGTAGTTATATTTCTTCTGTCATTTGTCATTTTCTGCTTTCCATTATAAGTATAGTACATTTTTCTTAGCCAAATTCAATCCCTATATCATCACTGAATATCCTTACTATCTGAATTAGGGTTTCCAATTATTTCTAATTATTTTTTTATTCTTTTGACACCAATGTTAGCTGATGGTTACTTCCTAGAATCTCTTAAAGTATCCAGGACGCGTCTCAGTATATTGGCCGATCTTAATTAATGTTGTTGATTAGATGGTCTCCACTCGTCTTTTTATTTCCAAGTCTTCTAGTCCCTCCACCTATCCTCTGGTGACCGTATCGAGAGCGTCGATTGCAACAGGTATTACCGTTACTTTCATGTTCCATAGTTTTTTTTCAGTTCTCTTGCAAGGTCGAGGAACTCACCTTTGTTTTTCACCTTCTTTCAATTTCTCACTGTGGTCAGCCGGGACAGCAAATTCCAGAATTTGGCAAATTATCTTTTTTTTTTTGTTTTTATTACTATGATTTGTCGTCTAGCCGAGATTAAGTAATCTGTTTGTATCTAAAAATCTCAGAGGAGTTTGGACGTCTCATTCCCCGGAAAATATTCTGGGTTGTGCATATACAATTTCTTCCTATGGTCAAATTTAGATTTGTTCCACAATTCCCAGTCAAACACCTTGCCGACCCAATCATGTCTTGTCTCACACTTTTTCTGTGCTAATTTGCTGAATTCGCTTATAATTGATCGTTTCGTTTCTATCATCACATAACCTACATTTGCTGTTTTGTGACGTCTTATCTATTCTTTTAAGTATTATTTCCATGGAACCACACGGACACCTCAAACTCATGTATTTATACGATCTCAATTTATTTCTTCTCTTTTGCCAGTTTGTTAATGGGTAGGATACCTATCTAAGTTACAACATCGTTTTACTTTACGCCCTTTTGGTATTTCCTCTGTAAAATCGTTCTCGTATGAATGGTTGACATAGCTTGCATTGTATTTGCTAACACGTGATCTAGCTACTTCATCTTTTCTTCCTGATGATGTCAGTAATTTTGTTTATTATTCATATGTCATTCCTATCATCCTTTTTGATGTGATTCCAGCGAGAACGTCTCGCTGTTGTCCTGAAACATTTATTCTAAAATCCTGTCAGTTATCTTTCTCATTTGCACTTAACGTTTCTCTTAGGTAGATGGATATGTAGGACTATCAGTGCATAAATGCAATCAAACAAATAATGATCCAATTTTCTGGTACATAAACACGCAGTCTCATAGAAGATATGTCGCTGAAATTAATCAAACAGATATTTTGTAATTTTTTTTTTAAAGTAAAGAAAAATACAAATAAATGGACGAGAAAATCTTAATAATATTAGTCTATGTTCACCAACGGCTTTCAACCTGTTAAAGAAATGTTCCAAGATATGAAATAATGTAGATTTAAGGTGGAAGGTATATCTGGAGAAAATATTTTAGGTCATCCTCAGGGTGAGAATTTTGAATTTAAAATGATGTTTTTATTACATAGCCATACACACGAATATGGCCATGTGCGAAATAGACATATAATGTTCATTACGATAGAACATAGGAATCTCGAAATTAGAAAACACGTAACGACTTCTTGTTCCGGCACAAAACCTTTTTATTAACTTTGAGTTAAAGATTTCGACGTAAGGAGGAGAGACACAATCTTGCTATGCTGTCTTATTCATGCAGCCCCCATCTCGAGCGGCCCCCATAGGGCGCAAGTTCGCCTCGCGTCTGCGAGCTCCAAAAGTCGACCGTCTTCGTCCCGTGTCTAATCTCAACTCTCTCTTTCTTCAGAATCTCACACAAACCTCCGCGCGCTTCCGGTGCGTGACGTCACCCGCACCATGTCACCCCGTTTCGTCTCGGACTGTTATGACATCTGAGTGACACCGCCATCTTCCCGCGCGCACCCGTGTTAACACCTGCCTCAATGTTGCACCTAACTAACCCATGTGCTGAGCCGAAAGGTTCTCAGCCTAACTAAACTCGAAATCCCTCGGTTATTATATAACAATTTAACGATACAGAAAAACATTCGAAAAATAGGTTACGTTATGAAATGTAAACTTTTTCAAAAGCTATAGAAAAAAAAACACAGCTTCTATGAAAAGTTAGTTTGTATTGGCAGAGGAGGAAATAAAGAAGAAATAAGAGGGAAATAAAGTTTTACTTAGTTTATTTCCGTTTCTTCTTTTCACAATATATACATTTACCGAGAGAGTTAGAGACATAGACATATGTGAATACACGCATACATATTAACATCTATTCATGTATAGCGACACACAAAAGCACATCACATACAGATATCACCTTATAATATAAAACACAAGGGTAGCGTTTTTTATAAACATCTTTGTATACGTAATATTAAAAAAATAAAGAAAGATTAGAAAGAAAGAACGGAATGTGAGATTTCGGACATCTTTAGTTGTAAACTCTAAAGAAAAGAAAGAAAGAAAGAAAGAATAATGTAATTTGGGATCCCCATTTCAAAAGAGAAAGGAAAAGAGAGCAGATAAGTTATTGAGCCAGCAGTCGTAACAGCAGGCTCAATTGAGATCTAACAAAGAAAGAAAGAAAGATGAGATATCTGCCGGTTTTTTTTTTTGTGGTATTTAAAGAAAAAAAAATAAAAAGAAAAAGAAAGAACGAAATGAAAGAAATATCGGACGGTGAGATCTCTGACGTTTTTTTTTTGTAATCATTAAAAAAGAAAAAAAATATATAGTGAAAAAGAAAGAAAGAACATATATCACTTGTAACTTGCCACATCGAAAGAGAAAGGCAAAGAAAGGAGACAAGTTATCGGGAAAGTAGGCTGATGTCACAACGGAAAGTTTTTGAAATCGTTTGCTTCGTAATTTATCTTTTGAATCTACATTGACAGCCACAATGAAGAATGAATAAGTGAGAGAGGGTTTCTATTTACTCACAGATGATTTGATTTTTCAGATCATTCTACATTTACTACATGAAAGTTGTGTTTTTATTACAATAATAAACGAGATATATTTCAGCTATGGATTTATTCTATTTACATTCTGAAATCTTTAATTTGAATAATAAAAAAATATATTTTACATAAGATTCAGCAGTCATTATTAACGGATGTATTCTAGTATATATATATATATATATATATATATACATAAAAGTGTTCACCAGACAGGTTGCAAACCTCTCACTTTTGCAATCACTGCACATGTTTCGTAATTTGGCTTAAATCTCAGAAAGTCTTTCTAGTTTTATAAGTGTTAGTACGTTACCCAAACAGAGAATGCCTTGTGGCAAAAAAAAAAAAAAAAAAAAAAAATTTGCAACGACCCACCTTTGTATATATATATATATATATACACACACACAAATACACATATATACTCATACACACGTATATTTTTATATATATATATATATATACACAGACAGACAGAGACACAGACAGACTCACACACACATATATATATATATATATATATATATATATATATATACAAATACACATATATACTCATACACACGTATATAGAAAAATATTCGTGTGTATATATATATATATATATATATATATATATACACATAAGGTTACACAATTTAAATAGATAGGTGTAAGGAAATGTACCTTACAATATTTTTTTAACTAAAAATACTATTCTTCCCTAACTTCCTGTACCTTTGAACTGATTTTTGTCATATGCTAGCTCCATTCTGGCGTTAATAATTTTGTTTGTCAGGTATATTATCTTGTGATGTCAAATATTACTCTAGCATATATCTTTGAAAAAATGCAATCTAGTCCAGTTTCCCAGCAATTATGCAGTTGGTTGATAAATTCCTTAAGACTGAATTTACGGGATAGACTTGCCCAGTCGGCTAAGGCTGTAGAACACACCGACTGCATCTCTGCAGAGGGGTAAGATCTCCCAACGATTGTCCTGGACATGACAGAAAACGATCTAATGGTGAGGTACCAGTGATACTAGAGCTTCATTATCATCACTCCCAGGTCCACTCTGGCCCGGATTGGTACCACCTGATAGAGTCTTATCAATGTGTCAAATAGAAATACACTGTGTACTTATGTTAAGCTAAATTGTTTGAACTAGAACTGTTTGACATAGAAGCCTTAGTTACGCTAATGTGAATTGTTTGAAATGGAACATTTTGGATATTGTAACTGTGTAAAGAAAATCTATACTTATACTAAACTGAATTTTTTGAAGTAGAACTGTTTGACTAAACTGAATAGATTGAAACAGAAATGTTTTTTACTATCAAACTCTGTACTTATGCTAACATGCATTATTTGAAATAAAACTGTTTATTTGCATAAAAATGGATTTGACATTAAATAAACTAAAAATGTTGATATGCCATAAAATCCGACCAAACAACAATCTGGATTGACAAAGCTCACTCTTGGCATCTTCGTTTATTTCGAAAATTCTCAACTACATTGTAATTTACTAAGGTTTTTGCTTAGATGCGGCACAAGGCCGAATGAATGGGACACCTAATAAGACTGGAACTGATTTGTTCAGCTTTGATAGTCGAGCCCACTAACTCTTACTCTACCCTAGGCACCCAGTTCTTGAATATATACCCGAGAATTCAACACGGACAACCACTCAGGTAATGTCCTTTCAGCATGGGTTGGAATGCCTATAACGTTTTTCAGAACGATAGATATATTAAAATCTTTTGAAAGGGTAAAATATCATTTTGCATTCTTTTTACTACTATGTATATACACTGTTCCGGAGCCGATATGTCGATATCAAAAATTCTTCGAAAAGAGTCATCTGACATAGACAAGGCAAGGATGACTAAGTCAAGATCTATATTTAAAATGCCAAAATATTTTTTGGCAAATGATAATACAGGAAAAAGGTATTCGAGTGAAATTCCTGTTGCATTGAAAGTGTGGACTCGGCTGTATAATAATTTTTGGCGACAGTGAATCTAGATGATCATTGGTACAGCTAGGTGGTTAGGTAGTCTTTAGAGGGCCCGAATGTTGGACGTATCGGATGGCAGAAACAGGCAAATCGACGTTCCGGATGTTGATTCGGTAGTTAGCTGGATTTTGGTGGACGTTAGCTTCGAAAAGTTGATGAAACATCGTTGGTCCGAACGTTGTGGAGTGGCGCTTTCTTTTTCATCTTAGTGGCCGCATATATATATTATTGTCCTCTTGCTGAACGATAAGTTGATACCTTGAAATGAACAATAAAGGGGAGATAAGACCTGTTGTAGCTTTAAGAAGGACTCTAGAGTTAAGAGAATATTTGTTATCCTGAAAAACACAAATATGAAGAAAAGGTAGGGCTTCTAATATCACTGTTCATGGCCTGGAGAGAATGTGATTATGTCCGAACATCTAAGGGCTACTGGAAGAAGGCAGAAAGGCCAGAACTGCTGGACGAGTCACATTCCTATTCTCTTCGTCCGATGTAGCGCAGACAATTTTGTTTTCGTCAGGTTATTTTACTGTTATCTATACTGAGACGCGGTTACAACTAACCGTTTTCCTTTTCTAAACTTCCAGTTACAAAGGCTGTAGGAGTAGCGTCAAATGCTAAAAATGTTAGGGTAACGTAAACGCAGATTCAACGGTGTTTAGGAGAAAGTCCGCATGGCATAGTAGCTAAAGTGCTTAATTTTAACATCATCGTAAGTTCGAACACCAGTCGTGCTATAATGTTCCCAGTCAGATTAATACGCTGGGTAAACGTATGAACCCCCTTACATATAAAGGGATGATTGGAAATGTACCACTACAGTTTTTCCTCGCATATAATTTTGATTGGTTTGTTGGTTAGCAGCGTCTCGACCCTTTTCGATTCATTTAATGCATAATTAAATCATTTCGATAAAGTTTTAAAAAATCAGTTAAGTATAATTTTTGTTTACACAATTAAATGTCAAAACAGTTCTATTTCAAAGAATTCAGTTTAGCATAAAAACAGTTCTATTTCAAACAAATCTATTTATCATATTTACACAATTTAGTTCTATTTGACCCATAGATAGGGCCCTATCAGATGCAACCACTCCGGGGCCAGAGTGTACTGGTGAGCGAGGGCAAAGAAAGAGTACCCCGCATTTCGAAAATCATTTCTGGAACATTACTATCAGATTGTTTAGTATCATACCCAGGACATGCAAGAGGGTTCTTAGCCCTCAGTAGAGAAGCAGTTCGTGTATTTTACCTCCCCAGTCGATTGGGCAATATGCTTTTGGCATTATATGTAAGGAAATGTACCTTACAATGTACAACCAACGGTGATTGATATGACAATAAAAAAAGGTGCTAAACCTAACAAATGAACGGCATTTCGTGACTGACAGTTTCTGTCCAAGGCTTAAATTTGCATATATCCTTGATTCTCGCCTGGTAGGATTTGACACAAGATCTTTTTATAGAGGAGATAAGGGAACGAGGAAGTCACGCACGAGCAGAGACATGTTCGTTGCTAATCAAAGCAAGTCCTAAGTGCACCAGATGCAATGTGAACGATGCTAGTCATTGTAAAGTCTCCCGGCATGTATTGAAGGTGACCTTGCTGGTAATAGATTCAGTAGACCCGATGGTCTAGTGCAATGTTTATCTATGCTTTCCATTGTTTTGTCAGCCAGCACGAATGTTAGGCGCCCCTGTGCTAGACAGGGACAGTCAATTTGTGTTAACCTAGTCTATCATCGAACCTAGCGTTCTTATGCTATGCTCACTGAGTATTGTTTGGTTTCTTATTTAATGACAGATAAACCATTATAGGTTATCTAATTCCAAGCATATTCATGGAGAATAAAAGCACTGACATCTAATCTAATACTGGCATAACGAGAAGGATATCGTACCTTTTCGTGGGGAATTATTTAAAAAGTGAATGCAATAGGACAACTGGATTCTTAACTTCTGGAGCGCAGTTTAGCCCCTTTGCTGTTACGTCAAAGAGACACTACATTATATATATATATATATATATATATATATATATATATATATATGCATGCGCGCGCGTGTGTGTGTGTGTGTCATACCTAAACTTACATGAACATTGATTATATATATATATATATATATACAAATAGAGGGCGCTCAAAGAAACTCTGAATATACGTAACTCTGAAAAAATAAAATAAAATAAGATAAAAAGATGTATTTAGATAATTACTGATTATTATTCCCTACTGGATTTTGAAACTTTATTTTACTTATATATATTTCTCTGTCATGTCTAATCTAATAATGTCTATGAATAGAGTGAATTCTGACATCAAATCCTACAAGTAAACTCTGCCTCTCATAAATCAACGAATGTATATACCTGATTTTATGGGTATACTGAGGCATGGACAGACTATTGAATGTATTACTTTGGTTTAGAGAAAATATTTTTCGTAGATTTTCATAAAATATTACAATCAATCACTACGTACGTGGTGCATTCAATAAGTCTCTAGGCTTTTTTGTACAGGCATCTAAAATCGTCGGAGACTCTTGAGAATTCAGTATGTTATTGCTATACATCTTATGAGATAACTAACCAATTTATATGATTTCAGGTTCAAATAAACAGCTACAGCAGGAATTGGAATACACTCTACTAAAGCCTGATTGTCACAGCTGGTGAATTTCAAAAATGCAATCTAGACGTGATTACATTTTAGATGAACGATATGCAATAAAATTTTAAACTTGAAAAAAAAAATTCCCCAGAAACGTATGGAATGCATCAGACTGCGTTTCGACCATCTTGCATTAATCGAACATCAGTTTTTGAGTGGCATAAGAGATTCAAAGAAGGCAGGGAGTCTGTAAGGGATGATGAGAGGTGTAGGAGGAGTAAGGAAGTCAGAACACCAGAGTTGATTGGCCAAAGGGTTAGGGTTAGGATTGCTATGTTGAGGTTTTGAGGGAGTTCAGGGAGAGATTTTGTCAGAAGAGGCCAGCACTCTTCAAATCGGGTCAGTGGCATTACCACTTGGACAATGCACCAGTCCTCAACTCCCTCTTTGTCACAGACTATTTGACCAAGATGGACATCAAGACAGTTCCTCGCCCTCCCTATAGTTCAGACCTTGCTCCCTGTGACTTTTGGTTATTCCCTAAGCTCAGTGGCTGTCGTTGTGAGACAATTGAGGAGATTAAAGAGTCTGTGACGAAGGTCACTGACACGCGCACACAAGAGGACTTCCATGGGGCCTTCTAGAAGTTGTTGACACGGTACAACAAGTGCATTTCAGCCGGAGGAGATTTCTTCGATGGGGAGTAGAGTTTCATGTGTGTACTATCAATAAAAGTGCCCATATGAAAAAAAACCTGGAAACTTATTTAATGACGCACGTATCTCTGCTGATACTCTCTCCCAAACACACACACACACACACATATATATATATATATATATATATATATATATATTTAGAGAGAGAGATAAACGGGCAAGGGTGAAAAAGAAGTCAGAGTGGCAAGTTCAAATTCTAGAAGGATTTGTATGCGTTTTACATCCTGCTATTAACTCTTCACGAGCCAAATGAGGGTTGCAAAAGCAAGTGAAACATAACGTCTACATAAGCAGAGATTAGGATTTCCTGCTTTGAAAACAAAGCTTTTCAGGCTATTTTTTCTAACGGGCACAGACGAACGAAATAAGCCAAGGCAGAGACTGAGAGAGTAAGAGCTTCAAATAGATGATGCAAGTTGGTTATCTCAGCAGCAAAAAAGATTTGTTTGTCCGCTTCCTTTTGTACCCTTGTCTAAAAGTACAAATTGTTGTTTATTAAGCATTTTGCTTAGATGTGACGCAAGGCCATATGAAAGGGGCACCCAATGAGACTTGAACTTACTTGTGAAGGTCTGCTAGACTAGCTTGCTAATCATTATTACACCAGAGGGGCCCAATTTTGTTTGTTTTTGTCTTACGGGATATCAACATCCCCAGTCATTTAATACCAGATTAATGTAAAAAAATAAAATAAAAGGGAAACGGAAAGGTCTGTTATGTTGGAATCTATTTGTAAGGAAACAGCTTGTAGAAAAAATCTGGTTTTATTGAAATTATGGTTTTTCAGAGAATCAGTTTTTTGTAAAAAGATATTTTGGGAATTGTTTGTGGAAAAGTTCAGATTTTGTTGAAGTATTTCTTTTAGAGGAACTGTTTGTAGAAAAAAAATGTGGTCGCTTTGAAATTTATTTTAGATTTTTCTGTATATATTTATTGCACTTTAAATGGTATTACATTTTTTATTTCCCTATATTCTAACAGTTCATTCACGTCATTTGCACCATAAAAAGTTTCTCTTATATGGGTCCGGTTGGTACATTCAATGAGGATGTGTTTAACAGTGTATTTGGTCTGGCATACATTACATATTGGTTGCTGCTTTCCTTCAAGTAAGTATGAATGTGTTGTCCTTCTATGACCTATCGGTTTTTTCTGTAGCTTTGTTTTTTATTCGTTCACTGTGAGTTTAATTTCTATTAACTTAATAGGCTTATTGCTGTTCCAGTGTTGTAGTTTTTGTTGTGTGTGTTTAGTTATATTCATTTTGAAGTCTGTATATGGTATTTAAAACTTTTTTTCTGTGGTTATGGTTAGAGTAGACCTGGCCGCTTTAACCGCTTTGTCGTTTTCACTGATTCCAGTGTGACTTGGCACCCAACATACCGGTACACCATTATCATTTGATATATTTTCTAATTTGCATAAAATTTTAATGATTAATGGATTATCAAATTTCCTGGGTTTTTTTCATGATTCCAATACTGATAGCGAATTAGAAAACAATATTTTTCGATGATTTTTGCTTCGATGTGGTAGAAGGCCGAATGAATAGGGCACCTATGGAGCCTCTAACTTACTCGTGCTAATTTAGCTTGCTAACCATTCCACCAACCGTAGTGGCCGTCTAAAGGTATAAGTTTATTATTGAAATCATAGGCTACTTAGAAAATCCTGATAGAATTTTGCACAAGAAATCTTTCTTCTTTTTTTTTTTTTTATCTCAGTGTGTATATTGATGGTATTCTTTTTTACTTAAACAATAAAACTTTTCATCTCCAAGGTGTTCGAGACTTCGAACTCAAATTTAATCAGGGTGATCTAATTTATTCTAAAGGTAAATTTACCATCAGCTGACGTTTGCCCCATGCAGAGCGGAAGATCCCCACCAACGAGTGCCCTGGTTATGAAACTAAACAATCTGATAAGGTTCCAGTTATGCCGGATATTTAGGGAATGTAGAGCCCCCCTTCACTTTTGTCGCCCCTAGGTCCTCTTAGACCCGGAGTGGTAGCACCTGATAGGGTTCTATCTATGGGTCAAATAAAACAAAACTGCGTACTTACACTAAACTGAATTGTTTAATATAGAACAGTTTTGATATTTACTGGTGTTTATATAAAATCTACACTTATACTAAACTGAATTGGTTGAGTTAGAAATGTTAGACTAAACTGAATGGATTTAAAAAGAAATGTTTTTGACAATTAAACTGTATACTCATGCTAAACTGAATTCTTTAAAATAAAACAGATTATTTCAATAAAAATAGATTTGGCATTAAATAAGCAAAGTTGATATGTCATATCACCCAAAAAACCAACCAAATAAGGAGACCAGCCCTATTTCATTTGAGACGCGACGAACTGGTACATTTTGGTAGAGAGTTCCTAAAACAGATCTCATTAGTAAAGAATGCTATGGAGATTTTTCTCTTTTTGAAATATATATTTTAAAGATTGGTTTTAATGTTGGACAACGCCAGGTTCTTCTTTCATTATTCATAAAGCATCAGATCTTGCATTAATTATTTTGAGTTGATAAAAGACATCTGTGCAAGCAATATATTCATATACATTTCATATGTTATTAATTCCTCTTCATTTTAAAGTTATGCAATAACTGATATCTAGGCTGATAAGATATACTCTGCTATCCAAATGAAATACTTCCAGATTAAAATTATTTATATATATATATATATATATATATATATATATACACACACACATATATATATATATATATATATATATATATATATATATATGTGTGTGTGTGTGTGTGTGTGTGTGTGTGTGCGCGTATTTGTTTATTAGCGCTTACGAACAAGTCCTGGCGACAACACCCCACGAGACGCCAACTGTACGGCCACCTGCCTCCCATCACGAAAACTATACAGGTCAGACGAGCCAGACACGCCGGACACTGCTGGAGAAGCAAAGACGAGCTCGTAAGGGACGTACTACTATGGACCCCCACATATGGCCAAGCAAAAGCAGGACGACCAGCCTGAACTTACATACAGCAGCTATGTGAGGACACAGGATGTAACCCAGAAGACCTGCCGGAGGCGATGAACGATAGGGAAAAGTGGCGAGAGATGGTCAAGGATATCCGTGCTGGCGGCACGACTTGATGATGATGATGATGACGTACAAGTGCAGGCGTAAATAATCATTGTTGAATCAATTAGAAACAGACTTCAAATTCCAAGCTTACTACAAACACACACAGGTACATACATATATATATATATATATAGTAAGTCGACCGACCGTATTCGAAAGAAATCCGAAAGGTTCCTCTTCAACTGCTTCAAGGTGTTTGAGAAGATGTAACTCATTCCCCGAAATTGTTCTAATTATCTTTGATCCGTGCCTTTTAATGTTGACTGTTAAGCAAGTTGGCATCAATTACCATTTTTAAGAGTCTTTGGTATGACATCGACCTGGTATTGAACACCGATCTCCCGGACAATTGCTGAATACTCAAGCAATGAAGACAATAGGCCATTGACCTGAGAGAGAGAGAGAGAGAGAGAGAGAGAGAGAGAGAACTCATATGGCATTGAAAATGGAGACTCGTAGAAATGAGTTCATATCCTGAAAGAGGATACATAACATTTGTGCGTAAATTGTAGGTTAGACTATTCTCTTTCACCTTGTTAAAGCAACCAATCTTGGAAAATGAAAAACTTTAAACTCAAATCTGAATAATGTGATTCGGAGAATACAAAACACAATGGGGAACCATTCTCAACAAAACAAGTATGGCTGGCTGTAAGCAGGCTCTCATTTGATTTAAAAACAAAACATACAACTGTTGTGTAGTTCAATTTGCTAAATTCAGCAAATAGGCGTCATGGAAACAACGGACGAAAAGCATATCACCCGAATAATAATAATAACTTGTCAATTACTGTATGCATCTGAATGTCAGACTCAAATTCATAAAAAATATTGCAAAGGGAGATTGAATTAAAAAAACAAATTAAAAAGTAACATTTAATAAATAGAAGCGACTCAATTCGAAATAAATGTACGGCGCGAAAGTGTACTTACGAAAAATACCAAAGAGAGGAAGTGAGTTTAAAGCGTAAAATATGTTAAACGTATTTTTTTAAAAAAAGCAGATAAAGTCAGAAAAAAAAAACTACTGTGTTGATAAATGTATATTTTCTAAAGAGTTTAATTCGCATATTTTATCATGCTTTGAGTTACTAGAGAACTAAGAAGATATATGAAGAAACATGTTGAATATTCGCGACTGGAGTTCGAACTTGACTAGTTCGATATCTGGAAGCAGCATGTTAGCAACTACATGAGAGAAAATCACATTTAACACTCTGTCTGATCAAAAGATATGTGTGAGACCAAACAGAAACAAGAGGTACCTAAAATAATCGGAGGCCTGCGTGTCAGACTAAGCAAAGAGTAAAAACAAAAAGATAAAAAAGAGGATAGAGGACAGTATTACATGATTTGTACACATTTCGCAACATAAGCAATTTTTTTTTCATGTTCTGAGGCAGCATAAAATTTACCTTTCTTCCACGCCGTTTAGCTTTTTCAGAATAACAAAATATATTTTAAAAAATGATACGAAATTGTAAACAGGTGAAGTCTGTTGGGAAATCGTTCATTCGGAATGGCTAAAAGTAGAACGGACTAAAGTTTCGCAAATACACCCATTTTTTTTTCACACGCACACACACTCACATATAAGTAATGATATATAAGCAAAAAAAGATAGTTCATATATATATATATATATATATATATATATATATATATATATATATGCAAATAAAGAGATAAAATATACTTCTTTACATAGATATATGTTAGGAGAATATACACGCAAACACACACACATATATATATATATATATATATATATATATATATATAGAGAGAGAGAGAGAGAGAGAGAGAGATTGATAGATACAGATATATATATAAGAAATAGACTATGTATAGAGATAAAATAAATTCAAAAATACATGAAATAATTTATATATATATATATATATATAGAGAGAGAGAGAGAGAAAGAGAGAGACACAAAATAGATAACACATGTACGAACATAAAATGTTTTATATATATATATATATATAAACATACATACATTTCTAACATTATATATAAATATAGGTATAAATATATGATATAGGTGTGTATATTTATATAAAATACATACTGAAAAAACTGTTTGTCCAATTAGAGAAAAGTAGATATTTTAAAATGAATATTTTGCAAATGAATTTCAATGTGGTATTTTAGGTTTTTATCCTAACGTGTTTTTCGAAGGTCGTGCTTCGATTCAAGATACGTATACAGTGTTTCTTTTTACTGGGTTATGACTCTTTTTTATTCAATTTTATTTAGTTCTTTTCTTGAGCAGTAGATACTTTTTGTTTATTTGTATGTATTCATTCGTATACCTCCATCTACACGTGGGGGGTGTCCTTGTGGTGTAATGATTAAAGCGCTGGACCGAGGAATCGAACTAAATGAGTCCGCTATCACGTTCACATTCTAATAAATACCCTTGGAATAGGTATGCAGCCCCTTATCTTCCTAGCTATGGGTTAACTAGCATCATTGCTGTTCTTCTAGAAGGATGGTTTTGACATCGAATAACCAACAA